>VDFB02271358.1:123701736-123724498 GCA_007258455.2 Sequoia sempervirens
AAACTAAATTGGCCCACCCTTAGGAATCTAACCAAAAACTCATAATATATCCACATATATGCAAAAAAATCTGAAAACATAAAAACTAAAAATTTGCATAAAGATAGAAATTGTCAACCTAAAGAAGTTGACCCCTAAAGCTTTTGAAGAATGGCTTTCCAAGTAGATTTTCCTTCTTCCCAGCTCTTCTTTGGTGCTACAAGAATTTTGTGTAGAGACTCAAGCTCTATCAATGTCTCTTCCCCTTCTTCTATAGTACCAAGTGTAAGATTGATCTTTGAAACATTGTTGGAATTGGTAAGGGAACTTGAGATTGGTTTGTGCTCTATTTTTACCAAGTCCCTTAGCTTCACCAGTTGCTTGATCAGCTCTTCCTTCTGACTCTACAAAGTGAAAAATATGTCATGTAAGTCCACTATAGTAGTCGAGGTTTTATTGTGTCTGTCTAGTGCTGGATCATAAGCTTTTGATGCATTAGCTATTTGAGACTCAATCGAGTCCATTTCAAATTTTATTCCTTTGAGTGTCATTCGACCACTTCATGCAATATAAAAATAATACCTTTGCACCTTCTTCACAAGCTAGCACTTCCTTCAAGCATTCTCCAAATTTTGTATGTGTAGATGCACATTTTTCTGTAATAACCATTATCTTCTTTTCTGTAATCCTTGTCTCAACCTTTGTTTCAACATTTCTTTTCAATATAGAGGCATATTCCTTAAAGGAATCAAACAACAATTTGAAGTTCTCCATTGTAGATAGAGATGTGTCAACATTAGTACTTGGAATGATCTCTTGCAATGCTTTCACTGCCTCATCTATCAATTCGCTACCCTTCTGATGTGTTTCAATCATTTATTTTTGCGCTAATGCACTAAACACATCACTCAGTTTCAACTTGTGTATAGGAGATATCTTATCTAGATCAATGTTACCTTGTTGCATGGCAGCTACAACAATTGAGAAGAAACAACTGGTTGAACCTTTAATTCTTTAGACAAAAACCTAAAAGGATTCTTGAAGGAAGATTTATTGAAGGGCTTGGGTAAATGCTTAGACTTCTCACCTTCTTCATTCTTTCTGGTATCAAAATTTTCTTTATCTTCTATCTTTTCTTCTTCCTCAACAAAAATCTTGTCTTTGTCTTTGTCTTTATCTTCTTCATCCTTGTCCTTCTTTCCTTGTTCCTTATCTTCATTTTTATCTCCTTCTCCTTCCTTTTCACCGTCATTCACCTCTTCTTGATTCTCTTCATCCTCTTGCCTTGGATCATCATACTTCTCACCTTCACTAGTGTTCTTCTCTTTATCTATCGAAGGATTAGGTATCTTCGAGCGGCCTTGATCGGTAGTCTCCTGAGTTATCAGAGGAATACAAGTATCATATTTTTCAATTTCCTTTCTAATCCCAACAACATCCTCATCTTCAATAATTTCTTGCATTGGTTCATTTGTATTTGGATGAATATTATCAGGAATTTCTTCTATATTAGTAGCCCCTATGTATTCCATTTTGAATCTTGGTTCTTATTGCTAGAGGTAATATAAATCATTCCATATTTTCGGGCTATATCACTAACCTTATCTTTTTTCTCCTTCTGCATTCTATCAATATGATCCCGATATCTTCTCATTAGGAGTGTGACCCTTCTCTTTGTTCTGAATTCTTCATTAAGTACGTGGGCTAGAGTGGCCTTGTCAATATCAGATAAGGAGAAACCAATTTTCTCCATAGTATCTGTTTTGAGCTTCTCTTCCCTTTCATTTGATTCTCTTCTTCTCTCCATTAAGATCTTCCATACATCATCAGGAACTCTCTTCCTAATGTTCTCCATATTAGCCTCAATTGTAACAATGAATTTAAAAATTGTTTATATTATTGTGGCTCTATTCTCATTATTCTCCTTTCTATATAATGCAGTCGTTTCTTCTATCATCCCATGATGCAACTTATCTTTGTATAGTGAGTCCAACTTCATTGGATTGAGTTATCTTTCTAGAGATTTCTTCTTTTTCTTCTCAGGTTCTACCGTGTCTGATTTCTTTTTCTTCTTTTCCTTCACCTACTTATGTACATGTATTCGAAAGGTTTCTTTTTCTTTCTCAACTTCCTCTTCATCAGAAGTATTAGAAATATCTATTCTTTTTCTCTTTGGAACATTTCCTTTTCTTTTCATGATCAATGGGGAATCCTCATCCTCCTCTTCTTCTTCTTTAGATTGTACACTTAAATTCCTTTTCTCTCCTAGCCTTTTCTTTTATTCTTTTTGATGTAGTAGTAGTAGAAACTATTGGAGTAGTCTTTGTTCTCTTTCCAGGCCTTGTGACCTCTTCCACCTCAGGGTCCTCCATAATTGGAGCACTGCTTTCCATTCTCTTTGTTTTGTTGGAGGTAGAAACTGATCAAAATGGCTGTTGAATACTAGGGGAATAGTGGAAGTTGTTCTTCTAGATATTCTAGGTCTGGGGGCCCTACTTGTTGTTCTCGATTCTCCCACTGCATGTGCTCTTAACACTCTTATCTATTCATCTAAGAGTCCTTTGTCCTTGAAATGTTTGTGTACCACTTTATCCACATTTCTTTTTATCTTAGGCTTTCTCTATTCTGTGTATACTTCTGTGGATTTATCTTCATAAGTTCCATGTCTTTCTTGAGTAGGGTCTTTAGGACTATTCAATAACATAGTGAGATAACCATCAAATTTATTTTCAATGATCTCATATCCAAGTGGTTGTATCTAGACAACTCTTGGTTTCATAGCTTCAATGATACATCCATCAGTTTTAACCAAAAATATAATATCATCTCGATATTTCTCCACAACAGACTTAGGGATCATTTCCCTTTCGTGCATTGTTTTCTGAAATATTGTGAAGAAAGTAGTAGTGCCTCATCTTGTGCTTTCATGTCTCCAAGGCTATGTAGATATTATATATTTGATGGGATACAAGTCTGTCCTTACTCCATACAATATTGCTTCTTCCTGGAATCTCCCTCAGAAAATAGAATAGCAAGCAAACTACCAAGGATCCAAATTTGAATGGGTATTTCTTGTCCTTAGTCTGCTTCAAATTATCAAAAAGTTGTTGCCGGAGCAACACACATAGGTCATAATATTTTCCTTTTTCTATCATTTCATGAGCTACATGAATTGTTGTGGAAGACACATAATTCTCTCTATTGGTGAAGTAAATTTTGTAGCCAATAACCATAGCAACATACTTACTACTAGATTCCTTATCATGTTTATAGTGAGATCCCTTTGGTCAAATGTGGCTCTTTTCAGCTCCATTACATCCTTGTTCTTTATGGATTTTAGCATAGGTACTAGCCCAGTGTCACATAGTCTAGTAAACTCCCTTATGACTTCTTTGGTTATCAATATAGACATATCAGTCCAATAGGAATTTATCATGCACTTTGCTTAGTGCTATTGCCACATATTTGAGCTCATCATCATTGGTAAAGCATGGAAACCACTGCCAAACATTCAACTTCTTTACCAAGTTTTCATATTCGGGTTTAATATTGAAATCATCTTCAGTAAAATGTTTTTTCCACATGTCTATAAGTTTTACATGGTTGTACTTTTCCATATTAATGTGAACATATGCCCCAATATTCTTAGTAGGTAAAACCCTGTATGGTATACTTGAAAAATCTTCCTAGCAAGTTGTTCTCAAACACTTTCATTGGATAATTTTTGAATTTGGGTTAGGGTTTCTTAGTCACATTAACCACTATAGGTATTTCCATCTTGAATTTGAATGTTCAAAAAATAATTCTTTAGATAATGATAAATACCTTTTTCTTGCTCAACCAAAATTAGGGTTTGGATACTCTGCTTCTCAATTTGCCTTCAGACTCTTGAATTTGCTTTAACTCACATTGATCACTTCAATTGCATAAAAGTGAAATGAAATCGACAAGGGATAGGTATATAATCCTTTTGATTCTACCCTAATTCACATTTAATTCACCAAACAATAAAGCTGGTAATACCTTCTTTGTGCAATAGTAAACCTTAAATAGCTCAAAAAATCTTTGCATTTGCATATTTTCTTCTAGATTTTTCTTCAATAGATCCATAATATCGATCTCCATCTCATATCTTCATTCCAAGCCGTGACACTTCATATTGGCAGGGGGTATATGATTTTCAGTTATTGCTCCCCCTAAGCCAATGCCTAGGTTCAATTCTCAGAGGAATTATCTGCATCGAAGGGTGGTAAAGATTCATTTGTGATCTCTAATTCTTCCTTGTTCTTAGGCTCTTCTTTATTTCTCCAAATCTTTTCCATTTCCTTCTTTACTTTAGTTGAATTGATCTTATTAATTGGTTCATTTCTCTTTTTCAAATTATCCTTCAAATTTCTGCTTTTGCAAAATCTAGCAATATATCCAGGTCTACTGTAACTGTTGCATATAATATTTCTTTGAGCATTAATCCTTTCATTCATTCTGAATTTGCATTGATTAGCCTTATGTCCAAATCCATAGCATGTATTGCAGTAACCATTAAAAGATTGAATCATTCTACCACTATTATATGCATTCATCATTTGACTTCTGCATTCACTTGCTCTATGCCCAAATATTTTGCATGTAAAACATTGACCAATAAAGGATGGAACATTCTGACTCATTTTGCTTCTACATTCCATTTCTCTATGTCCATTTTTTTTGCAAAAATAGCAAATACCATTAAAAGATGGGTACATTTGAGCATTTGGTTGTTTGACAGGGAGTCTTCTAGCATTGCTTCTTTGCTTTTGGAACATGTCATTGTTCTTCTTGCCTTCAAATCTATTTTGTTCACTTATCTTCTTTGCATTAGATGTTTGATCTTTTGAGCTTTCTCCTTTTGCAAGTCCCAAACCTCCTTTATCTTTAGATGCTTTCCGGCCTGCAATTAGTTCATCAAGCATTGTAGAACTTGTTTTGAATTTGTCCTCATGAATTCTTACATTTTCTAGATCTGATCTCAGATTTACCACTTCTTGCTCAAGTCTTGTGCATTCATCATTCTTTCTTTTTACCATTGCATTTGCATTCAAAAATTCCTCAATTCTTTTCTTTTCTTCCACTTTCACTTCCAGTTTAGTGATGTTCTCATTTTCTTGTTTCAATTGTTCGTTGACCTCCTTATGCCTTTCTATGAATTTTTTGATTTCTCCTCTCAATTTTTTGATGCAGTCATTTCCTTCTTTAATATTTTCTTTCAAATATTTGTTTTCATCTTCAAATTTTTCTAGGTCTTAAAGAGAAACCTTGAGTTCTCTATCTTTTTCAAATATGTAGTCTTCTTGTAGAGCCATGTGTTCAAATTCCAAGATCTTCCCAAAGTGGTCAAGCTTCCTCTAACGAACCAAGCTTTGATACCAATTGTTGAAAACACAAAATACTTAGGAGGGGGGGGTGAATCAATATTCTACTAAACCATCCAATTATCAACCATCCAATTTCCAAAGCATATTTAACAATTATAAGAAATGTAAGCATAAATAACCCATAACACACACAACACATGAACACCAGGATTTTTACGTGGAAAACCCAAAAAAGGGAAAAAAATGATGAGGATTAACTCAAAATATGTTATAACCGGTTATAAGATATTATAGAAAGGATCATTTCCAAGAGGACTCACCATCCAAGTGAAATCACTATTCATAGAGAAAAGAAAGATACAAGAGAAGTGGCTTCACAACCAGAGTTTGAACTGAGAGAAATGCATCTAACTTATGTTAAATTTAGTTCCTTTGAAACTCATTACACATATTGTAGTCTGTTGCAAATATGACGGGGTTGTCATTGATGTCAAATAGTTGTTGTCATTGATGTCAACTATGTGTATGCAAGCTGGTTATTGGTTGTATATGTCAAGGATATTGAGAAAATTATAATAAAGAAGGTTTTCCATTTGTGCATGTATAGTTGAGATGTTGAAGAAGTGCTATGAGTACATGGAGTTATCTTTATGTTGCTATGTCTGGAAGGGTGTTAGAATAAAGAAATGTGGTGAATTGATGTCTTTGGCACTTGATCTCCAAGTGCTTTTGAGAAAATTAGACAAATAGTAAAAACAATGTTATGCAAGTATTCAATGTATGCTCCGGGATGTGCTCCACGTTTCTTCTGAGTTGATGCTATGCTTGTGCAGATTTGACGTATTGTTCATGGATGTTGATAGTTGCTATATCCAAAATTTGGGCTTCCGGATTGTCGTATAGTGTGAGATATCTTCACCTGTGTGTGAATTGTGCATTTCAGTGTGACTAGTTGTGGTCTGGGAGAAATGTATTTGCTCCGCATTTCTCCATGTTTTGGTTTTAGGACTTGAAATTTTGAGAATATGTTGATAAGGTTACTCTCTTGCTTGGATTAAGAGGATTTGAGATTTGGTGTTGCTGTTGATGAGTTTCTGAGCTACATAGTATTATAGTGGCTGATAGGGTTATTCAAATGTACAAAATGATCACATTTTTCAAGTGAAGTTTGTTTCAAAGCTTCTAGATGAATTTACATGTGCTCATTACATACTCCACATCATGTTCAAGTGATTTTTTTGGTTTGAAAAAATTAGATTGAGCGAAAGATGTGTGTGCTTAATTGTTTTATGTGTTTGCATGGGTGTTGGCCAACCTTGTGCTAAGCACTACTTGTGAAGTTCATAGAAATGTGTTAAGGTGTGTTGGGACTCATTTAGGTCCTCATTGATAATATGTATAGATCACCCTTATTCTCTTCTACCACAAGAATTATTTGAAACCAACCTTATTTGAATTTGTAAATACAAATTGTGTATGACCGACCTTGGAAGGGTTTCAAGGTTGAAGATGGTATAAGTATGAGTTGAGATGTTTGTAAGAGACATAGAGAGATGTGAGATATGTGTGTGCGATGCAAGTTCGAGTAGATTAGTGTGAATTTCAAAGTGTTGAGTTTTTGAAGGCAATGAGCTGAAGGTGTACTCTATCTTTCAAGCATGTATGCAAAAGTGTGAGAAAATGGTGGTGGAATATCTGCTGCATTGAGATAGTTTTCTCTCTGTAACAACTCTCTTCTATCTTCTTTATAATTTTATGGTAGCGAGCCTTGGAAGTGAGCCCTCATTGGACAGTGTGTCTTGTCTTAGAAGTGAGCCTTTTTATTTAGTTTTGGAATTATTTATATTGTGAGCTAATCCTCACCATGGTTTTTCCCTCATTGGGCTTTCCATGTATATTTGGTGTTCTTATGTGTATGGTTTTGTTGTTTCTATTTTTTCTTTTCTCTTTTAATGATTAATCACACCTAGCATTGCAAAGGTTATATGAATGATTGTATATCTAACTTCTATTGAGGGTTTTGACTATTAAAATTGCTACAACTGATACCCTCCTTAGTTTTCTTGTTCAAGACAATTGACTCATATTACCAATCTTTGCTATGCTATGTCTTCGTACATCAATCACTTAATGCCCACAACCTATTCACGCAATTCTATAATATTCAAATCACTACTTTTATTTAGATCATTTTTTCATCATATTCTCTCTTCCTCAACACAAATTAACCTTGTATATATATTGAACTCCATCATTTACATCAATTAGGTTGACCTAATTAGATGTAGCCTCAAGTTATGCAAAATGTGCCTTGTTGACACCCAATTCAAACCAAAATTTCCTTCATTCTCAAAAAACAAGTAATATAGGTCAACATGGACCTATAAAAACTCCTCTTTTCATTCACATCAAATATTTAATCTTCTCAACAATTCACATATCTGAGGCCAGCCAAGCATAGAACCAAAAAGCAGAATACCCCAACTGATAAACACCAAGAAATATACAGACCACAAAATGTTGCACCAATTGAAAAATACACAATGTAATGACACCTTTAAACCTTCTCCCAAAACTTCAACATCTAACTTAAATCCATTGAGAAATGCAAACTAGTTAGATAAGGTACAATGCACAAAAAAATGTGTAAATCATATCTTCCAAAATTTTGTTACTTGCAACTCTTGAACCAATTAACTAGAACAACTAAAATTATGAAATAATATGACAACTATATCTATGAATACCATACTAGAACTGCATAGATAGATCTGAAAAGGTGAAAAAATGCAGACCAAAATATTGGAGGGCACTGTGTGCTGAAACTGTTGTTATAAACACTTAGCCAAAAGTCCTTTTGCAAAATACTTTTTTGTAGACATTTGTCATTCATCATGTGGTGTTGACATCAATGAAAACTCATTAATGACAACCTTCTTCATTCTTTCAACATCCCCACCTCAATTTTTTCATCTATTTAAGGGTGAAATACAATGGACTTCATCAACTTGATGTACATCATTACCCACAATGTTGAACAAAATTTGCAAGGAATTTACTTTCTAGGTTCAATGTGATACTCTATACCATATAAAAATGGACACAAACATTCTCAAAGAAAATATTGGTAGTGCCTTATGTAGAAACCCCCTTATTTAAAGCTACCATGATGGTCATCTTAGATAATTTATCTACCACCATGTGCATACAATCATGTCCATGTTTTGCTATAGGAAGTCCTCACTTGAAATACATAGATATAAAGTACCATGGTTTATCTAGAAATGAGAGGGGTGCGCATAGTTCTTGTTTCTAATTCACATGATTTACAATTGCACAACCTATGCAAGAATAAATGTATAGGATGACATCATGATGAAGTCTTAACTAGTAGATGTTCTTCTATAGGACAACTATCTTCTTTGTCCCAAAGTGTATTGTAAAATGGCTATAATGTGTCTCCCAATCATCTTCTATCAATCCCCTTAGGGATAGAAACAATCCTCATGTGACATAATTCCATTAAGCAAGTAGTTGCTACTGACCTGTTTTCCATCTATGGGTGTTTGGTAAATATTAGGAAAATTAGGATTAATTCCATATGATTTAGGTCATTTTTCTATTTAGTGTCTACCAAACTCCAACACTATTTTCAAAGTTACCACTGGAGGTCAACTAAAATAATTTGCAACTTTATTTAGTGATCCTCTTTTGTTGGTGAAGGTTGGGATGAAACTACTGGAGGTAGATAGGCCACCTTTTATGTTGACAACTCTACAAATTTCCTTATGTTTGTATGAATGGAGAGGCTTGTGATTAAGAATATCTTTTCCTAATATATAGTGCTTCCATTGTTTAAATTTTTAAAACATTGACATACAACTCCTTGTCATATGTAGGATATTTGCGAAGTATATTAGATAATTTCTCGATGTAGTAGGTAATCAAATGCTTGTGTTGCATAAGGACCACTCCACTCCAAGTGAATTTTAGAATAATCTATCTTAATTTCAAAAGGCTATAGTAGACTTGAAAGAGCCAATACTAGTGCTAAATATACCCTTTGCCTCAATTGTGTGAATGCTCAATGTTGTGTCTCTATTTAAATGAAGTTTTATTTTACTCATCCCTTGAGTTCTTGATTTATAGGCCATGCCGAGTGTGAGAATCCAAGCACAAACCTTTAATAAAAAATAGTCAACCCCCAAAAATTATGAAGTTCTATGAGATTTTTAAGAGATGGATAATCTTTGATGGCTTGTATCTTTTTAGGGTCACCATAAATAACCATCCTTATCCATAATGTATCCTAGGTATTGAATCTTCTCTATACCAAAGAAATACTTATTTTTGTTAGCATAAAGTATGTGTTTCCATATGTTGAGAGTACTTGTCAAACATATTTTAGACCATCCTCCCATGTTTTAATAAATATAAACATGCTATCTAAATACACAAGAAATAAATTAGTGAATGGATTGAGTACATCATTAATCATTTAAATGAAGGTCATAGGTGTAATAGTTAGGCCAAAGGTCACAACCAACCATTTGAATAAACCCTCTTTCAATTTGAAAGAAATATTCCACATATCTAATGATTTGATTAGAACTTGGTAGTACCCACACTTTAGGTTAATTTTGGTGAAAAAATTGGCTCCTTGAGCTGGTCCAAGAGGTCACCAATGCAAGGATTTGGATACTTGTTCTTTATAGTAATCTTGTTGAAAGTTTGATATTTGATACAAATATATTATGTTCCATCCTTCTTGGTGAACATGATTAAGATTCTACAAGGTGAGGCACTTGGTTGAATGTGCCCCTTTTGAATCAATTCTTGATTTCATAATTCCAAGATTAACCTCTTGTATAATGATCCACTTGGTAATTATGAGCCTGAAGTGAGGTAAATTGAATACTTTAATTGACAATGGAATGGTATCCATATTGGTGAGGTGAATACATCTTGATACCTTGACAATATTTGATCCATCGAATTTTCTTGAGTGGTCATTGTTAGAGTAAAGTAATTAATTAACTTTACTCTCCTCTTAAGAATTCACTTTATGCACATATATTAGTCATTTAATAATTAATATTAATTATTAAATGCACTCACCTTTAGGGTTAGGGTTTCCTTTATGTTTAGATCTCCTTTTATAAGGATTGATCTCTTGTATTCACCGCTCTTGATGCATTCATTTCTCTGATAATACATTTTGCACATTGTCAGAGCCAAACCCTTGTTTTGTTCCCTCTCTTTCTCTGTGACAAGTTTCTTGCATGTAGGTGTTCATTGGGTTATGTGGATTTGTATTTCTCAAATCCTACATGGTATCAGAGCCAGATCTGCTGCAGCTTGTTCAGTTTTTGAAAGAATTAGAGATCTAGGTTTTGGTTGCATCAGATCCATGTTTGTTTTCTAATTTTTATTTGGAATAGGGGGTTTCTTTTTTTGGTGCACTTTGAGCTCAAACGGACCTCACCGTTGAGCTCACAACATCCAAAAACCCCTATTTTCATATAAAACATGTCTGATTCGACCACAGTTGCTTAGGGAAGTTTTTTTTTTTGCCCCAGAGCCGTACGACCCCAAGGCGTTCGAGGTCAAAAATTGCAAAATTAAAAACAAAAAATAATTTTTGTTTTAAAACTACAATTTTAGGCGTTGCTGCCACTATGGCCCACCCGGCTTGAAGCCCCACTTCGCGGGTTCAACGCCCACCATCATGCGGCCACAGGCTGACCGGGCCCGGCTCACCACCAGCCATAGCCTTCACCAGACACCACTAAAGCGAGCCGTAGGGCCCCTCTTTCTTTTTTTTACCTCTTTCTTAAATCGGACATAAATCGGGCGTCCGATCTCCATTTTTTGAAAATGAAAAGGCATTGGAAAGATGGCTCCGAGCCCGTCTTAATGGTGCAGGAATTTTTTCAAAATTTTCTAGTTTGATTGTAGTTTTTTGCAGTCAAAGTCCGATGATTTTTTTTTGCACTCCGTGGGGCATAACTTGCTCAATTTTGCTCCATTTTTTGAAAACGAATAGGTGTCGGAAAGGTGGTTTTGTGCTCTTTCCAGATCTATAGTTTATTTTATCAGAAAATTCTTCAGGTACATTGAGATTTGTCTCAAACATATATTGCTTTCTATTGTTTTCTGGCTTTTAGTTTGTACTGGGGATTGGATTTTTGCATTGTGGGGGGGTGTTTTTTCTTGCTTTCTATCATTTACATCATAAAACCAGAATCTATAAACACCAAAACAAAAAAAACCCCTTCTGCATCTTCTGTCTAGTTCTGAAAGACCACTAAATAATAATAATAAAAATTCAGAGCAGTTGAGGCATAGTTCACAGGATGGCCGATAGATCTATTGAACCTATCACACTACATAATTATCACATTTGGAAGGGTTGCATGATGACACTTCTCTAGTCTTGAGGGTTATGGTCCTGTTTGGATGAGGTTCAGCCTTAGTTGACTCACCCCTTTGAGGTTATGTAGCACAGGAAC
This sequence comes from Sequoia sempervirens, assembly GCA_007258455.2. Lineage (NCBI taxonomy): Eukaryota > Viridiplantae > Streptophyta > Pinopsida > Cupressales > Cupressaceae > Sequoia > Sequoia sempervirens. The sequence continues at coordinate 123,713,579 of VDFB02271358.1, forward strand.
AATATGGATCAAGCTATGGGATTGATGGCTTTGCACATTTCAGACAGCCTCCTGTTTCCTCTTGAAGGGTGTCTCACACCTAGAGCCATTTGGACCAAGTTTGATGGAATTTTTGGCACTGTCAACGAGTTCAGAGCATTGTAGCTTGAGGCCGAGTTGACTTCCTTGGTACTTGATTCATTTCCTTTCATTGAGGACTTTCTGATGAAGTTCAAACACCAGAGATCTATCTTGTAGGGTTGTGGCAAGATTAAGACTGATACCGAGTGCATCTTCCTAATCCTCTCCAAGCTTCGGGGTCCATTTTAGATCTTCTCTTCGACATTCTATTCCACCATGGATGCATTGGGAAACCACTTTACCATGCCTACATTTGAGGTGTTTTGTGACTGGTTGACACAAGAGCAAGCCAAGATATCACAGTTGGATGCTCTCACAGGATCACAACACCAAGCATTGGTAGCACAACCATCTCAGGGGAAGCAGAAGCAGAAACAAAAACCAAAGACCACAGAGCATTGGATGGATTCTAGTTCACAACACACCTCTGATTCACCTTCTCCTAAGGGGGAATCATCGAAGAAAGATAGACCTAAGTGTGCTTATTGTACTAAGCCAGGACATGATGAGTCCAAGTGTTATGAGAAGAAGATAGATGCATATGCAAAACAGGTTTAAGATTTGACAGCTCTTCTTGAGAGGAATAATATTCATCACTCTTCTTCATCTACATTAGGCAGGTCTTCTTCTTCTTCACCATCTTCATTCCAGACAGATGAACATGCCCCACATAAGGGTCATGCATTATGTGCAACCACCAGTTCACATTCATCTAGATGGCTATTGGATTTAGGTGCTTCACACCATATGGCATCTTCTCAGAACATGTTCTCATCTTTCGAGGCTACATCCTCACCACACATATTGATGGGTAATAACACTTATATGAGTGTATGTGGGAAAGGTTCTATCGACATTGATGATGGTACATTCAATGATGTACTATGTGTTCCATCTTTGTCCACTAACCTTCTCTCCATCTATCAGATTGCTCACAGTGGGATAGGGAAAACAACTGAGTTCACACCCGATTCAATGCACATCAGAGACATTCAGACTGGCAACATTGTTGCAACAGGGACAGTTGATCATTCTTCCCGTTTGTATGCATTCACACACTTTGGTCCACCATCTCCACTGTCTGAGTTTTCCTCTCTTTCTACAAGAGAGAATACAATATCTGAGGTGAAGTTTGGTCACTTGAACTTATGTGTTCTTCCATCTGTTCATGAGACTAGTGTTGAGACTTCTACACCTCTACCTCCTATTGAGATCACATCCATTCAGTAGGATTCCTCTTTAGCTATGACTGACATTGTTGCTCCACTCATCGAGCCATCACGTGTAGTTGTTGAGGTCATATCAGAGGATATTCCTTTCCTCACAAATGACAGTTTTAGCACACCTATTATCGCATCTTCATTGGAGATTCCATTTCAGGATCATCTTGAGTTGTTTGATTCACCATCTTGTTATTCAAACACTCCTATTGCAGTTCCGTTCTTTAGTGAGCATCATCTAGGACTTCTATTTTCACCTCACATCTAGGGATTTCCTCTTCCTTGACTATTGGATCTATTTCTTCCTCCAAGGAGACACATTGTTTTGATCATTGGCATAGGGGTTCTCTTATTCTGGGTGGGATTTGGAGTCTCTTCTCTCTCCTATGGGGGGACCATATTTTGTACTTGTGTGATAGAAGCAGTTCTTGGGGGGTCATGTTGAGTCCTCCTTCTATCTCTCTTCTTCTTTCAGTCTTGTTCATCTCCTTTTGGAGAGGAGTTTTTTCCCACTGGGTTTTCTCCTTTTCTCCGCTTTACAGAGATTTGGTTGTATTTGGGTACCTGATCAGTGTAAGGAAAATTAGATGTGGAAAAAAATTCTCCTAACGTCAATACCTCAGGAAAGAATGCATAAGTACTTTTAAATTTTCAATTACAGTCAAAATTGAGATGCACTATGAGACAAATTACAGAAACAAAGTATTTAGAAAAACACACATGAACACCAAATATACGTGGGAAAACCCTTACGGGAGAAAAACCCACCACACCAAGAGAAATCACTTTGTATTACAGTAATCAAAATTACATACAATTCCAGACTTATCTTTCTGGTGTCATTATACAACAACATTCATCATGAACCTTCTTCGAACAGAAAACATTCAAGTTACAGCCTTTACAGATTTTAAATCCTTCACTGATACAGTTTGAATTCTTCATACTTCACTGTTGATCGAACTACTATCCAAACCCCAAGCGTCTGCAACTACCAACTATATCCATGTCAAATTCTGTTTATAGAACTTCCTTATAGAACCATTGCAACTGATTGTCTTCCAACTGGTCCCCTTCGGCTCCTTCTATTCATCCACGATACTCCACATAGGATGGTCAACCAATCAACATAATTTGTATTGTATTGGTATCTCGGTGAGACACTAACTATGTCTCGCCGATGCCACATTGACCTCATATCGATGTCGCCAAAAAATATCGTAGTTGCCAGGACGTTCTATCGAGCTACACGAGTTTCATCGAATCACCAAGCAGTCGCCTTGACTTATCACTTTCGCCAGAAGGTCATAGTGAGTCACTAAGGTTACACCAAAGACACAAGTCATATCGAGCTTCAAGAGACAGTTGGCAAGACTCACATCTATCGCCGAGAGTTCATACCGATCTCCATATGTTTCACCGATGTGTTCAACATAAAACAGTGTCGGCGAGACATGTAGCTCTCGCTAAGACTTCTTACCAATCTCTATGACTTATCCCGAAAGCCTTTTTTTCTGTCGCTAAGAGTTACACTGAAGACATACACCTGTCGGCTAGACAATCGGCTTTTTCCAAGACACCATACCGAGATCCATATGTTTCATCGATGATCAACTGTCACCAAGAGCTACCTCGAAGACTTCCAAAAGGTGATTCTTTCGGTGAGACCTTGAATTTTTGCTGAGACATTTCTCTGACCACTATGAGTTACTCTAAATAATGCTTGGATGAGTCCTTGTCGGCATGACTTCCACTGTTCATTAAGACATCTTCCCGAACCATTATAGTTACCCCGAAGATATCAATACATACGCTGTCGGCAAGAGATCAACACTGCGTTGTTGGCAAGAGATCAACACTTTGCTGAGACATCTTAGCGAAAACCTTTAGCTTCACCGAAGATCACAGTCGCTAAGAGTCTCGCCGATATACGATTGAATGGCTTGTCAGCCAGAGGTCTCCCTAGCGCTATAAGATCACAACGAACACACTATGTAATAGCGATAGACTTCTCAGTGTACAAATTGACAAGACAGTAACAAAGTCACAGTGACCTGGTCAGAACTGAATAAAGAAAATTGCTAGTTGGCCAGACATGGAACCTGTCACACCAACTTGGCACTCATGGAGGTTTCAGCCTGTAATGTTTGAGGCACATATTTCCAACAATCAGGCCTAGTTGCCGGGACCCAATTTTACTTTCATGCATTGTAGTTCCTTTGTTTTCTTCTGCATTGTTTGTAGCTACATTGTAGCTCATCTTAAGGGGGGGTGTTAGAGTAAAGTAATTAATTAACTTTACTCCCCTCTTAAGAATTCACTTTATGCACATATATTAGTCATTTAATAATTAATATTAATTATTAAATACACTCACCTTTAGGGTTAGGGTTTCCTTTAGGTTTAGATCTCCTTTTATAAGGATTGATCTCTTGTATTCACCGCTCTTGATGCATTCATTTATCTGATAATACATTTTGCACATTGTCAGAGCCAAACCCTTGTTTTGTTCTCTCTCTTTCTCTGTGACAAGTTTCTTGCATGCAGGTGTTCATTAGGTTATGTGGATTTGTATTTCTCAAATCCTATAGTCATAGTGGCTATTTTGGCATGAGTGGTTGTTACAATTGACCTTAACTCCCCAAGTCAGATCATTAGCAATACAAATGTTCTAGTTTCAACAATCACATAGAAAAAATATTTTGGAATAATCAAAGATACATGTTTTGTAGGACTAAAATCTAGTATTTAATACTTTCATTCAACCATTTTGATAATAGAAAAATTTAATTTGGACATAAATTTCATGATGCTTGTACTTGTATGGTTGTCACAAATATACATCACACACATATAGAGGTTGCACACAAATTATTTCATCTTTGAATGGTTTAATAAAATAGATCGATCAACATTTTCTACTTACCTAGATATCTCCCTTCATTGACCCATCCCATGGAGAATGGTTGTAGATGGGTGTTGTATATAAATTTAGTCTCTTGATTATCTCAATATAGATCAAATTGAATTCCACTATCGATAATGATGTGCTGAGTTTTATCTTTTACCCACATTTGTGAATGCAACAAGCATTCCTTGCCTTCATGAGGCAAGAATTTGGTATTGTAAATCAATACATATAGATTGACTTAAATTATTTGATCAACATCTTTTCAATTAAAAGGATTTGTATGAACCAAATCAATTTATGTCTCCACCTTTTGTGTGCCTATTGTTGGCAAGTCATTTTATTAAAATTTTCCTATATATGATGGAAGGTTTTCTTTAGAAATGGGATTTAGCAATAAAATGATTTGGAGACATAAAGGTGATGGAAATTGTCATTGATTGTAAATTAGGGAGTTACATGAGGTGCCATACCCAAGAAGGAAATGAGGTGAGAATGCAGCTAGGATGCTAGGAAAAAGCTACATCCAACTTGGAGAAGAGATTCATCTGGTGAAAGAAAAGAAAATCAAAAGTTGTGAAGAAGGAACTTGCTTATGAAGTCAAGTGGGGATGTCCAGGAATGAAATAGGAGGATTTGGAGGTGTTTTTGCTGCTGTTGTAATTGATTTGAGATGTCTTGTTGCAGATATTTTGATTTTGAAGGAAATAAACATGCCTATAGATGATCGCTTGTGCTTTGTTTAGCTCAATAGTAAGTTATTACCAACTGTTGGAGAATGTAATAGATAAAATCAACACGTTATGAATTTATTGTCATTATTAGTGCTGGAGAACTTGGATTGAGTTACAAATAGTTGATTTTTCATTATTAACAAGCTTGCTTTCCTATTATTGTGTGGGGGAGCTACAATAACCAAAAATCTAATAGGATTCTTGGCTATTGTTCTACAACATGTCTTGAGTGATATATCGTATTGTAGGATTGAGGATATTTTCTATGGAGAGGTTCCTTCCATCTAGTGTAGCTATCATGAGTTGAGTAACTTGTTGGTTACTTTCTTCTTCAAGGGCAAGTCTCCTTTGTTGCATAGCCCCATGATTAGGTGGATAGCCTCTTTTGTGATTCAGTGGGGTTGATCTAGGTACATAGTGAACATGAATACAACTCAAGAATATATGGATATACATATGCTCCACAGAGAAATTTGGAAGTTTTTCTATGTATCCAACCCAAATTTTATAATTTTTTGGTTTTGTGGAAGGTTTTCTTTAGAAATGGGATTTAACAATATCCTCTTGTATGGTTCAAAGGTGGTATGATCAATTTTCATCAAACTTCCATGTGTAAACTTTCACACATATTTTGCATAAATCACATTAGCTGATATGCTTGAAAATGACCTAGATTTGTCTATCTCCTTAACTTTATCCAGACACCTCTTGTATTTTAGGCATGGGTTGCTGGTGACATTAATGAGAATTGGTGTTGCAATATTGTTACTTATTTTATATATTGAATGCCACTTTTTTCTTCAACTCTTCTTCTCTTCTGAATAGAGTTATTTAATTTTTTTGCAAGTGATTTGTATGTTTAGGGTTTTAGTTTTATACAATTTTGATAAGGATTTTGCATTTATTACTCTTACCTACTTATTTTATTCATGCTAATTTTTGTTTGAGTGATCCACATGTCATGTGACTTTCCTTAATATTATACTATTTTATGTTTTAACATTGTTTTTTGTGAGTCTTTATTTTGTCATATTTGCTTGTAATATTTATTGTCTTACACCATTAACATAACCTTTTAGTGGTTCATTTTGTAATGTATGTGATTATAGTGTCGAAAATTGCATACCCTTAAAATTTCATCTACACTTTTGTATCCCCTTTAGTGTCTACTCCCTTAGTATTTGTGTAGGCTCATCTTAGCTCTTGCATCAACCTTTTTCCCCTCAAGATTCTCAAGACCCCTTTTCAACAACTACCTTTGCATGTCTATTTTGCATTAACCTTGTGTTTTCCTCATTTCTCATCATTTTGAGAATGATTTGTCTAGACACTAGCGCATCATATTCAAAATTCATTTCCAAATGTTTTCCAATTGTCACCCTACCTTGGTCGGTGGAAATGGCTTAGGATGACTTGTAACAACTCAATAACCTCTTTTTTACTTATCTTTTCACTTTTAAATCTATATTTTTCACTCTATTGATATCTCTTGATTTTCTCTCTTAGAAATACTCTCCTTTATTTCTCTCAAAATCTCTCTTTCTCTCAAGCTTGCACAATTCTCTACAACTCTCTTTGCTCTCACAACTCTCTCTCTTTCTCTCCTCTTTGGCTTCCTCAAGCCTTGCTAGTAATATCTATTTGTCATATGTCTTTTAGCATCTTGGGATTTATCACATCCCTTGTGTATGTATTTATTATCTTTTCTATTTCTCTTTTGATCTATCTATATATCTGTTTGTATGTGGAGGTGGAAACATCGAAATGAGGTTTTGACTGAGGCAAGCCCCTAAATAACCCCAACATTTTTCTCAATCTTATGTGTGCAGGTGTTGGAATTTTTTCTTTGTTGGAGGCTCCATTGATTGGTTCATTGTGAGTGATTTCTTTCTCTTCCTTATTTTTATCACTTACATTTCATTTAACTTATATTATTTTAGTTATGTTATTTTTTGTTATTTCTATGCATTCTTAAAAACTCTTAGCAATCGGAATAGAATTAGTGACTTTGTTGTTTTTTGGTACATTATTGATTTTCAGCCTGTATGAGATGCCAATGTACCATGAGGATATTCACATGCTGCGTTGTCGTCCTTGGATGAGAGCTTTTCAATCTATCTAGAAGATCTTTATGACCCACTCTTTCTATTTTTGGAACTCTCACTATTTTATCTCATCACATGAGCTTTGATCCCTAAGGTAGTTGAGGACCATTTTCCCCTTGAGACCTCGTCATATTAAGGGCATTTAGTTTCCTCATCTACAATAATTTAATTGCTCTTGAGTTGGTTATTTCCACAATTTTGTATGGTCCTAACATTCACATTTTTTATTTCCTTTTCTTCTTGAATCTACTATCATACATAAGGACTATATCTCCTTGTAATGTCATAGAATTTCACCTAGGGGAAATTCCACATTTTTGCACTTTTCCTAGCATTTATGATGCCTAAGGGAATTAATGATAAAAATACCATGGGTCAAAATTCTACAATTTTAGCTCCATGTGGACCAGTGGCAAAACAACAAAAGTCTAATGACACGTTTCTCAAAAATTGATGTCTTGGACGCCTGTGTGGCATGCAAATGTCTGCACGACGTGGTAGTGTCTTGTTAGTTTTTTGAGTTTGAAAAAAGGAATCTCAAATCTTGACTCTTGACACGTGTCTTGACAGTTAGGATTTTGGGTGTAATGAATCTTTTTCGCCCTTGCATGCAACCAAACCCCTCATTCGATCTCATTTTGTGGGTCCAAATTCATTCACTCAAGCCCTCTTCAACTTTACTCTCATATTTCTCTCATTCTTAACAATCAACACTTCTATAAGCGAAGCTCTGTTGAACTGAGGTCCCTCCAATAGATACAAATCTCTAGCAAGCATTCAATGGTGCATCTGTGTGCTCCAGAGAGGGCCTAGGCCCATGGGTAACACACACACACACACTCTCTCTCTCTCTCTTTTACTTGCTCATTTACTACTTAGTGGTGCGGGTTCTACTCCTGAAGCGGGTGTTTCTTTTACCACACGCTTTGTCCATGTCAATTACACTCCCTTCCTATTTGGCTGTTCGTGGAGGTGGGAACACCAAAATGGGGGTCTGAATGAGGTAGGCCTCTATATAGCCCCAACATTTTCCCCTCATTCTTCTATGTGTAGGTTGCAAAGTAGAGCTTGGAGTGAAGACTCAAACGTTTGGTTGAGGGTAAGTTTTCTCCAATTTCTCTTTGTGCTTTTCTTGAAGTTTCTATTCTTTGTTTGATTATTTTGTTCAGAAGACCCTTAGATCTAAGTTAGGAAGTGATACTTTATTTTTCCTACCTGAGCTCCTAAGCTTTCTATTGCTTAAGATTCCAGTGCGCCATTTGGACAATAGCATGTCACGCTAGCATCCTAAATTTGTGCTGAAATCCTTTGGTCGAGAGCTCCTTCGTCAAAGGTAGAAATATAGAAGTTTCACTCTCTTAGGATATGAAGTAGTCTTCTTTGAAAGTTAGCTTGTGCACTCTTCCTTCATAATTTATTCATTCCTTTTATGTTGAGGTGGATAAGGGTAGTTCGTTACTTGGTGATCTCTTAAGAATGAAGTGACCCGCATTTAGCGGATCCCTCTTATATTACATTTTAGTGAACCCGACGTTAAACATGTCGAATCCATTTTTAAAATTTTTTCATGTCTATGATAATGCTTTCTCTAAGGAAGATTTTGATATGTTGGATGGTGCTCTAGATGATTTCTTAGAAGTGTCTTCCCCCATTCGTAAATCTTTCAAGTAAACTTCCTTTCCTCAAGCTGAGGAGATGGTAAATGTAGTGGTGGTCTTTGTGGCTCCTCCAAGCCCTAAGAAACCCATAATTTACATGACCCCAACTAGCCCTTATCCAAGGGAGGATCATTCTATCTATGGGTTTTTATATTAAGATGATTCATTAGACTTGTACTCAAGGTTCGTAAGAGCTATAAAATATGCTTCTTATAATACTGTTGGGAACACATAATACAAGAAGAAATAAACAAAATCTAGATCAACAACCCTCTATTCCTACATCTCAACCTACTCAAGTTACAACTTATTTACCACCTTCTCAACCTAGTCTTCCTTTAGCACCTAAACCTACAATCAAAGCACCAGGTGATTACGATCTTGTAAAGAAACTCCGTGTTACTTCAGCTAAGATCTCACTTTGGGATTTGCTTTAGACTGCTTCAGTTTATCAAGAGATACTTTAGTAAGCCTTGCAGAAGATCCTCTTACCTACCTCCGCTAGGCCTATGGATGTTAATGCACTGTTAATTCAATTTGTGTGGATTCATATAATATTACGTTCCATCCACAAGAACTACCGCCTCCAGATGTGTAGAAACAAGAAAACCCTTTGATGATTATAATTAATGTTAATAACATTGGCATTAGGTGTACTCTCATTGACACAGGTTTGGCTCTCAACATTTATGGTATTGACCTACTACCTAAGATTAAAGTTGATTCATCTTCTTTAGCTACTTCTTCTTTCTACATTTGTGGGTTTGATAATGTCGATTGCCAAGCTCTAAGCACGATAATACTTCCTTTGTAGCTAGGCCCCATTACCTTATTTACTTTGGTTTATGTGATGCTTGGACCATTACCTTACAATTTTCTTTTGGGGAGACCCTGGATTCATGCTATGGGTGTCATAAATTCTACTTTACATCATTCCTTAAAGTTTTTGGAAAATAATCGGGTGGTCATAGTTAAAGCTGACCCAAAAGCTATTCACCTTTGTGAGTTAGCGGCTGCTGGTTGAGCTTCGGCTATCTCCACTCTTAAGAACTATAATCCATCATTAAATACTAATGTTATGACATGTTCCTCAGAGATACCCTCCATGGAGGTTTTCCTTGAAGCAAAAGTCATTAAAGATGAGCCATCTAAAGTAGAAAGTCCTAAGTCTTCCTTGTCCACTTCTTCTTTTGAATCAAATTCTTTCCTTGGTGATGATTGGGGCTCCTCAAAATTCTCAGAATTCTTCATTGCAGAATAAAAAGAGAGTCCCACTTGTCTAGAATTCCCAAATGCTTCTGACGTAAAAGTGGATGATGCTCCTATTGAGGAAGAGAATTGTAATCCTATCTAGGATACCCCCTCCCCTACTGAGGAGAGAAACCCCACTCTTGCAAAGGAGGTTAATGATTGTGAACCGAGTAAAGGAGATGGTTGTGTGTTGGAAACTTGCAACCATTTAAAGATAATTTCCACATAACCCAAAAGAGAAATCTATGCAAATAAACATTCAAAATCCACATGCAAGAGAATAAACAACATGCCAATGAAAATATGACACAAGATATACCCTGGGAAAACCATCAAGAGCGAAAAACCCAACCTCCAAAAGCATCCATCTCTCATGTATTATTCAACAATAAAGATTACAATACATCTTCAGAGTCTCCATGAACACCATTGAAGCAACAATCCTTCTCCAGGAAATCCATGTGAAAAAGCATGCAACCACACATCCCATGCCATGCTTCAAACCCTCACAAATGCTAACCAAAGCTAACATGCAAACTTCCCATCCTAAACAATTACCTTTGTGGTTGCTTTTATAGAAGCAAGCTCCCACAAAACCACCAAGTGGTATTACAAAAAACTATGTGACTAAAACCATGTCCCCACATTTAATATTGGGCACTTTATTTATTTATTTTCCCCAATATTAAATAATTACATTTTAGCAACTTAACTTATGTCCCGATGTTACATACAATATAAAGTGGCCCCAAGAATAATTACATTAAATAAATTATGCAAGGTGTACAACACACCTTTTCCTAACATTCTCCCACTTGTTGTATACATTGCATAAGGGGACAAGTAACCTCAAAACATGAATCAAATAAACAATCCATATTGCCACATGTACCATCATGGAATCAAAGTGCTCCATGTGCTCCA
>VDFB02271358.1:123724598-123737120 GCA_007258455.2 Sequoia sempervirens
AAATATTGGAGGGCACTGTGTGCTGAAATTGTTGGTATAAACACTTAGCCAAAAGTACTTTTGCAAAATACTTTTCTGTAGACATTCGTCATTCATCATGTGGTGTTGACATCAATGAAAACTCATTAATGACAATCTTCTTCATTCTTTCAACATCCCCACCTCAATTTTTTCATCTATTTAAGGGTGAAATACAATGGACTTCATCAACTTGATGTACATCATAACCCACAATGTTGAACAAAATTTGCAAGGAATTTACTTTCTAGGTTAAATGTGATACTCTATACCATATAAAAATGGACACAAACATTCTCAAAGAAAATATTGGTAGTGCCTTATGTAGAAACCCCCTTATTTCAAGCTACCATGATGGTCATCTTAGATAATTTATCTACCACCACGTGCATACAATCATGTCCATGTTTTGCTATAGGAAGTCCTCACTTGAAATACATAGATATAAAGTACCAAGGTTTATCTAGAAATGAGAGGGGTGCGTATAGTTCTTGTTTCTAATTCACATGCTTTACAATTGCACAACCTATGCAAGAATAAATGTATAGGATGACATCATGATGAAGTCTTAACTAGTAGATGTTCTTCTATAGGACAACTATCTTCTTTGTCCCAAAGTGTATTGTAAAATGGCTATAATGTGTCTCCCAATCATCTTCTATCAATCCCCTTAGGGATAGAAACAATCTTCATGTGACATAATTCCATTAAGCAAGTAGTTGCTACTAACCCGTTTTCCATCTATGGGTGTTTGGTAAATATTAGGAAAATTAGGATTAATTCCATATGATTTAGGTCATTTTTCTATTTAGTGTCTACCAAACTCCAACACTATTTTCAAAGTTACCACTGGAGGTCAACTAAAATAATTTGCAACTTTATTTAGTGATCCCCTTCTGTTGGTGAAGGTTGCGATGAAACTACTGGAGGTAGATAGGCCACCTTTTATGTTGACAACTCTACAAATTTCCTTATGTTTGTATGAATGGAGAGTCTTGTGATTAACAATATCTTTTCCTAATATATGGTGCTTCCATTGTTTAAATTTTTAAAACATTGACATAGAACTCCTTGTCATATGTAGGATATTTGCGAAGTATATTAGATAATTTATCGATGTAGTAGGTAATCAAATGCTTGTGTTGCATAAGGACCACTCCACTCCAAGTGAATTTTAGAATAATCTATCTTAATTTCAAAAGGCTATTGTAGACTTGAAAGAGCCAATACTAGTGCTGAATATACCCTTTGCCTCAATTGTGTGAATGCTCAATGTTGTGTCTCTATTTAAATGAAGTTTTCTTTTACTCATCCCTTGAGTTCTTGATTTATAGGCCATGCCGAGTGTGAGAATCCAAGCACAAACCTTTAATAAAAAATAGTCAACCCCCAAAAATTATGAAGTTCTATGAGATTTTTAAGAGATGGATAATCTTTGATGGCTTGTATCTTTTTAGGGTCACCATAAATAACCATCCTTATCCATAATGTATCCTAGGTATTGAATCTTCTCTATACCAAAGAAATACTTATTTTTGTTAGCATAAAGTATGTGTTTCCATATGTTGAGAGTACTTGTCAAACATATTTTAGATCATCCTCCCATGTTTTAATAAATATAAACATGCTATCTAAATACACAAGAAATAAATTAGTGAATGGATTGAGTACATCACTAATCATTTAAATGAAGGTCATAGGTGTAATAGTTAGGCCAAAGGTCACAACCAACCATTTGAATAAACCATTTTTCAATTTGAAAGAAATATTCCACATATCTAATGATTTGATTAGAACTTGGTAGTACCCACACTTTAGGTTAATTTTGGTGAAAAAATTGGCTCCTTGAGCTGGTCCAAGAGGTCACCAATGCAAGGATTTGGATACTTGTTCTTTATAGTAATCTTGTTGAAAGTTTGATATTTGATACAAATATATTATGTTCCATCCTTCTTGGTGAACATGATTAAGATTCTACAAGGTGAGGCACTTGGTTGAATGTGCCCCTTTTGAATCAATTCTTGAATTTGTTTCTTGATTTCATAATTCCAAGATTAACCTCTTGTATAATGGTCCACTTGGTAATTATGTGCCTGAAGTGAGGTAAATTGAATACTTTAATTGACAATGGAATGGTATCTATATTGGTGAGGTGAATACATCTTGATACCTTGACAATATTTGATCCATCGAATTTTCTTGAGTGGTCAGTGTTAGAGTAAAGTAATTAATTAACTTTACTCTCCTCTTAAGAATTCACTTTATGCACATATATTAGTCATTTAATAATTAATATTAATTATTAAATGCACTCACCTTTAGGGTTAGGGTTTCCTTTAGGTTTAGATCTCCTTTTATAAGGATTGATCTCTTGTATTCACCACTCTTGATGCATTCATTTCTTTGATAATACATTTTGCACATTGTCAGAGCCAAACCCTTGTTTTGTTCCCTCTCTTTCTCTGTGACAAGTTTCTTGCATGCAGGTGTTCATTGGGTTCTGTGGATTTGTATTTCTCAAATCCTACATGGTATCAGAGCCAGATCTGCTGCAACTTGTTCAGTTTTTGAAAGAATTAGAGATCTAGGTTTTGGTTGCATCAGATATGTGTTTGTTTTCTAGTTTTTAGGGGGTTTTTTTTCTTGGTGCACTTTGAGCTCAAATGGACCTCACCGTTGAGCTCACAGCGTCCAAAAACCCCTATTTTCATATAAAACATGTTTGATTCAGCCACAGTTGCTCAGGGAAGCAATTTTTTTTGCCCTAGAGCTGTACGGCCCCAGGGCACGCCGTTCAAGGTCAAAAATTGCAAAAAAATCCAAAAAAAAAACAAAAAAACAAATTTTTGTTTTTAAAACTGCAGCTTATAGTTTTAAAGAAGGCCATCACTTCGATAAGCAACCACCGACTTGGCGGTGAACTCCACCACCTTCTTTGGTTCACCCCGGCATACCGGTATTGCGACCCACCGAGCTCGCCCGGTACAGCCGCCGGTCACCGCCCGATGACCACCCATTTCGTGGTTGGAGAACCACCCGTAGCGTCGGTCCGGCCAGACCACGGAGACCTCTTTTCTTTCTTTTCGATGCATCGAGACTTCATCGGTGTTCGATCTCTATTTTTTGAAAAAGAATAGGCATTGGAAAGCTGGCTTCGAGGCCGTCCTGATGGTGCAAGAATGTTTTCAAAATTTTCCAGTTTGTTTTCATTTTTTCGCAGTCAAAGTCAGATGATCCTTTTGCACTCCAAGGGGCATAACTTGCTCAATTTTGCTCCGTTTTTCCAAAGCGAATAGGCGTCAGAAAGGTGGTTCTGTGATCTTTCCAGATATGCAGCTTATTTCATCAGAAAATTCTTTAGGTACACAGAGATTTGTCTCAAACATATACTACTTTCTATTATTTTCTGGCTTTCAGTTTGTACTGGGGATTGGTTTTTTGCATTGTGGGTGGGTGTTTTTTCTTGCTTTCTATCATTTACATCAGAAAACTAGAATATATAAACACCAAAACAATAAAACCCCTTTTGCATCTTCTGTCTAGTTTTGAAAGACCACTAAATAATAATAATAAAAAAAATTCAGAGCAGTTGAGGCACAGTTCATAGCATGGTCGACAAATCTATTGAGCCTATCACACCGCATAATTATCACACTTGGAAGGGTCACATGATGACACTTCTCCAGTCTCGAGGGTTATGGTCATGTTTGGATGAGGTTCAACCTCAATTGACTCGCCCCTTATGCAGCACAGGAACAATATGGATCAGGCTAGGGGATTGATGGATTTGCACATTTCAGACAGCCTCATGTTTCATCTTGAAGGGTGTCTCACACCTAGAGCCATTTGGACCAAGTTTGATGGACTTTTTGGCACTATCAATGAGTTTAGAGCATTGCAGCTTGAGGCTGAGTTGACTTCCTTGGTACCTGATTCATTTCCTTTCATTGAGGACTTTCTGATGAAGTTTAAACAGCAGAGATCTATCTTGCAGGGTTGTGGCAAGATTAAGACTGATACAAAGTGCATCTTCTTGATCCTCTCCAAGCTTCAGGGTCCATTTCAGATCTTCTCTTCGACATTCTATTCCACCATGGATGCATTGGGAAACCACTTTACCATGCCTACATTTGAGGTGTTTTGTGATCGGTTGACATAAGAGCAAGCCAAGATATCACAGTTGGATGCTCTCACAAGATCACAACACCAAGCATTGGTAGCACAGTCATCTCAGGGGAAGCAGAAGCAGAAACAAAAATCAAAGACACAGAGCATTGGATGGATTCTAGTTAACAACACACCTCTGATTCACCTTCTCCTAAGGGGGAATCATCGAAGAAAGATAGACCTAAGTGTGCTTATTGTACTAAGCCAGGACATGATGAGTCCAAGTGTTATGAGAAGAAGATAGATGCATATGCAAAACAGGTTTAAGATTTGACAGCTCTTCTTGAGAGGAATAATATTCATCACTCTTCTTCATCTACATTAGGCAGGTCTTCTTCTTCTTCACCATCTTCATTCCAGACAGATGAACATGCCCCACATAAGGGTCATGCATTATGTGCAACCACCAGTTCACATTCATCTAGATGGCTATTGGATTTAGGTGCTTCACACCATATGGCATCTTCTCAGAACATGTTCTCATCTTTCGAGGCTACATCCTCACCACACATATTGATGGGTAATAACACTTATATGAGTGTATGTGGGAAAGGTTCTATCAACATTGATGATGGTACATTCAATGATGTACTATGTGTTCCATCTTTGTCCACTAACCTTCTCTCCATCTATCAGATTACTCACAGTGGGATAGGGAAGACAGTTGAGTTCACACCTGATTCAGTGCACATCAGAGACATTCAGACTGGCAACATTGTTGCAACAGGGACAGTTGATCATTCTTCCCATTTGTATGCATTCACACACTTTGGTCCACCATCTCCATTGTCTAAATTTTCCTCTCTTTCTACAAGAGAGCATGTAGTAGCTGAGGTGAAGTTTGGTCACTTGAACTTATGTGTTCTTCCATCTGTTCATGAGACTAGTGTTGAGACTTCTACACCTCTACCTCCTGTTGAGATCACATCTGTTCAGCAGGATTCCTCTTCAGCTATGACTGACATTGTTGCTCCACTCATCGAGCCATCATGTGTAGTTGTTGAGGTCATATCAGAGGATATTCCTCTCCTCATATATGATAGTTGTAGCACACCTGTTATCCCATCTTCATTGGAGATTCCATTTCTGGATCATCTTGAGTTGTTTGATTCACCATCTTGTTATTCAAACACTCCTATTGCAGTTTCGTTCTTCAGTGAGCATCATCTAGGACTTCTATTTTCACCTCACATCCAGGGATTTCCTCTTCCTCGACCGTTGGATCTGTTTCTTCCTCCAAGGAGACACATTGTTTTGATCATTGGCACAGGGGTTCTCTCATTCTGGGCAGGCTTTGGAGTCTCTTCTCTCTCCTATGGGGGGACCATATTTTGTACTTGTGTGATAGAAGCAGTTCTTGGGGGGTCATGTTGAGTCCTCCTTCTATCTCTCTTCTTCTTTCACTCTTGTTCATCTCTTTTTGGAGAGGAGTTTTTTCCCACTGGGTTTTCTCCTTTACTCCGCTTTACAGAGATTTGGTTGTATTTGGGTACCTGATCAGGCCTAGTTGCCGGGACCCAATTTTACTTTCATGCATTGTAGTTACATTTGCTTTTTTGCACATGTTAGTAGCTACACTCTTGGTCATCTTAAGGGGGGGTGTTAGAGTAAAGGTTTTCACTTAATTATATTAATTAAGTCACCTTTATTCTACTTTTAAGATTTCACTTTAGTTGCATATTGTGACATTTAATAATTATATTGATTATTAAATGTCTACCTATTAGGGTTTACTATTAGGTTTTACGATCTCCTTCTATAAGGATTGATCTTTGTAAATATTTTTTGATTGTTGATAATAGATCTCACGATAATTCTGAGCTTCAAACCCTCACTTCTTTTTCTCTATCCTCTTCCCTGTGATAGGTATCCTTTGCATCGCGGTGTTCTTGGACTGCAGTGGTTTCTACAACTTCTGATTCGCAAGCATTTTTTTCTCTCTCTCTTTCTCACTCATTTTCATCTCTTATGCTCTAGACCTCTCTCTCCTATCTCCATCCCTCTATTGGATTCTCTCTCCTTGAAGTTGAACTACCTCTCTATATGTCTCTCTCTTCTTCCCTCCTCCTTCCCTCTCTACATTTATTTATATCCTCCTCTCCTATCTCTATATATGTCTCTCTGCTCTCTGTCTCTCTCTGCCCTACCTCTCCCTCCTTCCCTCTCTCTCTCTCTCTCTCTCTCTCTCTCTCTCTCTCTCTCTCTCTCTCTCTCTCTCTCTCTCTCTCTCTCTCTCTCTCTCTTCCTTCCACCAACCTTCACTCTCTACATCTCTTAATCTAACCTACCCCAATATAACTCTTTCTCTCCCTTCACTCTCTCAATCTCTCTACCTTCCTCCTTACCTCTCTCTCTCTACTATCTTTCTTTCTAAATTTCCTTTATGTTTTTTGTTTGTTTGGCTGATCTTTCTAAATGGAACCCATTATACAAGAATGACACCCATGACGCCACTGCATCCTCTTCAATTTGTCTGTGGAGATCACTCACTCTGGGGAGACCAAAGCCATAAACTCCATTTGTCACAACTTCACCAAGGCCTCCGAGGTAGCACTTTGGGAAGATTCCATGGTGAGTCACATGATCATCTGCTTCAGTACCTATATGTCTAGTAAAGAGGCGATGAAATGAGAGAAAATGTCATTATTTACCCTATACTTATCCTCATATTCTATGCGATTCCTCCCTAGTATCCGCTTCATTTCTATAATTTCCAAAGAATGTGTGTTCTTTGTCATGCATTTCAGATGCCTACTAGAAATTTCACCTAAAGAAGTTGCCTGCGACTTATTGCTAGTAAGCCTAATTGGAGTATTCATTGCACCTATCTCTATCCAATTACCAAATAAATGCACATTCTGCTATTGTCTTTAGGTCTATTTATAGAAATAGCCAAGGTACATGCGTGAGATAAGCATGATGTTGATCGGGTATTTACTCGAAAATCCCATCAAGAGCCAACTCAAAAATCCCACGAATAGAAAACTCAAGAATCCCACCTAGTTGCATTTGTTGTGTATGAATTGTTGCATGCACGTTAAGAAGTAATTAATTAGCTAAAATCAATGGCAGTCCCAAGTGATAGTCCGCACGGTCAAGTGCTAACGTGTCACGATGTGGGAATCTTTCATTCTCCAAAGATGAACTCAATCTTTTTTTGTACTCATTACACTTTTTTCCTAACCATTCTTTTTAAGTTATTAGTTGCAAAGAATGTGAAAGGTTTTGTATGCCTTCAATCACCAGCTCAATTTCCTAGGAAATGGTGTTGTAGGACATAATGACTAATCGTCATTATGAATTGTTGTCTTTTCAAAAGGAAAAGAATTCATTTCGCATGAATGAAAGAGTTGGCGGTACATGCCAAATTCATTGCAAGAAGGCAACCGTTGTCTATAACTTCAAGTTGAGATAAAGCTAAGTGTTGCATGAAAAAGAACAACACTATGAAGATTTTTCTGAGTACAATGTTCATTGCAGAGAGCTTTGAGTGCAAAATTTGCTGAAGAACCCAAGTGAGTTGCAGAAAGGTTGAGCATCACGAAAGTCCATAGAATCCTAAATTGGCCCAAAATCCTCAAATGGAAGCACAAGGATAGGTGGCCCAAAGCTTATTTGATGCCATGCATGCAACGCTAATGACCAACATTTTTTATAACATCTCCTACGCTTCGCTTGGGATACCAGAGAAGCCAAAGTGGATCCACACACGGGCCATGGACAAGAAAGCTCACAAGAACAAGACCCTGATAGCAGAAGAATGGGATAACATTCACGAACCTATCCTTAAAACCAACCCTAAGAGTCTTAGGGAAGCAACCTACGAGAGAATGAAATAGGCTAATAACTAATAGTCTTTGGCATATAGGCTATGGTTTTGTGATCTCCCATAGTATATGTTCCCCTTGGTTGATCACTACCCACAACTAGTTCATGAGTGAACTCAACATTTCATCCTGTATATTGGGGCCATTGAAGGCTGAAAACAGAGGGTTGTGATCAGTGTGGAAGCCATCATGGATGAACAAATTATGAAGCAAAACAGTGGCAACATTGTAAAAGAAAGTTATTAAGAGTAGTAGGTTGTAACTACTGTAAGTTTCCAATCAGAAAGCTATAGATTTTGTTTTTAATGTAATGAGGGTTTCAAATTACCTCTAAATTCACTACAAAGGAAAAGATTATAAATTATTGAGAGTGTTTATGGGTGGATTCAAGGTAACTTTTTTTGGTTTTGAAATCCGCAAACATTTATCTTGCATACCATTATCATCTACTTTTAATATTTAGAAAACAATAACATATATCAAATGAAAAAATCATGCATACATACATACATACATACATACCTACATACATAGATACATACATAAATATGTATTATATATAAACATATATACATGCATACCTACATATATATACAATTTATATAAATATATATATACACATATATGTATGTACATGTACATGTAAGTATGTATGTATGTAAATGTGCAAATATTTATAAACATGTATTCTACATCAAACATGGAGCTTATATGAACTATCTCGTAATGTTATCAAATATTGCATACCATTATTCTATAAGTTTTTAATATTTAGAAAATAAAAATTTAATGAAATGACAAAAAGATATATATACAAAAAACAATTTGGGCAATGACCCATTTCCTAAAATATCTATGCACATGCACATTATTAGGGGCCTCCTTAGAACTCCTTTGGAATTTATTGTTGTATGACTCATTGACATAGACTAGATATTTTTTAGATATTTACCTGATATTTTTCCCTCCTGATATTTTCCTTATATTTCGTCGAGCTCTTGGATATTTCTCCTTTATTATAAGGAGACCCTTGACTATCTACTAATATGAGGTTGAGTTTATGCATTCTATCTCTATTTGTGCTTGTCAAATATCTCTGTCTCTTAGTTCTTTCATGGTATCAGAGCCTTTCATAGATAGATTCAAGTCAGGAGTGAATGCATCTTTACTTTGCCATGATTCAGCACAAAGAGGGGAACGATTGTGTGTTTCAGCCCCTATTTTTCCCTTTTCTTTCCTTTGTAAGGAAGGTAAAATTTTGTACTAGCCACATAGTGGTTTTGATCAACTTCAAAAGTTTGTAAAATAGGGGAGAGGAAAGAAAAAATCCATTGTTAAAAATTTGTAAAAGAACACTCATTTTGTTCTTTTGCAATGAGTTTGGAAAAAAGGAGGATCATATGGGGTTTGTAAAATTCTCAATCTAGCTTTCTTTTAAAATATTTTATTTTCTCAATTTTGTAAATGCAAACTTTTATTAGTGTAAATTTGCAATAGAGTGAAATTATATTTTCCAACTCTATTCAATGATGATGATTTCGCACTAAATATGAAGTGCCTATTTTCACCATCATTCTGGTAGGAAAATATATGCACTAAAATAAAGTGACAAACAAAGGGGAAATCAAAAATATTAAAAAAGGGGGGCCGTCTAATCTGGTGGGATTCTTAATATGTTTATTTTCTATTGTCTAAAGGAATTATCCTATTTTAAATCATGGGATATGAAACCCACTCTTCTGTAATCAACCTAAAACCGGGAAACTATAAGTCTTGGTGTGAAGGAATCCTGAAACATCTCAAGTTCCATAATATCATGCCATATTTGTATGGACTTATCCCTGAACCAGGTAAACAAACTCAAAAGGATAAATGGTTTAATATTTGTGATCATATTCGTGGATTAATTGGTTTACATATTCTAGATGACTCTTTGTATGTCATCATGGATATTGAATGTCCACATCCATTATGGATTAAAATTTGGGAAATATATGGAGACTCCAATGTTCCTCCCTTCTCGCATGATCCTACTATGATCACAACTCGCATCCCACATCATGATTCAGATACAGAGCGTCCAGTTGACATAGAGGAAATCATTGTTCCTCCACCTCCTCCTCTTGCTTCATCGGATTTCAGTCATTTCTTCAAGAGCTTCCATCACTTCTTTGCAACAGGATATTTGTCTTCCTAGCATTGTTGATTGGGATGCATATCTACCCAAAATTTCATGTCTTTTCGTAGAGTCTTTTATTGCTGACATGGAAGCACACATTGAGGACATCAGTCTTTTTTTTTATGACAACTTCAATAAAGTTGCATCGGCCTTGTATTCTTCATATATGATTACTCTTCCTTAACCTACATCGACTTCTATAGTGGCAGTATCAGATTCTTATGGTTCCAATTATCCCCATACATCTATGGTTCTTGTGGTCCCAGTTACAAAATCTTCTATGATACTTGATTCATTCCATCAGTATTCGTCACATGTCAGCATTGGCTTGGAGATTCCTGAGCAACATTCGAAGACATCATGGGCGCCACCTTCATCATTCTTGGATGAGCTTCAACTCTATTCAAGATCATGCATACATCTTCTCACATGGGAAGATATCCTGCATCTTCAGTTGGTTTCATTTCTTCCCAAGGCAAGGAACATTGTGACACGTTCTTGGATCTACGTCTACATCCTTTGTCAACTATCCAACCTTAATGTAGCAGGACATGTATTATGGGGGGGTCTCATACACCTTCTATTATTTTATCTCTTATGGAGGAAATCATATATTGTACTTAATGAAAGAATTAGTACTTCTTCATACAGTATAATTTTCATGCATCTTTTCTCTCTTTTGGAGGGTAGTTTTTTCCCGTGCAGGGTTTTCTACTTTTCTCCACTTCATGAGAGATTACTTTGTGCATGGGTACCTAACATGGCTAGTAGTCGGGACCCATTTTTATCCATAACCACCTAAGTTATGCTTAAGGGGAGTGTCAGTGTATACATTAAATGCTTGCATACACATAGGTTGACCTAAGCCTACTTAGGCATTTATTGTTGTATGACTCATTGACATAGACTAGATATTTTCTAGATATTTACCTAATATTTTTCTCTCCTGACATATTTTCCAGCTCTTGGATATTTCTCCTTTATAAGGAGACCCTTGACTGTCTCATAATACGAGGTTGATTTTTGCATTCTATGTGCTTGTTTTCTATCTTTGTGATCTATAGGTTCTCACAACATATATACATATGTGCATACATATATACATCCATACATATGTACATACATATATACATATATACATATTATGTAAATGTATATACATATGTACATACATATATACATATATACATATTATACATGTATATACATGTGTACATACATATATACATAAATATATATATGTACATATACATATATATACACACATATGCATGTGTTGTTCAGACTTGAGGCTCAAATCGATAGCCTAATTTGATACAAGGCTCTAATGAAGTATGCAATAAGTGCTATCCCGATACACTTACAATCATAATGATAAGCTCAAAATTAACACTTTAGAAGTAGTGTTAAATGTCTCCCTTCTTTGCAAGTACATTGTGTGCATGTGATCATGTGTGTTAAGAGAGCCTTAAAATCAAGAAATATCATTATATGGGATCCACGTCTCTATTCCATTTTTAAAATTTTTATGAATTTCATTTGTAATTTGCAAGCACCACCAACGATGTAACTCTACTTATCTTCAGTCGCATACAATATTTTTTATTTTATTTTTCTTTAATTTCCATATGATAAACCTCAAAAAAAACCCCTCTATCCTAGTAGAGCCCAAAGAAGAAGATATTTCTCTCACTATGAATTGTCCACTATTATCCACTACTTGATGATAGCTTCTAAATCCATCATCCTAAGATATATTCATAAATAATGAAGTCTTGGACCATTCCTCAAGGTTTGTTGAGATGCAACATTAGTTCCGACACCCTATACACTATAAGGTACAAAATAGTAAGTTTCATAAATTTGAAGCTTGATCGATCCAATAGCCTTCAAGATTGAAAGGCTAGCTCCATATGTGATTTCTAATGAAGTTCCTACTAAAAAATCATAGAAGAAAAGGAAACATAGAGATAATACGTGAAAAGGGAAACCATTAACTAAAATGCAAATGCACTAAGTTTAAGATATTCCTACCTGTTGGTAGAGAGATATTAGACACATGAGTCAAGATTCAGCATACAAGAAAAATAAGCACAATGCTAGTGAAACAAAAATACATTCACTCATAAAATATAAGTAGGATAAGATTGAATGTACAACTCCTTATAATATGTACAAAATGATATATATTTAAAATATTTCCCATATGTTTTAATCAATTTTATTCTCTCACTATTTGATGTGCACCAAGTTGTGATACAAAAAGGGGAGGAAGGTGGGGAAATTGAGAGAGAGCGAAGAAAGGAAAGAGTAAGAGAGAAAGAGGAGAGA
>VDFB02271358.1:123737220-123862720 GCA_007258455.2 Sequoia sempervirens
AAATGTGGGGACATGGTTTTGTAATCTCATGGTTTTAGTCACATAGTTTTGTGGGAGTTTGCTTCTATAAAAGCAACCACAAAGGTAGTTGTTTAGGATGGGAAGTTTGCATGTTAGCCCTAATTAGCATTTGTGAGGGTTTGAAGCATGGTATGGGATATGTGGTTGCATGCTTGTTCACATGGATTGCTTGGAGAGGGCTTGTTGCTTCAATGGTGTTCATGGAGACTCTGAAGATGTATTGTAATCTTTATTGTTGAATAATACATGAGAGATGGATGCTTTTGGAGGCTGATTTTTTCTCTCTTGAGGGTTTTCCCAGGGTATATCTAGTGTCATATTTCCATGGGTATGTTTTCTATTCTCTTGCATGTGGATTTTGAATGCTCATTTGCATAGATTTCTCTTTTGGGTTATGTGGAAATTATCTTTAAATGGCTGCAAGTTTTCAACATTTGGTATCAGAGCTATGGTTATGGTTGTATATCCTTTGGTTGAGAAAAATATTGTTTAAGTTTGAATCTATGCATTGCATGAGAGAATCAAAGGCATGGCAAGATATGAGGGTTTTGCAGGTTGCTTATTGCAGATTTAAGGGTTTTGGGTTTGCTAGTATGATGGGTTGGTTGTAGATTTGGGGTGTGAGAAGTTTTGGGTGAAAAGGGTTTTTTGGCTATGCATTCAAATGGGTATTTTGTATGGGAAAATTTGTAGATGACCTCCTAAGACAAAATGGACCTCATAGTTGGATCTGGGTTGGTCGAGAGAAAAATTTTGATATATAACTCAACCTATTTCTATTATTGTGAAAAAATACAAAAAAATAGCCCCATCTCGGTCGTATGGCCATCCAAGGCGTCTGCATGAAAATAATATTTAAAAAAAAAAACCCCATCGCTTTTTTAAAAATCACCCTGCAAGATAAAAATAAAATATATATATATCAAAAAGTGAGGTGGGGTGCCGAAAAGTTTTTATGAAAAAAAAGTATTTATAAATGTTTGTGGGGAGGGGTCTGACCCCACCCCCACCCACCACCATACTTGCAAGTCTGTAGGTGACATGCCGATGGGAGGTACAACCCTGTTGTCCTACTGGCTAGTAGGTACTTCCAGTAGACATGCAGGCAAGCCCCGTTGTTGCTGCCCCATGTGGGCTTTAAAATAAAACCTTTAACTTTTTTTCTATCACCCCTATTAAATTTAATATGCCATAATTTTTTTAAAGGGCCCGTACAATTTTTAATGTTTGAAAATCAAATTGAAATTAATAAAAAATTTGGGTCCGGTTGCATAGGTGGGTGGCACTGTCGAGTGGCCCCGCCACCATCCCACCACCAAGGAGCCACCAGTTTTGGCATACATACTCTAATTGAGAAACTTTTTCCTGAGGGGCATAAATTTTGCCCAGGAGCTCTGCTTTTCGACTTCCTAGACTCATTGGAAAGCTAACTCAGTGCTCTACACTATGGTGATAGTGATTTTCTAATATTTTATAGTTTTGATAGTGTTTTGCTAGCTAGAAGTCAGGTGTTCGTTTTGAGCTTCGAGAGGTGATATCGGGTGCATACGAAGTCAAATTTTGGACTTTGAATAGTCAACGGAAAGCTTGTTTAGAGAACTACATAGTGGATCAGGTTTGGAGATATTTTGGAATGGTTTATTTTTTGTTTTCTTTATCTAAGTTGTTTATGGATTTCTTTGACTATGGTGATACTATGAGTTTATGGATAATCAAATCTTCGAGATTTGATGTTGGATTCATTGTATGCTCAGTTGTACATCTCAGGTTATTCTCTCATTTGACATGGTTATCATTATATGTTTGGATTTTTATGTCGCATTGTTGTATCTACAATTTTTGCAATGTTGTAGGTGGTCTATACTTATATGTTCCATTTATGACTTGAACATGGGTTGTCTTTGCCCATTGATATTTTAGTGTTGATGCATGTTCAATTTTAGTGGCTTGGTTTAGTCACTTGGTTTGATGGTTTTGTTGTCATATTGAGGAGGTGAGACGGTATTACTAGGTACAATCATGATATGAGACCTATGCAATTTACTATTTTATGTAGATATGTGCACACGGTTGGGTTGAGTTGTTGGTATATTTGGTGGTGATCATGGTGTCATGGATGTTTCTTGAGCTTTAGAGACTTTGGCATGTCATGATGGTTTATGAAGATGCTTTGTTGGTGGTGTTGGATTGGTTCCTGACTATGGTTGTGGCGATGTTTCTTCATAGTATGAGGATCATGGTTTTACTTTTCCTTTTGGGAGTTCTTGTTATATTTGGGTTCTTTAATTGTGTGGGGACCTTTTGGTTTATCTTCATGAGGAGATTTTTATCATGATGTCATGGATAGCTTGACTACACTTTTTAGTGGAATTTTTTGATAGTGATGGATTGGCGGTGTTGGATATGTTTATGATGATTTGGCAATTGAAGGTATCTTCTTGGCTTGGAGATTTTGGTTCTACTTGTTATGTTACTAACAGTTTAGTTGTGTGTGTAGACCTAGATGATCTTCATGGAGAGGATGGTAGTCACGATGCCATGTGTGACTCGGTATCACTTTTCAATGGGAATTGTTGGTAGTGATGTGGATTCACCATTTGATGGTGAATGATCCTTTACAATGTTTTTTGGTGTCATGGATGGATTCTTGGGTTCTACTTCTATGCAGTGAGGTTTCATTGACATCTTTGGTTTCATTGATAGAGGATGGTTATATTTGTATATGAAAAATTTGGATAAAATAAAAATGATAAAACAATAACATGCATTACCTAATCCAAATCTTCAATACCTCAAATAGACACAATGATGGATCAATTATTCCCTTGATTTGATATGTTGGTTGCTCAATTCAGTAGCATAACATTGACATGGAGATGATAGATAAAAATAGATGAATGATTCAAGAATGATTTTTACAGCATAAGAATACTTGAAGAATCAACTCCACCAATGGCTTATGAGAGGGTTGATTTATAGAAAAGGTCTAATTTGGATTGACGGTTGAGATTGGATGTCAATAAGATGTCTTAATCAATGGCCAAGATTGAAAGTTGTAGTATGAAATAGGGTTAGGGAAAAATTAGGGCAATGATAATGATGAAGGGTTGAGATTGAATTATGAGATAATTCAATCAAGGGCTACGATTAAATTAGATGTCAAAAGATAAGATTTGATGTGGAAGATAAGATTGGCACAAATAAAGAGGTGATAGGAGAAATTAAATAATAAAAATTATTTAATCTAAGTGGCCAATGAATAATTAAATAATTATTTAATTATAGAGGAATGTGACATGATTGCAAGAAAATGGCAAGAGTTCCTAAAACAAGATTGCATGAGATCTAGATAGCATGAGATTGCAAGATGACATGAGCTAACAAAATGAGACCAAAATTGCCATTTTATAGAAAATGCAATTTTGAGTGAACGGCCAAGTTCAAAAGTTGGAAAATGCCCTAGAATCAATGGACAAGATTCAATTTGACAACCCACAATTAGAGTTAGGGAAACATTAGTTCAAATTTGAAATGAATGAACAAGATTGATTTTTAGAAAATCAAATCAAGGGTTGACAATGCATGTGACAAGAGATAAGATTGACATAGAAAAAGAGGTGGCTGGAAAATCAAATAATAAATGGAAATTATTTGATTTTTGAGGAAAAAGACTATTTTGAATTAAAAATTAATTTAATTCAAAAGGTGGGACCACATGACAGTAAATAATTATTTTAAATTATTTACTAAAAAATAAAAATGATAAAACAATAACATGCATTACCTAATCCAAATCTTCAATACCTTAAATAGACGCAATGATGGATGAATTATTCCCTTGATTTGATACGTTGGTTGCTCAATTCAACAGCATAACATTGACATGGAGATGATAGATAGAAATAGATGAATGATTCAAGAATGATTTTGACAGCATAAGGATACTTGAAGAATCAACCCCCCTAATGGCTTATGAGAGGGTTGATTTATAGAAAAGGTCTAATTTGGACTGACGGTTGAGATTGGATGTTAATAAGATGTCTTAATCAATGGCCAAGATTGAAAGTTGTAGTATGAAATAAGGTTAGGGCAAAATTAGGGAAATGATAATGATGAAGGGTTGAGATTGAATTATGAGATAATTCAATCAAGGGCTAGGATTAAATGAGATGTCAAAAGATAAGATTTGATGTGGAAGATAAGATTGGCACAAATAAAGAGGTGATAGGAGAAATTAAATAATAAAAATTATTTAATCTAAGTGGCCAATGAATAATTAAATAATTAAAATAATTATTTAATTATAGAGGAATGTGACAAAAGGAATCATTTTGAATTAAATAATGATTTAATTCAAAATTCAAGAGAGTGGACCAAATTAAATAAATAAAATTTATTTAATTTATGAGAAAAGAGGCTAATGAATAATTAAATAATTAAAATAATTATTTAATTATAGTGGAAAGTGGACAAAAATTAAATAAATAAAAATTTATTTAATTTTAGAAAGAAGAGGACTTAATTAGTGACGTAATTAAACAAATAAAATTTATTTAATTAATCACGGAGGAATAAAGATAGAAACTAATTAATTAATTAATTAAAAATTATTTAATTAATAGAAGACATATGACTTTGGAAAATAATTAAAATTATTTAATTATCAAAGACAAAAGGGGAAATGATGGAGAATCTAAGAGTCAAAGGCTTAGGACAATTTTTAGTGTCTACATTTTGCCCCTCTTTGAGATGATGTTCAAGATGATAAGCTTTGTGTCGAGTAACATCATTTCAAAGAAGCTAAGGTATGGATAGAGGAAAATGGATGATGATAGGAAGATAGGATGATGAAAAAATAAGAGTGGGATAATGATGATATAAGAATAGGATAATGATGATGATGATGATGATGCCCCCTCGAGAGGATAGGCGGGTTGGACAAACACAAGTATGCTCTTGAAATGAAATGATAAGGAGGGACAAGATGCAAGATAGGAAGTAGATGAAGGAGATAAATGATACGTTATGCTGCAAGAAAATGAACAACCATGATGTTTGATGTAACACTAGACATGATGCACCAAGGTATAAGGACCAAGGTGACGATTTGTCTCATGCCCCAGTGTAATTCAACCTTGTCTCGATACAATATATGGATATTAGCTGGGATTAAGTCAATTTTGATGCAAATGCAAGATAAAAATGATAACACACACAAGCAAACAAGCAAGCATGCACAAATAATTCAAAAAAAACAAGGTATTGCCCTTGTCAAGCTGTAAACCAATGATTAATTGACTGATTGATTTATGATGATGATTGATGATGATAGTGTTGTCATTGCGGGGAACGACATATCCCTAGATCAACACAAGGATGATTAATTAATTGACTAATTGACTTATTATGATGATTGATAGTGTTGTCATTGTGGGGAATGACATATCCCTAGATCAACACAAGAATGATTGATAATTGACTAATTGACTTTGATTGATTAGGTTTACAACAAGATTAGGATCAAGACCAAAAGATGTGATTGGATAATTTGGAAAGATTGATCGACTTGATTGGTATGGACTAAGGATTGACTTGCATTTGGATTATTGCTTGATCAGCACAAGGGTGATTGATAATTGACTGATTGACTTTGATTGATGATGATAGTGTTGTCATTGCAGGGAACGACATATCCCTAGATCAACACAAGGATGATTGATTGATTGTTTGACTTTGATTGATTGGGTTTACAACAAGATTAGGATCAAGATCAAAGGATGTGATTGGATAATTTGGCAAGATTGATCGACTTGATTGGTATGGACTAAGGATTGACTTGCATTTGGATTATTGCTTGAATTGATTTGATTAATTTTATTTGAAGAAGTGGTTTGGAATGATAAGATGATTTGATTGGATGACAGGGTGTGATGAATGGAATAGAATAATTGATGTGATTGGATTGAGGTTAGAGTGAATACATTAGAGGATTGATTGATTGAGGAATTGATTTGCTTGGAATGATTTTATTAGAGGATTGTTTGATTGATAATTTGAAGACTAATTTGACATTGTTTTGGCAATTTGACTGATTTTGACTGGATGACTAATTGGACTATGTTGTATGTTGGTTCATGATTTAAATGTTGATGATTCAAATGAATATGTCTGACTTATTTGACTGATGTGACAAACACTGACTCTATTTTGGGATTTTTGAGAGTTATTTGGAAGTTTTTTTATTTTTTGGATATTTTGAATTTTTTTTTGGATTTTTGAAGTTTATGATTTTTTTGGATTTTTGACATGTTATGATTTTTTTGAATTTTTGACATATTATGATTTTTTTGCCTTTTTGAAATGTTATGATTTTTTTGGATTTTTGAAATGTTTTGAGGTGTCAATGGAGGACAATGTAGGTAGCCTTTGTGCTAGATACCAATGACAAGGGGAAAACCAAGTCTAGGTGCAAGGGTGGGTGATAGGATAAGGGATAAAAGGCTCATGATAGATGGATGGATGGAAAGGATGTATGCATCATAAGAGAGTAAGGATGTGATCTCCAAAGACTATGTCACATAGAAATAGCATGCCCCATTCTAGGTATAATACTTAGGATTTTTCATGGCAAAGCTTATGACAATAGGATAATGATATGATTGGTTGGAAAGGATGAGGTGTGTCAAGGGATACCCAAAACATGTTTCAATACTTTTCTCCTATATCTTCATCAAGATCAAAAGGAAAATGATGGATAAGTGGACTCAATATGATAGGTATGTATGATGGCTAAAGATGGTAGGATGGTAAGATAGAATGATATGACATAAAAATGATAGGTTGGATAGATGAGACATTGTGCCCCCAAGTGTAAGTGACATAGAAGATCAACCTACACATGATGCTTTTTTTCTAAGTTTTCATCATGGTACTTATCCAGGGCACCTGTTTACCAAGTTTTCACCATTGGATGAAGGGATTTCTCTTTACTTTTTTTTTTACTTTTTAACTTTTTGGATAGGAGAAAGGGAATATGGATAGGAGGGACTCAAGTTTCTAGTTCCATGAAAGGTGATAGTCCCACTAGAGATGGATGTCATCACATGGACCATGTCATATGTGCTCATAGATGTTGGTAAGGGATGACATGAAAGGGAGATGGAGTAGGTAGATGATGGATTATGATGTGGATTATGTAGGACTTATACAAAAGATGAATGGGGAGACTTAGCCAAAAGCATCGACCATAGGAAGTTAGGGGAGATATGTAGGATAATGAGTGAAGGGTGAGGAGATGGAGGTATGTGGAATTTTTATGAAATGGAAGGGAACCATGACCAATGATTGCACACATTATGATAAATGTTGAATATTTTGATGTGGATGGGTGTAGGAAGCAATGGAGATGTTTGCTTAGGAGGTGGTGGATGTAGTTCTTTAGGTACCCACATAGACTTAGTATTTTTATGATTTTTGTTTGGCTTGTGGGATGGAATATGAGATTCTTGAATAGAGTGGGAATGTGAGGTGGAAGTGGATGGTTGGGAATTTTGTGATGGAGATGCCTCATTTGGCATGCTTTCCTTTTTCTTAGGGACCCAAACCATTTTAGTTTTGGTTTTTACTTTTGGAGGTATGGGATTATATAACTTTTTGGATGTATTTTTCTTTGAATTATTGTATTGGTGTCCTAAGGCATGATAATCCTTAGGATTTTGTACTTTATAGGTAGAGGCATTGAATTTTTTATTTTTGAATTCCATGCAGGGATAGGTGGAATGAGTGGAAGCTTCATGTTAAGACAATGTGTGCATTGCTTGGTCATGATTAGGAATGTTAGGGTATTTATGGATAAATGGATAAGAGGATTGAATGGTAGGGATATTAGTTGTTGGGAGTAATGGTGGTAAAGTGGATGGAGGGATATTAGGATTTGGAAGCAATGGTGGAAAAGTGGATGGTGGAAGGTGTATGGTCACATGCTTTTGACATTTGTAGGATGATGGAGGAGGGATGGCAACATATGTCGTAGGCGTATGATATAATTTATGATGGAAGGAGGTGGACTTAGGATGCATGGAGGAATTACCAACATCTTAAGATTGGTGTCCTTGGGGTATGCAATGGACAATGGGACTAGGTGTAGGTGGAACACTAGACACGAGTTACTTATTGGATGGAGAAGATAATGGTTGTTGTTGTTCTGAGGAACATTCATGAATGAGGGTGGAAATACCAATAGGATATTATGGAGGACTTGCAATGGGGTCGATAGTGGGTGATGGAGGATCATTAGGATCTTAATTAGTATCATACTCAATTAGATCCAAGGTATTTGTTTGATCTTCTATGTGTGCTTGGGAGGCACTTGTCTCATCATGGGAAGTGGATGATTGTGCATCATGGATGGGTGAGGTGGAAAGCTCTTGACCATGGAATGCATAAAGTTGGATAAGAGGATTATCACAGTCTTCTTGATCATAAAAGGGGTCTTGATCAAATATGAGAGCTTGATCATGAATATGATTACGTATGTTATGAATGGAATCATTAGGAGGGTGTTGATCTTTATGTGGATGATGGGTTAATGTTTCCTCATGTTAGGATTGTGCTCTTGACATAGCTCATGAATTATTTGAATGGATTTGGAAGGGGATTTCTCATGGAGATACTTGGCATGTTCTTTATGGTCAACAACATAGGAGCATGATAGAGGGTGACTTGGACTTACGAGGAGAGACTCTTGAATTGGCTCAAGGGGGAGACTACATGCTGGGGTTGGAGGAATAGGCATGGTGTTTGAAGACTCTTTGGTAGGTCCAAAAATATGAGTTGGATGACATGGCAATGTTTGATTCCTTTCTAGTAGCCCTTGGGTCACATCCTTTGTAGGTGGATGGGTGGAGCCATAGGTTTACTTTTGAAATGTCTAAATTTAGGGCATTGATTTGATGGAGGATTAGATGATGGTGGGGATAATGAAGAGTTTTATGGGTTAGAAGGTAGAGAGGCCAATGGATTAGGACTAGGAAATGGTGGATTAGGGATAGGCATTTTATTATATGGTGGTATGATAAAGTTATAGGGTGTATGACCTAGATTAGTGTTCCCCTTGTCAATGGTTGCATTAGAACATGAAGAAGTTTGACCTTTTTAAAAGGTAGAACTTAAGTTCACATGTTTTTTTCATGATGTGGCTTGATAGGTTGATGTGGCATTGACATGCGAAGAAGTGGATGGATTAGATTGGTATGAGGTAGAAAGGGATGACACATAAGGTTGAGGAGGAATTGGTTGATAATAAATGGATAGGGGATGATGTTGTGGTTGTTGGATTTGACAAGTGGCAATGAATTGATTGGCTTGAGATAGGAGGTGTTGGGTTTGAGGTGATTTAATTTGTTGAAAATTTTGGAAGAGGGTTTGAAGTCTTTGTATGGTTTGGTGGTCTAGGGGTTGGGGTATTTGGTGAAGTGTTTGAAAGAGGTTTTGAAGTTGGGATGCTAGGTCTTCTAATGTTGGCATGATGTAAAATGATGTTGATTGGATTAAAGATATGATGATGATTAGGATATGATGTGGAATGACAAGATTGGATGATTTGGATGATGTGGCAAATTTTTATCTGGAAGTTTGACTTGGGAAATATCAAACACAAGATTTCACATGTAAATGCATGAACACACGCACCAAACACAATGATAAATTTGTCTTTCAAGATTAAATGTTATGATTAAGCAAACACTTGGATACACAACAACAAGTCTAATGCTAGTCAAGTGGGTATGGCCAAGTAGATCTCAAGCTATTTTGCACAAGGTTGACTAGGTATAATTAGAAAGAAAAATCCTACCAATAAGCTGGGATAAAGGGGTAACCCACCCTTCACCATCACTTCTCAAAGGTATAAAGTTCCTTGGGGATTAGCCAAGAGTGACAAGATTTCAAATCCAAAAGGAGTGTGTCTTTGGATTCACACTCGATTGAGGTCATCCCTTGGAGGGGTGTGTGCTCCAAGTAGGCCTCCTAAGAAGGGTATGAAAAAAGTGAACCAAGTGAGGTGTTTTGGAGGACACACACACTTGATTCACACTTGCAGTTGTTAATTTCCCTTTAGAAATGAAATATGTGTAAAAAAATTCAAACACTTGCTCTTTTTAACCCAAAGTCAAAATGTGTGATGGAAGACAATGGTTCTTTTTAAGTCCAATTTCAAAGTGTGATTGCAAACAAGATGTTTGTTTTAAAGCCCCAAATCCAAATGTGTGACAAACAAGTTGTTCTTTTTAAGCCCCAAATTGAAGTGTGTTGACAAGCAATGATTAGAGATGAAAGATGGAATGTGTGCACCTAGACTTTCTTTAGCTCCAATTTTTTGTCCACTTGATCCAATTTTTCCCTTGAAGTGTTTATTTTTTCTACACATTCACAAAACCAACAACAAAGCCAAAACCCTAACAAGATAATTGATCACTAATATTAGAGGGTTAGCTAGTCAAGACAAATCTAATTTTTGGAAATATTTTTTATAGTAAAAATAAAAACATAGAGAATAGAAATTTACGGAAATTTCAAGAGCTTTCCAAAAATGTAAAGAAATCCAAAAAAATTGTTGTTTTGCACATAAAATTATTTTTTTATGAAAAATAATAAAAAATTCAAAAAAGCTCCAAAAATCTTGATTTTGAACTAAATGTGTCTTACATCATCCCAAATCTGTAGAAAACTTTTTATGTAAAGATATGATATTGTTTGTGAGATATAAGCAAATCTTTGTAAAACCCTAATTTTCAAAGATCTATTTTTTGACTAATTATTTTCAATCCACATTTAAAACATAATGAACAGACCCCTATTGAAATTTAGATAGATTTTCATAAATGTAAAAATATCCAAAAAAATTGATAATTTTCTCTCAAAATTGATTTTTCATGAAAAATAACAAAAAAATGATTAAAAATTACAAACAGCTCCAAAAGATCTTATTTTTGGACTGAAAGTTCTTGATATTGTCCCCAATTTGTAGAAAAAAATTATGGAAAGACCTATAGTAGTTTGAGAGATATGGTCGAATCTTTGAAAACTAACGTTTCATCAAAAAAATGATGCAAAACCTGCAACAAAAAGGATCCAACTCCAAAATTTCTCAAAATTTATCAAAATATTGAGCTAAAAATTAGTTAGGGGGTTCACGTCAGGTTCACCAAAATGTATATGAAAAATTTGGATAAAATAAAAAATGATAAAACAATAACATGCATTACCTAATCCAAATCTTCAATACCTCAAATAGACGCAATGATGGATGAATTATTCCCTTGATTTGATATGTTGGTTGCTCAATTAAGTAGCATAACATTGACATGGAGATTATAGATGAATGATGATAGATAGAAATAGATGAATGATTCAAGAATGATTTTGACAGCATAAGGATACTTGAAGAATCAACCCCCCTAATGGCTTATGAGAGGGTTGATTTATAGAAAAGGTTTGATTTGGATTGACGGTTGAGATTGGATGTTAATAAGATGTCTTAATCAATGGCCAAAATTGAAAGTTGTAGTATAAAATAGGGTTAGGGAAAAATTAGGGCAATGATAATGATGAAGGGTTGAGATTGAATTATGAGATAATTCAATCAAAGGCTAGGATTAAATGAGATGTCAAAAGATAAGATTTGATGTGGAAGATAAGATTGGCACGAATAAAGAGGTGATAGGAGAAATTAAATAATAAAAATTATTTAATCTAAGTGGCCAATGAATAATTAAATAATTAAAATAATTATTTAATTATAGAGGAATGTGACAAAAGGAATCATTTTGAATTAAATAATGATTTAATTCAAAACTCAAGAGAGTGGACCAAATTAAATAAATAAAATTTATTTAATTTATGAGAAAAGAGGCTAATGAATAATTAAATAATTAAAATAATTATTTAATTATAGTGGAAAGTGGACAAAAATTAAATAAATAAGAATTTATTTAGTTTTAGAAAGAAGAGGACTTAATTAGTGACATAATTAAATAAATAAAATTTATTTAATTTATGAGAAAAGAGGCTAATGAATAATTAAATAATTAAAATAATTATTTAATTATAGTGGAAAGTGGACAAAAATTAAATAAATAAAAATTTATTTAATTTTAGAAAGAAGAGGACTTAATTAGTGACGTAATTAAATAAATAAAATTTATTTAATTAATCATGGAGGAATAAAGATAGAAATTAATTAATTAAATAATTAAAAATTATTTAATTAATAGAAGACATGACTTTGGAAAATAATTAAATAATTAAAATTATTTAATTATCAAAGACAAAAGGAGAAATGATGGAGAATCTAAGAGTCAAAGGCTTAGGACAATTTTTAGTGTCTACAATATTCATGTGGTTTGGATATGCTGACATCTTTGGTTGCCATGCAGGACTTCTTTAGTTTATGGTTGAGGTGTCATGCTTTGTTTTTTCTGATATGTGGTCCTTTTTTTTTATATGATGGTTATGTTATTATGTCATGATTTACTCTTGATTCCGGATTGGAGTTTTGGCATGATATAGGTGCATGTTATGTTCTTTGGATCATATGATACTCTTTGAGGAGGTGTGGGATCATAATGTCATGGTTATGTTCTTGATTCTTAGGATGGAGATATGACTTTGATTTTATGTGGTTCTCTTCATATTAGGTACATTGATCATTTGCTTGATTACTTCATGATGATGCTATGTTGCATTTGGAGTTTGGCATGGATTGGTTGGTTACAGGTACTCATGGATACTTGGAGACATTGGTGACACTTGAGTTCTCTTGTGATTAGAGACATGTGTTGAGATGGTTACTCTTGATGAGATTTCAGTAGGAAGTCCGAGGATCCTACACCTTGGTTAGACATGAGTTCAAAATGGACCTATCAGAGAGTGTTCTTGGATGAGTCATGATGACTTGGATATCTTGGAGGAGCATTCCCATTCCCCACTCTTGGTCTTCTCAGTGATTTCACTTGAGAGGTATTGCTCATTGTTACTTTCATGTGTTTTATGTTTTATGCTTTATCTTCTCATGCATTTGGATCTTGAGCTATGGATATATGGTTTCGGAAGGTTCATTTGAGTAGTTTTGGCATGTTTATCTCCTTGTGCATTTTGATTACATTCATTGATGTTGAGTTTAGAAGATGTATTGGGCTTATTTCCTTCATTGGGAATAGATTTAGTTTGATCTTCTTTGGCTATGAGAGGCTTACATCCATGTTGATTACATGATACATATGTTATGTTTGATCTTGGTGATTAAACAGTTGGGTGTTGTCATGGATTTTCTTTTGGGGTGTTGTGGAGGAGACCATACTTGATACAATTGGCATTCAGAGGTGTATGTAGGAGATTTTTCTACAGGTATATGATGTACAAATTTTCTCTCTTTGGTCTTGGTTATCTTCCTAGATGTTTGGTTTCACATTATATTTGTTTGAGGTTTGTCTGGAGCTATTGTGATCACTAGCTTGTGGTCATGTATTTTCACTTATGTTCTTGGGTGATGACATGGACGTTCCTTCATCTTTTTCCTTTGTTGGGTGTGGAGAACTTGGGAGAGCTATGGAGACTTGTGGTGAGTTGTTCTTACAGGTTATTGATTTATAGATTTGCATACCATTGTGGATGATTCCTTGGTTCTACATGATATTGTTTACATTTTCTATATGATGCTTTTGTTAGAATTGGTATGCCTTGATCATTTTTCAGATTTGCATTACCCATGCAGTGGGAGCGCTTAGATGTGTATGTCATTATTTGAAAGGTTTTGCACATGGAGTTTATGATTGCAGTTTATGGGTGTATATGTTTATGGCATGAGTTTATTATGTTTTGTATACCTTGGAGGTATGGATAGTTGGATGTATTGGCACTTTCTATGGGTGTTATTTCAGCTATGGGTTTTTGTATCTTGATAGCTACTGGTGCATATTGTTACCTTTGGATTGAGTGTATGTGTTTGGGATATCATTTTAGTAGGACTTATGCTTTGTTGCGATAGATTGTGTGAATTCTCTATTGGATGGATTCTTATCTTTGTGCATTGGCATGATGGAGGATGAGAGCATTCATGCTTGGGATGGTGGTCACTTTGATTCTTGTTACAGGTGTCTTGATGGAGCACATGGAGCACTTTGATTCCATGATGGTACATGTGGCAATATGGATTGTTTATTTGATTCATGTTTTGAGGTTACTTGTCCCCTTATGCAATGTATACAACAAGTGGGAGAATGTTAGGAAAAGGTGTGTTGTACACCTTGCATAATTTATTTAATGTAATTATTCTTGGGGCCACTTTATATTGTATGTAACATCGGGACATAAGTTAAGTTGCTAAAATGTAATTATTTAATATTGGGGAAAATAAATAAATAAAGTGCCCAATATTAAATGTGGGGACATGGTTTTAGTCACATAGTTTTTTGTAATACCACTTGGTGGTTTTGTGGGAGCTTGCTTCTATAAAAGCAACCACAAAGGTAATTGTTTAGGATGGGAAGTTTGCATGTTAGCTTTGGTTAGCATTTGTGAGGGTTTGAAGCATGGCATGGGATGTGTGGTTGCATGCTTTTTCACATGGATTTCCTGGAGAGGGATTGTTGCTTCAATGGTGTTCATGGAGACTCTGAAGATGTATTGTAATCTTTATTGCTGAATAATACATGAGAGATGGATGCTTTTGGAGGTTGGGTTTTTTCCTCTTGAGGGTTTTCCCAGGGTATATCTTGTGTCATATTTTCATTGGCATGTTGTTTATTCTCTTGCATGTGGATTTTGAATGCTTATTTGCATAGATTTCTCTTTTGGGTTATGTGGAAATTATCTTTAATGGTTGCAAGTTTCCAACACACAACCGTCTCCTTTACTCAGTTCACAAACATTAACCTCCTTTGCAAGAGTGGGGTTTCTCTCCTCAGTAGGGGAGGGGGTATCCTAGATAGGATTACAATTCTCTTCCTTAATAGGAGCATCATCCACTTTTACGTCAGAAGCATTTGGTAATTCTAGACAAGTGGGACTCGCTTTTTATTCTACAATGAAGAATTCTAAGAATTTTGAGGAGCCCCAATCATCACCAAGGAAAGAATTTGATTTAAAAGAAGAAGTGGACAGGGAAGACTTAGGACTTTCTACTTTAGATGGCTCATCTTTAATGACTTTTGCTTCAAGGACAACCTCCATGGAGGGTATCTCTGAGGAACATGTCATAACATTAGTATTTAATGATGGAATATAGTTCTTAAGAGTGGAGACAACTGAAGCTCAACCAACAGCCATTAACTCACAAAGGTGAATAGCTTTTGGGTCAGCTTTAACTATGACCACCCAATTATTTTCCAAAAACTTTAAGGAACGATGTAAAGTAGAATTTATGACACCCATAGCATGAATCCAGGGTCTCCCCAAAAGAAAATTGTAAGGTAATGGTCCAAGCATCACATAAACCAAAGTAAATAAGGTAACAAGGCCTAGCTAAAAAGGAAGTATTATCGTGCTTAGAGCTTGGCGATCGACATTATCAAACCCACAAATGTAGAAAGAAGAAGTAGCTAAAGAAGATGAATCAACTTTAATCTTAGGTAGTAGGTCAATACCATAAATGTTGAGAGCCAAACCTGTGTCAACGAGAGTACACCTAATGCCAATGTTATTAACATTAATTATAATCATCAAAGGGTTTGCTTGCTTCTGCACATCTGGAGGTGGTAGTTCTTGTGGATGGAATGTAATATTATATGAATCCACACAAATATGAATTAACAGTGCATTAACATCCATAGGCCTAGCGGAGGTAGGTAAGAGGATCTTCTGCAAGGCTTACTGAAGTATCTCTTGATAAACCGAAGCGGTCTGAAACAAATCCCAAAGTGAGATCTTAGCTGAAGTAACACAGAGTTTCTTTACAAGATCGTAATCACCTAGTGCTTTGATTGTAGTTTTAGGTGCTAAAGGAAGACTTGGTTGAGAAGGTGGTAAAGAAGTTGGAACTTGAGTAGGTTGAGATGTAGGAATAGAGGGTTGTTGATCTAGATTTTGTTTATTTCTTCTTGTATTATATGTGTTCCCAATAGTATTATAAGAAGCAGATTCTATAGCTCTTAGGAACCTTGAGTACAAGTCTAATGAATCATCTCAATATAAAATCCCATAGATAGAATGATCCTCCCTTGGATAAGGGCTAGTTGGGGTCATGTAAATTACGGGTTTCTTAGGGCTTGGAGGAGCCATAGAGACCACCACTACATTTACCGTCTCCTCAGCTTGAGGAAAGGAAGTTTACTTGAAAGATTTACGAATGGGGGAAGACACTTCTAAGAAATCATCTACAGCACCATCCAACATATCAAAATATTCCTTAGAGAAAGCATTATCATAGACACGAAAACATTGTAAAAATGGATTCAACATGTTTAACGTCGGGTTCACTAAAATGTAATATAAGAGGGATCCGCTACATGCGGGTCGCTTCATTCTTAAGAGATCACCAAGGAACGAACTACCCTTATCCACCTCAACATAAAAGGAATGAATAAATTATGAAGGAAGAGTACACAAGCTAACTTTCAAAGACGACTACTTCATATCCTAAGAGAGTGAAACTTCTATATTTCTACCTTTGATGAAGGAGCTCTCGGCCAAAGGATTTTAGCACAAATTCAGCATGCTAGCGTAACATGCTATTGTCCAAATGGCACACTGGAATCTTAAGAAATAGAAAGCTTAGGAGCTCAGGTAGGAAAAATAAATTATCACTTCCTAACTTAGATCTAAGGTCTTCTGAACAGAATAATCAAACAAAGAACAGAAACTTCAAGAAAAGCACAAAGAGAAATTGGAGAAAACTTACCCTCAACTAGACGTTTGAGTCTTCACTCCAAGCTCTACTTTGCAACCTACACACAGAAGAATGAGGAGAAAATGTTGGGGCTATATAGAGGCCTACCTCATTCAGACCCCCATTTTGGTGTTCCCACCTCCACGAATAGCCAGATAGGAAGGGAGTGTAATTGACATGGACAAAGCGTGTGGTAAAAGAAACACCCGCTTTAGGAGTAGAACCCACACCACTAAGTAGTAAATGAGCGAGTAAAAAAGAGTGAGAGAGAGAGAGAGTGTTACCCATGGGCCTAGGCCCTCTCTGGAGCACACAGATGCACCGTTGAATGCTTGCTAGAGATTTGTATCTATTGGAGGGACCTCAGTTCAACAGAGCTTCGCTTATAGAAGTGTTGATTGTTAAGAATGAGAGAAATATGAGAGTAAAGTTGAAGAGGGCTTGAGTGAATGAATTTGGACCCCCAAAATGAGATCGAATGAGGGGTTTTGTTGCATGCAAGGGCGAAAAAGATTCATTACACCCGAAATCCTAACTGTCAAGACACGTGTCAAGAGTCAAGATTTGAGATTCCTTGTTTCAAACTCAAAAAACTAACAAGACACTACCACGTCGTGTAGACATCTGCATGCCACACAGGCGTCCAAGACATCAATTTTTGTGAAACGTGTCATTAGACTTTTGTTGTTTTGCCACTGGTCCACATGGAGCTAAAATTGTAGAAGTTTGACCCATGGTATTTTTATCATTAATTCCCTTAGGCATCATAAATGCTAGGAAAAGTGCAAAAATGTGGAATTTCCCCTAGGTGAAATTCTATGACATTACAAGGAGATATAGTCCTTATGTATGATAGTAGATTCAAGAAGCAAAGGAAATAAAAAATGTGAATGTTAGGACCATACAAAATTTTGGAAATAACCAACTCAAGAGCAATTAAATTACTGTAGATGAGGAAACTAGACGCCCTTAATATGACGAGGTCTCAAGGGGAAAATGGTCCTCAACTACCTTAGGGATCAAAGCTCATGTGATGATATAAAATAGTGAGAGTTCCAAAAATAGAAAGAGTGGGTCATAAAGGTCTTCTAGATAGATTGAAAAGCTCTCATCCAAGGACGACAACGTGGCATGTGAATATCCTCATGGTACGTTGGTGTCTCATACAGGCTGAAAATCAATAATGTACCAAAAAAAACAAAGTCACTAATTCTATTCCGATTGCTAAGAGTTTTTAAGAATGCATAGAAATAACAAAAAATAACATAACTAAAATAATATAAGTTAAATGAAATGTAAGTGATAAAACTAAGGAAGAGAAAGAAATCACTCACAATGAACCAATCAATGGAGCCTCCAACAAAGAAAAAAATCCAACACCTGCACACATAAGATTGAGAAAAATGTTGGGGTTATTTAGGGGCTCGCCTCAGTCAAACCCTCATTTCGATGTTTCCACCTCCACAGACAAACAGATATATAGATAGATCAAAAGAGAAATAGAAAAGATAATAAATACATACACAAGGGATGTGATAAATCCCAAGATGCTCAAAGATATATGACAAATAGATATTACTAGCAAGGCTTGAGGAAGCCAAAGAGGAGAGAAAGAGAGAGAGTTGTGAGAGCAAAGAGATTTGTAGAGAATTGTGCAAACTTGAGAGAAAAAGAGATTTTGAGAGAAATAAAGGAGAGTATTTCTAAGAGAGAAAATCAAGAGAGATCAATAGAATGAAAAATATAGATTTAAAAGTGAAAAGATAAGTAAAAAGAGGTTATTGAGTTGTTACAAGTCATCCTAAGCTATTTCCACCGACCAAGGTAGGGTAACAATTGGCAAACATTTGGAAATGAATTTTGAATATGATGCACTAGTGTCTAGACAAATCATTCTCAAAATGATAAGAAACGAGAAAAACACAAGGTTAATGCAAAATAGACATGCAAAGGTAGTTGTTGAAAAGGGGTCTTCAGAATCTTGAGGGGAAAAAGGTTGATGCAAGAGCTAAGATGAGCCTACACAAATACTAAGGGAGTAGACACTAAAGGGGATACAAAAGTGTAGATGAAATTTTAAGGGTATGCAATTTTCGACACTATAATCACATACATTACAAAATGAACCACTAAAAGGTTATGTTAATG
This sequence comes from Sequoia sempervirens, assembly GCA_007258455.2. Taxonomy (NCBI): domain Eukaryota; kingdom Viridiplantae; phylum Streptophyta; class Pinopsida; order Cupressales; family Cupressaceae; genus Sequoia; species Sequoia sempervirens. Next base: position 123,756,272 of record VDFB02271358.1, read on the forward strand.
GTGTAAGACAATAAATATTACAAGCAAAGATGACAAAATAAAGACTCACAAAAAACAATGTTAAAATATAAAATAGTATAATATTAAGGAAAGTCACATGACATGTGGATCACTCAAACAAAAATTAGCATGAATAAAATAAGTAGGTAAGAGTAATAAATGCAAAATCCTTATCAAAATTGTATAAAAATAAAACCCTAAACATACAAATCACTTGCAAAAAAATTAAATAACTCTATTCAGAAGAGAAGAAGAGTTGAAGAAAAAAGTGGCATTTAGTATATAAAATAAGTAACAATATTGCAACACCAATTCTCATTAATGTCACCAGCAACCCATGCCTAAAATACAAGAGGTGTCTAGATAAAGTTAAGGAGATAGACAAATCTAGGGCATTTTCAAGCATATCAGCTAATGTGATTTATGCAAAATATGTGTGAAAGTTTACACATGGAAGTTTGATGAAAATTGATCATACCACCTTTGAACCATACAAGAGGATATTGTTAAATCCCATTTCTAAAGAAAACCTTCCACAAAACCAAAAAATTATAAAATTTGGGTTGGATACATAGAAAAACTTCCAAATTTCTCTATGGAGCATATGTATATCCATATAGTCTTGAGTTGTATTCATGTTCACTATGTACCTAGATCAACCCCACTGAATCACAAAAGAGGCTATCCACCTAATCATGGGGCTATGCAACAAAGGAGACTTACCCTTGAAGAAGAAAGTAACCAACAAGTTACTCAACTCATGATAGCTACACTAGATGGAAGGAACCTCTCCATAGAAAATATCCTCAATCCTACAATACGATATATCACTCAAGACATGTTGTAGAACAATAGCCAAGAATCCTATTGGATTTTCGGTTATTGTAGCTCCCTCACACAATAATAGGAAAGCAAGCTTGTTAATAATGAAAAATCAACTATTTGTAACTCAATCCAAGTTCTCCAGCACTAATAATGACAAGAAATTCATAACAACATGTTGATTTTATCTATTACATTCTCCAACAGTTGGTAATAACTTACTATTGAGCTAAACAAAGCACAAGAGATCATCTATAGGCATGTTTATTTCCTTCAAAATCAAAATATCTACAACAAGACATCTCAAATCAATTACAACAGCAGCAAAAACACCTCCAAATCCTCCTATTTCATTCCTGGACATCCCCACTTGACTTCATAAGCAAGTTCCTTCTTCACAACTTTTGATTTTCTTTTCTTTCACCAGATGAATCTCTTCTCCAAGTTGGATGTAGTTTTTTCCTAGCATCCTAGCTGCATTCTCACCTCATTTCCTTCTTGGGTATGGGACCTCATGTAACTCCCTAATTTACAATCAATGACAATTTCCATCACCTTTATGTCTCCAATTCATTTTATTGCTAAATTCCATTTCTAAAGAAAACCTTCCATCATATATAGGAAAATTTTAATAAAATGACTTGCCAACAATAGGCACACAAAAGGTGGAGACATAAATTGATTTGGTTCATACAAATCCTTTTAATTGAAAAGATGTTGATCAAATAATTTAAGTCAATCTATATGTATTGATTTACAATACCAAATTCTTGCCTCATGAAGGCAAGGAATGCTTGTTGCATTCACAAATGTAGGTAAAAGATAAAACTCAACACATCATTATCGATAGTGGAATTCAATTTGATCTATATTGAGATAATCAAGAGACTAAATTTATATACAACACCCATCTACAACCATTCTCCATGGGATGGGTCAATGAAGGGAGATATCTAGGTAAGCAGAAAATGTTGATCGATCTATTTTATTAAACCATTCAAAGATGAAGTAATTTGTGTGCAACCTCTATATGTGTGTGATGTATATTTGTGACAACCATACAAGTACAAGCATCATGAAATTTATGTCCAAATTAAATTTTTCTATTATCAAAATGGTTGAATGAAAGTATTAAATACTAGATTTTAGTCCTACAAAACATGTATCTTTGATTAGTCCAAAATATTTTTTCTATGTGATTGTTGAAACTAGAACATTTGTATTGCTAATGATCTGACTTGGGGAGTTAAGGTCAATTGTAACAACCACTCATGCCAAAATAGCCACTATGACTATAGGATTTGAGAAATACAAATCCACAAAACCCAATGAACACCTGCATGCAAGAAACTTGTCACAGAGAAAGAGAGAGAACAAAACAAGGGTTTGGCTCTGACAATGTGCAAAATGTATTATCAGATAAATGAATGCATCAAGAGCGGTGAATACAAGAGATCAATCCTTATAAAAGGAGATCTAAACCTAAAGGAAACCCTAACCCTAAAGGTGAGTGTATTTAATAATTAATATTAATTATTAAATGACTAATATATGTGCATAAAGTGAATCTTAAGAGGAGAGTAAAGTTAATTAATTACTTTACTCTAACACCCCCCCTTAAGATGAGCTACAATGCAGCTACAAACAATGCAGAAGAAAACAAAGGAACTACAATGCATGAAAGTAAAATTGGGTCCCGGCAACTAGGCCTGATTGTTGGAAATATGTGCCTCAAACATTACAGGCTGAAACCTCCATGAGTGCCAAGTTGGTGTGACAGGTTCCATGTCTGGCCAACAAGCAAGTTTCTTTATTCAGTTCTGAACAAGTCACTATGACCTTGCCACTGTCTTGCCAATTTGTACACGGAGAATCTATCGCTATTACATAGAGTATTATTGTTCGTTAGCGTCTGCCAGCGCCAGGAACCTCGGCGATAGGCCATTCAATCGTACTCCGGCGAGACTCTTAAGCATTTGTGATCGCCGGTGAAGCTAAAGGTTTTGCTGGATGTCACCGACTAGAAATGTTGATCTCTTGCCGACAGTGTATGTATTGATGTCTTCGGGGTAATTCTGATGGTTCGAGAATATGTCTTAAAGAACAGTGGAAGTCTTGTCGATGGAGACTCATCCAAGCATTATTCAGAGTAACTCATAGTGATGAATTGGGAAAAATCTCGAGGAACATTCGAGGTCTCCTTTAGGAATCACCCTTTTGGAAGTCTTTGGGAGATTTGGCTCTTGGGAAGCCAAAAGTTTGATCATCAGAATTGAAACATATGGATCTCGATATGGTGTCTCAGCGAAAGCCGATTGTCTGGCCGACAGGTGTATGTCTTCAGTGTAACTCTTAGCGACAGAAAAAAAAGGCTTTCGAGATAAGTCATAGAGATCGGTAAGAAGTCTTAGCGAGAGCTACATGTCTCGCCAACACTGTTTTATGTTGAACACATCGGTGAAACATATGGAGATCGGTATGAACTCTCGGCAATAGATGTGAGTCTTGTCGACTGTCTCTTGAAGCTCGATATGACTTGTGTCTTCAGTGTAACCTTAGTGACTCGCTATGACCTTCTGGTGAAAGTGATAAGTCAGGGCGACTGCTTGGTGATTTGGTGAAACTCTTGTAGTTCGATAGAATGTCCTAGCGACTATGATAAATTTTGGCAACATCGATATGAGGTCAATGTGGCATCGGTGAGACACAGTTAGTGTCTCACCGAGATGCCAATACAATACAAATTTTGTTGATCGATTGACCGTCCTATGTGGAGTATAGTGGATGAATAGAAGGAGCCGAAGGGGAACAGTTGGAAGACAGTTAGTTGCGACGGTTTTGTAAGGAAGTTCTACAAATAGAATTCAACATGGATATAGTTCGTGGTGAATTCTGAGCGAGGAGTTTGGAATGAAATGGATTAGATCGAGTGAAGTGTGAAGAATTCAATTGTATCGATGGAAGGATTTAAAATCCTATAAAGGTTTCATAACTTGGATGTTTTATGTTGAAGAAGGTTCATGATGAATGTTGTTGTATAATGACACGGAAAAGAATAAGTCGAATTGTATAGCCTTGTTTGATTAACGTAATACAAGTGATTTCCTCTTGGTGTGGTTTTTCTTTCGTAAGGGGTTTTCCCAATAATATGTCGGTGTTCCATGTGTTTATTATAAATGCTTCCATTTTACGTAAATCTATTTCACAGTGCATCTCAAATTGACTGTAATTGAAAATTTAAAAGTACTTATGCATTCTTTCCTGAGGTATTAACGTTAGAAGAATTGTTTTTCGCATCTAATTTTCCTTGCAGCGATGAATTACCCAAAATACAAGGCAAAATCAATCATGAGAGAAAAGGAGAAACCCTGATGGGAAAAAACTCCCTCTCAAAGGAGATGAACAAAGGTGAAAGAAGAAAGAGATAGAAGGACTCTGACCCAAGAGCCTTCTATCACACAAGTACAAAAATATGGTCCCCATAGGAGAGAAAAGAGAGACTCCAAAATACGCCGAATGAGAGGAACACAATTGCCAATGGGTCAGAAACAATGTCTCAACTTGGAGGGAAAGCAGAGATCAGCAGTGGGAAGGATGGCGGTTGAGAAATGAGAGTACAGATGATGCTCACTGAAGAACGAAACTGCAATAGGAGTGTTTGAATAACAAGATGGTGAATCAAACAACTCAAGATGATCCAGAAATGGAATCTCCAATGAAGATGGGATAACAGGTGTGCTACAACTATCATATATGAGGAGAGGAATATCCTCTGATATGACCTCAACAACTACACATGATGGCTCGATGAGTGGAGCAACAATGTCAGTCATAGCTGAAGAGGAATCCTGCTGAACAGATGTGATCTCAACAGGAGGTAGAGGTGTAGAAGTCTCAACACTAGTCTCATGAACAGATGGAAGAACACATAAGTTCAAGTGACCAAACTTCACCTCAGATAATGCATGCTCTCTTATAGACAGAGAGGAAAACTCAGACAGTGGAGATGGTGGACCAAAGTGTGTGAATGCATACAAACGGGAAGAATGATCAACTGTCCCTGTTGCAACAATGTTGCCAGTCTAAATGTCTCTGATGTGCACTAAATCAGGTGTGAACTCAACTGTTTTCCCTGTCCCACTGTGAGTAATCTAATAGATGGAGAGAAGGTTAGTGGACAAAGATGGAACACATAGTACATCATTGAATGTACCATCATCAATGTCGATAGAACCTTTCCCACATACACTCATATAAGTGTTATTACCCATCAATATGTGTGGTGAGGATGTAGCCTCGAAAGATGAGAACATGTTCTGAGAAGATGCCATATGGTGTGAAGCACCTGAATCCAATAGCCATCTAGATGAATGTGAACTGGTGGTTGTACATAATGCATGACCCTTATGTGGGGCATGTTCATCTGTCTGGAATGAAGATGGTGAAGAAGAAGAAGACCTGCCTGATGTAGATGAAGAAAAGTGATGAATATTGTTCCTCTCAAGAAGAGCTATCAAATCTGAAACCTGTTTTGCATATGCATCTATCTTCTTCTCATAACACTTGGACTCATCATGTCCTAGCTTAGTACAATAAGCACACTTAGGTCTGTCTTTCTTCGATGATTCCCCCTTAGGAGAAGGTGAATCAGAGGTGTGTTGTGAACTAGAATCCATCCAATGCTCTGTGGTCTTTGGTTTTTGTTTCTACTTCTGCTTCCCCTAAGATGACTATGCTACCAATGCTTGGTGTTGTGATCCTGTGAGAGCATCCAACTGTGATATCTTGGCTTGCTCTCATGTCAACCGATCACAAAACACCTCAAATGTAGGCATGGTAAAGTGGTTTCCCAATGCATCCATGGTGGAATAGAATGTCGAAGAGAAGATCTGAAATGGACCCCGAAGCTTGGAGAGAATCAGGAAGATGCACTCTGTATCAGTCTTAATCTTGCCACAACCCTGCCACAGGAATAGGTCCTACATTGTTTGAACTTCATCGAAAGTCCTGTTGAAAGAAATGGAAAATGAGGTTACCAAAGGAAGTCAGCACCAAATTTTCTGACTACAGTACTTTCGAACTCGTTGGTCTTAAAATTCCCATCAAACTTGAATTAAAATGAAAACCTGGGTGAGACACCTTAAGATGAAGCAGGAACATGCAGAATGTGCCAAAACCGTAAATCCCATGCAGCAGATCCCACTATTGTTCCCGTGCTACACCAACCTCCAAAGAGTCAACTAAAGTGACCTCAACCAAGCGGACCTTTCGGCACCGAGACTGAGAAATTAATCATGCATCTGACCCTTCCCGAGTGTAGGTAATCATCAGGTGAGAGGCTCAATAGATCTGTTGGCCATGCTGTGAACTATGCCTCAACCGCTCTAAATTTTTATTATTATTATTAAGTGGTCTTTCAAAACTAGATAGAAGATGCAAAAGGGGTTTTTTTGTTTTGGTGCTTATAGATTTTGGTTTCTAATGCTAGTAATGACAAGCATCACCTACAATACAAAATCAAACCCGATTACAAGCAGGAAAGCAATAGAAATAGTATATGTTTGAGACAAATAAATGTGTACCTGAAGAATTTTGTGATGAAATAAACTACAGATCTGGAAAGAGCACAGAACCACCTTTCTAACGCCTATTCGTTTTTAAAAAATGGAGCAAAATTGAGCAAGTTATGCCCCTTAGAGTGCAAAAAGATCATTTGACTTTGACTGCGAAAAAGCTACTGCAATCAAACTGAAAATTACGAAAATCTTACCTACACCATTATTAGGATGGGCTCGAACCCGAAACTTAGCTATTCATTTTTGAAAAATGAAATCCCGGACGGAATTTTATGCCCGATAAGAAAGAGAAAAAGAGACTACGCAGGTGGCTCACTTCCGGACCGATTAACCGTAGATTTGGTGCTCCCGACCTGAGCTGAGGTGGTGACTGTGATGAAACGATTAAAAGTACAGCTAGCGGTGAGGCACAACCGAAAATCGAGGCTGCTGGTGGCGAACCCGGCTTGACCATTTCAAGCAAAGGTGGGGTGATCCGCCAGCTGAAGTGGCCTTGGTAAAGCGGCGGCGGGTACCAACCTCTTCCAAGTACAAGCATGATTTTTAAAGGCAAAGAACTGTTTTGGTTTTCTTTGGATTTTTGCAATTTTGACCTCGAACCGGCGTGCCACAGGGCGATACGACTCTGGGGCAAAAGTCCACCACTTCCACTGACAGCTAATGGTAGGAATCCCAAACATGTTTTATAAAATGAGGGGTTTTGAATGACTGCTGAGCTCAGCGATGAGTCGTTTGAGAGCTCCAAAGTGCACCAAGAAAAAACCCTATTCCAAATAAAACTAGAAAACAGAAACTACATGTCATTCCCCAAACCGAAGCCTAGATCTCTAAATCCTTTCCAAGCCCGAACAAGTTCGCGGCCAGTCGCTCACACGATGCCTCAGAGATTTGAGAAATACAAATCCACAGAACCCAATGAACACCTGCATGCAAGAAACTTGTCACAGAGAAAGAGAGGGAACAAAACAAGGGTTTGGCTCTGACAATGTGCAAAATGTATTATCAAAGAAATGAATGCATCAAGAGTGGTGAATACAAGAGATCAATCCTTATAAAAGGAGATCTAAACCTAAAGGAAACCCTAACCCTAAAGGTGAGTGCATTTAATAATTAATATTAATTATTAAATGACTAATATATGTGCATAAAGTGAATTCTTAAGAGGAGAGTAAAGTTAATTAATTACTTTACTCTAACACTGACCACTCAAGAAAATTTGATGGATCAAATATTGTCAAGGTATCAAGATGTATTCACCTCACCAATATAGATACCATTCCATTGTCAATTAAAGTATTCAATTTACCTCACTTCAGGCACATAATTACCAAGTGGACCATTATACAAGAGGTTAATCTTGGAATTATGAAATCAAGAAACAAATTCAAGAATTGATTCAAAAGGGGCACATTCAACCAAGTGCCTCACCTTGTAGAATCTTAATCATGTTCACCAAGAAGGATGGAACATAATATATTTGTATCAAATATCAAACTTTCAACAAGATTACTATAAAGAACAAGTATCCAAATCCTTGCATTGGTGACCTCTTGGACCAGCTCAAGGAGCCAATTTTTTCACCAAAATTAACCTAAGTGTGGGTACTACCAAGTTCTAATCAAATCATTAGATATGTGGAATATTTCTTTCAAATTGAAAGATGGTTTATTCAAATGGTTGGTTGTGACCTTTGGCCTAACTATTACACCTATGACCTTCATTTAAATGATTAGTGATGTACTCAATCCATTCACTAATTTATTTCTTGTGTATTTAGATAGCATGTTTATATTTATTAAAACATGGGAGGATGATCTAAAATATGTTTGACAAGTACTCTCAACATATGGAAACACATACTTTATGCTAACAAAAATAAGTATTTCTTTGGTATAGAGAAGATTCAATACCTAGGATACATTATGGATAAGGATGGTTATTTATGGTGACCCTAAAAAGATACAAGCCATCAAAGATTATCCATCTCTTAAAAATCTCATAGAACTTCATAATTTTTGGGGGTTGACTATTTTTTATTAAAGGTTTGTGCTTGGATTCTCACACTCGGCATGGCCTATAAATCAAGAACTCAAGGGATGAGTAAAAGAAAACTTCATTTAAATAGAGACACAACATTGAGCATTCACACAATTGAGGCAAAGGGTATATTCAGCACTAGTATTGGCTCTTTCAAGTCTACAATAGCCTTTTGAAATTAAGATAGATTATTCTAAAATTCACTTGGAGTGGAGTGGTCCTTATGCAACACAAGCATTTGATTACCTACTACATCGATAAATTATCTAATATACTTCGCAAATATCCTACATATGACAAGGAGTTCTATGTCAATGTTTTAAAAATTTAAACAATGGAAGCACCATATATTAGGAAAAGATATTGTTAATCACAAGACTCTCCATTCATACAAACATAAGGAAATTTGTAGAGTTGTCAACATAAAAGGTGGCCTATCTACCTCCAGTAGTTTCATCGCAACCTTCACCAACAGAAGGGGATCACTAAATAAAGTTGCAAATTATTTTAGTTGACCTCCAGTGGTAACTTTGAAAATAGTGTTGGAGTTTGGTAGACACTAAATAGAAAAATGACCTAAATCATATGGAATTAATCCTAATTTTCCTAATATTTACCAAACACCCATAGATGGAAAACGGGTTAGTAGCAACTACTTGCTTAATGGAATTATGTCACATGAAGATTGTTTCTATCCCTAAGGGGATTGATAGAAGATGATTGGGAGACACATTATAGCCATTTTACAATACACTTTGGGACAAAGAAGATAGTTGTCCTATAGAAGAACATCTACTAGTTAAGACTTCATCATGATGTCATCCTATACATTTATTCTTGCATAGGTTGTGCAATTGTAAAGCATGTGAATTAGAAACAAGAACTATACGCACCCCTCTCATTTCTAGATAAACCTTGGTACTTTATATCTATGTATTTCAAGTGAGGACTTCCTATAGCAAAACATGGACATGATTGTATGCACGTGGTGGTAGATAAATTATCTAAGATGACCATCATGGTAGCTTGAAATAAGGGGGTTTCTACATAAGGCACTACCAATATTTTCTTTGAGAATGTTTGTGTCCATTTTTATATGGTATAGAGTATCACATTTAACCTAGAAAGTAAATTCCTTGCAAATTTTGTTCAACATTGTGGGTTATGATGTACATCAAGTTGATGAAGTCCATTGTATTTCACCCTTAAATAGATGAAAAAATTGAGGTGGGGATGTTGAAAGAATGAAGAAGGTTGTCATTAATGAGTTTTCATTGATGTCAACACCACATGATGAATGACGAATGTCTACAGAAAAGTATTTTGCAAAAGTACTTTTGGCTAAGTGTTTATACCAACAATTTTAGCACACAGTGCCCTCCAATATTTTGGTCCGCATTTTTTCACCTTTTTAGATCTATCTGTGCAGTTCTAGTATGGTATTCATAGATATATTTTTCATCTTATTTCATAATTTTAGTTGTTCTAGTTAATTGGTTCAAGAGTTGCAAGTAACAGAATTTTGGTAGATATGATTTACACATTTTTTTGTGTATTGTACCTTATCTAACTAGTTTTCATTTCTCAATGGATTTAAGTTAGATGTTGAAGTTTTGGGAGAAGGTTTAAAGGTGTCATTACATTGTGTATTTTTCAATTGGTGCAACATTTTGTGGTGTGTATATTTCTTGGTGTTTATCAGTTGGGGTATTCTACTTTTTGGTTCTATGCTTGGCTGGCCTAAGATATGTGAAGTGTTGAGAAGATTAAATATTTGATGTGAATGAAAAGAGGAGTTTTTATAGGTCCATGTTGACCTATATTACTTGTTTTTTGAGCATGAAGGAAATTTTGGTTTGAATTGGGTGTCGACAAGGCACATTTTGCATAACTTGAGGCTACATCTAATTAGGCCGACCTAATTGATGTAAATGATGGAGTTCAATATATATACAAGGTTAATTTGTGTTGTTGAGGAAGAGAAAAAATGATGAAAAAATGATCTAAATGCAAGTAGTGATTTGAATATTATAGAATTGTGTGAATAGGTTGTGGGCATTAAGTGATTGATGTACGAAGACATAGCATAGAAAAGATTGGTAATATGAGTCGATTGTGTTGAACAAGAAAACTAAGGGGGGTATCAGTTGTAGCAATTTTAATAGTCAAAACCCTCAATAGAAGTTAGATATACAATCATTCATATAACCTTTGCACTGCTAGGTGTGATTAATCATTAAAAGAGAAAAGAAAAAATAGAAACAACAAAACCATACACATAAGAACACCAAATTTACATGGAAAGCCCAATGAGGGAAAAACCATGGTGAGGATTAGCTCACAATATAAATAATTCCAAAACTAAATACAAAGGCTCACTTCTAAGACAAGACACCCTGTCCAATGAGGGCTCACTGCTAAGGCTCGCTACCATAAAATTATAAAGAAGATAGAAGAGAGTTGTTATAGAGAGAAAACTATCTCAATGCAGTAGATATTCCACCACCATTTTCTCACACTTTTTCATACATGATTGAAAGATAGAGTACACCTTCAGCTCATTGCCTTCAGAAACTCAACACTTTGAAATTCACACTAATCTACTTGAACTTGCATCGTACACACATATCTCACATCTCTTTATGTCTCTTACAAACATCTCAACTCATACTTATACCATCTTCAACCTTGAAACCCTTCCAAGGTCAGTCATACACAATTTGTATTTACAAATTCAAATAAGGTTGGTTTCAAATAATTCTTGTGGTAGAAGAGAATAAGGGTGATCTATACATATTATCAATGAGGACCTAAATGACTCCCAACACACTTTAACACATTTCTATGAACTTCACAAGTAGTGCTTAGCACAAGGTCGGCCAACACCCATGCAAACACATAAAACAATTAAGCACACACATCTTTCACTCAATCCAATTTTTTCAAACAAAAAAATCACTTGAACATGATGTGGAGTATGTAATGAGCACATTTGAATTCATCTAGAAGCTTTGAAACAAACTTCACTTGAACAATGTGATCATTTTGTACATTTGAATAACCCTATCAGCCACTATAATACTATGTAGCTCAGAAACTCATCAATAGCAACACCAAATCTCAACTCCTCTTAATCCAAGCAAGAGAGTAACCTTATCAACATATTCTCAGAACTACAAGTCCTAAAACCAAAATGTGGAGAAATGAGGAGAAAATACATTTCTCCCAGACCACAACTAGTCACACTGAAATGCACAGTTCACACACAGGTGAAGATATCTCACACTATACGACAATCCAGAAGCCCAAATTTTGGATATAGCAACTATCAACATCCATGAACAATACTTCAAATCTACACAAGCATAGCATCAACTCAGAAGAAATGTGGAGCACATCCTGGAGCATACATTGAATACTTGCATAACATTGTTTTTACTATTTGTCTAATTTTCTCAAAAGCACTTGGAGATCAAGTGCCAAAGACATCAATTCACCACATTTCTTTATTCTAACACCCTTCCAGACATAGCAACATAAAGATAACTCCATGTACTCATAGCACTTCTTCAACATCTCAACTATACATGCACAAATGGAAAACCTTCTTTATTATAATTTTCTCAATATCCTTGACATATACAACCAATAACCAGCTTGCATACACATAGTTGACATCAATGACAACAACTATTTGACATCAATGACAACCCCGTCATACTTGCAACAGACTACAATATGTGTAATGAGTTTCAAAGGAACTAAATTTAACATAAGTTAGATGCATTTCTCTCAGTTCAAACTCTGGTTGTGAAGCCACTTCTCTTGTATCTTTCTTTTCTCTATGAATAGTGATTTCACTTGGACGATGAGTCCTCTTGGAAATGATCCTTTCTATAATATCTTATAACCGGTTATAACATATTTTGAGTTAATCCTCATCATTTTTTTCCCTTTTTTGGGTTTTCCACGTAAAAATCCTAGTGTTCATGTGTTGTGTGTGTTATGGGTTATTTATGCTTACATTTCTTACAATTGTTAAATATGCTTTGGAAATTGGATGGTTTAGTAGAATATCAATTCACCCCCCCTCCTCAGTATTTTGTGTGTTCAACAATTGGTATCAAATCTTGGTTCGTTAGAGGAAGCTTGACCACTTTGGGAAGATCTTGGAATTTGAACACATGGCTCTAGAAGAAGACTACATATTTGAAAAAGATGGAGAACTCAAGGTTTCTCTTTAAGACCTAGAAAAATTTGAAGATGAAAACAAAGATTTGAAAGAAAATATTAAAGAAGGAAATGACTGAATCAAAAAATTGAGAGGGGAAATCAAAAAATTCAAAGAAAGGCATAAGGAGGTCAACGAACAATTGAAACAAGAAAATGAGAACATCACTAAACTGGAAGTGAAAGTGGAAGAAAAGAAAAGAATTGAGGAATTTTTGAATGCAAATGCAATGGTAAAAAGAAAGAATGATGAATGCACAAGACTTGAGCAAGAAGTGGTAAATCTGAGATCAGATCTAGAAAATGTAAGAATTCATAAGGACAAATTCAAAACAAGTTCTACAATGCTTGATGAACTAATTGCAGGTCGGAAAGCATCTAAAGATAAAGGAGGTTTGGGACTTGCAAAAGGAGAAAGCTCAAAAGATCAAACATCTAATACAAAGAAGATAAGTGAACAAAATAGATTTGAAGGCAAGAAGAACAATGACATGTTCCAGAAGCAAAGAAGCAATGCTAGAAGACTCCCTATCAAACAACCAAATGCTTAAATGTACCCATATTTTAATGGTATTTGCTATTTTTGCAAAAAAATTGGACATAGAGAAATGGAATGTAGAAGCAAAATGAGTCAAAATGTTCCATCCTTTATTGGGAAATGTTTTACATGCAAAATATTTGGGCATAGAGCAAGTGAATGCAGAAGTCAAATGATGAATGCATATAATAGTGGTAGAATGATTCAATCTTTTAACGGTTACTGCAATACATGCTATGGATTTGGGCATAAGGCTAATCAATGCAAATTCAGAATGAATGAAAGGATTAATGCTCAAAGAAATATTATATGCAACAGTTACAGTAGACTTGGATATATTGCTAGATTTTGCAAAAGCAGAAATTCGAAGGATAATTTGAAAAAGAGAAATGAACCAATTAATAAGATCAATTCAACTAAAGTAAAGAAGGAAATGGAAAAGATTTGGAGAAATAAAGAAGAGCCTAAGAACAAGGAAGAATTAGAGATCACAAATGAATCTTTACCACCCTTCGATGCAGATAATTCCTCTGAGAATTGAACCTAGGCATTGGCTTAGGGGGAGCAATAGCTAAAAATCATATACCCCCTACCAATATGAAGTGTCATGGCTTGGAATGAAGATATGAGATGGAGATGGATATTATGGATCTGTTGAAGAAAAATCTAGAAGAAAATTTGCAAATGCAAAGATTTTTGGAGCGATTTAAGGTTTACTATTGCACAGAGAAGTTATTACCAGCTTTATTGTTTGGTGAATTAAATGTGAATTAGGGTAGAATAAAAAGGATTATATACCTATCCCTTGTCGATTTCATTTCACTTTTATGCAATTGAAGTGATCAATGTGAGTTGAAGCAAATTCAAGAGTCTGAAGGCAATTTGAGAAGCAGAGTATCCAAACCCTAATTTTGGTTGAGCAAGAAAAAGGTATTTATCATTATCTAAAGAATTATTTTTTGAACATTCAAATTCAAGATGGAAACACCTACAGTGGTTAATGTGACTAAGAAACCCTAACCCAAATTCAAAAATTATCCAATGAAAGTGTTTGAGAACAACTTGCTAGGAAGATTTTTCAAATATACCATACAGGGTTTTACCTACTAAGAATATTGGGGCATATGTTCACATTAATATGGAAAAGTACAACCATGTAAAACTTATAGACATGTGGAAAAAACATTTTACTGAAGATGATTTCAATATTAAACCCGAATATGAAAACTTGGTAAAGAAGTTGAATGTTTGGCAGTGGTTTCCATGCTTTACCAATGATGATGAGCTCAAATATGTGGCAATAGCAATAAGCAAAGTGCATGATAAATTCCTATTGGACTGATATGTCTATATTGATAACCAAAGAATTCATAAGGGATTTTACTAGACTATGTGACACTAGGCTAGTACCTGTGCTAAAATCCATAAAGAACAAGGATGTAATGGAGTTGAAAAGAGCCACATTTGACCAAAGGGATCTCACTATAAACATGATAAGGAATCTAGTAGTAAGTATGTTGCTATGGTTATTGGCTACAAAATTTACTACACCAATAGAGATAATTATGTGTCTTCCACAACAATTCATGTAGCTCATGAAATGATAGAAAAAGGAAAATATTATGACCTATGTGTGTTGCTCCAGCAACAAATTTTTGATAATTTGAAGCAGACTAAGGACAAGAAATACCCATTCGAATTTGGATCCTTGGTAGTTTTCTTGCTATTCTATTTTCTGAGGGAGATTCCAGGAAGAAGCAATATTGTATGGAGTAAGGAAAACTTGTATCCCTTCAAATATATAATATCTACATAGCCTTGGAAACATGAAAGCACAAGATGAGGCACTACTACTTTCTTCACAATATTTCAGAAAACAATGCACGAAAGGGAAAGGATCCCTAAGTCTGTTGTGGAGAAATATCGAGATGATATTATATTTTTGGTTAAAGCTGATGGATGTATCATTGAAGCTGTGAAACCAAGAGTTGTCTGGATACAACCACTTGGATATGAGATCATTGAAAATAAATTTGATGGTTATCTCACTATGTTATTGAATAGTCCTAAAGACCCTACTCAAGAAAGACATGGAACTTATGAAGATAAATCCACAGAAGTATACACAGAATAGAGAAAGCCTAAGATGAAAAGAAATGTGGATAAAGTGGTACACAAACATTTCAAGGACAAAGGACTCTTAGATGAATAGATAAGAGTGTTAAGAGCACATGCAGTGGGAGAATCGAGAATAGCAAGTAGGTCCCCCAGACCTAGAATATCTAGAAGAACAACTTCCACTATTCCCCTGGTATTGAATAGCCATTTTGATCAGTTTCTACCTCCAACAAAACAAAGAGAATGGAAAGCAGTGCTCCAATTATGGAGGAACCTGAGGTGGAAGAGGTCACAAAGCCTGGAAAGAGAACAAAGACTACTCCAATAGTTTCGACTACTGCTACATCAAAAAGAATAAAAGAAAAGGCTAGGAGAGAAAAGGAATTAAGTGTACAATCTAAAGAAGAAGAAGAGGAGGATGAGGATTCCCCATTGATCATGAAAAGAAAAGTAAATGTTCCAAAGAGAAAAAGAATAGATATTTCAAATACTTCTGATGAAGAGGAAGTTGAGAAAGAAAAAGAAACCTTTTGAATACATGTACATAAGTAGGTGAAGGAAAAGAAGAAAAAGAAATCAGACACGGTAGAACCTGAGAAGAAAAAGAAGAAATCTCTAGAAAGATAGCTCAATCCAATGAAGTTGGACTCACTATACAAAGATAAGTTGCATCATGAGATGATAGAAGAAATGACTGCATTATATAGAAAGGAGAATAATGAGAATAGAGCCACAATAATATAAACAATTGTTAAATTCATTGTTACAATTGAGGCTAATATGGAGAACATTAGGAAGAGAGTTCCTAATGATGTATGGAAAATCTTAATGGAGAGAAGAAGAGAAGCAAATGAAAGGGAAGAGAAGCTCAAAACAGATACTATGGAGAAAATTGGTTTATCCTTATCTGATATTGACAAGGCCACTCTAGCCCACGTACTTAATGAAGAATTCAGAACAAAGAGAAGGGTCACACTCCTAATGAGAAGATATCGGGATCATATTGATAGAATGCAGAAGGAGACAAAAGATAAGGTTAGTGATATAGCCCAAAAATAAGGAATGATTTATATTACCTCTAGCAATAAGAACCAAGATTCAAAATGGAATACATAGGGGCTACTAATATAGAAGAAATTCCTAATAATATTCATCCAAATACAAATGAACCAATGCAAGAAATTATTGAAGATGAGGATGTTGTTGGGATTAGAAAGGAAATTGAAAAATATGATACTTCTATTCCTCTGATAACTCGGGAGACTGCAGATCAAGGCCGCTCGAAGATACCTAATCCTTCGATAGATAAAGAGAACACTGGTGAAGGTGAGAAGTATGATGATCCAAGGCAAGAGGATGAAGAGAATCAAGAAGAGGTGAATGACGGTGAAAAGGAAGGAGAAGGAGATAAAAATGAAGATAAGGAACAAGGAAAGAAGGACAAGGATGAAGGAGATAAAGACAAAGACAAAGACAACGACAAGATTTTTGTTGAGGAAGAAGAAAAGATAGAAGATAAAGAAAATTCTGATACCAGAAAGAATGAAGAAGGTGAGAAGTCTAAGCATTTACCCAAGCCCTTCAATAAATCTTCCTTCGAGAATCCTTTTAGATTTTTGTCTAAAGAATTAAAGGTCCAACCAGTTGTTTCTTCTCAATTGTTGTAGATGCCATGCAGCAAGGTAACATTGATCTAGATAAGATATCTCTTATACACAAGTTGAAACTGAGTGATGTGTTTAGTGCATTAGCGCAAAAATAAATGATTGAAACACATCATAAGGGTAGCGAATTGATAGATGAGATAGTGAAAGCATTGCAAGAGATCATTCCAAGTACTAATGTTGACACATCTCTGTCTGAGGTGGAGAACTTCAAATTGTTGTTTGATTCCTTTAAGGAATATGCCTCTATATTGAAAAGAAATGTTGAAACAAAGGTTGAGACAAGGATTACAGAAAAGAAGATAATGGTTATTACAGAAAAATGTGCATCTACACATACAAAATTTGGAGAATGCTTGAAGGAAGTGCTAGCTTGTGAAGAAGGTGCAAAGGCATTATTTTTATATTGCATGAAGTGGTCGAATGACACTCAAAGGAATAAAATTTGAAATGGACTCGATTGAGTCTCAAATAGCTAATGCATCAAAACTTATGATCCAGCACTAGACAGACACAATAAAACCTCGACTACTATAGTGGACTTACATGACATATTTTTCACTTTGTAGAGTCAGAAGGAAGAGCTGATCAAGCAACTGGTGAAGCTAAGGGACTTGGTAAAAATAGAGCACAAACCAATCTCAAGTTCCCTTACCAATTCCAACAAAGTTTCAAAGATCAATCTTACACTTGGTACTATAGAAGAAGGGGAAGAGACATTGATAGAGCTTGAGTCTCTACACAAAATTCTTGTAGCACCAAAGAAGAGCTGGGAAGAAGGAAAATCTACTTGGAAAGCCATTCTTCAAAAGCTTCAGGGGTCAACTTCTTTAGGTTGACAATTTCTATCTTTATGCAAATTTTTAGTTTTTATGTTTTCAGATTTTGTTGCATATATGTGGATATATTATGAGTTTTTGGTTAGATTCCTAAGGGTGGGCCAATTTAGTTTGTATATATGTGTGTGGGTTAGCACCCTTTTCCCTTGATGTCAAATGGGGAGAGATATTTGGAGAGACATTTTTGTTTTGGCATATGTTGCCATCAATGACAAAGGGGGAGATTGTTGAAAGAATGAAGAAGGTTGTCATTAATGAGTTGTCATTGATGTCAACACCACATGATGAATGACGGATGTCTACAAAAATTTATTTTGCAAAAGGACTTTTGGCTAAGTGTTTATACCGATAGTTTCAACTCACAATGCCCTCTGGTATTTTGGTTCATGTTTGTTCACCTTTTCAGATCTACCTATATATTTCTAGTATGGTATTCATAAATATTTTTGGCATCTTATTTCAAAATTTTAGTTTTTCTAGTTAAGTGGTTCAAGAGGTGCAAGTAGTTCAGAAGTTTGGCAGATATGGTTTACATAGTTTTCTATGTACTGGACCTTACCTAACTGGTATGTATTTCTCTACGGATTTGAGTTAGATGTTTCAATTTTTGGAGAAGGTTTAAAGGTGTCATTGCATTGTATTTTTTCAATTAGCGCGACATTTTGTGGTTTGTATATTTCTTGGTTTTAATCAGTTGGAGTATTCTACTTTTCGGTTTTATGCTTGGCCGACCTAAGATATGCAAAGTTTTGAGAAGATTAAATACTTGATGTGAATGAAAAGAGAAGCTATTATAGGTCCATGCCAGCCTATATTACTTTTGTTTTGAGTGCGAAGATAATTTTGGTTTGAATTGGGTGCCAACAAGGCACGTTTTGCATAATACGAGGCTACATCTAATTAGGCCAACCTAATTGATGTTTGTGATGGAGTTCAATATATATACAAGGTTAATTTGTGTTGAGAAAGAGAGACTTTTATGAACGAATGATCCAAATGAAAGCAGTGATGTGAATATTGCAAAATTTTGTGAATAGGTTGTGGGCATTAAGTGATTGATGTACAAAGACAGACTAGAGAAAAGACTGGTAATCTGAGTTGATTGTAGTATGTGTAATGAGCTTCAAATGAATTGAATTCAACATAAGTTAGATGCATTTCTCTCAATTCAAACTTTGGCTATGAAGCCACTTCTCTTGTATCTTTCTTTTCTTTGTGAGCAATGAGTTCACTTGGACAGTGAGTCCTCCTAGCAGTAAGCATTTCTGTAATATCTTATAATCGGTTATAACATATTGTGAGTCAATCCTCACCGTATTTTTTCCCTTTTTTGGGTTTTCCACGTAAAAATCCTAGTGTTCATGTGTTGTGTGTGTTATGGGTTATTTATGCTTACATTTGTTATAATTGTTAAATATGCTTTGGAAATTTGATGGTTGATAATTGGATGATTTAGTAGAATACCAATTCACCCCCCCTCTTAGTATTTTGTGTGTTCAACAAGGAAATCATATAATCATTCACATTTTATAATTTTATTATTCAAGACATTGCTAGGCATAGGATGAAATCCTACCCTATTTACAATATTGTTACAATTATACACTAAATAGCTCCACAAGATGACCTATTTGAATTTTTCCCTAGGTATCAACCATTGGCACCTATTGGTATAGCCTTTCCCATCATGTTGAATGATACATTACCACATGCTCAAAAGGAGGTAGGTAAGGGATCACTTTGTTGAGAAAAATTTCTATATTTAGCAATAGGTTCATGATATACTATAGCATACCAACCAAAAGTACAGGGAGCAACATGATCAACATTGTACTCACTAATTTCAAGCTAGTGACAAAGCTTGGCTTCATCTACAAAAGGAGAGGCTACAAGGGCCATATTAGAAACTTTTACCCATTCAATATGGCTTATACACCATACTCAAAAATATTGGTGACACTACCTTTGAGCTCAATCTATGACCTTTTCTAGGACTACATCCAATATTAAATGTTGAGTTAATGCATCCATATTTTCCTCCTTTGTTGGATATTGTTGATGTTTGAAAACTTGCATAATGGATAATTGAATTCAAGCACAACCACACCAATGAATAGATCAATTCATAGTTTTTTTGTCAAGAAACTAAAAAAATGGAAAATTCCTCTATATTTTGCAGTATAGGTAAGGGAATTTCCTCATCAAGGTAAGTGATTCACTAGAGACAAAGTTGGAAAAAAAATTACCCATTTGTTGAGAATCATGATGCAATGAAGCCCATTACTTCTCAAGGAGGGACAATTGATCTAATTGAGATCCAAGAGCATTTTAACAATTTTAGGAAATATCAAAAATCTAATTTTAGTATTTCTACATCTCCATAATTTGCATTAATGAGGCCTTTGGAGTGGATTTGGCCCTCCACTACTCTAGGATGGGAAGCCTCCTACAATTCAACTTTGATCTCTTTGAACTCTTTCTAATGCATTAAAAAAGTTTATTTTTTGTCCAACAAGCTAGAAGTTATAACCCCACCAAGTTGGGGTACCAAAATTAAATATTTCCTAGTTTTTTCATTTTTAGCTAATTCATTCTTATCTGGATGTTTAATTCAACTTCCAAGGAGGATACATATGTGACTTTTTCATTTTTTTATGAATACCATAGTTTAGTGGTTTTCTAAGGTTTTTTGGTAATGTGAAGATTAATTGAATTATAATCAATAAGATAAAATTGATGTTGGGATTAAGGTGTCTCAACCTTAGTGAATTAATTGATTAATTTATTAATTATGTACCCATAAATTTATGATTTAATTTATTAAATGCAATGATGTTTGTTTCCAAATTACTGAGTCACTTTGTGTAACCCAGCAGGGAGTTGGCATGTTACATGCAAAGTTTGGAAAGGAAAAATTGTGACACATGTCACATGGCAGCTCCATTAGGAAAAGGAAATTGTTTCTACATCAAAATTGGGTGCCATGTTGACATGTGGCAATGTATTTTTGAAATAAGTATTGGCGGAGTTGACTTGTGTGCTAGTTTATCTCTTCAGAAAAGTGAAGATAAGGAAAGGTGACACATGTCATCTTGGGGCACATTTGAATATTGAAAATTGCAAGAACCTCAAGGAGGAGTGCCCTTTTTTCCATGTGGCATGTTTTTGACTTGTTGTCTGAAGCTTGAAGAGGAAACTTGCTTAACGGAGATTGAGTTGTCACTTGGAGTGACTAGGAATTGTGGATGTTATATTTTGGCAATAAATATGATTTTCTCTATGGGGCACCTAGCATGTGAGGTTGATTGAATTTTGGAGCTGCAATCCTTGCATGTTCTTGCATGTTTGATAGGTTGCTAATCGGGTCACTCAGGACTCGTGCATGTTGTTGATTTTCAATTTGCATGCATGCAAAGACTAGGAAATTGGCACATGGAAAAGAACTATGCCCATGTATGATAAGGATATATATTGATGCCTTAGTGAATTTGTAATTATAATGTGATTGTAATATATGTATGTCATTACGCTATCAAATTCACTCTAGAATTGTATCACAATGAATCAACACCTGCAAGAACATAGACTCTGAATATTGTATGTAATTGTCATATTACTACAATACAATTGATTTGTGCTTTGGTGTATGGGTTTTTTCTCGAAAGGTTTTTCTGACGTAAAATTTTGTGTTATGTGTTGAATTCTTTAAATCTGAAAATAATAATTAATTGCATGTGCATTCTTAAATTAATTGTAAATTAAATATTTGAAACAACATTTTTCAACCTCTTCACTGATTGATTTGCATTAGGGAAGCATTTTTTCACTTTTCATTCCTTTCAGTTGGTATCGAAGCTTGATCACCTTTGTTTCCTTGGTGGGTTAGAAGGGTTTTTTGTGCATATCTAGATTCAGTGGGGGTTCTTGGAAAGAGAACTTTGTAATCTTATTGCATTTTTAAGATGGCAAGCACATCTAGAAGAATAGAGATGGATAAATTTAATGGTGACAATTTTGAGTTGTGGAAACTCAAAACGGAGGATATGCTTGTAGACCAAGATATATGGGATGCAATATTCAGTACAAAACCAATAGCAACCTCCCAAGATAATTGGGATTTAATGGATCAAAAATCCAAGGGTCTGATAAGACTTTGTTTGGTTGATTTTGTGCTCCTGAATATGCATGAGGAGAAGACTGCAACTAGTCTTTGGAAGAATCTTGGTGACATTTATCAAGGGAAATCCTTGGTGAATAATATTTTCTTGAGAAATAAGTTGCATTCTCTAAGGATGGAGGAAGGAGGATCATTTTTTGATCACTTGAATGCATTCAATATGTTAGTGGCTCAACTATGTTTTGTTGGTGTGAAAATTGATGACAAGGATAGTTGCATGTTATTTATTTGTTCTTTTCCGAACTCGTGGGAGCACCTGGTGATGGATATTGGAATCACAACCACCACCTTCAAGATGGAAGATGTGGTTGCTTTGCTATTGTCTGAAGAAATGCGAAGGAATTCTTCTGAGATGGCTAAGGAGGCCCTGTCGATTTGTGGTAGATCGAAGGAGAAAGGAAATGAAAAGGACAAGAAGTCTAAGTCCAAGTCTCCAAGGATATCTAAGTCTCCTGGAAAAAAATTCAAGGCTAAATGTTGGAACTATGGGAAATCTAAACATTTTAGGAAAGATTGCAAAGAAGAGAAAAAGAAGAAAAGTGATGAATTTGATTCTGAATCCTTGTATAAAGATGCAAATGCATTTTTTGCAGCCTTGGAAATGCATGCATCAAAAGATGTGTGGTTCATTGAATCAAGTGCTTCTTTCCACATGACCTCTCATAAAGGTTGGTTCTCAAAGTATGAAGAGTATGGCGGTGGGAAGGTGTATTTGGAAGATGACTCTCACCTAAAGATTGTTGGTCATGGAAGAGTTAGGATTTGATTTCTTGATAGAAAAGGAGGGGGTTGATGGTTTTCTACACATCCCTAATTTGGCACGAAACCTACTCTCAGTGATTAAGTCAGGTGATGCAAGAGTGCGGATTATTTTATTGATTAGTGGATGTAAGATGACCAAAGGTGTTATGGTGCTTGCTAAGGGTGTTTAGATTGGCACTTCCTATAAGTTGGATGCATGCACGGTTTAGTGCAATAGTGCTTCTATGAAATCCAAGAAATAGGCTTTGGATTCTTCATCCTCACCATTAGATCAAGAAAAGAAGAAGATTGTTGTGTTTACATGTGATGGTCATTTTTTCTGGGTACCTAAGGGTGTCAATGCTTTGGAGATGAAACTCCCAGTTGAGAAGATAATGTTGTGGCACTAAAGCCTTGGCCATATTGGTGAGAAGGGTCTTAGAGCCCTAAAAAATAAGAGCCTTGTTGAAGGCCTTGATGATTGTAATCTCGAGTTCAATTTTTAAGAACATTGTATATATGGAAAATAACACCGTGTTTCTTTTTATTCTAGTTCTCATAAATCTTTTGAGGTTTAGGATTATGTGCATTCTGATGTGTTTGGTCCAATTAATGTTCCTTCATTATCTATATTTGTGTAGTTTGTCTCTTTCATAGATGACTATTCTAGAAGGATATTTATGTATTTCCTCATAAGTAAATCTAAAGTTTTTAGTCGGTTTAAGGAGTTCAAATCCTTTTTTTTTTAAACCAAACTGGTAGAAAAATAAAATGCTTGAGGATAGATAACGGTGGTGAGTTTTGTTCCATAAAATTTGATCAATTATGTAAGGACCATGGAATTGAGAGACACAAGACAACTCCATACACCCCACAAAAAAATGGAGTTGTGGAGAGAATGAACAAAATGTTGATGGAGAGGGCTAGGAGTATGTTGAGTGGTGTTGGCCTTAAATAGAAGTTTTGGGTTGAATATGTTGCTATGACATGTTACCTGATTAATAGGTCTCCTACTTCGGCTCTTGTCGAAAAGACACCTATTGAATCATGGTCTAGAAAGAAGCCCTTAATGAGACATCTCAAAGTCTTTGGTTGTGAGGCATATGCCCATGTGCCAGACATGAAGAGATCTAAGTTGGAGAACAAGGCAATGAAGTGTATCTTCATCGGCTATGGTGTCGGTGTGAAAGGGTACAAGCTTTTGGATCCAGTTGCAAAGAAGGTGCTCTACAGTAGAAGTGTCATATTTTGTGAGTTGAAACCTTCCATAGTTGATCTACAGCCAGAGAAGCAAGAGAAGAAGAAGGAGGTAGTTAAAATTACACCCACTCTTGAGAGAGATGAGCTATAATGGACCTAATGATGAGGAGAGCTCTAGCAACTCTAACAACTTTGAAGAAGAGCAAGAACCTCAACTTCGGTCATTGAGGAGGTCTACATGAGAAAGGCGGTAAGTTGATAGATTTGGGTATTCTATGTTAGACTCCAGTTGCATCTTTGCTTTGATTGCTAACACTAATGATCCTAGGACTGTTAGAGAGGCTATGGGTATGCATGATGCAGATTCTTGGATGGGAGCCATGAATGAAGAGATGGCGCCATTGAAAAAGAATGTTACATGGGATCTAGTACCTTTTCCTAAAGGACGGAAACCCATTGGATGTAAATGGGTGTTCAAGAAGAAGATGGGTCTTGATGGTAGTGTTGAGAAGCATAAGGCAAGTTGGTCACAAGGAGATATTCCCAAGTGGAGGGAATAGATTATGGGGAGATTTTCTCTCTTGTAGCTAAGCTGACATCCATTCAATTCTCATTATTACTTGTAGAAGCTTATGACTTTGAAGTCGAGCAAATGGATGTGAACACAGCTTTCCTTCATGGTGATTTGGAAGAGGAAATTTATGTCACAGCCAAAGCATTTCATTGTGAAAGGAAAAGAGAACTCGGTGTGCATGTTGAGAAAATATTTGTATGGTCTGAAGCAATCTCCTAAGATGTGGTACTAGTAGTTTAACACCTGTGTTGTCCTTGGGATTTCTAAGATCCAAATCTGACCATTGTGTCTATTACAAGACTGATAATGGTCACATTCTCATTATTGTCCTCTATGTGGATGATATGTTGTTTATTGGGAATGGCAAAGGTATGAGTTTAAATTTGAAGTCTCAGTCATCAGCACAGTTTGAAATGAAAGATCTCGGTGTAGCAGGGTATATTATGGGGATTGAGACCAAAAGAGATAGAGCTAACAAAAAGCTTTGGTTAAGCCAGAGCAAGTATGTGAACTTTGTTTTGGAGAGATTCAACATGACTACTTGTAGACAGTTAGTTGTTCTGATAATGTAGGGGATGAAGCTTTTTGTGGAGGATTGTCCAAAATATCCTACCAAGATGGAGGACATGACCATAGTTCCTTATGCGAGTGTTGTTAATAGCTTGATGCATGTTATGGTTTGTACGAGGCCATACATTTCCCAAGCAGTGGGAGTCCTTAGTCGGTTTATGGCTAATCTTGGATGGGTGCATTGGGATGCGGTGTTCAGGTACTTGCGGGGTACTTCCGAGCATGCCCTGTGTTTTCATGGTTATCCTACTGGACCTTGACATTCAATGAGCATTCGTGGATATGTTGATTTTGATTAGATGGGTGACATTGACAGTAGGAGATCCACCAGTGGATATATTTTCATAATGTTTGGCGGTGTAATAAGTTTGATGAGTAAGTGGCAAGTTGTAATCACTTTATCCACTACTAAAGCAAAGTACATGGCAGCTACTCATTATTGCAAAGAAGCCATTTGGATTAAGAGACTATGATCAGATATTGGTTTTGATGCAGGACAGATTACTATGTTGTGACAGCTAGAGTGCTATATGTTTAGCGAAAAATCCTACTTTCCATGTCAGAACAAAGCACATTGATGTGCAGTTTCATTTTGTTCATGATATGGTGGAAGATGGAAAGGTTAACTTAGAAAAGGTGGACACTTTGGTGAATGTTGCAAATGCATTAACGAAGCCAATGAGCACAGAGAAGTTCAAATGGTGTGCCAATTCAATGGGCCTTGCAACCTGAGCAATGATTCAGAGACTCCTAAAGGTATTCGACAAGTAGGAGAATATTGGGATTAAGGTGCATCAACCTTAGTGAGCCTTGATTAATTTATTAATTATTTACCCCTAAGTTGTTGATTTAATTTATTAAATGCAATAATATTTGTTTCTAAATTATTAAGTCACTTTATGGGACCGAGGGGGGAGTTGGCATCCTACATGCAAGGTGTGGAAAGGAAAAATTGTGACACATGTCACATGGGTGCTTCATTGGGAAAAGTAAATTGTTGGTACATCAAAAATGGGTGTCATGTTGCCATGTGGCAATGTATTTTGGAAATAAGTATTGGCAAGGTCCACTTGTGTGCTACTTTATCTCTTCGAAAAAGTGGAGACAAGGAAAGGTGACACTTGTCATCTTGGGGCACATTTGAATATTGCAAATTGTAAAAACCTCAAGGAGGAGTGCCTTTATGCCATGCGGCATGTTGACTTGTTGACTAAAGCTTGAAGAGGAAACTTGCTTAATGGAGATTGAGTTGTCACTCAGAGTGACTTGGAGTTGTGGGTGAGTTATATTTTGGTAGTAAATATGATTTTCTCTATGTGACACCTAGCATGTGAGGTTGCTTGATTTTTGGAGCTACAAGTCTTGCATGTGCTTGCATGTTGTTACATGTTGGTGCATGTACATGCATGTTTGATAGGTTATTAATGGGGACACTTGGGACTCGTGCACATTGTAGATTTTTAGTTTGCAAGCATGTAGAGACTGGAAGATTGACACATGGCAAAGCACTACACCCATGTATAGAAAGGATATATATTGATGCCTTAGTGCATTTGTAATTGTAATGTGATTGTTATATTTGTATGTCGTTATGTTGTCAGATTCACTCTAGAATTGTATTATAGTGAATCAACACCTGCAAGAGCATAGACTCTAGTTATTGTATGTAATTGTCATATTAATATAATACAATTGATTTGTGCTTTAGTGTGTGGGTTTTTTCCCGGAAGGGTTTTCCCACGTAAAATTTTGTGTTAGGTGTTGAATGCTTTAAATTTGAAAATAATAATTAATTGCATGTGCATTCTTAAGTTAATTGTAAAAGTAAATATTTGAAACAAAGTTTTGCAACCTCTTCCCTGATTGATTTGCATTAAGGAAGTATTTTTGCACTCTACTTTCCTTTCAATTGAAGGCATGCATCTCTTCCACAAATTTTTTTGAATTATAGGAGCTTTCCTATTGTTTGCTTTTTTGGTAATTATTAATTTGTGATTGTTTATTATGTTAATTATCAATTTAATATAACTAGTCCCTCACTAGGTTGTCTTCCAAATTCCTAACTTGATTTGAATACAAAATTCTTCAAGATAATTTTTTGTGTTCATCTCTATGTGATTCAATGCATTTGCTTGATTTTTTTTATTCTATGTAAACATTACACTATTTCAAACACTTACAAAAATATCAAATTCATATGTTCCATTAATTATAAGCATAACACTAATTTATTATAACAAATAAATATTGAAAGTATTCTTAAATAAATATTATAAGAGTCATCACTCTTAATTCCATTATTGTTATAAGAAATGAGCTAAAGAATCATGTGTTAATAGTCATAACAATATGAAATCTAAATGTTTATATATATATATTAATATGTATATAAATA
Source organism: Sequoia sempervirens (assembly GCA_007258455.2). Classification (NCBI taxonomy): domain Eukaryota; kingdom Viridiplantae; phylum Streptophyta; class Pinopsida; order Cupressales; family Cupressaceae; genus Sequoia; species Sequoia sempervirens. The sequence goes on from VDFB02271358.1 coordinate 123,783,753, forward strand.
TTATAACAATTCCATAAATAGCTATATGATATAGATACCAGCCATAAGTTTATACTCATCTCATCTTATAACATCAAGATAGTGTTATAGTGGCATAGAACTTGGACACCATGTAAGGAATTATATAATCATATTGATGAATCACCAAGTGGAATAGATATCTAGATATTTATGGATCATTATATACCAAAAAGAAACTTAAGCATTGTTGAATCCAAACATTCCTTTATGTATTGAACAAATTTAATTTCATATTATTACACTTCAACTCAATGTTAAAATATAATCGAATTGTTGTTTATGGATTATTTCTTTATATTAGAGATCAAGGTTTGAATCTCTCTAAGAATATCTAAGCACCAAAATAGTGTGTTCAAGTGGTAACCCCACTTCAATTGGTAGAGTATGTAAAAAGCCCACAAATGATGCAAGAGGACAAGCCTATGGAGTGATAAGGAAGAGGATGCCCTAGGTGGGAGGCACAACATTGAAGCTAGAGGAATGTTGGAGAATGACAAACAACATAGGTGGAGCAATAAGGAGGATACCCTACAAGACGAGAAAGGAGCAACATTCAAGCCAAAGGAGCACTAAAAGAAAAGGATGGTGCAATGGAGAGATAAGGAAGAGGATGTCTTGTAGGAGGAGATAGGACGTGTGACATTCATCAACACTAGAGATTTAGCATAGGTGGAACAATAAGGTGGAGACTGCCCTACAAGAGGAGATAAGAGGAGATACCCAGGGCAAAGATACAATAGTAGTGATTATAAGTCTAATGTTTATATTGTTATCTAGGTGAGGCCCCATAAATAGATCTCAATAATGTATATTTTTAAAAGCAACAACACATAATTAAATGTTTTTAAAATATAAATTTTGCATGATTGGATTTTAGATTTGTGACCACTTATTTTTTAGTGAAATGTATAGTTTACAAGCTTACCTAATATCAAGGTTTAAAATTAACAATTGCTTACATATATTTCATATTTTTAACCATAAAATACTTAGCAAAATATTATTTGTCCCAACTCCTTTTAACTTGTAGTTTTAAAAAAAACACAAACATATCTAACACAATTAAATGTTTTAAAAATATAAATTGTGTATAATTCACAAGCTCACTTAATATCAAGGTTTAAGATTAACAACTGCTAGTATATATTTCATGTTTTTAACCATAAAATACTTGCAAAGTATTGTTTGTCCCAACTCCTTTAACTTGTAGTTTATATATAAAAATAATTTTAAACTATTTAATGAGTTATTTTACTTTACTTGAGAATTATTTTATTTTAATAGAGAATTATTTGATTGGATTTTATATTTGTGACTACTCATCTTTTAGTGAAATGTATAGTTTACAAACTTACCTAATATCAAGTTTAAAATTAACAATTGCTTACATATATTTCATATTTTTAACCATAAAATACTTAGCAAAGAATTGTTTGTTCCACCTCCTTTTAACTTGTAGTTTTAAAAAACACAAACATATATAACACATAATTAAATGTTTTAAAAATATAAATTTTGTGTAATTTACAAGCTCACTTAATATCAAGGTTTTCATGTTTTAACCATAAAATACTTGCAAACTTTTGTTTGTCCCAACTCCTTTTAACTTGTAGTTTATAGATATAAATAATTTGAAGCTATTTAATGAGCTATTTTATTTTACTTGAGAATTATTTTATTTTAATAGAGAATTATTTGATTTTATTACATTATTTATTTTTATTTGAAGAATTATTTTTTTATCAGTAACAAGTTTTTGAGCTGGCCCAAGCCAAGTGAGGTCACAAACAGGATATCTCATCCTCCATAAAAACTACAACCTTAACAATAATAATCCAAACCCCAAGCTCAATACCCCAACAAGGGCACAATGTCCATGAGCATGCTAACCCAACAAGTGTTTGGAATACAAAGTCATTGGCACAAACAAAAGCTCTGACGTGAAGATTCAAAACACAATGGATCAACAAGGACACAATGCTCACAATAACAATGTTCCAACGAAATTTTGAAAGGTGTATATTCCAAACTGCACCTCAATGATTCTTTTCTTTCATTTTTTCTTGAAAAATGTAATATTATATATTATATATTATTTTTTAATTTATATTTATTATAAAATATTAATTGTAAATGTAAACAAATCTTCAATCAAATTGGGAGACTAAGGGACTTATGAAAATTCTAAGTGTAAGAATTCTTCTCAAACTTCTATGTTCAGATTTTTGATTTCCAGATTTTATTTATATTAAATGTGTTGATTGCAGAACATTAATCGATTTCTATATCTGCAAATCAAAGAAGGATCCGCCATAAATAAGTGAGGAGACCCGCCCCTAAGAGGCACGTCTCATGAGAGGACGTGTCTCCACAAGTGGAGACACGTCCACTCATGGGACGTGTCCTTTAGGGCACGGCTTATGATAACAGTGTTTATCATTTGTTTAGTATAACTCATACCCTTCTACAAGGTGGCGAATGAGTAAGTAAAATCCGATTGCAGAATATAACATCATTCGAATTTTATATGTATGCTCATAAATTCGATTAATATGTTTTCCAAAAATATTTCAAATAAATGATAAACTTTGATCAAGTATGAATGACGATGATGCTTACAGCAATCGTCCTTCATATCTGACCGAAGCTATCATTCATTAACACTCCCTTTTAGCTAGGGAAGATATTTCAAATCGAATAAGTAGAGATATCACCTTAACACGTGATATCTAAGACATGGTATGATTTCTCAATAGTGTCAAGTCACATGACATTCTTCATAACATATCTTTATTATGGTATGTGCACTGACATCAAGTCACATGATGTCTACCATAATTCATGGCATATCCACGAATATAAATATCCACCATGATTATCTCTTAAGGATCACAATGATCTACAAATGATATCAAGTCCCATGATATCAATCAAAGTGTCCAAGAGATACTATCATGACATGTCCATCAATATCAAGTCACATGATATCTGTCATGATAGTTTATCATTGTAGAGTCGTCACTTTACAATGTCAATTACAAGTGTTCATTATTAGAAAGATCGTCACCTTTCAATAATGTACACAGGGGAAGTAGGCCCATAAAGTCATGGAGTCACACACATGACAAAAGAGTTTACACATTAAACATCTTTATATATTAGTACAATTTTATAAACAATTTGTATTTCAAACATAAATAACAAATTACATTTCAACCATACCAAGTTTCTTCCTGAAGTGTTCTACCTTGATTCGGGAGAGAGGCTTGGTGAGAATGTCTGCAATTTGATCATTTGTACTAATATACTCCAACTGAATCACTTTCCTTTCCACCATATCTCTTACATAATGATAGGGGATCTCAATGTGCTTAGATCTATCATGAAAGACAGGATTTACAGAGAGTTTGATGCAACTCTGATTATCACAATTAATAATTGTAGGATTCAAGGGCTCACCAAAGAGTCCCACAAGCAATTTACGAAGCCAAACTGCTTCTCTTGCTCCCATTGAGGCTGCAATGTATTCAACTTCTGTTGAGCTATGTGCAACTAAAGATTGTTTTCTGCAAATCCAGGAAATCATAGCTGATCCTAAACTGAAGCAACATCCTGATGTGCTTTTCCGATCGGTTACATTTCCAGCCCAATCTGAATCAGAGTCCCATGTAGATCTAGTTGATCATTCTTGTAAAGAAGACCATATCCAATAGTGCCTTGAAGATATCTCAAAATATGTTTCACAGCCATTAGGTGAATTTCCTTTGGCTCACACATGAACTAGCTGAGAACATTCACTGCATAGCAAATATCAGGTCTGGTGTTGACCAGATACATCAAGGATCCAATCATCTGTCTGTAAAGGGTTGGATCTGCACACTTGGATTCTATTGCTGCTTCTTTCAATTTGTGAAGGTTGGTTTCCATAGGTGTAGACATCGGTCTATAGTCCAACATTCCAAATCTCTTCAGAATATCAATAGTATACTTTCCTTGGTTTAGTATAATGCCCTCTAATTTCTACCATACTTCTAAACCTAGGAAGTAGTGTAAAATGCCCAAGTCTTTCATGTCAAATTCTGAAGTTAGATCCTTATTTCCTTGAGCAATGAGATGATCTTCTCCTGTTATCAGTAGGTCATCAACATATAAAATAATTATCAACATATCACCTTTAATTACCTTAAAGTAAAGATTAGGGTCTGCATCATTCTTGGAGAATCTTAGTCTCAAGAGGCAGCTGTCAATTCTTTCGTACCAAGCCCTGGGAGCCTGTTTAAGTCCATACAGTGCTTTCTTTAGTCTGCATACATGTGAGTCAGGTTTATGTATCACAAAACCTTCAGGTTGTTCTAGATAGACTTCCTCTTCAATGGTTCCATTTAGGAAGGCAGTTTTTACATCCATTTAATGAATCTTCCAACCTTTAGCTGCTGCAATGGCTATCACAGCTCTCACAGATGTGTAACGGGCAACAGGTGCAAATGTTTCTTCATAATCAATGCCTTCTGTGAGAAACCTCTTGCCACAAAACGTGCTTTGTATTTTTATATACTTCCATCAGCAGCATGTTTGATTTTGAAGAGCCATTTAGAAGAGACAACAGATTCCCCTTTAGGTCTAGGCACTATATCCCATACATCATTCTTTAGAATAGACTGATATTCCTTTGTCATTGCATCCTTCCATGCTTGATGTCGGAAAGCTTCTGTAACACTGACAAGTTCTGAGTTTATGATGTTCATTAGAGCAACATAGCTAGAGAAACGTTTGGGTCTTTTACTCTCCCTGAACGTTCCTTTGGGTGCTGCATGATCCTCTGCTTCTTTGATCATCTTTCTGGCCCAAAGTGGTCTCTTTCTGCCGTTGTCATTTGTATTCTCATTTGAAGTAGAAGGAAGTTCATGTGGCATTTCCTCAGGATGCTCCCTCTGAATCTCAGGAGCAGGTTCCATTTCAGGTATTCTAGGGGAATAGGTTTCAGTCTCACTAGAACTTCTTGCCCTCTTGAATGCAACGTCTTCTTCAAAGATGACATCTCTGCTCAATTCAATTTGATTCTGCTCGGGTATGAATATCCTGAAGGCCTTGGAGGTTTCACTATAACCCATAAATATCCCTTTCTTTCCGGAAGGTTCAAGTTTGAATCTCTTCTCCTTGGGCACATGAATATAGACTGGACTACCAAAGATCCTAAAATGACTAATGTCAGGTTTTATGCCAGTAAAGGCTTCTTCAGGAGTTTTGTTATCAAGATGAGAATGAGGACATCTATTTTGAATATAGACAGCAGTCCTAGAGACTTCTGCCCAGAAGGAGGTCTCAATGTTCTGGTCAAGCAACATTGCTTTTGCAGCTTCTACAATGGTTCTATTTTTCCTTTCAGCAACCCCATTTTGTTGATGGTTGTAGGCCACTGTGAACTCCCTCTTAATTCCAGCACTCATGCAGAATTCCTTAAAAATTTCAGAGTTGTATTCTTTCCCATTGTCTGTCCTTAAGGTTTTTATTTTCTTCCCGGAGAAGTTTTCCGTAAGTGCTTTGAACTCTTTGAACCTTTTGAGGATTTCTATTGACTCTTTACACTTAAGGAAATAGATCCAAGTTTTCCTAGAGAAGTCATCTATAAATATGACATAGTATAGAAATCCTACTTTAGAAGGTACAGACATGGGTCCACATAAGTCAGAGTGAACCAGATCTAACACATTTAGGGTTTTGCTCAAACTAATGGGAAAGGATCCCTTTGTATTCTTTCCTAAGGCACAACCTTTACAAGTTCCTTCATGAGATGGTTTTAACTTAGGTAAGCATGTTACAAGTTTTTCCATAGAAGGTAGGGCACGGAAATGAAGGTGTCCTAATCTTCTATGCCAAATCTCATTTGACTCAAAGGTGTCAAGGGTAAGGGCTTGTTTAACTTCAATGCAAAGTTTGTAAAGGTACCCTTGTCTTACACCTATGGTTTGGGCTTTCTTGATAGTTGAGTTTTTAGGCCATGCTAGAACTTTTCCATCCATAAATGTAACCCTATATCCATTGTCTTCAAGGGCAGAGATGGATATTAGATTCCTCTTTATTCCAGGTACAAATAAGACTCCAATGAGTTGAAGGGAGAGACCAGATTTCAATGTGATGGAACAAGTTCCAACCCCTTTTACTTGATGTGTAGAGTCATCCCCAATTGTTACATCTTCATCAGACTCTTTAGTCATAGTGTCTAAGTGATCTCTAAACCCTGTGATGTGCCTCGAAGAACCACTATCAATCACCCAATTGTTGATATTGTTAGATACTTGACTAGATAAGGCTGAATAGAACACAAAGTTCTCAGATTCATGATCTGAATTTGTCTTTCCTACTTTGGCAAAGGATGCTTGTTGCTTTGATCTGTCAGGGCACTTCATTGCATAGTGGCCATATTGATCACATCTAAAGCATTGCACTTGAGAGATGTCTTTCTTTTTAGAAGATCCCTTTCCATTGGAATTTCTCTTTCTTTTAAAAGATCCTTTCTTGTAGGAGTTTTTCTTATTCCTTTTATTAGACTATGTGTTGAGTACATGAATGTCTTCATCTATGTTTTTTTTTTTTTCATTTGTGGAGTCTTGTTTCTTCTTGAAGGCAGTCAGTTCTTAGCCTGTCAAACTTAGGGAGTTTAGATCTTGCACTTATTCCTTGAACAAATGACTCCCATGAGTTTGGTAGACCTCCTAGTGCAATTAGAGTTAACTCTTTGCTATCAATCTGATATCCAATTGTGGATAATTGATCCCTTAGTTCAATGATCCTCGAGAAGTATGCATTAATGGACTCTCCTTTGTTTATTTGAGCATTGTTGATTTGCCTCTTTAATGCAAGAGTCTTGCAGGTGTTGTTGATCTCATAAGTACTCTCAAGAGATTTGTACATATGGTATGCATTTTCATGTTTTGCTAGGATGGGCACTATATGATCCCTAACTGCATCTACTAGGATTTTCATGGCCTTTTCATTGTTTTCCATCCATTGAGTTTTCTCAGGTTCAGACTTTGGTTCCTCCAAATTTTCTCTCACAAGTGAGTCTAGCTTATACTCTTTAAGGATCATCATGATTCTAAATTTCCATGATGTGAAATTGTCTGCTCCTGCAAGGCGATCTTCAAATCTGATCACACTTGACATTATGAAGAATGTGATGTAATTTCGATTTTAGAAAATACGAATTTTCTAGAGCAAACTGATTTTAGATTTGTTTTGGATTCACACAACCTGGCTCTGATACCATGTAAATGTAAACAAATCTTCAATCAAATTGGGAGACTAAGGGACTTATGAAAATTCTAAGTGTAAGAATTCTTCTCAAACTTCTATGTTCAGATTTTCGATTTCCAAATTTTATTTATATTAAATGTGCTGATTGCAGAACATTAATCGATTTATATATCTGCAAATCAAAGAAGGATCCGCCATAAATAAGTGAGGAGACCCGCCCCTAAGAGGCACGTCTCATGAGAGGACGTGTCTCCACAAGTGGAGACACGTCCACTCATGGGACGTGTCCTTTAGGGCACGGCTTATGATAACAGTGTTTATCATTTGTTTAGTATAACTCGTACCCTTCTACAAGGTGGCGAATGAGTAAGTAAAATCCGATTGCAGAATATAACATCATTCGAATTTTATATGTATGCTCATAAATTCGATTAATATGTTTTCCAGAAATATTTCAAATAAATGATAAACTTTGATCAAGTATGAATGACGATGATGCTTACAGCAATCGTCCTTCATATCTGACTGAAGCTATCATTCATTAACATTAATTATTTAATCTGCAAATGACAGTAAAATTTAATGAAGGGGTTGTTATGTTATCCATAACAACATTAGACCACTGTCCCTGTAAAACACCTTCAACAAAAATATTTTAAACAGCCGTGTCTCCTTTAACTTGTAGTTTTAAAGTATAACCGTTATGCATGTATGTATATTAAAATTAATGATGGCTGCAACTAATTTTATCAGGATATTAGTCATACAGCTACAAGTTTTACGGCCAATCTTGAAAAACAATTAACAGGCATAGGTGACCATCAAATTTGAAGTTAGCAGAGTGGGGCCGCAAGTTTTTTCATTCTCACTTGGTACGAGAACTGGGCTATTAGGAAATTATTCCCCTAGACTTTGAAGTTTACAAACTAAAGTTATTTTGTATATTTTCAAGGAACAAATAGCCATTTTCGCCATTTAGAAAAAAAGTTCCCACAGCACCAATAGTAACTAATATAGTAGGTAACATTGTTCCATCACTCGTAGATCTTAAATTTACTCTTCATATCTTCCTTAGCACTGTAGTTTCGCCAATCAGGTTAGATGCACAAACTGCAATATATGATTGTGAAGAGAGCACATTTAATAATTAACAATACATTTTACGTAACTCTAGAAGAATTGCCCTGAATTGTTTGCTCAAAGGCATCTGACGAAAGAAAGATATACATTCAATGGCCATTTGATGATCAATAAGATCAAAAAACATGTAAAACCGTCCACAAATTCCCATTGCATAAGATTGTTTTACATGGAAAGTACTGGAACATCCTCATACAAATTCCTTTATAGCAACCATACAGCAACTCCTGGTAGACATTGCCTCAATTCTTACTGCAATGCATCTCACCAGACTATTCCATCTGTTTTGGGGGTTTCACCCTCCTGTGCTGCCCAAGTTTTTGACCTACAATGAACCTTAATATTTATCTCTTGCTATATTGCCAGTATACTGGATTTATTCCCTCCCTATGTTGCCTATATTGTTTTTACATTGCTAGTACTAACACCCAGCTTGTGGAGTTACTTTCTCTAGACCTTGTAATCTTAGATCCATGCAACGGGGAACAAATACCATGTGCAGTTTGGAATATACAATGTTCACGAGATTTCTCCAATCATTAGATGGCAAAGTCCGATTCTAGCACAATGGAAACGAATAAAAAAACCCACTCATGCAACTCAAATCCAAAACTAAATTCTTAGAATTTTACTCTTCATTTAGCATTGGAAACCAGGTACATTGAATCAAAGCAGCATTTCTAATACTCTCGTTTTTGTAAATGGGTCGAGATCTATAAAAGTTTTTAGATTTTCATCCATCTTTGCGTTAGTTTATAGTACACACCATGACCAGTGTGCTTTCTAAGGTCTCAAAATATATTTTGCTTGCAACATACCAGCAAATGACATGATTGCTTATCAGAAGATCAACTTAAAAGAATCTGCTATCTCATAGAACTTGTCCTTCATTGTTGGCCACAATGCTTCAGGAGACTGAGCATTAAGAGTGAACAGTTGCCCCGCAAATGCAGTATATACAGCTACATTGTGGCGAGAAAAAGTTGGGCTTTGCACAGTATATTCCAGATTGTAATATGTAATTTTTTTATTGCTAAAATAGTCGTCCCTTTTCTTTGCATCTATGAGCATTGTAGTAATGTTTGAGCTCCTTAAAACAATGAATTTACTGAGAATAACCTGTCCTACTTGTGTGGGGTCTCCGAACTTTTCAATCCTGTATAAATCAATGAAAATAACATAACTCGCTCAGATGCTACTCTTCATTGATAAAAATAAACTTTGATATTTCAAAATGTACAGGAGCATACTAATAAAATGCACTACATCAACCATCAGATTATTTGTGCAAAATAAAGGAATAGTAAATGCATGTGAAACTTGCGTAAAATTGGTTGGAACTGGAGCTACTATAACGCTAACATTTAGCTCCCCATTTGAACCAGGAGGGCCAAATGCAACAATGGGCTCTCTCATTGTTTGCTGTGGACGTATTCTATCCTGTAGCTGTGGAAAATCAAGCAGTCTTTCCTTTTCTGCTTTTTCAACTGCTCTATACAACAACCTTTGATCACCAACCCAAGCAGAAGGATAAACAAACTCTGCAAAGAATGTGAAAAGCTACCTTAGCAGACTGCAAATTTCAAAAGTTAAAATAAAAGGAAACAGCAAAAATCCTTAAATTATAAATGGATGATAAAATGCTGCCACAGGAAACATCTCTAAATTAGAATCAAGTGATATGAGCAATTATTTTATATTTCACTTTCAATGTTTAAAAAACAAAACCTCACTACAGAGCATAAATGAGCAAACAACACTCTTAACCCACTGCAATCTATCATTACACCTCAGTTCTTGATGACTGGGAGTAACCTTTCAACCAATGTTTTTTAGCATCTAAGGAAGTAATCTTAACGACAGATAATTACAGCACAATCATGTAATATAGCAACCTATTTGCAAGTTCCTCATTGCAGAGTTGTGTATAAGAGCTGTGTCCATGGCAGGGTTGTCGACAGATACTTGTCAGTGATAATATCAACAATAAGCCAGAAAATTTGTTGTCAATGCTAGTTATGTGATAGGCAAGTAGGTAGAGCAGTTAATTGCCAGTATCCCATTATAAACAATCTCTTAAAAAACGTAAGTGGCACATGATAGCCAATTACTTGTGCAATGAACTCCTACGTCTCATTCATATCCTAAATGCTACTGCACTGTAGAGATAATTTGATTGGTGTTTATATAATTGGTGATTACTTGTTCAATATGTATAATTGTGCAGCTTGTCTATTAGATTAAATCATTGAATACCTATTACTTAGCATTGGTATTGTTGACACCGGGAAAGAGCCAAACAAAATTTAGGGAACAGGGAAGCAAGGGTTGCTAAAACATAAATACAAATGTAGCTATGAAAGCACAGAAGATGTAAGAAAACCTACTGAATAATAAAGCCAATATAATATGAGCAACAATTCAGACACGAGAAATCCTTAAAACAGAGGTGATGACAAACTTAAAGTCAATGATCATGTTAGAAAATAATGATGAGGAGTTGAGAACTGGTGATAGAAGCTAGGAGAAGGATCTGACAAGAATAGCAATGTCAAAAGGTTAATGTGGATAGGAAATGCTGAAGCCAGTCATAGAATCAGTGCCTCCAAGGAGAAATAATGCATATATGTCATAGAAACATCTCTGAAATAAGGACCATGGCTAGAAAGAGAAAAGCCAACATTACCAAGGACATGAAAGATAGACATAACACGATATCTATGTCATACCCATAGCACTGGGACTTGCCGTGTCCATGCCCAGACTTGGATCCAAGATGACCTCAGCGAGTCTGTGTCTCTCTCATGTGCCTGTGGAGACTCAAGTATTGACACGAGACTCAACAGGTCTGCAGGGTTTTCGCTCAGACTTAAAAAAATATATTTATTTATAACTGTCTTCAATAAAAAGAAAACATATAAAATGTAAATCTAAAAGGTCCCTAAAGACATTAATACACATTTCACTTGCCCTTTTGACCATTTCCAATTGCCCATTTGCTTCAAACTGTTCTCACTCCGCTTGGATTTCATTTTTATCTTCAAAGGAGCTGAACACTCTTTTGTAACAAGCTGATAGGATTGGATTTACGGTGCATTTGTCCCATGAAGCATCTGATATAAGGCCTCGGATTTGAGCTCCAACTTCAAGCATCAAATCAAAGTAAGTTGAAAATCTTCCTTTTTGTCTCATTCTTTCTTCTTGTCATTTTATAGTTAAATTTTTTCAGAATTTCAGTTTTATACATTGTACAATTTAAAACCTAGAAAATTGAAAGAAAATAGTATAAGTCAAAACCCTAAGGTTATGTTTTTGTGGTGCTTTTACTTGCATTCTTGTTTTTATCTTTCTTATTCATTTTCTTGCATTTTTTTTACACTTCATTTTGCATTTTTTAATTAACCCTTGCTTTTCTCTCTCCATAATGTAGGGTTTTCAATTCTTAATATGTTTGAACCACAAAGGAAAGACCCTACTTGGAAGCATGGTACATCAGGCACAGAAAAAGGTAAAGTAGTTCTACAAATACTGGAGTGTGAAGTTTCTACGAGTCATTAATCACCTCAAATATCACATTGCCCGCATAGCTGGACATGATGTTTCATTATGCCCAAATGTTCAGCCTGAGGTTATAAAAGAGGTGAGAGTGCAATTGGAGACCTTAGAAAAGAAAGAACAAAGATTAAGACAAAACCAACAAATAGGTGCATCTTCCACTACTTCAAATGCCTCAAAGTGGAAGTGGATAGGGTTCTACTAGCATTAGGCCTAGAGTTCACAATTTGGAGTGTTGGGTTGTTTCTCACACATTACTCTAGCTCCCAACCATTGTTGGAATGCATGAGTTGAAACAAAGACAGCTACATAACAGCAAGGAAAGCAATTTGGTATTTTTGCAACATTCCCTTCAATGCAGTGAGGTAACATTTTAGGTTTTTGTCTCCATTTTCTATAAAAAATTTATTATTACTTTCATTGTTTTGTCGAGACTTCATGGTGTTTTAGGTCCCCATATTAACCAGAAACCATCGATGCAATTGTAGTAGCTGGCTAGGAGTTCAAAGCCCCTTCTATTGATGATCTTTGGGGCCCAATTTTGACAAAGGTGGCTGATGTACACTCTATCATTGAGGAGCAATGGGTTATCTAGGTGAAGAAAGGTCGCACTATTTTTATTTTTGTTGCCCAAAAGGTGAACTTGCACTGCAAATGAAACCTTATTTCTGGGCGCTGCTAGATAAAAAAAATGGGCACATATTTTTAGGGTTTTTGTCAGTAAATAAATGTTTCACTCTAGGCATTGCTTAAGAGTTTTTTGTGAGTGCAACTTTTACCTTATTATTAGCAAAGCTCTGAGCGGCAGCATTCATGACTTTTATTAGCAAATTTTAGGTGCTACTTTTGTTTATCCTTAGGTGTTTTTATTTATGGTGTATATTTTAAATAAGGTAATTTTACTTTAGGAAGCTCCAATACCTAAAATAAGTTTATTTTATTTCATTCTAGACAACTAGTATTGTCTTTAGGGCAAATTTTTTTGTGATTTAAAAATTTAAAAATAATAAATATGCCACCTTTTGTGTGCACCTAGCTAATGAGTTATTTATTAACCCTTTACATCACTATTTGTACGCTCAGATTTCCAAAATAATTAAAAAAATTCAAAATTGTGGACTTATTCTGATTCAGTTTTTTTTTTACCTTCAATTCTATGAGTGCAAAGGTTAAGGCACTCCAGTTGCAAGTTTGATTTAAGGCAAAGATAATCAAAGTTTGTTCAAACCCTAGGGTGCAAAATCTACATATCATATGCTGAATTTTGACTTGGTATCAAAGCATTGTTGCTAAGATTTTCCAGTTTCATGAATGGAATTTGCCGCTACCTGTAATAGGGAGTTGCAGGAAGATTTCAGTGCAATAAATGACACAAGTATCTGGGACCTGTGAAAGGCCATGAGGTGGGATGCCCTAGTTGCTCTAGTGGTTGGAGTGTTGATCTAAACCTATGATAGGTTGCCGATCTGATTTTATTTTTACAGCTGACTTGTTTAGTTTCAGCACATTCCAGTCATTATAGACATTACTCTGTCTCAGAGAGTGACTGCCTAGAGGGAGCTTCAAATTTTGCTCATTGGAAGTGTAGGTTGCAGTTTTGTAATGTCCCCTTATTAGAGACATGAAATGCACAAATTAAATTTTCGATTTTAAAGATTGTTTGATAAAGATCAATGAAGTATTGATGGGATAAGATAATTGAAGTGCATTATTATCAACTAGTGCATAAGTTCTTTTTAAATCAACATATGAGATGAGTGCATTAGATAATTTAACATCAGCATATACACAAGATATAAATTACATAAGTACACACTTAACATAGTTTATTGTAACTTGCTACGCTCTACCGAGATAGATCCGTGCCTTTATCTCTCTTTCCTAGACCCCATTGGAGGAGGGACGCCTTACAGTGCCGAGGGCGCATGACCAATCTCCAAGTGGATTCCCTCAGGATTCATTACCATCTTGGGACATCCAACATGGGATCGAAATTACCAACCTTTCCCTCCCACAACCATCCTCTCCTCGGTGAGCATTAGCGAAAGAGATTGTTGGTTCTAAATCTATCCTCATAGCAAGCCGTAATAACTTATGAAGAATGCAATAATTGCTGCAAGCACCATTATTACATAATTGTATATATATATATATATATATATATATTCTATATAAAGATCTAATATATAATTATCCCTAATTAATTGGCAATACTCACCTTTGCATGAACATGAGTATCATCTATATTTATATGTATTTATTGTTGATGTTGCAGCGTCTGGATGACCACTTCCAGCCACGACCTGCTATAATAAATATTCATATAGCCTGCCGGCTATTCTATTTATTGATGGCGAATTGTCTACATGAAGAAGCGCTCCATCTAACATTATTTATATTTAATGATTAATTATTAATTAAGGGCCAACTTTATGAAGAGACACGATTTATTAAATAAAGGCTGACTTGTATTATTAAGAAACACGTCTTTTCTTAATAGGCCGACTTCCTTCTTGAAGAGGCACAAACCTTCACCTATTTGTGTATATATACAAGTCGAGGTTCTTTCATTTGATCAATCAATTCATTCATAATTCAGGCAATACTTTTCATCACTACTTGGTGCGAATTCTTATTCAAGGCAGATCGAGTTATATGCAAGATCAGTTTGGCATTGTTGAAGGCTGTTGAAGGCTGAGAGTTCATCAGCAAATTGTCTATTTATAATTCTGTGTTGCATTATATCTTGGTGCATATTATAGGCCATCATATCGGCCTCTATTGTAAAGGAGATCTTATTGGTGATTCAATATAAAAGTGATATATTTGTTGCTGGGTTTTTCTCCCTCAAGAGGAGGGTTTTCCCAGGGTATCTGCTGTGTCTTTGTGTCTGATTTTGAATTAATTTTCTGTGCATTAAATCTTATCATAAAAACTAATATTTATTTTATATACATATATATAATAGCAAAATATACAATTGCATTAAATAATCATGATGAAGCCTATGAAGAGAGTAACAAATATAAATAACAAAATATGTGCATATTTATATTTGCAGATAATAACCATAATAAACATACTACAAAAATAATTAATTTTGATCATAAAATATATATATATATATATATATATATACAAATATAATTTCAGACCTTAATTATGTTAGAGTCTACCACAAAAAATAACAATTATAAATATCAAACATACACCAGCATAAAATAATTATAATGAACTTACTCTGTTGCAGCTTATTCCTTGTGATCGGATTCTCACATAATCTTTTATTAGGCTGAATATATTCCTAGGTTCCTTCCTTTATTCCTCCTTCCTTTCATTCGATGCTGCTCTTGTTTGAAGTCATCTTCTTTATATAAATACTGCCTATAGACACGTCCCTTCATGTTTCATGTCTTTTGGCTTTAATCGCACCTCTCTAGAAGTACGTATCCTTTGCATATGGTAATTGTACTTCCCACTAATCGTGGCTGTTTGTATAGTGATTGCTGTTTGTTTTATTTGATAATTTCTATGCCTTCATTGCTAGGGATTGCTATTGTTAGATTTATTTGTTTATTAACTAATGCATAGTCATTAATAATAGTATTGGTTTTACATGTTTATTTTAATATGTTTATAGTTATGTGTTCTTTAATATTTATATGTTAAATATGTTATTCAATATTATGTTATTCAATATTCAATATTTATACTTATATTTATTTTAATATATTTATCTTTATTTAATGTCCATAATCAGATATATTAATCTGTTTGATAATGATATTTAACAATTATAATAACAATGATATTTTAGATTGTCTTTAATTTTATTTTATTTATTATTAAGTTATTTAATATTAGAATATAATAACACTAATATGCCAATATGTTATTATTATAATTGTTATTTCATGTTTATATATTTTTATATTACATATTTATTTTAAATTTAATATTAACATTGCTATTTATTTATTTATTTGTATTTTAGCACTTGGTTTTTATGGCATTGCTATTTCGGTGATATGACAAGTTTTTAATGGAAGATTTAGATATTTGGGTCTTTGTGGAAACTGTATAGGCCGCCCAAATGAGAAGCAAAAGACATAATTACTTGTATAAAAGCAGAAGTCTCATGATTTACTTCGCAAAAGACATAATCATAAGATTTAGGTTTCAGTTGTTATTGGAAGATTTCTTCTATACAAGTAATTATGGCTTTTGCTTCTCAGTTTGGGTGAGACTTTTGCTACAATTGCCATCATGCTTCTATACAAGTAATTATGTCTTTTGCTTCTAATTTAGGTGGCCTATATTAGATGGATGTAAAAACAGCATTTCTAAATGGCAACATACAAGAAGAGGTTAAAATAAATCAGCCTCGAGGATTTGGGGTGCATGGGTGGGATACCCATGTATGCAGACTTAAAAAGGCCCTCTAGAAGCTGAAGCAAGCATCTTGTGCTTGGTGCTCTCGGACTAATGAGTAATTAGTAGATTTGGGCTTCATTAAAACTGCTGCAAATCCTAATTTAATATTTATATTATTGATGTGACAAATTTGACTTGCTGGTTTTAGTCTTGTATTTGGATGATCTTATTCTCACAGGCAATAGTGAGAAGCTCAAAGGATAGTGTTAGCGGGAGTTGGCTGCTGAATTTGACATGAAAAATATCAGACTTATGCATTATTTCTCGGGTCAAGAAATGTGGCAAGATAAACGCAGTGTACACCGGGGACGAGTCCCCCCCTAAATCCCAAGTGTTCTTGGAATGGGGACGTCCCTAGGATGTGGGGACGGCGTTCCCAAGTTTCTAGTGGCGCCACCATTTTTTGCACTCGCCGCCGGAGACGTGGGGACATCCCGGCGTCCCCGAGACGCTGAGGGGGACGCCTGTGTGTCCCTCGAGCGTCCCACGCAGTGGCAACTTAAATCACATGTTTTAAAAAAGAAAATTAACACATTTTTTTATTATTTCTTTGGTTCTATTCAAACCCTAAGGGTATGTGGGGCCCATCTATGGTCTTCCATGCCTTCAAAAATCCCTCCAAGTTTCATTTGTATTCACATTTTCATTTCTAATTGTTTGCTACAGCAAGAAGAAGAAGAGTGAAGAGCTGAGAAAAGAGTGATTGGAGGAGTGAAAGGAGTGATTGCAAGTGAAAAAGGAGTGACAAGGAGCAAGAAGAAGAAGAGGAGGAAGATTCTTCACCTTGTTGAAGAGGATTTTCAAGCAAAAAGTAGGGTTTTTATTAGTTAACTGATTTTTTATTTTATTTTCTAATTTTCAATGGTTTTTTATTTCTTGTTGTTTCATTTTCTTATTTCATTTCTTGTTGTGTTGTTTCATTTTCTAAATTAATTTAGATTTTGTTTTACAATTTAAAATTTGTTAAAAAATTTAAAATATAGAGTTTTATTTTTTTAATTTTAAAGTAGGGTATACGCTGAAACTATGTGTTTATTGATTTTTTTTTTATTTTGTGAAATGCAGTGTCAAAATGAGCTCCCACAGTCATGAAATGAGTGAGGATGAGATGTAAATTCATTCTCATAGTGCAAGCCAATCAAAATATGAATATGAGCATGAGGATGAGCCCAATGAGGGGGGGTGAGCATGGGTCAAATCCGGAAGGGCAAACTAGTTCCATAGCTAGTGCACCACTTGCTACTAATTGCCCCTCCTAGCTTTTGGCAAAGTGGGTTAGGGGTCCTTATGATCCCAAATCTCCTCTCAAACAATTTGCAACAAGAATAACAAGCCCAACGTCATCAGGTGGTGGCACGAGGAAATGGAAATGCAACATTTGTGGTGATGATTGGTTTGGGAGCATCACTAGAGTTAAAGCACACTTCCTCTTTTGGCTAGGAAAAGGTGTGGGAGCATGTGATTTTTTGAAGGACCCTAAAAATTTGCATTACAAAATTGAGTTCAACAAGCTTTGGGGTGTTCCAGATGACATGGGAATTCCAATGCCTGCTACCTTGTCTGGTAGGCAACATGTTCAAACTATTCAGCAGATTCAGGGGCAGCAAATGCAGAGGCAGCCACATATTTCTACTCCTACATCGCATCAGAGAGCAGGAACATTGTCAGGGTCAGCCTCAGGACCTTCATCCACTTATAGTGCTATGGCTGAATCACAACAGGGCAAGGGAAAACGCAAGATGCAAAGTCAGCCTAACCCCATAGCTGATTTGTTTAATGTGCACCTAAGGGATCAGATAGATGATTACATTGGCAGGTTCTTTTTTGCCGATGGCATCCCATTTCATGTAGCTCAATCTCCTTATTATAAGGAGATGATGTCGATGGTGGCGAAGGGAGGAGCATCATATGTGCCACCAGGTGAGCACAAATTGAGGACCACAATCTTGGATAACAACTATGCCAAGATCAATTCAATGATGGAGACGATGAGGGCATGTTGGGAGGAGTCTGGATGCAGCATAATTATGGATGGGTGGACAGATGGACAGACATTAGGCATCGTCCACTCATCAATATCATAGTTACATGCTCAGAGGGCACATTCTTTCTCAAGGCAGTTGATTGTTTAGGGCATTGAAAAGATGTTGATTTTCAGTTTGACATCCTTCAGACACTATTGAGGAGATTGGGCCACAAAATGTGGTCCAAGTAGTGACAAATGCAGCACGTGTGCAGAGCTGCAAGGAAGCTTGTTGAGGCAGCATACAAACATATTTGGTGGACTCCATGTTGTGTGCATGCCATGAACAATGCACTCAAGGACATGGGGAAAATTGAGTGGATTAGAGGAGTGGTTAGCAATGCAAGAGATGTGTAGATGTATATCTGCAACAACCACACTTCACATGCACTCTTCAGGAGCTTCGCGAAGGAGTTCTTGAAACCAGTTGAGACCAGACATGCATCCTATTTCATTATTTTGGAGAGAATGCTTGAGTTGCAAGAGCCACTACAACTCATGGTTATGACGCAAGAATGGAATCAGTGGGATGGGGCCAAGACAGAGCAGGGGAGAAGGGTGAAGGAGATAGCGAAGAGTGATGCATTTTGGAGTGATGCAAAATACATAGTCTCTATCATCACTCCAGTTTTCCAAGTTATCGGATATGGGGATGGGGATGCACCTAACCTTGGAGAAGTGTATGAGTGCATTGATTCTATGCTTGGCCAAATGAGGGCAGTTGTGCGAGAGAAGGATCCCACTTTAGCATTCTACAATGAGCACATCCAGCCTATTATTCAACACAGATGGGACAGCCTAAACACTCCCTTACACATGGCTACTTATGCATTGAATCCGAAGTGGTACATGCCTAGGCCTGGTAGAGTTACACCGATTCAAGATGATGAGGTGAAGGAAGAGTTCTTCAGGTGCATTGATAGGATGTATGATGCTGAAATTGCTGGCAAGATTCGCACTAAGTGGACGAAATTTGCTACTCTTAGGGGTTATAAGGCTGCGGCAAAGGCAGACATAAGAACTATGGCACAGGAGGATCCGATTTTGTGGTGGACTTGTCATGGACTGAAATCAGTGACTACCACACTAGCCATTCATTTGTTGTCTCAGGTTTCTAGTTCTTCAGCTTCTAGGAGGAACTGGTCTACTTATAGCTTCATCCACTCTCTTAAGAGGAACAGACTTACCTCTAAGAGAGCAGAGAAGCTAATGGTTGTAAATAGTGCCTTGTGTATCACTAACCGCAAGACACGTGTGTACAAGGAGAGCCCAGCAACACGCTAGGATGTATAGCTAGAGGAGCCATCACAGATTGATGAGGATGAGGATGCTTCAGATTTAGGGCTGGTTGGTGTTCCTTTGGCAGATCTTGACCTTGGGGAGTCCAATGGTTCTAGTGATGAGGAGTTTGCCAACCTCCCGAGGGATGATTAGAGGCCTCTGCCTCCTTCACTACATTTTGTCATTTTGACATTTTGACTTTGTACTTGTTTTGATATCATGCTACTCATTGTAATCATCTTTATGATCAGATATTTTTGATATCATATAATAGAAATCTTCCATTTGTTGATTCGACAATTTAAAATTTTATGTAGTATTGAGTATTCTAATTTCTAATTAGTAATTCGATATTGAAAACTTCAATGTTCATTGTTCAATGTTCAACGTTCAAGTATTTACTATTTAGTATTTCGATTTGGCATTTGCAATTTTGCTATTTTACTTCTTAATAGTCTTATACATCTTTTCATAACTAGCATTTTAAGTACCATATGTATAGTATAGTATATAGTATATACACACCCACCCCGTCCCCAACGGTGGTGTAACTATGGAAAAAAGATAAGACTTCCTAAGTCCGGGGAAGTCCATGGTGGAAATTCTACAAAATTTTGATGTTGGATTGCAAGCCCCTTGCTATCCCAATGATTTTGAATGTGAAGTTAACTACTGACTTAGAATCTGATTTGGTGGATCCATTTGTATATAAGTTGCCAATTGGTTCTCTAATGTACTTGGTGAATATCAAACCTAATATTTGTTTTGCAATTAAATGTTAAGCCAATTTATGATTGCGCCAATGCAAGTTCACTGGACTACTGCAAGGCATATGCTTAAATACCTTAAGGACACAATTCATTAATGGTTAAAGTTGTTGCAAGTATGAAGGTGTTGTCATTGATGTCAATTGGTTAACTGGTTGTTGTTGTCATTAATGTCATGGAAGTTGGTTTTTGGCTATATATGTTGAGGATATTGAGAAAATTGTAGTAGAGAAAGTTTGTAGGTATTTGTGTGTGCTCCAGGATGTGCTTTAATTGTCTCTATGCTTGTGTGGTTCAGATATATTGTTCATGGTTGTTGATGGTTGCTATATTCAGAATTTGGGCCTCTAGATCGTTGTACAGTGCCAGATATTTTCACCAGTATGTGTACTAAGCTTTTATGTGTATCTGGTTGTGGTCTGAGAGAAATGTATGTAATGTCCCTTGTCCTGCTTTGCCCTAGAATTCGCTTGTTGATTAGGTTTAGGGTTTCTTCCTTCAAGGGAAAGTTCTCTCTAATGAAATAATCCTGGATTGGAATATGTATTCACCATATTAACAACATATCTGTTAGCATTAATATTTAGATATCCAAAATATAAACATAATCACAAAAGCATTCATGAAGACAGAGGAGTGGCATGGGTAGATCCGCCCAAAGCTATCCATCTAAGCCCAAGAGCACAAGCGTTCGACCAAGACTACCCACCTCTTGGCCCCAAGCGGCAAGAACGTCCGACCAAGACTATTCCACCCTTGGAGTGTGTGCTTAGTGGAAACACTTGTACCTGCTTTCTCTACCCACGTCATCACCTCAGAAGACACTTAACTTAATGGGGACAGTCGAGGGAGCGTATAAGTGGTCTAGGCCTACCACCCCTCCATGGCCTCGACGAATGCTTAAGTGGGACCCCCACCCCTCCATGGCCCACCCATGCCTTGGGACTAGGCGGACTATGAATGGAATTTCCACCCCTTCAGAGCCCATCCCTACCTTGGTTCTGAGGGAGAACTTTAGTGGGGTTTTTAGGCACCACTTCCCCCACACCATTCCTCCCAATAAGTTGCAAACACTCATGAAGACAATCTTTAAACAATCAGATATATTTGAATTCATCTAGGATTAATTTCATAATCAAGTCCTTGCCTATAATCAGTATAATACTAAGAGAAATCAATATCAATCCATAGCATTATAATCATGATAATATTGAAGAAAGCATTGTACTAATAGTTAGATCAGCAACATCTAATGTGTATATTTAATTCTAAATAAATGGAGGAACAATTATATAACTGCAATGTTGTTAATCCTATCAGCATCTCTTTCTACAGAAAATATATAATTTCTAAAAGACAATGCATCGACCAATATAGAAGTCAGAATTGATTATCAGAATTGCAGTAATCTTAGTAAACAGATTATGGGCTTGCATACTCCATTTCAGACTTGTAGGCATAAAGACATTCAAAGATTAGACCAGCATGGGCGCCATCTAAATGGTCCTTAAAGGTAGGCTATTGGTCATGTAAATAGAATGCAGAATCTAGAACTAGTGCATCGCATACTTAAGCATGTATCCCTGAGTGAGTTTTTGTTCTGATATTTAGATATTAATAAATATTAAGGCTAAGTGAAATCACATTTCCTGACTTTGTTGGATCCTCCCGTGTTCTGCTCTTTACTCGTACTTCATCCATTCACTCATGATCGGCCCTCTCATCTCCTTTTCTATGTTATGAGCAATCGTCCCTCTTTGGTTTGGTCACGTCTTGTGACTGGGAGGTGCCTCTTCGTGCTGATTTGTTAATAGATTATTTGTTTGTTAGTTCCCTTAATCGCTAAAGAAAATCATTGATCAGGTTTTTGCTTATTAATAATATTTATGTCTAATATATATATATCTCCATATTTAACATATATGGTGAGAAATCCACGTCTTTGAATAGAGACATCTCTTAGCGATAAAAGGGTGTATCGCTAGTTTCTCATGTAATCGATAGTTATATCATTCAATTAATTAGTGATACGTGTTTAAGTGTAAGTCACTTGTGAACAGCATGTATGATATAATATGAAATAGCATTTGATTGATTAGGCTTAGTAACCTTTACATGCAAGTTATGCCTCTCCGGTAAATACATCAAGTGAAACGTATTCATATACGACGTATTATTTCTCCTCCCATCCCCATCACTTGTCCTGAGGGTCACGGTGGCTTTGACGAAGATATCTAATGGATGCTTACTTCCCTTATGCTAACGAGGTTCCTACTACAGTTGGTGTGATCACTGGCTTGAAAAGAAATGCTAATTAATTTAGTAGCCTTTATTTTGTTGTCATAGTAATTCACTTAAGAATATTGGTGGTATATATCTGTGATAATATTTAAATTGAGGTTTGATATTTATTTTGTTTGTATTTCAATCGGTAACAATATTGGGACATGACAATGTAGTTGCTCTGGATTTCTCTGAATTGTGGTTTCAGGACTTGCGGTTCTGAGAGTAAGCTGATATGATCATGTTCAAGTTAAATTTGTTATCCAGAGAGATCGGATCAAGTTAAGGTTGCATGTGCTTGATCGTTCAATGTGTTTTACATGGGTGTTGGTTGACCTTGTGTTAAGCACTAATTACGAAGTTCATGAAGCATGGCGAAGCGTGTTGGGACTTATTTAGGTCCTCATTAAGTATGTGTTTGGGTCGCCCTCATTCTAATTCCAACGTAGAATGCTTTGGCACCGACCTAATTTGCATGGCTGACTTTGGATGAGTTTCAAAGTTGAAGATGGTATAAATATGAGTTAAAATGTTGGTGAAAGATAAATGCAAGCAAGATATATGCGAGATAGATATATGCTTTGGCGACGACCTAATTTGCATGGCCGACTTTGGATGAGTTTCAAAGTTGAAGATGGTATAAATATGAGTTAAAATGTTGGTGAAAGATAAATGCAAGCGAGATATATGCGAGATAGATGTGAAAAAGTGTGTGTGATTCGAGTCTGAGCAGATCAATGCGAATTTCCTATTAGGGTTCCGAAGGCAGTGAGCTGAAGGCATCTGACATCTTTTGTGTGTGTCTGCAAGTGTGTGAGCGAATTGTGGTGGAAATCTCCATCGAGATTGTTTTCTCTCTGTAACAAATCTCTTCTATCTTCTTTCTAATTTTGTGGCAGTGAACCCCCCAGGTGATTTACTTTTATTGGCTAGTGAGTGCTATTCCGGACAGTAAGTCTTGTTTTGGTAGTGAGCCTTTCTGGCAATGAGCCTCTAATTCTCACCATGGTTTTTCCCTCATTGGGTTTTCCACGTAAATCTGGTGTCATTGTGTGTATGATTTTACTTCTTTCAGTTTTTGCTTTTACACTTAATGTTTAATCATATTAGCAGAGTAAAGGATTTGTGAATGATAATTGGTCTAACCTTTGGTGGAAGTTTTAAAGGTTAAAATTGCTACAACTGATTCACCCCCCAACTCAGCTGTCTTGTTCAACAAAAGCATGTTGAAAATAAAGAGCCAATGTTGTACAGTTTTGTAGATTTAGATTGGGCAAGTGATGGTAGTGCTAGGAAGAACACTTCAAGGTTTTCTTTTTGTTTGGGGTCAAGTATGGTACCCCTCATTCAGCAGAAAACAGGCAGTAGTCGCATTAATTTCAGCTGACGTAAAATACATAGAAACTTCTACTAGTTGGGCTATTATTTGGCTTCACAAGTTGATTGTGGAGCTTATTGATTAAATTTTGATGACAATCAAAGTTGCATTAAGCTGTCTAAAAATTCAATGTTTCAACAATTGCTCCAAGCACATTGATATTTTTTATCATTTTTTTAGAGACAAAGTTCAGAGAGTTGTCATTCTTCAATATGTTCCTTCAGATGAACAGGTTGCAGGAAGCTTGAAATACTGAGAGCAAAGTTGGGGTTGCTAGAAAACACCTTCCTCGTGAAGAGGGAGTGTGTTAATTTTTGTCATTCAAATGGTGTACCTACATTGTAGATGAAAACTTATTTTTAGG
Source organism: Sequoia sempervirens (assembly GCA_007258455.2). Lineage (NCBI taxonomy): Eukaryota > Viridiplantae > Streptophyta > Pinopsida > Cupressales > Cupressaceae > Sequoia > Sequoia sempervirens. Next base: position 123,808,253 of record VDFB02271358.1, read on the forward strand.
TGCTGCTAGATGAAAAAAGTTGGTTGCATGTTTTAGAGTTTTTGTCAGTAAATAAACCTTATCATTAGCAGAGTTCTAGGTGGTAGCATTCATGCCTTCCATTAGCAAATTTTGGGCACTATTTGTGATGTCCCCTTCCTAGTCAGTGCAACTGGATTTGAGGTTAGCCTATCATTCTAATCCTCGTAGGCTGACAATTGTGTGTAGAGGATCATTTGAGGCAGTTACCCGGTGTTCAGGAGCATCATTCTTTCAATTGTTTCAGGTTGGGCCTTCGCAGAATCTTTCAGAGAGGTTTTTCAGATACTTACTATTTTTAGTAAGTCAGGCAGGCGGAAGCTACTATTTTGGGCAGGGCACCTGGTTCAGCTGATTAGCTCAGAGTCGACCCAGTTCATCAGTTGTTGGTCAGATGGAAAAATAACGGAGCATTTAATGATTATTAAATAATTGATATTTTGACTTTATATTATAAAGTCACTTTATTAATATATTTAAATATTAATGATAATGGCGTATTATAAAGTATTTTTAATACTTTATAATAAAGTGGAATATTTAACATAATGAATAATTATTTATTCATTAATGATGGGGCGCTAATTATTTAATATTTTTCCTAAGTCCATAAAAGGCGAATTTAATCATTTATTTAAATGATTATTAAAAGAGGCTTGGGTTGAATTTTTCAAAGGGGGTTATATATACACTGCCAGGACAAATCGAACTCTTATGTTATGATTATTCAATTTGTCTTTTCTCTCTCTAAGCATTGGAGTTTGCGAACCTAGGGTTTCAGCAGACAGTTGATTTTGGAGAACGTTCCCTCTTCAAGATCTGGCATACTGAGACTGTGAAATACCAGTTGAAGATTGTCGTACTTGGTGACTTCATATAGAGGTTGCAGTTGAGCTTACTGGATCGATTCAGGAAGGATTTGCAGAGATTATTCATCAGTTGATTGGGGCGACCTAACAAAGATCATTTCACAGAGATCTGGCACTTCATTTATTGAGGCCATACCATATTTAATGCTGCTGCTGGGCCGTACTTTTCTATACCAGCAGGGTCATACTTTTCTTCACAGGAGAATACGCCTTCAGTTCTCAGCTTCTGTTGATTGGATCTTGTGCGCCTAAGTATTCTGGAGATTTGGCGTGGGTTCTGGAGTCTGGAGATTGCCTCTTTATCTTGGGCCGTACAATATCATCTATCTTCTGGTGGCTGCAAGTAATCAGGTTCTCTTGAATAAAAAGTTGCTTTTTCCTTATATGTTCGATTTTATCTATTGTATGAGTTCAGAGGATCAATAAAAAATGTGTGCCTTCATCTGAATAATGTTATTGAAGCGTTGTTATTTATTTATAATTTTTATTGCATTTATTTCTCAAAATCGCAATTTATCATTTATTGCAAAAACCTATCAAAAGCACCAAAAAAACACAAAACGAACAAAAATTCAGTATTTGCAGTCAGGGGTTTGGGTTGAGAGACACCTGGTCTCTTACACTATTTTTGTTTATCTTTAGATGCTTTTATTTAGGGAGCAGGCTTTAAATAAGGTTGTTTTATTTTACATGGCTACAATAACTAAAATAAGTTGTTTTTGTTTTATTTTATTCTGGGCAGCTAGTATTATTTTAGGACAGTTTTTTATTGTGATTAAAAAAATTTAAAAATAAGCTACCTTTTGTGAGCGCCTAGTTAATAGATTATTTATTAACCTTTGGCATCTCTAGTTTGTACACTCTAATTCTCAGAAGAAGAAAAAAAAGTACAGAATTGCAAACTTATTTTGATTTCAGTTTAGTGTTTTAGTTTTTCATACTATCAGTTTTTGGTGTGTGCAAGCTAAGGCACTCCAGTTGTGGGTTTGATTAAAGGCCAAGATAGTTGAAGCTTGTTCAAACCCTAGGGTACAGAATCTACATATCATGTGTTGAATTTTAACAATTATCATGTCTGATGGATGGACTGATAGACAAAATAGGCCACTAGATTTCTAGCTTCTTCTTCCAATGGTGGGGAAGATTCGAAATACAGATTATTTGTGGAATTTTAGAAAAAAAATTGGTAGAAGTGAGGGTGGAAAATCTAGTGCAAGTAGTCATCATTAATGCAGAATCACATGCTGAAGGTGTTAGTGTTTAGATCAGAAATGCAATAAGCAGAAAACTCAAAACATAAGACAATGAACACAAGATACCCTGAGAAAACCCTCCTACTCGAGGGAGCAAAACCTAGCAAGAAATGATCTCTCTTATATATATATCAGATAAAAGTGCAGAATTTTGCATACAAAGTCTGGCCTTACACAAGGCTGAATCTCATACAATAAATAGTAGCACCTCTCCTTGATGCAAAGACACAAATGAATATATTTCTTCTTGAATTCTGATCTGCTGCTAAGAGATGGTAATCTGCTGCTGAAGGGTGAACTTCTGCTCCGTAGAAATGTGAATTGAAAAGAGAGTGAATTGATGACCAAATGAATGATCTTCACCTTGTATATATACAAATTGGGGCGACCTCTTCTCTAGGTTGGCCTCTAGAGAAAATAGAAAAATATAAAATATAATTTGTGACACAAGGCCAACCTGCCTTGGAGATTATCTTAAATTTTACTTAGAAGAAAATATCTCACTAATCTACAAACACTAACACTCCCTCTTAGCAAGGGAGGTATTTTCCAGATATCCTCGTCATGGAGTCTCTCAACATGACGCCCACAATGGCTACACCCATTTGTGGAAAGTAGTTCATCACGGAGTCTCTCAACGTGATGTCATCATGGAGTCTCTCAACATGACGTCCACCATGGCTACTCGTGTGTGGAAAGAAATACATGTACAAGTGTCCATCACGGAGTCTCTCAACGTGGTCAACATGGAGTCTCTTAACATGACGTCCACCATGGCTACTCCCATGTGTGGAAAGAAAAACAAGTACAAGGGTCCATCACAGAGTCTCTCAACGTGATGTCATCATGGAGTCTCTCAACATGACGTCTCATCTCAGTCTTAGAGATGAACAAGGGCTCGCACCTCATATTTCTCCGTCTCATAGAAATATACACTACAAGGGCTTTCACCTCATATTTCTCTATCTCAAAGAAATATACACTACAAGGGCTTTCACCTCATATTTCTCTGTCTCAGAGAAATATACACTACAACAAATCTTCATGATGATGTGACTCCCTCTGAAGCTCCAAGTACTTGCATCAACTTCCTGACCTCCTTGTCCAAGGTTGCCTCTGTTGGTTTGTCAAACTCCCTTTGAATGTTATTTCCTCCTCTTCGAAGAAACTGATCGCAATCTGTATAGGTTCTTCCTCTTCAAGAGATGTTTCCAGTGAAGTTATGTGCCACCAACTCAGTCCCATGGTTGCAAGTTGTGTCTCTATTGATATCATGTTAGTTCATTTCTTCAGCCTGTGTGACTTCCTCATAGGATGCCTCAAGCTCTTCCTCCCTTGAATTCCTTATGCAGTCTCTCATCATCCTTTTGCTCCTCGATCCGTCTTGGAAGCATTTTAGAGAGATTACTAATGGTTCATAGAATCAAACTACCCCAAAGAGAAATATCCAAACCAATGCTAGAAGCATACATGATTCACTATTCCCAATGTTAGTGCATGAATTATTATTAATTACATAAAATTTATTCAAGGTACAAGCATAAAATACTTCTCTCTTTATTGTTGGTACACCATTGAGCTAGACCTGTAGTTGTGTCTCATCTTCGCCTCCTTCACTTAATGTTGCCATCAATTTACCCTCATCCTGATTTCATATCAATTGATAATGAAGACTCAACCCCAAGATTTTATTCAATCTCCAGAATGTCCACTGAGCTCCAGTAACTTGCATAACATCTTGATAACTGCCCAGCATTAAGAATTCTTTCTTTCACATTTACGGGTTCAATAAAATTGCTTAATAACCACAGTAATTAGAGAACAACAAATCTTGATTCGCTAAACACCAACAAATTAAATGCTTCCAACAATAACCCGGCAGGTTGATATCGATTCCTTGATCCTTCACTACAATATCAGTCACACCCTATGTTGAATAATTTTGTCCAAATAAGCTGCTACAGGTGAAAGCAAATTCCATGTCCTAGTTATTGTAACTTCAGTCTCTTCTTTCACGTTTCAGTCCAGAACTCGCCAAGCAGACTCAAATCTTATGGCAGGAAGCTCAAATGTCATTGACACTCTTGAATACAGACTAAAACCGCAGTACCAATCGTGCGCAAGTGAAAATATGGGCTAAATGAAGAATCACGTCCTCCTTGACTCCATGATCATAGCACCAAACAGCATTCACATTAATGTCTCACATCAGACACATATATCTTTGTCTGCAAACGCCTTAGCATTCATGAACTCAGCCTAAGAATAATATTCACATAGGTCGCACTCCTTGAAGCATATGCCTGAATAATGAATGCCACGCAGCCTCAACTCTCAATCGCACAGAAATGTGAAATTTCATATTAGACTCCCTATGACATACCCAACATTGAAAAACTTCACTTAAAAATCACTTCTCCCATATGACTCTATACACAACTCATTTCAAAAAATCCCAACATTACTTAGAAAAAAAAAATGCTCTCAAGGTCACTGACTCTACTAACACAAATCTGATCAGGTCTTGTCTTAAACCTGCTCTAATATCATGTTAGTGTTTAGATCATAAATGCAATAAGCAGAAAACTCAACACATAAGACAATGAACATAAGATACCCTAGGAAAACCCTCCTACTCGAGGGAGAAAAACCCAGCAAGAAATGATCTCTCTTATATATATATCAGATAAAAGTGCAGAATTTTGCATACAAAGTTTGGCCTTACACAAGGCTGAATCTCATACAATAAATAGTAGCACCTCTCCTTGATGCAAAGACACAAATGAATATATTTCTGCTTGAATTCTGATCTATTGCTAAGAGATGGTAATCTACTGCTGAAGGGCAAACTTCTGCTCTATAGAAATGTGAATTGAAGAGAGAGTGAATTGATGATCAAATGAATGATCTTCACCTTGTATATATACAAATTGGGGCGACCTCTTCTCTAGGTCAGCCTCTAGAGAAAATAGAAAAATATTAAATATAATTTGTGACACAAGGCCGACCTGCCTTGGAGATTAATTATCTTAATTTTTATTTAGGAGAAAATATCTCCCTAAGCTACAAACACTAACAGAAGGCACACTATTAGTGGATAGACACCACCAACTTTTGGAACTATGTGTTCAATGCAAGCATTGATCTAATCCATGATGTCATGTCCCCAAAATTACAACACTAAGATATAAGGCATCAAGAAGCAAGTAAATAAATAAAATATATATTAAAAATATTAGCCATTTAATATTATTATAATTATAATTATCATAAGATAATATTATGATTATAATTATCTAATATAACATTATAAATATTAAAATATAAATACTAATAATTTAAATATTATTATGATCATGATCATTATAATATATAAACATAAACACATTATATTTTATTATAATATTTAATAAAGTTAAAGGCAACGATTATGTTAGAGAGCAACAATTATAATTTGCAGCGATGAATATTGAAGAAGCAGCGATAGAGTTTTAAGGCAATAAACTAATCATAACTGCCCAAGTTGACAATGTGTGATGTATGCTTAAATAAGACAATGAATATAAATAATCAAGCAGCAAACTAATAAGTAAGCAAGCGGGCTATATTAATAATGTGCAGCGAGTTGATTAAGGGCAGAGAAGGGGCAGGTCCCTTGACAAATAAATGGGATGAATAGTTGTGTCCCTTGCCCATAGTGGGACATAAGACAAGACAAATTCATCGATAAGGAGGGCAGAAGAGATGTTGAACACAAAATCACTTATAAAAGATATTCTCTAAGAATCAGATCACAAAGGATATATCGTGGCTGGAAAAAGAAGAAGGCTTCCTGCAGACCGATCAGTAATCAGGGATATAATATACAGATTTAAAGGATAAAATATACAGTTCTAGAAGGAATATCATAGGACGAATACATCTACATTTAGGATAAGGATATATAACAGAAATTCTGAAGGAGGATAGCAGCAAAAATATATCTATGGGATATCCAAGAGCAGATGTAAAGAGAAATAAACAACACGGATTCAAAGAACATTAAAATGAAGAACTAACAAGTCCGGAAACAAGGGATATATGAAGGCAATAGCAAATCAACCATAAAGGGAGTAAGACCAATACAATTACATACAAATGTATATAAGTACAGATTAGAATATAATTCATATAAGATGATTCTTGGAAGATTGAAACCAATTAGGAATGATTATATATATATATAAGATGATTATTGGAAGATTGAAACCAATTAGGAATGATTATATATATGTATATATATACATGTTATATACGATTATGCAATAATGATGCTCGCAGCAATTATTGAACCTTATAAGTAATTATGATGCTTTAATACAATTATGGATAATAGTTTCTTATTTGTTTGATCTACACTAACGATATCCTCTGAGTGTAAGAATAGATCATCGATTAAGGAGAAGAAACATACAGACCAGGAGACAAAAGATAATCTATCCTGTTCATCACCACCGATTACTATTATCAGATATATCCTATATTCAAGTGTATTTACTGCAATTCGTTGCCTTCATATATACGCATGCTGCCTATATGATAATAAGAACATTTAACAAATAATTTTGTGTATATGATATGCTTGACTGTTTGAAAACCCGCTTGGGGGAAGGGGCCTGGGGAGAGCAGTGTGTGCCTAGAGATTCCACTTACAGTCCGCCCAATCCTAAGAAAAGGATGGGCCATGGAGGGGTGGAAGTGCCGAGACCGCTTGGGAGCTCTACCCATTCCCATAAGTGGGCAAAGTGTTTTCCGAGGTTGTGACATGGTTGGGGAAAGCAAGAACAAATCGCCAACAAGGAAAGTTGTGGTATACAACCTCTTAGGCTTGGCATATGGCTTCAGGCGAACCCACCATGTTACTCCTCCTAGTTCACAATAGGCTGCATTATTGATAGTCTATAAATGTGTTGCCATGGATTAATGCTAACAAACGTATATATGCATGTTTGGGAATGTTGTTCATAGATTGAATGCAAGTTTGCAAATTCCGGATTATATCAAGGAGCGATTCATTTGATAAGGTGAAAACCCTAACCCTAGTTTGTGGAGATTGTGACCCATAGGCAAATTCTAGGGCAAATTGGGACAGGGAACATTACACTTGTAGGCACTGGCAAACAAGATTGGGCTAAGCCAATTATGGAAGATGGATGAAATATTTGGAAATGCATTTATAACCATATTTGGGAACTCTCTTTAATGAGAGAATACACATACAACTGGGAGGTCGTCCAACCTGGTGTCACTCAATTTGCAACAACCTTCATCACATGGCAGTATTTATTACAAGCAAAAGCTTCTTTGAAATTAAAGTTTGTTACTGAGAAGCTATGTTACCTGTTTGTCCCTGTTGCCTACTGGATTAGACACAATCTGCTCTAGAGTCGGATCTTAGTTTGATCTGCGCAGGGGTGCATCTAGGAGACACCATTTACCCTGTGAGTTCATCCCAAACAAACCTAGGAGAACCCAAACCAATTTTACCAAATTTTGGCAAAAAGTTGATGCCTTTTTTACATTTTTTTAACTTCTTTTCATTTTTCCCTGCACAAACTCTAGCAATTATAAAAAAAAAAGGACTTTTCCTTGTTTGCTGGCAATAATGTTCCTGGGTTTTCTCCTTGTTTGCTAATGATTGTTGTAATCAAAGCTACACGATGAAATGGATTGATTGTTGGCAATAAGGATTTTTTTAAGTGATATCACCACAATTTCCTATCAGAAATATCTTACTAGACAATGCACATGCACTTCAGCTCTATGGAATGCACTCCAAGCTCTATACATTGAACCTGCAACGTTCACATTTGGAAATTTGAACGATTTAAGTGAGCAGCAATTCTATTACTTTCCTGGCAATAAGGATAATAGATGCAAAATAAACTATTTATCTATTTTAAAATATTCTTGTTTACTAGTGTCTTAATATTGTGAAGGTTAGGACTATATTATTAAATTCAAAGGGTTTATTTTCTATCTATTATTAAATCGATGATAAGGATTTATTTATTTATTTATTTATTAGGAAAAAGTCTTTTAAGTTTTATGGTTTACCATTTAAATATAGACACTTTGAGGATATATAGACACCTTTGCTGCCTATGGGAGAGCGAGAATAACAGTGAATCATCTTCAAAACTATTGAACAAGCTGTCATCTGTTACGGTTGTCCTGTTTCAGGTCCAGACCTCTCAAAATAATTTTAGAAGAGTAGAAACACCTTACTCTATGGTCTTAGCAGAAAGAGGAAGTGTCAGAACAGCAGTGAGTCATCTTCAAAAAAATTATACAAACAGTAGTTCAGTATGTGTGTCCTGTTTGGGATCCAAGCCTCTCAAAATAATCTTGGAAGAAAGTAGAAACATCTTTGCTGCCTGTGGGAGAGTGAGAATAGCAGTCATTCATCTTCAAAATAATTGGACAAACAGTATAGATTGGCACAGTTGTCCTGTTTTCTGAAAAGAATCTTGGCACCTTACCATATGATGTTAGCAGAAACAGGTCTATTACCATAATCAGAAACAGGTCTGTTACCATAAGAAGAAACACACCATCAAATTTTGGCATGTTTAATAAATATAAGCCATATGGATGCAAATAGATTACCAAATAAAGCAATTCTTGCAACTCAAGAAAATAGTTTGTTCTTTGACAGGATGAAATGGATTAGAAAATGGGGAATTGAAGAGGTATATTTTTCTGCAGAAGCATCATCCATTTGGGACTTGGTACAATAGCAGGTACTAGATAAGTTATGGTGAGATCCTGGTTTGAAAATGAGATTCTATTCATGTGAGAACTCAATGATCACTGACACAAAAGAAAATTACCTAGATGAGCAAAAGATTCATACATAAAAGACATAATTACTAATTAGTCATCTCGTGATAAAGTCTCATCTCATCCTCTAGAGGTTGAAATTGGGAGCTGTAAACAATATAGACCGAGAAGAACATCATGCTTTCCTTGCAAGCAAGTAGAAATTGAGGATTAGAGAATGTGATCTCACACTGTCCCATGCATGGGAAAATAAAGCAGTACATCACAGGGCATGAAGATTTGAATAGTTTGTAGAGAATGTTTAGTACATTGACTAAAGAAGTGGCCAGCAATATTATTAATGTTTTAAACCATCAAAAAATGCAAGCCGCCAGACATGAAGAAAATGGCAGCTAAGCTGCAAGAAAAAATTGTGTGATTTAGGTGTTCATCCCATAGGTCCTGCAGCAGATGTAAATAATAAATTCAGTCATATAAATATAACATATAAAGGTAAAGTCTTTTTTTAATGTCAGCAAACTGAGACATCATTTGTCATATGAGAACCTCCCCAATGGAATCCCACTAGGAGATTTCTTTCTGTTGTATTATATATTGTTGAATTTCGTACCCCTGGGTTTCAACCTCATGACTCAGCTCAGGAGTACTTCGAACCTTGCCAATCCAATGACAAAGAATATATATAATGGAAACAAGCATTCAATAAAGAGACAGCAACAGATTCCAATGGAATGTCAACACCAAGCGGTAATAAAAAAGAAACCAACAGATGCAGGAGAAGGCTGTATTTCATTTTGTTGCATTATATATTGTTCAATTTCGTGCCCCTGGGTTTTGAACTTGTGACTCAGATCAGGAGTAATTTGAACCTTGCCAATCCAACGACACAGAATATATATAATGGAAACAAGCATTCAATAGGAGGCAGCAGCAGATTCCAATGGAATGTTGAGACCAAGTGGCAATGAAAAAGAAAGCAACAGATGCAAGAGAGAGCTGTAGCAGGAAAAAACGAAGATAAAAAAAATATGGAATTTTAGTAGAAAGAGACCAAAGGTATGTATGGAGAGATCAAAGGGATCCTACTTGAGATAGAAAAAACAACAATGCTGACGACCATATAAATCGAGCTTTGGGGAAAGAACAAGAGAGATTATAAAGAATGGAAACACTGAGATTGGCAAGAAGGAATGGTGGAAAAGCTGCATGTAAGGCAAGAATAGAAGACAAATATGTGATATGAAAAAGAAAAGAAAAAAGAACAAGAGTAATGGAGAATAATGATAAAGAAAAAGAAGTCGAGGGAGTTGAGCTCAATTGGTTAAAACATTGGGTTCTCCTTGTGGATACCCAAGTTCAAATAGCTAAAGTGAAAACTGAAATCTAATGTGGACATCCAAGTGGTAACTCTTGGACTTCCATAGTTGAAAAATACAGTTGATATCTAAGTTGTAATCTAATGTTAATATCTAGATGACTCTTGGACTTCTCATGTTGATATCTAAGTTGTAAATTTAAGGTGTTGTTATATCAATGTGTCTATTTGACTTCCCATGTGGATATCTAAAGTTGAAAGTTAAATGTTGATATCTTAGTCGAGTTAGTTATTGGTGTTAATGCTGGAGGAGAGGAGGCACCCCCTTGTGGCCTTCACTAGTATGGGCCAGGCTAAAATCCCATCTCAACAATCAAAGAAAAGCAGAGATGGTCATTTGAGAATCATACCAGCTGTGGCATCTAGAAGAGAAATAGAGGAATAGTAACAATATTTATCAGTTCATGCTGATAAATAGACAGTCATATAGTTGTTTAAATGTATATTGCATGGTGCTAAATAAATTAAGAGTTATAACTTATCTTACTAAAATTTAGAAATAGGTTATCAGAAATATTGGAAATGCAAGTTTCAGATACTGGGATGACTACATTAGGAAATGATGAAAACTTTGTGGTAGAATGCTTAAGGAATTAGTACTGTAAACTTCCAAACTCTCCTATTGAAAGAAACTAAATGGTTATAGTATATGAGTATAAAGGCATAGTTGGCTAAGAATGTGAACTCCCATGATAAAAAGTAGAGGAAATGCTTCCTAGCGGATTTGCCTAACTTGAATGGAATCCTTTGTATCTCTTTGTGCATTGAACTCTAGGACCGAGCACAAGTATATAAACAAATACAAGAGAGAGACAATTACAATTAGAAGTAGTCACAAGGTAGTTCAAGTTCTATAGCAATCAAATGATTACTTTCTTGTTGTGGTGTTGATTTGTATTCTATTTGCACATTGTGTGGGATGGTCCACTGGCATGGCACAAAGTCAAACCATGGCGTTGTGACTCCTTGTCCCAACATACCAAATTAGCAAAGCTTATTTGGGGCCTCTTGTCTTGTTCCTTTTAACATCATGACCTGGTCTTATCTTTTTTTCCTTTAGATCCTAGCTGGTTTTCCTTGGTTCATTGACCTTGTTCTAGTATCCTTGTGTATTTTCACTTGGTTGGACCTTACCAAAGTTCTAAGATTCCTTTAATCTTTTTGGGAGGTTCTTTTGTCTTTGCTCTTAACATTTTTGTCCCTAGTTCTCTCAAACTCTAGATGCTCCATTCGATCTTTTAATGAATTTTTTTAGGTCCGTGCTTTCAAAAGTTCTATTGACCCTTTTGTTTTCATTCTCCTTCTAAAACCACCCTAGACCCAAAGTGGTTTTAAACCTAACATGTTTCTCCCACTAGCCTTAATCTTTTGAAAAACATTTCTTAAACCAAGCAATTAAACAACTCTTGAGAAACACAAACTTCAATGGAAACGCATAAAGATCACCATGACACAAGATTTATAAGTGGAAAACCCTAGAAAGGGAAAAACCACTGTGTGAGTTGGTTGGGTTTGAAGAACCAATCCAATCCTCACAATTTGTTCACCATTAGGTCTCACTGACCAAATTCTCACTGAATACAATATGTCTAGGAGCACCAACTCCTTATGAAAATAGGAGCACCAACTCCAATAAGGAATGAAAGACAAATGTACAGAGTACTACTCTGTATACAATATGCTTCAGAACAATAAACATTCAACCCTTATCTCTCCTTGCATATATGTGTCATAATTTCTTTACAAGAACCTTCTTCTCTCAACAAACACAAACAAGACTCTCACTGATGTATGGATGAATAAAGGACTTTCAATCTCTGCATACACCTTGACTATAACCTTCTTTGAATGAATCAAACATATGTCAAAAAAAGACTATTACATAATCATTTCCCAATCAACCTAGACAAACATTAGATTTTAGTTTCATGAACATTTGCACATTCAGAGCATTGTTAAACAATATGACACACTTTTCTTCAAATCAAACTCCTATCATTTACTCATTCAAATCTCACTATTTTGTGCAAGGCAAAACATATTCCATAAATTCAGTCACATAGAAGCATCATAAAACCCTTCTATAATCTATTCTTCAAGACTCCTTCACTGTGTACTGCTTTAATACAAACATGGTATCAATACCTTCAATACTCTATCACAATGTCCAATCCACGATCAAAATCCATTCAATGCACTTAGATACATATACCAACGTTGCCTCCATACAGTTACAAACTATGTGAAACTGAAAACTAGGGCGATGACACCATACACCTGTCAATGTGAAGGCTTTAGGAAATAAGCGTTTTGCAGCTTTAAATGAGGACCTTTGATCTTAGAATCCCACCATCCCATCAATCAAGTATTAACCATTGATCTTGCTTTGGGCAGTAACATATATGTCTTAAACCTGTCTAGCAGGTAACACAAAAAGTAGGGCCCAGTTGACCGATGAGTTTGAACCCTTAAGATATCACTTAAGTGACTATGCACCTAAGAGAGCCAGTCAACAAGCAAATATAACATCAACAAAACTCTACATAGAAGACCTTCATAAGAAATAAACAACTCTGCATAGAAGACCTTCATAAGAAATAAACCCTAGGTCTTAAACTTTATTATGACTTGTCTTTGTTCACCTTCTTTGACTGTGCTTTTCAAGTTGTATCTTTATATAAGACTATTCCATCATACTTCTACCCTTATATTCCCTAACTAGATAATTCTTGACTATTGACTATCCGACTATCCTCTATCACATTATTCATATGACTGTTCATATCTTTCACGGTGTCCTTGCTCTAATTGTATTAGCATTTGATACCTTGATACTAAGAGTGTCATTTGGGTATTGCTCTTTTGTTCATTGTATTTGATGTTGCACTATTAACCATGAATAATCATTTAAACCCTTTTACCATTGGCATGACTAACACCTATCACTACTACCTATGACTGTCCTCAACCTTAAACTTCCATTAGTATCTTTTCATGGTAAGTGTTATCATTAAACTCCATTATGGTCCATTCAAAATGCTCTTTTCATAGGTAGGACTGCCTTATTGATTTTGATTGTGTTAGCCTCTTGACCTTGAGACTACCACATATGCCTCATAGTCATACTTTAAACACATTGTCACGAAGTAACTCTGTCATAAAGATGACATCAAAGGAAAGGACAAATACCACTGCAACAACACCATGAAATGAACAAGTACTTTCATTTTTACATCAACACCATGAAAGGAGTGAACAAGCACACCTTCACTTTTGCATCAACATACACCATGAAATGAATGAACAAATACCTTTACCATGCTCTGACATCTGTGACAAGCATCAACAAAACCTTTGACATCAATGACAAACATGCTCTGACATCTTTGACATCAATTTGCATCAATGACAAATCAATCAACAAACTCCCCCTTTGTCATTGATGGCAATTCAACTTGCTTGCAAATCTATCACTCCCCCTTTGACATCAAAGACAAAGGAGTACTCCTCCTGCAAAATAGATATACCATTATTGAAAGAACAGGACCTGTCATCTTGTCTACACACTGGAAATTGAATATATTGTCATAACAATAAGTCTAAACATACTTAGACAAAACAGAGAGCAGATTGATCAAAACATATCACTGTCACACTGTCACCATACTCTCAAGGCAACTGAATGCATATTATTGTCAATACTAAAGTGTGAAAGATTGAAAAACCATACTGTCACATCAATATGACTGATGCATATGTCACATCAATATGACTGATGCATATCACTGTCAACGTGGTCATGTTTGTCATTACATAGGCACTGTCACCAAACCCCTGCAACATCATTGTGCAAATAAAACATACAGTCCAACACTGTCACTATACCCCTGCATTTGCTCAATGTAAACATCACTGTGCAAGAAACATACAGTCCAAATGTGACTGAGCATTCATGTAAAACACTGTATTTGCTAAACCTCTGTGACTGAAATAACATGCATGGAAATCACTGTATGTTGTTAAAGCAACATATTATGGTCTAAGATCCATATTACACTTGCAAAGCATGAAAGACTGTTAAGAGCAGTCATGGCATTGAGAGGAGAAGAAAGAATACCACTGTCTAAGCACCATATCACTATCCAAGAACCATATAACACTGTCACTGCAATTTTCAAATAAGGACTGCCACTAACACCATATCACTGTCCAAAGTAGTAGCATTATTTCAACACTTGACAGTGACTGATAGCACTGCAAAAACAAGAACAACTGCAATAAAACTTGAATGAATCAATACCAAATCTGAAACAATCATTCAAAGTTCAGGGGCATAGAATAAAGATATAGGCTCCCCCTGAAACCATGCATATAAAGAACTGATCTCAATTTTATTTTTGCAACTCATGTTGTCATGATACTACCCTCAGGATCTAGCTTCTTGTTCACCATGACTGTGTATACTTGTGAATGGAGACTTATTTCATGATCCATATGACTATCTTCAGGATTTCAAAGACTATGCTCTTTCTTGTCCTTAACCTGTCACTGGAATGTATGGATCACTTCTTTACTGATCTTTGTCATGTGCAGTTCTGCAAGCTCCTTATAATCTGTCCATAGTCATGAGTACATATGCTGCCCTTATATGACTATCATGTTGTTCACTCATACAATTGAAATAATACCAACCTTCATATATTAAAATTGCATAACCACATGTAGATAAACGAGCAATGTCACTGAGCAATAGCTTTGGATCTCGCTTCTAATGGCATTAACAGGGTAGCTTCTACACATGAAGTCTTTTGTGATATTTTGCAAACAAATCTTTTGGCTGCTTGCCTTCCTTATTTGAATTTGTTCCTCCTTAACCTATCTTCATACCCCTCTATTATGTCTAGAGACCACTTATGAAGATCACTCTGGCATCATAAAGATAAACAAACCGTTATCATGGTTGCTTCCTTTGTCTACTATGTTCCCCTCTCTGTGTAACCTGACCATATGATTGGGCATCCAATTCATAGGTTATTTCATCTAGAAGTAAGATATTGGAATTTTATCACTGCCCTTTTAATCTTTGCCCCTTTTTACTCATGAAATAACTGTTATTTGGGCTTCTTGAATAAGACTATCATGAAATCCTTGTGGATGTCCCAATATCATGACCTTGTATACCTCATTCATCACTTTGCTCTTTACAGTTACAATACAAGGAAAAGAGAATGTGTACAATTACTTGCTACAATAAGTTCTTGCACACAAAATGACTCTAGAAACCCTATCAAGCAATACATCTCTATTCAGGGTAACCTTAAGCCTTTAAATGACTACCACAACTTATTCCAATTCAACTTTTCTTTATACACCTCATGGAAATTTTTACAAGGGCTCAAAAGAGACAAATGCTTGCATATCCATCTTTGGTTTTAGTCCCTGTGAGACTATACACATTGCTTCTTGTCCTTAAACCTTTAGCCACTGATTTCTTCCTTATTTCACAGCCTTGATCATCAAACAAAATGTTATATCCACCATCACAAATCTGACTTACACTCAACAAATTGTGTTTAAGAACTTCATCAAAGTAGACATCATGATAGGTGTTTTGCCATCTAAAAGCAATGTACCTTTACCTCTGATTTGGACAGTAGTATTGTCTCCAAACTTGACAAACCCTCCATCATGGTCTTCAAACTTGGTGATTTTCTCGTCACCAGTCATGTGGTTTGAACAACCACTATCTAAGATCCACAAATCCTTCTTCTTAGCATGCAGGGCAGCTTGCACAAACATTGCATTTTCAGTTTTAGTGACCTTTTCTTTTTGCATCCAGACTAATTTTGGTTTATCTTCCTTCTTATCAAGGTTTGTAAGACTCATCTTCTTCATAGAATGATCATTACCCTTTGGTTTCCAAACTGATTTTGACTTGTTCTTGTTCTTATCAGCAGTAGTAGGTGTTATATTTATTTGGAATAAACATTAATACTCTTTTGTTACACCTTAGAGTTAGTTCTACAATATTTAGCTATATGACCAAAATTATCACAATTATAACACCTCAAACTACTTAGACATCAAATGGATTTCTACTAACAAAGTTTGATCTCCTTCTTGAACCAACTTTACAATCACTAGCTTTATGGCCATATTGATTACAACAAAAGCAATAACCATAAAAATATAGATTGTACCTGAATGGTGTGTTCCTTCTTGCAATAAATGGTTTCATTAACTTCTTATTTCTGATTTTTATGAAATCATCTGCATCAACATCTTGGATTAGGCTATTCTCACCATCTTTTGAAGGAGTTTGAGAGCACTGTTGAACTTCTTTCATTTGATCATCACAACCATTTGAACCTTGACCTATCTCATAGCCAAGACCAGACCTATCATTATAACTCTTTGGCCTTTTCAAGAGGTCTCCCAATCTTTTTGTGCCATCAAACTTATCCAACTTCCTTCTCAAGGACACAATTTCTGCCTCCAATCTTTGGCAGTACTTTATCTTCACTTCTAACTCAACTTTGGTCACTTCTTCAACCCTTTTACTTTCCTCAAGTTGTATTTTTAGGTCTGTAATCAATTGATCAGATTCTTTAGTCTTGCTAATCAGTTTTTCAATCTCCTTTAAGGTCTGATTTCTTTGCATAGTAGCCTCCTTTTTCAATCTTTTAATCTCTCCTAGAGCACAAAGTAGTTCTCCTTCAAAGTCTATTTCACTTTCTTCAACTTGTTGGCCCTTATCAAAAATGTCGTCATATTTATCCTTTTGTTTTTCATTTGAACATACAACATCAGCCATGAGGGTTTGCAACTTGGCTTCCTTGATTTTGACATCACCTTGATAAATACTAACTAACTTGTCCCAAACATCTTTTGCACTCTTTCAATGCATAACTATAACAAGAATCTCATTTGTCAAAGCATAAAGAATGGCATCCTTGGCCTTGGCATTGCACTCATAAGCTTTCTTCTCATCAGCAGTAGGAGGTTGTGAAGGCACTGTATAACCGTTTTCTATTGATGTCCATACATCAAATCTCAAAGAAGACAAATAAAACTTCATCCTAATACACCAAAAAGCAAAATTAGTGCAATCAAACAGAGGTGTTCTTGAGGTAGAAGATCCTTCTTGATTAGCCATAGTATTGCACTATCAAGATCAACCTAAGTTGATTAAACTTCTACAGGGAACCTGCTGCTCTGATACCAATTGTAAGAATACTCAATATCACTGAGAGGGGGGGAAGAATCAGTGATGTACAAAAACCAAAGCAATTAAACAAGTTTAACTTTTAAGAAGCACAAACTTCAATGGAAACACATAAAGATCACCATGACACAAGATTTATAAGTTGAAAACCCTAGAAAAGGAAAAACCACTGTGTGAGTTAGTTGGGTTTGAAGAACCAATACAATCCTCACAATTTGTTCACCATTAGGTCTCACTGACCAAATTTTCACTGAATACAATAGAATTTTCATTGGAGTTGGTGCTCTTGTATTTCATAAGGAATTGGTGCTCTATTGTAGTCGGTGAAAATTTGGTCAGTGAGACCTAATGGTAAACAAGTTGTGAGGATTGGATTGGTTCTTCAAACCCAACAAACTCACACAATGGTTTTTCCCTTTCCAAGGTTTTCCACTTATAAATCTTGTGTCATGGTGATCTTTATGTGTTTTCATTGAAGTTTGTGCTTCTTAAAAGTTAAAGTTGTTTAATTGCTTTGGTTTTTGTACATCACCAATTCACCCCACCCACCGCCTCCCCCTCTCAGTGATATTGAGTATTCCTACAATTGGTATCAAAGCAGCAAGTTCCATGTAGAAGTTTAATCAACTTGAGTTGATCTTGATAGGTGGAATACTATGGCTAATCAGGAAGGATTTTCTACCTCAAAAGCACCTCTGTTTGATGGCACTAATTTTGTTTTTTGAAGTTTTAAAATGGAGTCTTACTTGTCTTCTTTGGGATTTGATGTATGGGCATCAATAGAAAACAGTTATACAATATCTTCAACACCTCCTTCTACTGTTGATGAGAAGAAGGCTTATGAATGCAATGCAAAGGCCAAGACTGCCATCCTTTGGGGTTTGGCAAATAAGATCCTTGTTAAAGTCATGCATTGTAAGAGTGCAAAAGATGTTTGGAACAAGTTAGTCAGTATTTATCAAGGTGATGTCAAAATTAAGGAAGCCGAGCTGCAAACCCTTAGAGCAAAGTTTGAAGGGTTAAAAATGAATGAAGAAAAGATTGCAGATTACCTTCTTCGAGCAGATGAAACAGTCAATGCTATGAGAGGCCTTGGTGAGAAAGTTGAAGAATCAGTTGTTGTCAAAAAGGTCTTAAGATCATTGCCTCCTAGATATGATTCTAAGGTATCTACTGTTGAAGAGGCAAAAGACCTGAACAAGTTCACTCTAGATGAGTTACATGGAACACTCACTGCCTATGAAATGAAAACACACAATGAAGTATCCACAAACAAGAAGCAGCATTTAAAACTATGAAGAAAGACAAAGAAATAGACTCTGAATCTGAAGACTTAGATGAAAAAGAGTCACATTTTGTTAGAAGGTTGAAAAGGGGGTCTAGAAAGTACAAAGGAAAACTTCCTTTCAAATGCTTTAATTGTGGCAAAATAGGACATTTTGCTGCCAAGTGTCCTTATGCAAAATCTAAAAGTGATGTGGAGGATGATAGGAAACAAGACAAAAAGAATTAGTTTAATTTTAAAAGAAATAATACTTTCAAAAAGAAAAAGAGTCTCTTTATCAAAGACATTGATATAACTGACAGTGATTTTGAAAGTACTAGTGATGAAGAAGAAGAAACTCTATTCATGGCTGATGCTGTATGTTCAAATGAAAGACAAAAGGATAATTATGATAATATTTCTGATAAGGACCAAGAAGTTGAAGAAAGTGAAATAGACTTTGAAGGAGAATTACTTTGTGCTTTAAAGGAGATAAAAAGATTAAAGAAGGAAGCCTTGAAGGATGTCAAAACAATCAAAGATTCAGACCAACTTATAATCAGCCTGAAAACTCAACTTGAAGAGAGTAAAAGAATTGAAGATGTGATCAAAAAGGAGTTAGAAGCCAAAGAGAAGATTTGTCAAGGTTTAGAGGCAGAAATTGTGAGTTTAAGGAAGAAGCTAGAAAGGTATGACAGCAGCAGATTGGAAGATCTTTCGAACAAACAAAAGAGATTCAAAGACATGACTGGTTTGGGATATGAAGTTGGACAAAACTCAAAAACTCATAATCTTCAAAAGGAAGAAGTTGAGCAAAGTAACCAAGGTGATGCACATGCTGATTATGACTGTCCTAATGCAGATAGTTCATCAAAAATCAGAAATAAAAGATTCACAAGTTCAACTCTTGCAAGGAGTGCATCATTCAAATTTAACTCTTACTTTTATGGTTATTGTTTCTATTGTAACCAGCATGGCCACAAAGCTAATGATTGTAAGATAATTCTTAGAAAAAGATATAACTTTATTGGTAGAACTCCTTTCATGTTGTTAAGCAATCTAGGGTGCCACAATTGCAATAACTTTGGTCACATAGCCAAATATTGTAGACCTAGTCCTGATGAACAAAAGAAAAGGGGTAATGATCATTCCATGAAGAAGATGAATCTTGCAAATCTTGATAAGAAAGGGGATAAACCAAAATCAATTTGGAGGCAAAAAAAAAAAATCACCAAGACTGGAAAATCAATGTTTGTGCAAGCTACCCTACATGCTAAGAAGAAGGATTTGTGGATTATAGATAGTGGTTGTTCAAACCACATGACAGGTCACAAGAGAAAATTCACCAAGTTTGAAGACCATGATGGAGAGTTTGTCAAGATTGGAGACAATACTACCATCCAAATCAGAGGTAAAGGTACATTGCTTTTAGATGACAAAACACCTATTCATGATGTCTACTTTGTTGAAGGTCTTAAACACAACTTGTTGAGTGCAAGTCAGATTTGTGATAGTGGATATAACGTTTTCTTTGATGATCAAGGCTGTGAAATAAGGAAGAAATCAAGAAATTCAGTGGCTAAAGGTTTAAGGACAAGAGGCAATGTGTATATTCTCACAGGAACTAAAACCAGAGATGGATATGCAAGCATTTGTCTTATGGGACAAGTGGAAGAAAGTTGGTTGTGGCATAGAAGGCTTGGACATCTAAACTTTGATAATCTAATCAAAGTTAGTAGAAATCAAAATGTAAGAGACATGCCTAAAATCAGCAAGCCTATGAGTAGCATATGCAATGAATGCCAACATGGGAAGCAAACCAAAATCAGCTTCAAGACAAAAGAACACTCATCTACAAAACCCTTACAGTTAGTGCATACAGAATTGTGTGGTCCTACAAGGACAAGAGCTTTAAATGGAAAGAGATACTTCATGCTTTTCATTGATGACTATTCAAGAATGACTGGGGTGACATATCTTAGGCACAAATCAGAGGCATTTGAAAGATTCAAGATCTTCAAGAAGTTGGTTGAAAAGGAATCAAGCTATAAACTCAAATGCTTGAGGTCTGATAAGGGTGGATTATACACCTCAAGAGAGTTTTCTGATTATTGTGATCAGCATGGTATTAAAAGACAATTTTCAGCCTCAAGAACACCTCAGCAAAACAGTGTTGCAGAAAGAAAGAATAGAACTGTCAAAAAGATGGCTAAGACAATGCTTCATGATGCCAATCTATCAAATAGCTATTGGAAAGAAGCTGTCCATACAGCTGTGTATTCTCTAAATAGAGTGCAATTAAGGGTAAATAACAAAAACACTCCATATGAACTTTGGTTTGGTAAGTCAACCAATGTTGGTTATTTTAGGATTTTTGGTAGCAAATGCTTTATAAAAAGAGATGAAGAAGGTTTGGGCAATCTTGAATCTACATGTGATGAAGGCATATTCTGAGGGTATTTTACACATAGTAAAGCATATAAGTGTTTCAATAAGAAACTCAAAAAAATAGTTGAAAGTACTAATGTTAAAGTTGATGAAAAGTTGCAGCCTAGTACACAGCAATTTGAATATGTTGAAGAAGAATCTGAATCAGAACATGAACAAGAGGTTCCAAAGGAAGAAGAAACATCTGAAAAACCTATTGAGGCTATGACAAAGACTCCTTCAAAATCTATACAAAGAGATCATCCTGAAGAGCAGATGATTGGGGACAAAAATGTATAAGTGCAAACAAGAAGAAAACTTGCACAATAAAGAGACCAAGCCAATCTCTGTTTGTTATCAGAAATAGAGCCAAAGAATTACAATGAGGTCAGCAAGGATGAATGTTGGGTTAAGGCCATGGAGGAAGAAATAAGTCAAATAGAGAAGAACAACACATGGGAGTTAGTTTCTAGACCTAAAGACAAGAACATTATTGGTGCAAAATGGGTGTTTAGGAACAAATTAGATGAAAATGCCAAGTATGCATTTGAACAGTTGAGGGAGAGATTAGGTGTTCTTTCTCTTGCCTCTCTTCACTAGGTCAATTCTTTACAAGCATGGTTTCAGGGGGAGCCTATATCATTATTCTATGTCCCTGAACATTGAATGATTGTTTCAGATTTGGTTTGCTTGATTCATTCAGGTTTTATTGCAGCTATTCTTGTTTTTACACGGTTATCAGTCACCGTCAAGTGTTAAAATAATGCTACTCCTTTGGACAGTGATATGGTGTTACTGGCAGCGCTTATTTGAAAATTGCAGTGACAGTGTTATATGGTTCTTGGATAGTGATATGGTTCTTACACAGTGGTATTCCTTCTTCTCCTCTCAATGCCATGACTGCTCTTAACAGTCTTTCATGCTTTGCAAGTGTAATATGGATCTTAGATCATAATATGTTGCTTTAACAACATACAGTGATTTTCATGCATATTATTTCAGTCACAGAGGTTTAGCAAATACAGTGTTTTACATGAATGTTCAGTCACATTTGGACTGTATGTTCTTGCACGGTGATGTTTGCCTTGAGCAAATGTAAGGGTATAGTGACAGTGTTGGACTGTATGTTTTCTGCACAATGATGTTGCAGGGGTTTGGTGACAGTGCCTGTGTAATAACAAACATGACCACGTTGACAGTGATATGCATCAGTCATATTGATGTGACAGTATGGTTTTTTGATATTTCATACTTTAGTATTGATAGTAATATGCATTCAGTTGCCTTGAGAGTATGGTGACAGTGTAACAGTGATATGTTTTGATCAATCTGCTCTGTGTTTTGTCCAAGTATGTTCAGACTTATTGTTATGACGGTCCTTTCAATCTCTGTGTGTAAACAAGCTGACAGTTCCTGGTTTTCCAATGGAGGTATACCTATTTTGCAGGGGGAGCATGTAGTCCTTTGTCTTTGATGTCAAAGGGGGAGTAATAAATGTGCAAGCAAGCAAGGGTTTGCCATCAATGACAAAGGGGGAGTTTGTTGGTGTTTGTCATTGCTATCAAAGATGACAGAAGGTTTGCTGATGCTTATCACAGATGTCAGAGCATGGTAAAGATGTCAAAGCATAGTAAAGATATCAAAGATGACAGAAGGTTTGTTGATATAAGACTGGCCCATCATACTTTTGCCCTTTAATTCCTTATCTGGTCATTAATTCTTGACTCTTGACTATTCGACTATCCTCTATCACCAAGTCATTTATTCATATGACTGTCCATATCTTTCATGGTGTCCTTGCTCTGATTGTATTAGCATTTGATACCTTGATACTAAGAGTGTCATTTGGTTATTTCCTGAAACCTTCACATTGACAAGTGTATGGTGTCATCGCCCTAGTTTTCAGTTACACACAGTTTATAACTATATGGAGACAACGTTGGTATATGTATCTAAGTTAGTGCATTGAGTGGATTTTGATCGTGGATCAGACATTGTAATAGAGTATTGAAGGTATTGATACCATGTTTGTGTTAAAGCAGTACACAGTGAAGGAGTCTTGAAGAACAGATTATATAAGGGATTTATGATGCCTCTGTGTGACTAAATTTATGAAATATGTTTTGCCTTGCACAAAATAGTGAGATCTGAATGAGTCAGTGACAGGAGTTTGATTTGAAGAAAAGTGTGTCATTTTGTTTAACAATGCTCTGAATGTGCAAATGTTCATGAAACTAAAATCTAATGTTTGTATAGGGTTGATTGGGAAATGATTATGTAATAGTCTTTTTGTGTCATCTGTTTGATTCATTCAAAGAAGGTTATAGTCAAGGTGTATGCAAAGACTAAAAGTCCTTTATTCATCCATACATCAGTGAGAGTCTTGTTTGTGTTTGTTGAGATAAAAAGATTCTTGTAAAGAAATTACGACACATATATGCAAGGAGAGATAAGGGTTGAATGTTTATTGTTCTGAAGCATATTGTAAACAGAGTAGTACTATATGAGATAAAAAGATTCTTGTAAACAGAGTAGTAGTACAGTGGTTTTTCCCTTTCTAGGGTTTTCCACTTATAAATCTTGTATCATGGTGATCTTTATGTGTTTCCATTGAAGTTTGTGTTCTTCAAGAGTTGTTTAATTGCTTGGTTTTTGTGCATCACTGATTCACCACTTCCACACGCCCCCCCCCCCCCTCCCCTCAATTGATGCTCGTCACAAATGCCAGAGCATGGTAAAAGTACTTGTTCATTCATTCCATGGTGTTGATGCTTGTTGATTTATTTCATGGTGTTTGATGATTGATTTGTCATTGCAAATCATTGGTGTCAAAGGTAATGGTGTTTGGTAAGTGAAGTCATTGATACACAAGTCAAGTGTACTGTAGTTCATTCATTGATGCAAAAGTAGTGTGTGTCCTTCGATGTCATCTTTATGGCAGAGTTGCTTCATGACAATGTGTTTAAAGTATGACTATGCGGCATATGTGGTAGTCCCAAGGTCAAGAGGCTAACACAATCAAAACCAATAAGGCGGTCCTACCTATGAAAAGAGCATTTTGCATGGACCATAATGAAGTTTAAGGACAACACTCACCATGAAAAGATACTGATGGAAGTTTAAGGTTGTGGACAGTCATAGGTGGTAGTGACAGATGTTAGTTATGCCAATTGTAAAAGGGTTTAAATGATAATTTATGGTTAATGGTGCAACATCAAATACAAATTACAATGAACAAAAGAGCAATAGCCAAATGACACTCTTAGTATCAAGGTATCAAATGCTAATACAATCAGAGCAAAGACACCATGAAAGATATGGGCAGTCATATGAATAAATGACTGGGTGATAGAGGATAGTCAAATAGTCAACAGTCAAGAATTAATGACCAAATAAGGAATAAAAGGGTAGAAGTACGATGGACCAATCTTATATAAAGATACAACTTAAAAGCACAGACAAAGAAGGTGAACAAAGACAATCATAATAAAGTTTAAGACTTAGGGTTTATGTTTTATAAAGGTCTTCAATACTAAGTTTTCAGTTACACAATTTTCTAATTGTATGGAGACAACGATTGAATGGGTATGACTGCCAGTGCTTTGAATTCATTCTAACCTGGACTCTGTGAAAGTGATTAGAAGACTATGATACCTTGGTTTTGTCAAGACAATGCATAGTGAGGGAGATTTGAATAACAGTTTGTGAAAGAGTAATATGGTCACTGTATGACTGCATTCATGAAGTGTAGTTTTCTTTGCATAGATTAATGTAATCTGAATGAGATCACAGGTAGATGGAGTTCGATTTGAAGTCAAGGTGTGTGTAGAGAATGTGCAAATTGTCCATATGATTGAAATCTAACATTGTCTAAGGTTGATCATCTTGACAGGGGACATGGTTGTGTAAGAGTCATTTTGTGTTTTCTATTTGATCATTCAAAGAAGGTTACAGTCAAGATGTATGCAAAGGTTCAATGAGTTCATTGCCCATATATATATATATATCAGTTTAAACCTTGTTTGTGTTTGTTGAGATAAGGGGATTCTTGTAAAAGAAGCAATTATACATGTATGCTGGGTTAAGCGTACAGGGGAAATTAAAGATCTGAAGCATATTGTAAACAAAGTAGTACTCTGTACATTTGTCTTTCATTTTTACATTGGAGTTGGTACTCCTGTATTTCACCTTGGAGTTGGTGTTCTTGTATTTCATAAGGAGTTGGTGCTCTATTGCATTTAGTGAGAATTTGGTCAGTGAAACCTAATGGTGAACAAATTGTGAGGATTGGATTGGTTCTTCAAACCCAACCAATTCACACATTGGTTTTTCCCTTTCTAGAAGGTTACAGTCAAGATGTATGCAAAGGTTCAATGAGTTCATTGTATATATCAGTTTAAACCTTGTTTGTGTTTGTTGAGATAAGGGGATTCTTGTAAAAGAAGCAATTATACATGTATGCAGGGTTAAGCGTACAGGGGAAATTAAAGATCTGAAGCATATTGTAAACAAAGTAGTACTCTGTACATTTGTCTTTCATTTTTACATTGGAGTTGGTAATCCTGTATTTCACCTTGGAGTTGGTGTTCTTGTATTTCATAAGGAGTTGGTGCTCTATTGCATTTAGTGAGAATTTGGTCAGTGAAACCTAATGGTGAACAAATTGTGAGGATTGGATTGGTTCTTCAAACCCAACCAATTCACACATTGGTTTTTCCCTTTCTAGGGTTTTCCACTTATAAATCTTGTTTCATGGTGATCTTTATGTGTTTTCATTGAAATTTGTGCTTCTTAAAAGTTAAAGTTGTTTAATTGTTTTGGTTTTTGTACACCATTGATTCATGATGCACAAAAACCAAGCAATTAAACAACTCTTGAAAAACACAAACTTCAATGGAAACACATAAAGATCTCCATGACATAAGATTTATAAGTGGAAAACCCTAGAAAGGGAAAAACCACTATGTGAGTTGGTTGGGTTTGAAGAACCAATCCAATTCTCACAATTTGTTCACCATTAGGTCTCACTGACCAAATTTTCACTGAATACAACATGTCTAGGAGCACTAACTCCTCATGAAAACAGGAGCACCAACTCCTTACGAAAACAAGAGCACCAACTCCAATAAGGAATGAAGGACAAATGTAACGAGTACTACTCTGTTTACAATATGCTTCATAACAATAAAAATTCAACCCTTATCTCTCCTTGCATACATGTGTCATAATTTCTTTACAAGAATCTTCTTATCTCAACAAACACAAACAAGGCTCCCACTGATGTTGTAATGTCCCCACTCTAGTCAGTGTTCAAGTGCAGTGGAGTTAGCCTATTTCTTGGACCCCTGTGGGCTGACAGGACTTGGTTAGAGGGTCAGTGTCTGTTTTGGTGGGGTTTGCCATTCCCACCTCTTTCACCTCAGTATTGGTACCAGTGCAGGCAAATGAAGTTCAATGTTCGTCAACTTCTAACAACACAACATTATACTGAGTTTGGAGGAAGTTATGAGTATTTCAATGGTTAAGTTATGGATTTAACTTAAATGATTAAATATAAAGTCAAATTGAGTTTACAAAAAAAACGCCACTTAAATATAATATAAAGTAATAAAAGGTTACTTTATAAAGTGATATTAAAAATACTTAAACACCCAGGAAAGTGCGCCCAAGTGTTTTTTGGGGAAACTATTGAAATAAATTAAAATACATTTAAATGTATTTTAATGAGGAAATTTGTACTTCTTGGAATTCGTGCCTTTTTGTGAGTATAAGGCAATGCATTGCAAGTTGACCTAATATCTGATTATCATTTGACATTGCAATTTCTTATTTTCTCTGTGAATTGTCTGAGGGCAAGGGTTACAAAGAAACTTCATTGAAGAACGAGAAATCTTCATTGGATCTGTGATTGTGAGGCTATGAGACACCAACTAAATGATTGCCATTGATGAGAGCTTCAAACAAAGGTTCTTCTGGGTTTGATCAGAGTATATTTGTTCAGTTATTCAGTATTCAGCTACAAGAGAGGGCTTACACTTGGATGGCCCTTATATTCTGCTATATTTGCTTCAGTACCTTGCATTTGCCAGAGGCCATACTTCTCCTTGCTTTGGTGTGTTTCATAAGAAGAGACGTGGTGATTCTTGAGGCAAAACGCCTCCCTTTTGGCCTGTTTCTCAGTTGTATCTTTGGCGTACTACCTACTCAGCTCTTATTCTTCAATTACACTGTGGGAGAAGATAGATCTGGAGCCCAAGCATGTTATTCTTCAATTTTCAGCCATTGTTACCTGGCAAGCTTGATAATTTCTTATTTAAATAATCTGGAGGACTACGGGTACATCTATTGCTTGTGAATTCATTGTATGTACTGCCAAACTTAATTTACAGTACCAGTTGAGCAATTAATTCAAGCATTTTACTTTTATCTGCATTTTATGTTGTACGCCCCTTCTACTTCTGTCTAGAACTTTCTCTAAAAAAGTAAAAAACACAAAAAGATAAGCATAAAACTGCAGGGGTTAAGTTGGAGCCAACTAGGCTCATCTCATATGTATGGATGAATAAAGGACTTTCAGTCTCTGCATACACCTTGACTATAACCTTCTTTGAATGAAACAAATAAATGACAGAAAAAGACTGATACATAATCATTTCCCAATCAACCCTAGACAAACATTAGATTTCAATTCCATGAACATTTGCACATTCAGAGCACTATTAAACAAAAATGACACACTTCTCTTCAAATCAAACTCCTATCATTGACACATTCAAACCTCACTATTCTATGCAAGGCAAAACATATTTCATAAATTCAGTCACACAGAGGCATCATAAAACCCTTCTATAATTTGTTCTTCAAGACTCCTTCATTGTGTACTACTTTAACACAAACATGATATCAATACCTTCAACACTCTATCACAATGTTCAATCCACGATCAAAATCCACTCAATGCACTAACTGAGATACATATACCAACGTTGTCTCCATACAATTACAAACTATGTGTAACTGAAAACTAGGGCGATGACACCATACGCCTATCAATGTGAAGGCTTCAGGAAATAACCGTTTTGCAGCTTCAAATGAGGACCTTTGATCTTAGAAGCCCACCATCCCATCAATCAAATATTAACCATTGATCTTGCTTTGACAGGTAACATATATGTCTTAAACCTGTCTAGCAAGTAACACAAAAAGTAGGGGTCGGTCAACCGATGAGTTTGAACCCTTAAGATGTCACTTAAGTGACTATACACCTAGGATAGCCAATCAACAAGCAAATATTACATCAACAAAACTCTGCATAGAAGACCTTCATAAGATATAAACCCTAGGTATTAAACTTTATTATGACTGTCTTTGTTCACCTTCTTTGACTGTGCTTTTGAAGTTGTACCTTTATATAAGACTATCCCATCATACTTCTACCCTTTTATTCCTTATCTGGTCATTAATTCTTGACTATTGACTATTCAACTATCCTCTATCACATTATTCATATGACTGTCCATATCTTTCATGATGTTCTTGCTCTAATTGTATTAGCATTTGATACATTGATACTAAGAGTGTCATTTGGCTATTGCTCTTTTCGTTGTATTTGATGTTGCACTATTAACCATGAATTATCATTTAAACCCTTTTACCATTGGCATAACTAACACCTATCACTACCACCTATGACTGTCCTCAACCTTAAACTTCCATTAGTATCTTTTCATGGTAAGTGTTATCCTTAAACTTCATTATGATCCATGCAAAATTCTCTTTTCATAGGTAGGACTGCCTTATCGATTTTGATCGTGTTAACCTCTTGACCTTGGGACTAACACAAATGCCTCATAGTCATACTTTAATCACATTGTCATGAAGTAACTCTGTCATAAAGATGACATCAAAGGAAAGGACAAATACAACTGCAACAACACCATGAAATGAACAAGTACTTTCATTTTTCCATCAACACCATGAGAGGAATGAACAAGCACACCTTCACTTTTGCATTAACACCATTTCACTTTTGCATCAACATACACCATGAAAAGGAAACAATCACCAAACACCATTACCTTTGACACCAATGATTTGAAATGACAAATCAATCACCAAACACCATGAAATGAATGAACAAGTACCTTTACCATGCTCTAACATTTGTGACAAGCATCAACCAAGTACCTTTACCATGCTCTGACATCTGCGACAAGCATCAACAAAACCTTTGACATCAATGACAAACATGCTCTGACATCTTTGACATTCTCTGTCATCTTTGGCATCTGCACCTTTGACATCAATTGACATCAATGACAAATCAATCAACATTTACATGCCATGACATGCTAAAAGGCCTAATTCATCACCACACAATTAAAGGAGGAGAGACTATGAATGTGGAGGGATGGTCTATTGTTTTGGTCATTGGAGTTGTCTTTCAAATTCATGTACAAGTTGTTGGACCCCACTTTTATGTATGATGCTCATGGGGCCATGCAATGGTATTCCATTAATGATGTGTCAAGTTTGTAGTGGATTGGTATAAAAGGAACCTACCAAAGAAGTTGGAAATTGCAAAACTTGTCACTAGGTTATTCTAGGAGATAATCAAATGTACCATGGTGTTTTTGAGCAAGCTGTTTAGAGGTGCAAATATAGATTGTGTGAACCCACGTGGTTCCCTCTACTAGCTATGCTTATTAAGGGCTCCCAATTGATGAGACCTAATTTATGCCAACTTGCAAAGATAATTCCAAATAGCAAAAGAGAGAGGCTCATTCTACATGGCCTCATTCATGATAAACGCCATTTGCACAACAATTAAGTTTGGTTCAATTGCCTATCCAACCTTTACCTATTGAACACTCCATCCATTGTGTTTTTTATTACTTGTATGGTCACAAGTACATAGAGGCTTTTTAAGTTATAAGTGACTGTTTATCCCACCATCTATTTCATGTGCAAGTCATGCGTCACATGTTCTCAGACCTAGTTGATGCTCTATGGAAAATACAGGCCTAGTGGTTGTATCCAAATCTCGCTATTATTAGAGTTAAAGGATGTTTGCAAGCCTTGTTGGATTAATTGTCATTGATGTCAAAGGACACTTCAGTGACGTGTAGCCTTTAACATGTGCCAAATTTATGGCACCCTAATTGAGTTTCATTTGACACATGAGCTGACCCACGTTTGGTGCAAATAAGGATTAAAGAGAAATGCAAAAATATTTTTTTATGTTAGGTCACCCTCCTACGAGCCGCCCTCTTCATAAGGAAATAAATTTATTTTGTTGGCTTTTAATTTGGTCCCTAAGAAGGATGACCCCTTGATGAGGTGCACCCTAGTTTGGGTGGCAATTGAATTAAAATAAAATCTCTTAACATGGCCGACCCTCCTTGTGTCAAGCACCCACTTTGGGCAATGAAAATTAATAAATAAAAATAATTTATTCATGTTTGGCCAACCAGCATTGAAAGGAGGTAACCGTTGGTTTGAAGGGGCACTTCATGAGATATAAATGAAGGGGTTTTGGAGGACATTTCAACCATAAATTCAATTGCAATATCATTCTGATTTAGAGCAGATTACTGGTGTATGAAGAGCAAAAAGAAAGAGTCATTGCAGAAATTATTTATCAAATATTTGAGCAGATTTATGAGACTCGTTTGATCTTATTTTGAGAAGTAACATTGGAGCGAACTCAGGAGGGAACATCATTGAAGATCATAGTGCAGATTCATGCGAAGATATTGCAGATTTGTGAGCATATTTGAAGATCATATTGCAGATCTGGGTGGAGATTTGAGGACAGAGATTCAAGGAAGATTTGTGTGAAGAAACGGACAGATTTTGTTGAAGTCCTTGAAGGGATCTAGGCAGATCCAACAACATTATAATCACTTTGTATTTCGAAGGTTGGTGCCTTCTACTTTGCAAGATCGGGAGGTTGGAGCCTCTCACTCAAAGAGATCAGTGTCTCTTGCTGAGTTGGTGCTCAGTGGAGGGGATTGGTGTCTCCTGTGGGTTGGTGCCTAGGAAATTGTAAGAAGTTTCCTATACAAGCAATACTTTTCTGTGGTTTTCTCCTGCAAGGGTTTCCACGTAAAATCGTGTGTGCATCTTGTGTTCTCTATTGTTAGATCTTGCTTGTGTAGATACTTTGATTATTGCTTTATGATTGCTAAAGTTATAAATTGAAAAAGTTGGTCTTATACTGATTCACCCCCCTCTCACTATATGTCATGCCCCCGAAATTACAAGCATTAAAATACAAATAAATAAATAAATTAAATAAATAACAATATAATATAAATTTTAATACTATTATTATAATATAATATTATAAATATTAAACAAAAATATATATAATATATTAAAATGAAATATCTAAATATAAAACAAATTAATGAAAAGGCTGACCCTCTTTGCTATGCAAGCTAAATTAATACTAGTCAAGGCCTGACTGACCACACTTTATGCTAGCCGACTCTTTAGTGGTTATAAAGGCACATATAAATATGATCGCCTAAGATAACAAGGATGTAGCGAAAGGGTGTAAAGACAAAGTAGCAGCAAATATGAGGAGCAACAAATATGAAGGCACCAGCGATTCATTAGTAAAGACAATAATTAAGATGAATACTATTTTAAAGAGCAGTGAATATATTTTATAAAGGAAATCAATCAAGAGCAATGAAAATAGTATATATAGAAAGATCATCCAACGAGAATCAAGCAAAATTGTTAGAATATATTATATTCTTATATTATTAATGATCAATATGATGTATTTAATAGATTAGATATTTTCTATCTGTTAGGTTAGATATTTTCTATCTAGGTGGACATTTAATGTCAGTAGGTAGATAATTAATATCTACAGTGCTTTATGCACTTCTTTATAATGTAATCTTTTTCATGTTAATGTTAAGTAACTTTTACCATTTACATGGTATCAGAGCCGCAAGAAAAAAAACCCTAAAAATTCGTGGGCATGTCTGCTGTAATTCGAGTTTTTTGCCTCTAGGGTTTCTGGGCGTCATTCATAGAATCACGTTTTTTTTTTTTTTTCTGAACAAATTAGTGGCTCCCTTCTGGTTTGGAATCGCGCCTTCTATGACAGATTTTGCGTTTTTACAGACCCGCACGCATTTCTTCTCTGCGTTTTTTTATGCTCGCGTTTTGTGGCTTCTTTTGGGAAAATCGCGGGCTGAAAATCGCGTTTTTCTGCATTTTTATGGGATTTCGGTTCTGAAAATCGCGTTTTTCTGTGAAATCGCGTTATTTTTTCGCGTTTTTATTAAGGACGCGGATTATCTTCCTCTATTCTGGGCGCGAATTCTCTGCAAATCGCGCGACCTTGGAACTGCAAAGATTCTCGTCCTTGCTGGTCGCGATTTCGTCCTTGCTGGACGCGTTTTCTGCAGATTTCGGCCTCCATTTTGAACGCGTTTTTCATCCCTTCTGGCATTATTTTTTACCTGCATTTTTCTACAAATTTCTGGTGGTTTTTTTTCCTACATTTTTCTAGAATTTTTTTAAGGAAAAATCGACCTAGGGTTTCTGCCAGCTCGACTAGGGTTTTGACCCTCAGTTTGAAGTCGAAAAATTATTTTGATTGCAGATTCCTTCTGGGTTTTCCGAGATCTCAATTGGGTCGTCTTCTATTTTTTCTGGGTACCTCGTTTTTCGTGCCTCAAAATTTGTGTTAAAGTTTTTTGGGTGTTCCTTAAATCTTCTAGGTTTTTATTTATCTTTTCTAGGTTTTCAGTAAAACCTCAAAATCTGTACTAGGGTTTTTGTATTTTTGTTTTCTGTGCATTATTTTGTCATCACCAGTTTGACAGCGAGGTACGTGATGGCATCTCTGACGAATATCATGCTCGAAAGTAGCCAGAAGTTCAACGGGAAGAATTACAACACCTGGAAGCAGCGTATGTTGACGATCTTTGAATATCGTTGTCTCGATCAAGTCGTCTTGGGGCACTCAACTCGACCCACTGTAGTCGGAAAGGATCAGGATAAATGGGATGAACACAACCGGGAAGCCGTCATGCTCATCAAGCTTTCAATCACTGACAACCAGCTGCCACAAGTGCCATCAGGTAAAACAGCTGCTGAGGTCTGGACGAACCTGAAGGATCTCCATGAAACGTCAGATAAGAGTCGTGCGTTCTTTCTTAAGAACATGCTCTTTTCAATAATAATGGACAAGAAGAACACCACTCTCCAAGAGCATCTGACAAAGATCAAGGAGATTCGCGACCAGCTGGAAGCTATTGGTCAAAAGAGGAGGAAGAGAACATGGTCGTCATTACTCTGAAGAGTTTGCCAAAGTCTTACGAGCATTTCATTGAGACACTCAACATTACTTCAACAAATGTTGACTTGAAGTTTCCAGACTTGTGTAACAAGCTTCTACAACAGGATCGTTGGAGACAGCAATTTGGAAGCAGTGCCAGTTCGTCCTCCACAGACCAAGCGTTCTCAGCCAAATCTTCTGCTAAGAACAAAGGGAAGGCTCAATCTTCTCAGCCGAAAGGCTCTGGTTCTTCTCAGGATAGCAAGAAGAAGAAGAACGTTCAATGCAATTATTGCCATAAATATGGTCACATTAAGGCT
Organism: Sequoia sempervirens; assembly: GCA_007258455.2. Classification (NCBI taxonomy): domain Eukaryota; kingdom Viridiplantae; phylum Streptophyta; class Pinopsida; order Cupressales; family Cupressaceae; genus Sequoia; species Sequoia sempervirens. The sequence goes on from VDFB02271358.1 coordinate 123,842,133, forward strand.
GATTGTCGCACTCGGTTGGCTTCTGAACAAAAGAAGCAGGGAGGATCTCAACAAAAGGCACATGTCGTCGAGCACACTGAGCAGAAAAAGTTTGCATTCTATGCGTTTATGGCCAAGAGAACTGCAGACCTGGTACATTCTTCTGCCTGGTATATCGATTCAGGGGCATCGCGACATTTTACTCATCGTCGAGATTGGTTGACCAAATTCGAACCATTCTCTGATTCCGTCATTTTTGGAGGAGGCGAAGAGTACACAGTTGCTGGTAAGGGCACTGTCCAGATTCACTCAGGAGGAAGAATGTAACAACCTATCCAGACTACAGTTTAAAAATTTTCAACTGATAACTAACTTTCAGCTGAACTGCAGTTAAATTGTTTTCGAAACAAGGATTTCCAATTGATCCAACTAACTTTAACTTGCAAATATCTTTTTAATTTTCAGTTTCGGTTTCAGTTCTCATGAAACGTTCATTAGTTTTTCGCCAACTGATCATGGCAGATCAATAACTAAATAACTACCCAACTAGGGTTTCATTTGCAGCAAGACGGAAGAGAGAATTCAATTAAGATGTCGTTACATTATATACTTCATCAACTAACTTTTAATTTCATTTTCAGCTGAAAAGAACTATTAACTATAAACATCTAACAGGAAATTGCAGAAGAATAATAATTACTTTTCTTGCTCCCAGAAGATAACGAATAATTACTACAGCTATGAAACAATGTAGCAGCTGAATAAATTCAAGTAACTATCTCCCTAAGTATCTGAGAATCTTACTATGTTCATTAACATAAAGAATAGTATTCATGGCATAGATGAAATAGAAGTTCAAGTAACATTGCATGTACCTGGATTTATGAGAGAGGAAGAATTCCTTTTGACATCATCTCCATACTATCATACTTGGAAATCTTTATCGAGGGAAAGAGAATTATCATCAGGGGCTTTACCGCCCAACCAAGACCTTCTGGTCTCCCGAGTTTCTTCAACTGAAGAACCCGCCCTTCACGAGGGTAATCAACATGGATCAATTTATCATCATGCCTCTGAGCCTGGTGTCAAGGACCTATACCTCCTGATCGACCTTACTAAGGGTTCCTCCCAACTAGAAAGGCCACTCTGATCAATGATATATCTGGAACTTGATAGCTGACAGATGCAGATTCTAGCATCGTACCTTGGCCAAGGATTTTATTATTTTCTGACACTCTTGTGCCGATGTCTCTGGCACTACTGTGCCAACATCTCTAGCACTACTGTGCCGTCAGCACTCTCACCCTTACTCGACATGATAATTCTCCGACCAAATTTTAATCTTACCATAACTGGTTTGGTTATCGATCTTCTCTTAGTTCGAGGTTAAGTCTTACCCCTAAGGTTTAGCATTACGAGAACTTGGTTTGATTCCACATTTGTTAAGGATTAAGCAGTTATCTTTTAGGAGAGAATTTCATCTCATGACTTTTCTCATCTAAGTAATAATAATCTTTTATTCTCAAACTTCTGAGGAGAATTAAGGAGTCTTTTTCGACAATAGGAATTCAATATTTTATATTACAGAGTCAATGAACCAAGGTATTTGAAGTTGATATCAGGCTTAGAAGGTTAATTCACATCCTTTAGACCCTTTGGTTTTTCTTATCACCTAAGAGGAAGGAAGAGACTTGTCCTTCAAGAAGGTTCATCAGGTTAATGGTCTCACATTGCAAGGAAGAACATGATTCTATTTCGGAATTTAATATTTTTATTCCTTTAATTTATAATATTTCGTATTTCCAAGATTCCTCTTGCAGCAAGAATTTCCAATTGGCATAACTCATTCAAGATTATGGAGATGAGAAGAAGTTTTAAAAAAAAACTCAAACCCAACCTTCCTTTTGGAATTTATAAGCAAATTATCTCTTGTTTCAAGGAAGAAACGTTTTAACTTTCCTAGGCTCGAGTTAAGCCCATTCGTGGTCTATTTCTCCATGACTAATTATAACCATTTCTCTCTTAATTCGAGGTTAGTTCTTATCCAAAGAATCACATTACAATAGCTTGGTGTCAGATTCATAACTTATTTATGATTATGCAAGAATCTTTATAGAAAGAGTGAGAGAGACAGCAAGAAGCTAGTACCATATAGGATCCTTCCAAAACTAAAACATTCAAGTGCCAAATAAAGATCTCGGAGAGGAAAAAGGGTAAAGATACCGCTCCAGCTCAAAGAAAAATAATGTCAACTTAGCCTTGGTCTGAAGGTTACCAAATAAAAGACAATGGTTCAGACTATCGGTTTAGATACAGTATGGTAATAGAAAGAGGAATTTGAATACCAACTTTTGGTACCAAACTGATTCTATAAAAAGTTTTCTATTGAACATATACCCGGAAGATAGTAAGGACCCGATTTAAGTTTACATCAAAAGATGAGAAGACTAAATGAAATTTCATTTAACACATCAGAGTCATAAAATATACTTAAGAATCTTCGATGCCTAATTTTAACAACCAAGTTCTTTTTACATGCTCAACAGGATATCAAACGGTGGTTCCAACAAGGTTCCCAGTTCGGGAGAATCACAAATATAAATTCTTGCTTCCAATTATATCAATAAAAGATTAGTAATTCGCATTAATTCTAATCACTTAAGGGAGAGATACGGTTCAAACTGGAATTAGTAAAGGAACACGGAAAAGCTCAAGAATTGAATATCGGTTTCAAATACTTAGGGAAACTACTTGATACTCGCCTGTCTGAGAGTAGAGAATTCGTAACTGGAGGAATTATCTCTTATCACAACCACGACCTCCAAGCACGCTAATACTTCCAGCCGCGATCAAGAACAGGGCGGATTAATCTTCCACAAATTAGACTTGAGACTTCGCCAAAGGTTAGGGTAAAAGATGAAGCAGAGGCAGGAAACTCGAGTTACCCCCGAATGAATGGAAGAGAATTATTACAGACTTAAAAACGAAAGAGATTCAGGGGTAGGTTATTTACGATAGATGAGCTGAATGAAGAGCAACAGAGAATTGTGAATGCAATATTCCCAAAATTAGACTTCATTTTACCGAGAGCTCCCCCTACAGCAGAACCCAATTGATTATATAATCCGCCTTCAGCCATTCGAGAAACCTTTCATCTGCCCCATCTTGGGCGTTTCTCCTTAAAGGAAGGCGTAAGCTTGGAAAATTAATATTCATTTAAACTATACCATGGTTCGCCACTTCAAGAGATAATAATTCCTTAATTAAAATTATTTGCAATTATATTCCAAAAGTTATGAAATATCCTCTTCCAATTTATTATTATTTTTTTAATTATAAAATTATTAATCAATTTGCTATCTCTCAAAAATATAATTAGAGGTTTATATATGTATATATATATATAATTAGCTTATGGAGTAATTAATTACTTTATATTACTTATGGCCAAGTTACGATTTAGATATTGTCATTCACCGGCTCAAGGTAGACAATGAAATTGATCCATGTTAATCATGTCGTCTCCCTGACGATATTTCCCTTCCTCTTGTGGCGTTGGCAATCCTGCATCCACTGACAAAGATTATGGTTAGATTGTTCTCGACAGCTTTACAATATGCGTTTAAATTTGATTTCATGATCTCATTCAACTTCTCATGAGCAATAATTTCACTGGCAAAATAAAAAGTTCATTAACATAACAGTTATGATAAAAGAACAACTTTTCATTCCCCAAAGTCATAATCACGTGAAAACAGTTACTTGCCGCTAACATTGCATTTGAAATACGTAATCAAACATAGTTTCAATGTAAGGGATGTAACAAAGAAATTTACTCTTTCTCGATGTTTACTATGTTCCAAGCATGGAACATAATCTCCTCTCAGTTAGTCAGATCATGAGGCATTCTCCCCAGTTGGATGTTGTTTTCAGTTCCTCAACTTGCAACATCATTGATCGGGAGACTCGTACTACAATTGCTATGGGACTTGAGGATCACGGTCTGTACAGACTTGCTGATTCTGGTGATTCTCAGGAGCACACTTTGGCTGCGAGGAGTACAACCATCAGCAAACTTTGGCACCAGCGTTATGGGCACTTGAATGTGCACTACCTCTCTCAGCTCTCTCGGGAAGGTCTTGTTGCTGGTCTACCTGAGATCCAAACTCAATATCATGGAGTTTGTGGAGCCTGTCAAGCTGGCAAGCAGCATCGGACACCATTCTCGGATGGTGATTCTTGGCGAGCCTCCAAGGTACTTCAACTAGTTCACGCTGATGTATGTGGGCCAATGAATACTCCTTCTGTTACTGGGTCCAGGTACTTTTTATTGTTTGTTGATGCTTTCAGTCGGAAAATGTGGGTGTATTTTTTGAAACATATATCAGATGTGTTCAGCACATTTCAGCAGTTTAAAGCCTTAGTTGAGAAAGAATTAGGTTCTCAGATTGTTACTCTAAGGTCAGATAATGGGGGGGAGTTTTGTTTAGCTCACTTCTCTTCTTTTTGTGCTGCACACGGCATTAAGCACCAACTTACCACACCCTACACCCCTCAGCAAAATGGTGTTGTTGAACGTAGGAATCGCACCATTACTGAAATGGCTCGTTCTATGCTCGAGTACAAAAATGTACCTAAGAAATACTAGGTTGAAGTAGTCTACACTGTCGTCTACCTCCTGAATCAGTCACCTACACGGGCCGTTAAGAAGATGACTCCAGAAGAAGCCTGGTCAGGACGTAAGCCTAACGTGGGCCATCTGAAAGTCTTTGGTTCTACCGCTCATGTATGGATTCCATATGCCAAACGTGCCAAATTGGACTCCAAGAGCTAGACGCTTATGTTTACTGGCTACAGCGACAATCACAAAGCCTACAGGTTGATTGATGTGGAGACAGATCGTCTCATATTCAGTCGTGATGTTGTGATTGATGAGACTATTGGTCCATTTGTTCCTATCACCAGTCCTGCGGATCAGCCTATGAAGGTTCCTGATGAGGGTGTTCGTCTTCCTCTTGGTTCCCATGATGGGAGGGCTTCAGAGCATTCTGACTCTGAAGATGAGGAGTCTACTGATCTTGATCTCGCACCTCCTGACTTTCCTCAGGACTCACATCCAAATGACTTTGTTCCCGACATCCCAGGCGATGCTGTTACTCCTGTTTCAGATGTTGGCACTTCTACTCGTCGGCCTAAGTGGTGGGCCAAGACAATCGGCGATCTTCATGATGATGAACTCATTGAGGGCAGATCAACTCGTAGCAAGAGCAAGCAGCTACACACAGTCAACTTCGCTCTTATGGCCAACATCCACAGCATCTACGAGCCTTATACATATTCCGAGGCTAAAGGAATTCCAGAGTGGGAAAAGGCTATGCAGACCGAATATCATAGTCTTCTGAAGAATCACACTTGGGTTCTTTCTGACCTTCCTCCTGGGAAGAAACCTATCAGCTGCAAATGGGTTTACAAGGTCAAGTATCATGCAGATGGTACTCTGGATAAATACAAGGCTAGATTAGTTGCTCGGGGATTCACACAACGGGAGGGCATTGACTACGAGGAGACTTTTGCTCCTACTGCCAAGATGAGCACAATTCGTCTTCTTCTCGCTATTGCAGCCCAATTTGGATGGACAGTTCATCAGATGGACGTCAAAAGTGCCTTCCTCAACGGTGATTTACAGGAAGAAGTCTACATGACGCAACCTCCTGGTTTCAAGGTTGCCGGCAAAGAACATCAGGTGTGTAGGCTCGTGAAAGCGCTCTATGGACTGAAACAGACTCCCCGTGCATGGTACTTCAAGATTGATCAATACTTGGTTGATCATTGTTTTCAGCGTAGCCCTTCTGACAATAATCTGTATGTCAAACACTTTGGTGATGATATTCTCTTTCTTGTTGTCTATGTTGATGATTTGATCATTACTGGTAGTTCAGCACATTTGATTGCAGCAATCAAACAGGATTTGTGTCAGACTTTTGACATGACAGATTTGGGGCTTCTCCATTATTGTTTGGGTATTGAGGTTTGGCAGACAACTGATAGTATTTTTATCTCTCAATCTAAGTATGCTCGCAGTCTGCTTGACAAATTCCGAATGCAGGATTGCAAACCTGCCTCCACACCTATGGAGAAGGGGCTGAAGTTGTCAGCCAACTCTGATTCACCTCCGGTCGATGAAACGACCTTCAGCAACTAGTGGGCAGTCTCATCTACCTCACTGCCACTAGACTTGACATTAGTTTTGCAGTGAGCTACATTTCTCGCTTCATGACAGCTCCAAAAGCTGATCATTGGATTGCAGCGGGCGGGTCGATATGTTAAGGCACTTCAAACTATGGCATTCTCTATGGCAGATGCAAGGATCCAAAGCTGATTGGTTACACTGACTCAGATTGGGAGTTCAGTGGATGACAGAAAATCTACTTCTGGGTATGTCTTCAGTTTGGGTACCAGGTGCTGTAACATGGACCAGCAAGAAGCAGCAGGCATGGCTCTTTCCTCGATTAAAGCGAGTATCGAGGAACGTTAAAGGCAACATGTGAGGCAGTTTGGCTTCGTAGGATGCTTCTGACATGCACATGTCACAAGGGACCTTCTCCTTGTAACGATAATCAAGGGGTGCTCAAACTGGCCAAAAATCCAGTCTTCCATGAACGTACCAAGCATGTCGAGCTTCATTGTCATTACATCCGCAAGCTGGTAGAAGACGGATCAGTTCAGCTGCAGTATGTTCCAACAGCAGATCAGACTGCAGACATTCTCACCAAGTCTCTGAGCCCCGATAAGTTTGTAAAATTCAGGGGGCAACTTAGTGTTGTTGACGAATTGACCATTAAGGGAGGGTGTTAGAATATATTATATTCTTATATTATTAATGGTCAATATGATGTATTTAATAGATTAGATATTTTCTATCTATTAGGTTAGATATTTTCTATCTAGGTGGACATTTAATGTCAGTAGGTAGATAATTAATATCTACAGTGCTTTATGCACTTCTTTATAATGTAATCTTTTTCATGTTAATGTTAAGTAACTTTTACCATTTACAAAAATAGAACGATCAGAAGATAAGGAATTAGAATTAATCAAGGGATGCAGCGATTAGTTTTGGAAAAAGACATGACTCCTCCCAAAGACTATGCTCCTCCAATATAAGGATATAAAATGAGAGAGAAGCAAGGAGGAATGGGGCATCGAAGCAGGAGAAGAGGAAATAAATAAGAAGTCTGCAATATATCTCTAAGTGCAGTGGTAGAATTCAGAAATAAGAATATATACTCTCAGAGTATCTCAGAAGGAATCAGAAATGTCTGCACTGGGATGAAGCAGCAGGTTGGGAAGAAGAGATAAATTATCAAAGGAAATTAGGCATAACATTGCAACAATATATGAGGGCAGTAAGTTTACATATAATTATAAATATATGTATATATATATATATGATTATGCAATAATGATGCTTGTAGCAATTATTGAGACTTATAAGTAATTATGATGCTTTAATATAAGTATGGATAATAGATTCTTATCTGTTTGATCTACACTAACGATATCTTCTGAGTGTTAAGAACAGATCAGTTGAAGGAGACGAACATACAGACCAGCAATCATCTACAGGGAAACATTAAATAAAAGGAAATACAAATAAATGATAGATTTGCATGTACACAGCAGTCTGATTTCCTGGATCGGTGGTATGAAATCTGATTTACACTAATAAGTTGTAGCACCATTGAATATATGTGATTTCGATTGTTTGATTAGAGGATCAAGGTGCTAATAATGCATTGTTGTTATGGTTGTTTCCTTATATCAGTAAATACAATTAATCTTTGTTTGTCATATGTCTTAATGTTTTAGCCATGATAGAAGAGACCAAGTTTACAAGAGGGGAACAGCAATGGGGCACTCTCCTAGGTACACCACCTCTATAAATGGGGAACCGATGTGTTCCATAATGGAGGACCAAGTAGTCCTATAATGGGGAACCGATGTGTTCCATAATGGAGGACCAAGGAGTCCTATACTAGGGAACCGATGTGTTCCATAATGAAGGACCAAGTAGTCCCAAGGAGGCCAAGGGGGTATCCATTTGGGGTACCAATGGTACAGCACCTTGGGCCTAGGAGAGATGGCATTTTCAGGGCACCTGTTGTAATCTCACCCCTCCATCATGGTAAATCAGCACAAGAGGTCAAATCATAGAGAGGGAAATGGTTGGCAAGCTGAAGGGATAATGGAAAGGGGACACCTCCTAGGTAGAGGCCAAGACATCCGCTCTTGCGCCTAGGGTAGAAAGGGTCCTAGGCACCCCATAAAGTCCCATCTCCCATAAGGATGCTAAAATGCTTTGTGATTGAATTAATGATTGACCATGAGTTTACTAATATTTAATTATGATAATTTGCTAATTAGTATTTGATCTGTTTTACGGATCTATGACAATTGCATTTGAATGTGTAACGTTTACAATTTTAAATCCAAATTACTTAATCGAAATTAACACACGAACATGATTAAAATAATGGAAATAACAAAGTGATGTAACAGAATGAGAGAAAGAGAGAGAGAACGCAAACAGAATTGATAACGGAGTTCGTCATAAGAACGACTACGTCTCCCGGCCCCTCTCAAATGAGTGGACCAATCTGATTAATTTTCCAGAATAACGGTTACAAAATTCCGACATAGAATCTCCCTAGTACAAAGAAATTTCGAATAACTCCTCCAAAGTGCACAAGAACAACCTTCTTGAAAGCACAGGAAAGAGAAAAATTTCCCCAAGATAATTCTCCCAAGTCACCACTTACCTTTCCATCCTATTCTACCCCCCTTTTATACTTCAAATTTACTCAAATTGATTTATAACCAAATGATTTACAAAATCACTCAATATCCCCTTTACAAAGTAAAAATATTTGCCAATCTCGTTAATTGACATCTCAACCCCTAATTAACCCTTTGATAATCTTTAATAATCTTTAATAATCTTTTTAAGCCCTTTATAAGCTAGTTAAATTGGGCTAAATATCTTTGAAATATCATTTTAATATTATTTAAGCCCTTTAGTCATCACATGTAATCGAGCTTTTGATATCCATAGTTATAGGGGTTAATATAGAAGATTCAGCCTTTAATAAAAGAAAGGGGTCCCGAAATTCTTTCCCACCAAGTATGTGGCGCATTGGTGGAGAATAAATGGCATGGAATGGGAGGTCGTGGGTTCAACCCCCACTCCCTCTTTTCCATCCTTTATGTGGTGAAAAAGTCAACAAAACTAACTACAGCCTATAATTAGCAACGTTTTATGCAATGGTATATTGGTTAAGAACTATGTTTGTAGATGGGAAGTTATGGGTTCGAATCCCATCCAAGATTTTTTGTAGATTGTTCAAACGACCTTGCACCGGAGGATGTGGACGAGGTGCCACGTGGCACCACCTGGTTGTGCCACGTGGTACCACATTATTTGCTAGTTTTGCTATTCGGAAGACACCTCAATGCCACGTGTCGAAATTTGGTTTGTCCTCATCAACTGGAGATGCCACATGTTAGAAAATAATTCGTCCACGTGTCAAGAACTGAATGGTGCCACGTCACTAACTGTATGCTGACTATACCATGCCAATGTCATGCTGACATCAGCATGGTCAACTTTTGACCCGATCTTTGACTACTTGTAACTCGGGCATATGACCTTCATTTTGCATGAAACGAACGTCGTTGGAAAGCTCTCACTGAGCTCTTCGCAATGAGACCAGTGTTGGCCACTTTTGGAGACTTTGAATTTTTGCCTTTTTCTCTGGCCTGAGCCTTGAGTTGACCAAGGTTTGACCAAGCATATGTTGGGCTCCATAGCTCCGTTTGACTCCGTTCAAGTTGTGTTGGAGTTAGAATTTCGGACTCTTTCTAATGATGTCGTTTCTGGAGAAAATTGAGAAACTTCATTTTTTGACGAAGATCCTCCGAATCAGTATTATTGTGGTAATGATTATAATTTTCTAATCAATGTGATTGTGGTAAATGGTTTCTAATTTGTGTGCAAGGCTTCAATCAGGTGAAAGGTATTCCCTAACCCATTTGTTTATTTAAAAATTAAGGATTTAGGGCAAACATAGGACACTCCCAATTAGGGGACATTACAATATAAGTGTGTGTGTGTTTCTTCAAGCCCCTCATATGTTGTCAAACCATGTTTTGCTAAGATTAATTGTGTTCAAGGTAGTGTTCCAAATTAATACTAAGATTCCCTCTTTCCTAAAAATCAAACATGCCACAATCTACCCATCTGAACCTATCATACTTGAAGAGGATCTATTTAATATGCCCAATATGCCTACTTTAGCCACCTTAGTTACACAACTTAGCTTTTTCAAACACCTTGTAGGCATTTGAATACTAAGGCCAAGGTAAGGGAGTTCTTGTCTAACTAGAAGGTTACATACAATTATGTCCATGATTTAGAGCCCGAAGAAAATTGCTTCAACATCTACACCCTTCATGACAAAGATGTAATCTAAAGGCTCCAAGATGCTAGGAGATACGATATGCTACGAATCTTTGTGTCATAGTGGAGGCAAAGATCAAGAATCTAAAAATTAAAAATAAACTCTTCAAGCATGAAGGAATTCGAGAAAGCATTTGAATCCTTACATGTAGGGGAAGAGTCCAAGGCAAAGGAGCAAGAGCAACTATTGATCCCAAGCTTGGTTGATATGCAATAGACTCCCCTAATGAAATCAATGTGCTAACTTGATACCAACAAGAGCTCGTGGTGAAAGCGAAAGGTATGGTGGATGAGGAGATAGACACAATGTCAAGTTAGGCAACAAAGGAACCCAAGTGAGGCACAATCATCATTAATGTGCACACTAACTCCCAAGATCAAGGTTAGAATTCAATGAATTGTGAAGTTCAATAAGTTTCAATTGGATAATTCCTTTAGCTTCAATTTCAATTTCTCCATTCTTGTCAATTCCTTCAATCTCCTTTTCTTCAGCTTCAAATCCTTTGGTTTCATTTCCATCAATTTCAATTCCCTTAGTTGTGGCTCCAATATTTTCAGCTTCATCAACGTTGATTGCCACAATTACCATTGCTCTGATTTAAAAAGGCTCGGGGATAACACCTAGCGTCCTAGTTTTGTCCTAGACAATCTGAATGAGGGAAAAGAAAGGTAAAGTTGAAAGTTCAGAGATGTCCCTCAAAGAGGGAGATATTCAAATGAATTATAACAAGCAAACCAAGAGATTGTAGAGGATGTACACCTAACTATGCAAGAAGGGTGATTAGGTGGTATCTATGCAATTCGAAAAAGTTTTATTCCAGGCATCTAAAAGAGAAAACAAAGAGAGTCAATCACCTCGATGGTTGATACAAGGAGGGGCATTGTTGTGGACAAAATTGAAACCATGTCTAAAGAAAATTATAACCTGGTTCAGATGGGAGTAATTGAAGTACCAAAAGATTTACTGCGGGAGACTGCAAAAAATATTAGGATTTTACTCAAAGTATTGTCAAACATACATGTTGCCCAAAGTAAGATCACCACAATAGAATCGAGGGTAAAAATGGTTAAGGAAGACATTAAGGAAACCGGAGCTAGACTAAACTTAATTGCCAATGTGGTGGAGCAAGGTGAATTAAGAAACCAAGTTTTGTTGAGTTCATGAGATAGATTTTTGTAAACCCTAGTAAATCTTCAAGGGAAAGGATTTATGGTAAAGTGATGTAGTTGGAAAACAAGAAAAATCGGATTTCATGTTTGTGGGAAAAGATTTGTAGCACATTCGCAAATACTGGATTCTATACTGTACATGATGCCCAACAACATTTAGTTTCCATGGAGGTATTAGAGGTTTGAAGAACTTCATCATCAACTTCAAGAAGCAGATTCATTCTTTAGAGAAGAAAGGAAGCCAAATGATATTGGAATTTATTATAGAGCCATACTCTCACATGGAGATCACTCAAGTCTTAACTGAAGCAGCAGATGATCAGATCAAGGCAGTTGATGAGGCGTTAAGGAAAATAAAGACTGGATCCCTAACAATGTCTGTGCTTAATTTGGACATGATAAATTCAGATTACACTGTCTGCCAATTGAAATAATCCGCTAGGGCCTGGGAACTCAGTTTTTATCGCTAGATTAAGGGGATTATGGTGGTAGTTGTTTTAATCTTGAAATAGGTGCGTTTGTAATTTCTATGTATTCTAATGCTGTGACTACCTTCGAGTTGCAGACTATTTTCATTTTAAAGTAGTGTAGATAGTAGTTGTAGATGTTTTTTTCCTTTTTTTCTTATTGTTTTTGTATAATCTCCAAACTGGTAAGTTATGCAATGTTATGACAAGTAGACATTAGCATGAATTCAAATGTTGTATCAATCTTTTCATGATTTTATGGAAATCTGAGGGATGTTGTGACTCACTTCATGCATACTCGTGACAGATTAATGCAGTTATCTTTTATATTTTTGTTCCATTCAAGCTCACGCCTATGTTAGGAATACCGTGCTTAATCTGGTTAGCTAATATATGGTTCTCTAGTATTGGGACAATGAATTCGGTAGCATGCTTAGACTGGCTTATTCTCTCTTCTTAACCCTTCTCTCTTTTCTTTTTTTCTTCTTTTTTCAATCGGCTAGGTGGATTAATTTCAGGCTCACTATATATGTGCTATAATATTGAAGACTAAAAAAGGTAATCATTGTTGAGTGGTTGCCTGATATTCTCCTAGATATGATTTCCCATCTTTAACTTGTGGGAACAATTCATCTTCTGCTCTGACCAAATAAATAACCCAAATGAAGGCACCCTTAATCTTGAGGAATCTCTTACTTGCAAGGGAAAATTTGTTCTCATCTATTGGTGCGTTCAAGGAGTCATCAACACATGGAACCACTATCTAGAGTCACGTCATGTGTGGGAGCCCTTTGCCTCAAGCACCACCTCAAAGAAGAACAATCAAGTGAAGTATCAACTACTTTACAAAATGAAGAGAGCATTCAACCATTGGGTTGATAGTATTTGGCACATGCTACAAGCGACTACCTGTGCAGACCACCACGTCTTGCTCACGTCATGTGTGGGAGCCCTTCGCCTCAAGCACCACCTCAGAGAAGAACAATCAAGTGAAGCATCAACTACTTTACAAAATGAAGAGAGCATTCAACCATTGGGATGATGGTATTTGGCACATGCTACAAGCGACTACCTATGCAGACCACCGCGTCTTGCTTCAAATCACATAACCTCCACTGAGATGAGGTTTTGATATCATAAAATTGGCATAATAAAGGTTCAAACTCATCACCCTGATAAGGAAGCCATAAACCCACAATCGACACGTGGAAGGAGAGTAGAATGCATTCCCCCGACAGGCAAGCAATAACATGGTCAAGCTTGAAATCCTTTTCCCCTGGTAAGGCAGCCTAAAAACCCAACAAAAGAGGGTGTAGTGTAATAGTTACAAGCTTGAAATCCTTTTCCCCTAGTCAAGCTTGAAATCCTTTTCCCCTAGTAAGGCAGCCTAAAAACCCAACAAAAGAGGGTGTAGTGTAATAGTTACAAGCTCTATTGTTAAATTATAATAACCATATGGAGAAATAAATATTACTCTGAAGCATATAAGTAGAACATAACAAAACTATTTAAGGGCGTCGATAATCCACTCCCAACCTTATCGGATTAGTTAAATAATACTTTCAAGTTTCAACGTCCAAGTGTTGATATGGATCAAAATAAATAAATAAAGAAGTGTTGATACTCTTGAGAGCAAGCTATATTTTACTACTTCTGTCCACAACGAGGTCAATTTTAATACAAGATCACTTTTGCCCAAGAACATTGCATCAGTCATATAAATCCTTCCACTAGTTGACCGAAGCTTCAAATAAGTAATCTTGGCAGAGAAGTATAGTCGAGTTATTTAGGAGCTATTAAACAGATAAAGCAGACATCTTTTTCCAATGAATAGGATTGACTAACAAATAACATAGAGACACTCCTGGCTGTCAATCAAGTTATTTATATAGCCAAAGGTAAATATGAGCAGGTTCTCATCAAGTCAAATTCCAAAAGGATTTTGACAAAACTAATAATCTTCTCACAGAGCACACCACCAAAACCCTACATGACCAACTTATCCATGATATTATAAAATTTTATTATTATTTTCACGACATTCAATTTATTCATGCTTTCAAATTTATAAACAAAGTAGTTGATACTTTAGCAAAGTTGTTTAGGGTACCCTTGAAACACTACTCTATGAAGTGCACAAAGATTGTTTTGGGTACTGTTGGTGTGCGCTTTATTACCCACCGAACACAGAATAAAATGTCCAAAGACACTCTATCTTCTCTTGAACAAAATCACCACATATGCTAAGATTGCGAGATCATATGGCGATTCCAAGGTTTCTTTTGTCAGGTCTTGACGTGTGGATAAGCTCAATGGGTGTTGTGATATGCTGGTAATACACAAAGGGACTTACACTAGGCACGTTCAATTCACAATGAAGGTCTAAACAATGAAGCTCTATTGTTTGGGTCTTGGATCACGGACTTCAAGCAAACTGAAAAGGAGATAAGGGTTTAGAAGTTTTGCTCCTAAGAATTCAAGAGACGGTATGGACTCGGTGGAACCAATAACCACGCTTTGCTTCGCCACGCTAGGACAACTACACAAAATGGGTGCAATCTTCAAGGGGTGTGCTTATGATTTTCATGTCATGAATAACTACCATCAAATCAAACAATATTTATCCAGACAAAAGTTAAGCATCCACAACATAGGCTTAGGCTAACTTTACACATTGAACAAAAATCATGCATTCAAAGAAAGTATGAGCAAGAGTTTCACCAATCCATACTATCAAATCTTTCATTCATCTATCATACATGAAATAAAATCTAAACTATGATGAGGGATAAGAACCATGCCAACTCCAAAATAAGAGAAGTAATCACCATCAATTCAAACAATGCATTACTTATTACTTTGGCAATTGTAAGCAACAATTTACTTATCTCAACATGTTTTGCAACATTCTCCCGTGTTTTACAAATGAGGGGCGAGCTCAATTTATAGGCTCTTCAATTACAATTCAATGGCCAAGATTGATTGCTAATCAATGGTCGAGATTACAAAATAAAACCCTAATTAGGGTTTGTCACAACTAACTACCTCTCGACCAATGAGAAAATTACATTTGGGGACACTTGTCCCTCTGCTAAATATAAACCAACTCCATGGATAAGTTAGGTTCATTGAACCTAGACATGTTGACTTGGAACAATTTGATTGGCTGGAAGATGACGAGGCACCACCTCAGCATGTTGGACGTCCTCCTTGGTCACTTTGTTCTTTTTCCATGTACTTGCCTTAGAATATCTTTCTTTGCCGACGACTCTGTCCTTTGCACTTGTTTCTTCCTAGCTTTGATCTTGGATTCCTTTCGAGATTTTAATTTCTTCTTCTCTCTTACATTTGAATCTTTGAGGTCTAGAAGTCTCCCCTTGGAGCAAATGTCTAAACTTGAAGTTATTTAAAATTTTCTTTCCTGATTGCTTTGAAATTCCTCCAAATGCCTTGAATTTGGAGAAGAACTCCCCTATGCTTTCGCCACAATGGAGGAAATGGGAATTTTCTCTGTGAAGTATTTCCCATACTTAGCCAAATTTTGGCTATTCAATTTCATTTTGTAACACCTTCATGTGGACCATTCAACACTTAGCCAAGATTTTGGCCATCTCTATGCTCAAATGAACTTTGCCTGTGGATTTGCCTTCAATTATGAATTTGGCTTGTGCTAAGTAGGGCAAACTCCATCCTTGGACAAGGATTTTATTCATTTCCTGTTTACTTTTCCTCTTTATTACTCTTCATTCTTCATGTTTTCTTTCCAACACTTAGTCAAAAAAATTTCTTTTGTTGTAGGAAAATTCCACACTTAGCCATTTTTTTGTTTCCTCTTGGCAAATTTTACCATGTTTGTAGCCATTTTTTTGTTTCCTCTTGGCAAATTTTACCATGTTTGTTTCTAACCTTGGCAGGCTTTAACACTTTGCACGCCATTGTTCTATTATGCTTGAGCAGACTTCCTCATTTCTTCATGTTTTCTTTCCAACACTTAGTCAAAATTTTATTCTTTTGTTGTAGGAAAATTCCACACTTAGCCATTTTTTTGTTTCCTCTTGGCAAATTTTACCATGTTTGTAGCCATTTTTTTGTTTCCTCTTGGCAAATTTTACCATGTTTGTTTCTAACCTTGGCAGACTTTAACACTTTGCACGCCATTGTTCTATTATGCTTGAGCAGACTTCCTCATTTCTTTATGTTTTCTTTCCAACACTTAGTCAAAATTTTATTCTTTTGTTGTAGGAAAATTCCACACTTAGCCATTTTTTTGTTTCCTCTTGGCAAATTTTACCATGTTTGTTTCTAACCTTGGCAGACTTTAACACTTGCACGCCATTGTTCTATTATGCTTCAGCAGACTTCCTCATTGGCAAGGCAATTCTTTTTTTTCTTCCTTAGGCGGACTTGGCTACTAGTTGGACAATTTGCTTTTATCATGGGTGGACTTTGAATGATCTTGGACATTTTCCCAAGTGTCAAGGCGGAGCTCATTATTGTTTGGACGTTTTGAATTTATAGCATGGCGGACTTCACATTTTCCATGCCATTTCATGGCGGAGTTCATTGTGTCTTGGGCACTGTTATTTTTTACCTAGGAGGATTTCATCATTGGCAAGCCACTTTCCTTGTTAGTTGGGCAGACTTCATGATCAACAGGCCATTCTTGGGCGGACTTTGGACTTGGCAAGGCATCTTCCTTCATTTCTCCTTGGCGGACTTGGCTGTGTCTTGGACATCTTCAATTTAAACTTGGCAAACTTCACAATTGGTTGGCCATGTTTGGGCAGAGTTGCTCATTGCTTAGGGAATTTCCTTGACACTTAACCAAATTTTGAAATTTTATTCTCCAAGGTATCAACACTTGGCCAATTTTATGAGTTTTTCTCCCCAAGGTATCAACACTTAGCCAATTTTATGAGTTTTCCTTGGCGAACTTCATAGTTGTTGTGCCACTCCCATCCTATCTCTAGGCGGACTTTGAAGTAGTTTAACCATTGCTTCCTTGAGCTAGGCGGACTTCATGACTTCCTTGAGATTTTATCTTCAAGCTGGGGTGAACTTTGCCTTGGTTGGGCATTTCATCTTGGGCAGCCTTTGCCCATGTGCTTGACATTACTTATTTCTCTCCAAGCGGACTTGTCCATGTGCTGGACATGATGTATTTTGAGTTGGGGCATACTTTGATACCTTCATGCCATGTATTCTTTGAGCTGGGCGGACTTGGCAGTTGCTCAGCCATCTCCATACTAGGCTAGGGCAGACTTTATCTTCCTCTTGTCGTCCATTCCTTGGTGTCTAGGCAAAGCTTAAACTTTTTGTGCCATCCATTGTTGGGTGGACTTTGAAGTTCTTTGGACAAGGCGGACTTTGCCTTGTGCTTGCCATCCCTCATTTCCCTTGGGTGGACTTTGCTTCATGCTAGACATGTCTAATCTTCCTCCAAGCGGACTTGGCTTAAGACTGGACATTGCAAGCTTGGGCGGACTTGACCTTGTGGCTAGACCATGTGCATGGCGGACTTTGTCTTTCTTTTTCCATCCATTCTCAATGTCTAGACGGACTTGATGATGCTTGTGCCATGTTTACCTTGGGCAGACTTCAAGCCTTGCTTGCCATGCTTGACACTTAGATGAATTTCCTGCTCACATTCATCTGGAACATCTGGAACAAAACCTCGCTTCGAGATTTTACCTTACTTTTTATACTTGGAGACACAAATTTTTGATTCTGAAGATAGGAATGCAATTGCCATGACCCGAGGGACCCAATCCTAGGTCAACTTTCAAAAAGCTGAAAAAAGCAAAAAGCAAGCCAAAAAAAGCTGCTTCCCAGATTGGTCCCAAAGTGCCAAAAATCAAAAAAAAAGCGAAAAGGAAAAAAGCAGAATCCCACAAAAATAGCAGGTGTCAGAATTCACTCAAAGCAATGGCATTCTTCGTCCTCCGGGCCTTCTAAGTGCTTTGACAATGTCCAAACACTGTTCTGAGCATGACTTCTCTATTTGACTTGGATGACTCCTTGAAAATTCTAACTCCTCATCGTAAAAAGACTAGTGATTAGCAATTGCAACACCAAGGCAAAACCCCAAAAAGCAAAAAGAAGGGGGTCCCCATTTGCAATGGGGCGAAGTGTGAAAAGGTCACAACAGGTAACCTTCAAACACTATTCTATATTAAGCGCGCAAAGATTGTTTTGGGTACCCTTCAAACACTATTCTATATTAAGAGCTCATAAGTGTCCAACAATCCCCTTCTACAACATGTAAAGGAGTTTATTGGTGCTGAAGGCAATCACATATCAAATCTTACTAAGCAAATACAACAATTTAACAATTTATATCTTGAAGATAAGATTGTTAGTTTAGTAGTTATATTCATGGGAGCATGCCATTGACACAGAATGACAAAAATGTAAATGAAATTCAATTATCCAGATTTATAACAGAAAAAAACTAACAAAAAAGTTGAATAATTGAAAAACAAATATTATATCTATAAAAATAGGGAAAAAAAAAATTATTATTTCATGTCAAATATAATGCATGGAAATTAGAAATAAACAATATTACATAAAAAAGAATTCGATTATAAAAAATAAATAAGATTTTTAAATACAATTATTTTACTTTTAACTAAGAGGGTTTATATAAAATAAAAAAATATATGGTGTGTCATAAAATAGGAAGAAAGTACTATAAACAAAGCATACTTTTTAGGAGTGATTCAATGTTTTATACCAAACCCTAATTAAGATATAATCATGTTATGGACTGTCTTATTGAAATAATCAAGAATTGAACTTTAACCTAATGTCCCCATACACCTGCTTAAGTGCATTTTTTGCTTAAATTTGAGCAGCTGGAGTGTTCCATGAAAACTTTTAATAATGGGAAAAGGATAATTTGGAATCTTTCCCTATTTTAGTGGAGCAGCTATTGTTTAAGAATTGAAAATTGGCTGAGAAAAAAAGCAGGGGTTGGAAATAAGCAGCAGCTAGTTATTGAAAAAATGCCACGTGGCTCCACAAATTTCTTTCCCTCACTTTTTAAATTTGCCTCCAATTTTTCCTTCCAACATAAAAATTAAATATTCATTAGATCATCAGCTCCACAAATAATTCCTTAAAAAATTGAACGATGACTACTCACCAAAATAAACTAAACAGTTACATAAAACCCTGCCCTGCTAAATATTCTTAGGATTATTTGAAACTATTAAACCACAATCTCACAACAAGATATAAGGGCAGTCCAATAATGGTGGAGGTTGTGGCGACAAACATGGAATGCACTGAGAATGCATCTAACCATGACTCAAATCAAATTTTGGATAATGCAAACCAAGCTTGACTCAAAGATAAAAGACAGCCCATTCTGGTGGAGGTTGCGACAACAAATATGAAGTGCACTGACAGTGTATATATCCATGAGTCAAATTTGATTTATGATAATGTGAACCACGCTTAATTGTTTTTTCTTTTTCCTCGGGGAATTGGAGGCCCCAGAAATTTTAATCCTTTCCGTGCTATAATGTGCATTTACTTAGCAGCTATGTATCAAGGTTGTGACGAATGTCAATGTTCGTGTTGATTTTCTAGGTGAACTATAAACTGTGTTACTGTTAAAATCTAAAAATCTCGTGTTTATCCATTTCATTTTCTAGCAAATTAATTCGCCGACACATTGCCCTTCCATCAACGAAAGCAACCATTTTTCCAACATGTGGAAGTAAATCCAGGCCTTTGCATTTGGAGCATTTTGAGGCTGCATAGTTTCCTCAGTTTATCTTTAAATATGGATACATACTATATTTTTAACTGGTACATAGAACTCAAATGTTTCCTAACGCCATAAACTCTTCAACGAGCTACCAAAGAAAAAAAATAAAAGCAAAGTTTAAACATTAAAATAAACCCACCTACCAAAGCCATTAACGGTGTCGAAGCATCTCTTGTAACCATTGACAGGGTACACGACATCCAACTTTAGCTTCCTAGAGGTGTCGGGTTCGAATCCCAACAAAAAGCTGGTAATGCCACCAAGATTTCCTCCCAGTGCCACAGCCGAGGCCGCTGCGACTCCCACCACCAATCTTCTGCCGAACGCATTGGCAAGTGATGAAAATTGTGTCGCAGGTTCGAGTCCCCCGGGTGGTTGTGCTTGTGCCCTAACATTAGCTAAAAGGTTTGGGCAGTGGATGAATCCTTTATTAAGGGCTACGGACCTAAAATTTGTAGGCCATGCCCTTAAACCAGCAATTGGCACACAGAACGATGCTGGCGGAGAACCAGCATTGCCCATCTCTTTACATTTTCGCATCCATTCAAAAGAGGATGGTTATATCTCATAATTATATTTTAAATGATTATTTCCAAAAGAAAAAGAAAAAATTAAAAATATTGAACTATATAAATAAATTATATTTTATCCTTCTAGTTAAAAAAATAAATGTATAAAG
>VDFB02271358.1:123862820-123882748 GCA_007258455.2 Sequoia sempervirens
TAGTTTTAGAATGCACTCTATTATGCTTTACTTGTGTTATATATTACTCCAATGTGTAAATCAGCATCATGTATGATAATCCATGAGTGTGTATGCTCATTGTAGAGGCACTGTCAGACTATAATATGGTTGTCCTTACTTTGATATTCATGTGAATGAGTTTTCCTTGAACTCTGTAAGTGCACCTTGATGTCTTGACTATTTTCAGTTCATGCAAATAATTTTGTAGTTACTATTTTGAATATCTTTGTAAACAGTGACTATCACTTGAAATCAGATGCTCCATTTTCCATGTCTGTCTCTTTAAGTCTCTTACAGACTATGTATATGCTTTAAAGTTCTAAAAGATAGTTCAATGCTTGAGTGCTTTGTTTTCCCTTCAGTATAAAGGGGCTCCATACTTTATGTGAATGCAATGTAAGTAAAAAAAAGTTAAAACTAAGCTAATGCATGTAGTTGATTATGCTCCTTCAAACATGTTTTTGATTGTTCCTTTTGAATGATGAGCAATAGGATACTTTGCTCAATCTATTTTCATCATGTTGAATTAAAGGCTGCTTTTATGGATTTCATTCATGGAGAATGATGATTATCTTTATTCCATATTGTTGTCCCACATTATTGTTTATGAGTTGGGCTCAACCCTTGTGGGAGCCACATTTCTACCACTCATAACAATATTTGTCAGTTGAAATGATCTGATTATACCTATTCCTACACACTAAACAAAAAAATTAGCAAAATAACTGAAGCTAAAAGCTTCCATTGAACTTCGTGCTCCCTGAACATCTACCTTTTTTATAACTTAATCATCTGGTGAATGCCTGATAGGATGTGTATTACATTTTTTTTGGTAATGTAGGCATGAAGCAGGATGTGATTTATCATTGCTCTAACACCATCTTTTAACAATCTTGCAAGAAACCATGGAGCTTGGAATTGAAACAACCTGGAGGCACTGGAGACACAACAACTTGAAGACTTTGAGTAAAAATGATTCATCATTACATGCAATGATGAATCATTCCCCTCCTTCATGTTTACATTATCTTTAGTTGTGTAGTTTACGACCTTATTTTGTATTCATTAATTGATTAAGAAAATCAAATTAAGTTACTCCCACAGCTTGTGTGGGACTTTGGTTTTTTACAATATGAATAAAGCAACATTACTATGTAATTTTTATTAGTTCTTCTATTACAAACATTTGCATAATCACACTGAAAATTCACAAGTAATCCAATTATGGAATAGAATGAATACTTTAGTAGAAATTTTGTACCTTTCAATGAGAAATGCAATCCAGCTCTACTTTTTTTGAGTTGTAGCTAAAAATAGGTAACAATTCTCCCAACCACCTTATCCACTCCAATCATGTGAATTTTTAATTCTCATTTATTTCTCCAACCACTTTCCTCTTCCCCATGGAGATTTTTTAAGGAATACTAAAATTCCTCATGTCATTTTCATTCTCACTTGGGGACAAGAAGCTCCTTTTTGAGGAAATCTTCTCATCTCCCAAGGTACTTTCAAAGTACTTGTCCTTCATCCACATCACTTGTCCTTCCTCCACATCATTTGTACCCTTTCCATCTTACCATGTCCTTTGGACACTTCATCCTCCACATGTCAAGATGTGAGGGCTTGTGAGTCCTCAACTCACCATAGCCATTCATCTTGGCCATGGTGGCTCAATCCCGACCAATTTCCTCTATAAATACCCCCCCTTCTCTCATGCATTGATACAACTTAGGCATTTTTAGCACCCTTATGCTCTCAAATTTGCAAGCCATCATCAAGCATATCCTTTTGCATTTTAGAACTTGAACTAGCTCTCATCCTCATTGCATCCACATTGCTCATTTTAACACATACCCACCTTGCACCTATTTTCCATCACATTGTCATCAAAGGAGCACACACATCAAGCTTCAATCAAGGGCCAACCAAAATAATTAGCACAGATAAAGGTATATCACTCTTTGTTTCATATTTCTTTTATTTGTGCTTAACTTAGGCTAATCTTGAAGTGGTCTTGTGTTTCTTTACATTGCATTTTTAGTTATTTTTTAATATTTAGAAGTAAAAAACACTTGGACAGCATGAATTTTGGATTTTGACCCAAAAATAACCTATGTGAATATTATATGCACACACTAATTTCTATTTAGAATTACTTCAATATTCTCTATTCTAGTTATGATTTTCCTCTTCATATTGTAATTTCTCAAGAAATTAAACTACTACGACTTTCTCTTATGCTTGTAAAATGGTTCCATTCTATATACAATAGTATAAAATAAAGTATATATTCTTCTTGCATGCGTTTCTTTTTTTAATCACATAAATATCAAATTTTTAGAGCACAACAATATGACTTGATTCATGCATAAGTATTTCAATAGCATGAGTGAAATTATGAAAAAAATAGCCACATAACTACATAATTATATTATAATAAAATCGATAACATTATATGTATAGAAAGCAACCTCATAAAATAAAAAAATTAGGGATGGAATCATGTTTTGTAACCTTTAAACTCGCCAATATGTCAATTTTATCACACCATATCTTCTTAAAATACTTCATGCACTATGATTGATCCTTGAACTCTTTCATGAAATCATGTATCGTACATAGGCTTATATCTCCACTATCATCTAATGCCATCATAATCATGCTTAATTTCTTAAATATCTCTACACCAATGTTCAAGGTGTTAACATACTCAAGTACACAATAATAATATTAATTTATATCATACATAAAAATAAGATATACTTAATTAGAAAAATATAAATATGAAAAAATATACCTATACACATTTTTTAGCCATACTCTATGTACATGCCAAATGGAAATAAGTGTACACAACATCAAAAAATAACTTTTTTATAAAAATAAAAATGGTAAAATCCAATTGTTGAGATAATTTTTTCCCTTGAACATGATTAAAAACAATTCAAAGAAATTGAACTTATTATATGATATGAATTTTAGCATTCACATCTAAACTATAGATTTTTGTGGTTTAGGATGTTATGACTCTCTTGCTCAATTAGGGTTTTTCACCTAAAGGAGAGAGATAGACCCCACACAAAATCTAGGTGGTTCACTCAAACTAATACAAGTACAATGAAAATATGCCTAAATGCAATAACCTAAAGAGATAGACTGATTATTTATGCAAAACTAAAGAAATACGAAGTGTTTGAAACCACAGTGTAGTATGCAAACATAAACTAAATGACCTAGAAATGAAGGTAAATTGTAACAGAAATGGATGAAACTAAATGTGTGCACTTGAGATCTTGTTGTAGACTGGAAATGACTTTTGAAATGTTTTTGATGCTAGAAATTTGGCCTACAGGGACTCAATCACCATTCTGGGTGAATTAGTCCTAGTTCTAAGAAACTGTCCCGGAACTCGTTTCAGACAAATGGGTACCCAAAACTGCAAGGAACATTTTTTAGTCCAAGAAATGGGACTCATTCACCACTAATGGAAAATGATTCCACTTTTGAATTTCTAAAAATACAAAAGTGGAAACAAAAGCCCTCGGTCTGCACTTCGGTTCCTAATAGGTGTCTGCTTCCGAAAGTCTGATTTCTAGCACTGTAGGTGACTTTTAATGGATATTTTGGCTTGGTCAATGAAGAGATGACTTAAAAAACTTTTCAAATTGATCCTTAATGATTTTCAAACCCTCAATATACCTAAATCTGCAAACACACAAGAAAAGAAGGAGAAATTTTGGATGTTAGGGCATGGGGGTTTGCCTTGGTTAAACCTCTTTTTAGGTAATTAAACTAAATGAAGAAATAAATGAAGCATGAACATGTAATGGAGAGATTAATACCTTTCCATGATGATTGATCTTGGATTGTTGCAATAATATGAAGAATCTGCCCTTGAATGTCTGAAAATGTTATCTTAATGACTTGTAATGCAAAAACCCTAGCTTGCTCGACTTAAGAACTTGATGAATGATGAATGAATAATGAAGTTGATTATTATTTAGGGTTTAAAGGCTTATATTTATAGGAAATTCACCTTATTTTCCTGTTAATTGGATCGCCAAGGCCGACATGGAGGAGAAACAAACTTAAAATCCAAAATTTCTCGCTCAAAACTCAAAAATGACACAAATGGGATTAATTCACCACCTTGGGAAAATCAGTCCCACCTGGCAAGGACTCATTCACCATAAATAGTGAATTAGTCCCAAAGGGGCCCATTTTCCAGCTGGGTTATTAGGGAATGAGGATTTTTAGTTCTTATGTTGATTTCTTCAGGTATTTGATCAAATTATGCCTTGGGATGCACAATATGGGGTCATACAGGCCTATTAATGATGATGAAAAGGTCAATTAGGGATTGGGACACAAAATTCAATGTGAAAGTGTGATTAAATACACTTTACAACACTAAAATGAGGTCCACTTAGCCTAGAAAGGCACATCATCCAATGTGAATGTGTAAGACACATTACAACACTAGATTAAAGTTAAATTTAGTTCACAAGCCTTCTAGATTGATGTGAAAATACATTTTATAATGTTGAATTAAGGGAATATGGGTTCATTAAGTCTAGAAAAGCGTGAAAGTCTTTTACAAAACTTTACAACACCTTTACAAGACATCGTTAAATGTATTTTATTCAGTTTGCAAGGGTCCAAGACCTAGTGTGGATGTGTAAAACACCTCACAACACTAAATAAAAGCCTCATTAAGTCCAATTTATCATAAATTATTCCCAAATCAAGCAAGAAATACTTTTTTCTATGGTACAACATCATCAGATAAGTAGGATGTATTTTCCACAGCATGTCAAATTGTGATATTTCTATCAAGATATAACCATGTAGTTTACAAGTCAAACTCATTGACCCATGTTTCATGAGTAGTGGTTCACAAGAACCCATCTCTCATGATAATGAATGGTCAACTTAGCACTCATTGCATCTAGGTGATGCTAAGTGGACCATTCATTATCATGAGAGATGGGTTCTTGTGAACCACTACTCATGAAACATGAATCAATGAGTTTGACTCGTAAACTACACAATTGAATCCTGATAGCAATATCACAATTCACATCATCAATCAAGAATGCATTGACTTTCCAATCATTTTGAAGTTCTTTTTCTCACTTGTGCACCTATTCCAACCACTCATGTATATCTTCAACTTTGTTATACATTGACACAACCCATACAATATGCACCCTAGCCTCTTGCTCATCTGAAATAAGCCCCTTAATTTTTTCCTTGATTTTTCAATATCAAAAGGAGGATTTACATAAACCTTATTAGCATCTTCTTCATACAACAAATTGTCAAAACCTAAAAAAATTGTTGATGAGAATTTGAATGCTTTGATCTCTCAGGGCAGCATTCCAAATCATATGTTTCTTGTATGAGATCCAACTCATCAAGAATTTTATGAAGCTCCTCTGCTCTTCTTTTGTTTTCTTGTACTGATAAGAAGGGGACATTATAGTTCGCCCTCCTCGAGATTGCTTTTCCTCAAGCAACCGTAAAGTTGGATGCTACAAAATATGTTCACTTTCCCACGTTGCATCTTCAATAGGAAAGTTCCTCCATATAACCAAGTACTCCTTGATTGCTCTTCTCCTCAAGGAGCACTCTCTAGTGTCAAGAATTTCCTCTGGAATCAACACCAACTACCCTTCTTCATCTAATGGAGGTAACTTTGAAGTATCTACCACATTGTGCCCAAGCGCCTTCTTAAGGCGTGACACATGAAAAACATTGTGAACTTTGCTATCAGCTGGAATCTCTAGCTCATATGCCACTTCACCAATCCTTTTGGTGACTTTAAATGGACCATAAAAACATGGCTTTAGCTTCTTTGTACCACTCTTCTTGAGCGAAGACTGTCTATAAGGCTGGAGTCTCAAGTAAACCATGTCTCCCACTTCAAAAGACCACTCAACACGCTGTTGATCAATGTATAACTTCTGTTGGTTTTGAGCTTGTTGCAGATTTTCCTTTAATGACTTCAAGATGTCTTGATTTTGTTGAAGCATATCCTTTTCCTGTGGAGCTCTACTATCACCAAACACCAAATCTACAAAGTTAGGAGCATCATATCCATAAAGGGCCATAAAAGGAGACATCTTAATTGACATGTGATAAGAAGAGTTATAACAAAACTCCCCCAAATGAAGCCACTTAACCCAAGCTCTTTGTTGCCCCGAAACATAGTTTCTGAGGTATCCTTCTAACCACTTGTTGACAATCTCAGATTTCCCATCCATTTATGGGTGATAACTAGTGCTTGGAGTGAACACTGTACCACTCATCCTAAAGATCTCCTACCAAAAAGCACTTAGGAACTTCTTGTCCCTATCACTGACAATTGTTTTAGGAAAACCATGTAAACAAAAAACTTCTCTAAAGAATAACTCAGCCACTTGAGTTGCTGTAAATGAGGTTGTGAGAGCATAAAAATGTGAAAACTTAGTCAATCTATCTACCACAACAAAAATACAATCTCACCCTTGCACTTTTGGTAACCCTGTGATGAAATCCATTGCAATGCTCTCCCATTTTTTATTCGGAATTGGCAAGGGCTACAACAAACCAGCTGGAAAAGAGTGTTCATTTTTTATTCATTTGACAAGTACAACACTCTCTTATGTAATTCATGACCTCTTCCTTCATCCCTCTCCAAGCAAACCTTTCTCTAATCTGCTTATAAGTCTTAAACATGCCTTGATGACCAGCAAGAGGGACATCATGAAAAGATTGTAGAATCTTCTTTTTAAGCTTAGATTCAGGTACTAAAAAGATCCTACCCTTATAGAGAATCAACCCATCAACCAACTTATACCTTTCATCATCCAAATGACTTTCTACAATGCTGGTTGCAATCTGATTTTTAGCATAATCAGCAGCAATTAACTCTTCCAATCTGCTAAAAGCTCACAAATAGACTGCAAATGGGGCCTTCTTGATAGAGCATCTGCCACTATGTTATTTTTCCCTTTGACATATTCAATGTCAAAGTCATAAGCTTGGAGCTTACTCACCCATTTCTGTTGTCTTTCATTCAAATCCTTTTGGCGCATGAAATGTTTAAGACTGTTACGATCAGTCTTAACAACAAATTTACTCCCCACCAAGTATTGCCGAAACTTAGATAATGCATGCATGATAGCAAGCATTTCTTTGTCATAAATTGAGTAATATTTTTCTGCGCCTTTCAACTTTCTACTCTCAAAGACAATGGGGTGCTTGTTTTGCATGAGAACAGCTCCAACTCCCTCACTTGAAGCATTGCATTGCAACTCAAAGGGCTTTGTGAAATCCGGTAGGGCCAACATTGGACATGAGCTCATTATGTGCTTGAACTTGTCGAAGACTCCTTGTGCCTTATCTGTCCATAAGAAAGCTCCCTTCTTTGTAAGATCTGTAAGGGGAGCTACCATGTGAGAATATCCCTTGACAAATCTTCTGTAGAATCCACACAACCCAAGAATCCTCTCAAGTGAGAAATATTATTTGGAGGTGGCCAATCAAGGATGGCTTTAATCTTCTCAAGATCAACTTTGACACCCTTAGCACTAATGATGTGGCCGAGATACAACAACTTCATCATCCCAAACTCACACTTTGATTCTTTGGCAAACAAGCATTCCGCCTCCAAAATGCTAAGCACTTCTTCTAAGTGCTTGAGGTGCTCTTCCCAAGACTTACTGAAGATGAGAATATCGTCGAAGAAGATGAGCACGAACTTCCTCAACTACTGTCTAAAAATCTTGTTCATAGATTGGAATGTAGCTAGAGCATTTGTCAAATCAAATGGCATGACAAGAAATTCAAAATGCCCAAAATGGCATCTAAAAGCTGTCTTCTCTATATCCGCCTCCCTCATCTTGATTTGATGGTAGCCTGAACGAAGATCCATCTTCGAGAAAAACATAGCCCCATGGAGCTCATCAATAAGCTCGTCTATCCTAGGAATAGGATATCTATTCTTGATGGTCTTCTAATTCAATGCGCGGTAGTCAACGCACATGCGCATTGTGCCATCTTTCTTTTTAACCAACACCACTGCTGAAGCAAAAGGGCTTTTGCTTGGCCGAATGAACCCCATCTCCAAAAGCTCCTTGATGGCTTTTTCGACATCTTTCTACTTCGGGGATAACGGTATGCAGTGATGACTAGCTTTTCTCCTTCTTCTAATTCAATCACATGCTCAAAACCTCTTTCAGGGGGTCTCCTAGGAGGAAGGCTACCAAATACTTTATTCTTCTTGGTAAGTAAGGCTTGGATATCAGGATGATATTGCCTCTTCTTCCATTGGATTAGCTAGTAGGACTAAACATTTTTCTACCCATTCAACTTGATCATGACGGATCAACCTTTCCATTCTCTTTAAGGACACAATTCAAGGGGCCCCATTTGACATCCCTCTCAAAACAACCTTCTTCCCATCAGCTTGAAATTTTAGATCCACTATTTGTAGATTCAATGTGATCTCTCTAAGAGATCACAACCACTGTATTCCCAATATGACATTGGTATCACCAATACCAACAACATAGAAATCACATTTTACTTCATAATTTACTAATTGTATAGAAAGGTTAGAAATCTTCTTTGTGCATGACATGGTGAAACCATCAGCTACCATCACTTTGAAGTCTTCAAACTCTTCATTCTTCAAGCCTCTTTTTGTTACCAATCCTTCATCAATGAAGTTATGATTTGCTCCAATGTCAATTAGAGAAACAATCCTTTGAGAACCAACCACTCCACGAACCTGAAAGGATTCTTTTTTTGTAAAATTGATAGTTGTGCTAAAGCACTACCATCTCCAACCTAATTAGGCTTCTCTTCTAGAGCTTCTTCACCATCACTACTTGCTGATTTGTATTGTTGATCAGACGAATCAGATTCTGATCCATAATCAGAATAGCCCTCCATTCGATGTGCTTTGTTTTTTCTATAGCAGCGATGACTCTTAACCCAAGGCTCATGACAAGTGTAGCAAACACCATCTTTTCTAAGCTACTCTCAGAGCTCTTTTGACATCTTTGGTGGAAACTTCTTTGGATGATTTGAAGAATGTTTTTTATCCTTCCTATGACTAAATTTTTTTGAATGAAACTTTGGCCTTGGAGCAGCCAACTCCATGCTCCTCGATTTCTTGATTGATTCATCTAAGGTTGGTGGATCAAAGGCTTTGACCCATCCCTTAAAAATCTCCATCAATCCTTTAGAAAATAGTACCACAAGTCTTCTCTCAGTAACGTTGGGCACCATTACTGACAATCTTTAAAAATCAGCCACAAGTTTCTAGAGATCCTTGTTGCTTCAACTGCGCTGATTCTCAGAATCTTACTTCAGGATCCTTGGTATCAAATCTTTCAATTAGCTTGTTGGTAAATTCTTCATAGGTGTGAATGAGGTTATGGCCAAGAGTGACCAAACCGTGATACCACCATTCATGGGAAACTTCATCCAAGTGTAGAGTGGAAAATTTAATTACATCTCCCTCGAGAATCAGTCTAAGTGAAAGATAGTTATCCAATTTTTGCACCCATGACCTGGCTGTACACTTATTACTACCATCAAAATGGTCCAAAGTTAGCTTTCCCAAAGCTTGCTAAAAATCATTTCTAGGCATCATAGGAGGACGATGCTCATTTCTTCCACCATTTCTCCTACTCCTTTGATTCATGAATTGATCAAAGGACCAAGCATCTCTCATATCAGGGGGTAGAGAAGCATACTCCATATATGCTTGCCGAGCGTCATCTACAAAATGAATAACAACTTCCCCTTGTGGTTGTTCCTCCCTTGAAGTGAAGGTAGGGAAGAGAGGTCTAGCGGAAGATCCACTAGTAGTTGCAATGTGCTATCCCACAATCCTATCTCTTCTATTTACCTCAGGACTGTTGTTGCTATTATTTCCATTAGTTCCACTATTTTCAATAATTTGATTATTTTGGGGCTGAATGATATTATGTGTTGCTTGCTGATCCAACTTTGACAACAATCGGGACATCATGTCAATCATCCCATCAAACTTTTTTTCCATTCTTGCCTCCTTTTCTTCATAAGCTTTCCTAAGAATTTCTGACATGTTTTCAATTGTTTTACTAGCTCCTTCAACTATTTTCCCAGTACCTTCAACTATTTTACCAAGATCTCTTAGAGCTTCTAAAAATGTTTCTACCTCTGGAATGGGTGGAAACTAATGCTGAGTTCTGGCCTGACTTCTGGTGAATGGTCTGATTTCTCTTTCGCTCATCTGACAAATAAAAGTTGAATGCCACAGGATGGAAAGGTCTTCTACTTTGATACCATTGAAATGTGCTAGTAAATTTTTTTCTTTAATTAACACAACACAACTAGCACTATGCCAAATGGATTAGAGTTAGCTTCAAAAGAAATCAATTGAAATTGCACTCAATCCAAGAATGTGCATGTGAGATCCTTTGAAAGGCAAGGTGCTAACATATGGCAGAGGAAACCAAATTATAATTGAAAGTAAATACAACTGAAAGCTGAAAGAGGTGATAAACCAGCCATAAAGATTTTCGCTCAACCACTTAAACAGTGGGGGGAATACTACAAACAATTCAAATTAATTCATCCACTACGACAGGCATCCACTCATGAGTGGGGATTCTCCACTTAACAATGGGTGAGAGATGTAAATACAAATCAAATTCCTCCACACTGGCGGTAAACCATCCAGGGGTTATAGTATTTGCATTAGAAAATCATAAGTAAATGCAATAAATAAATGGTTGGATTAGTACTACTAATTCTCAACCTCACAATTAAGAAAAACTGCAAATTACAAGTGTTACAATAGAAGAATGAATGCAAATATGTGAAGGATGAATTTAACAAGTTTGTATAACTCTCAAGACTGACAATGAAGCCAAATTCTGAACTTATTGAAGTCTGATAATAAAAACCAACAAACTGAAACTATAAACCAACAACCTGTGAATCAATGAAATGCTCATAACTTTCTCAATTTACCTCCAAATTGAATGAAACAAAATGCAGAGGCTCTCTAGAAGGTTGGTGCCAAGTTTGCAACAAAGAAATAGCTTCAAAACTCAACCAACAATTTGGCACAAATTTCTATGCACTCACTAGATGGTACAACCCTCTAGAAGGGTGATTTCTCTCGATAAAATCAGAAACTTGGAATTAAAATTTGGAAACCTCCAAATATGGTCGCCTCTATAATAGAAATGCAATGATCAAATACCCATAACCAAAATAAATTCATACTATAAGTTGTAAATGAAAACCACCTTCAGCTGTGTATACACCATCAACATAAAACTGAATGTTCTCACCAAAATTCACCAACTTTGAAGCACAATCTGCTAGTCTGATTGAGAAGTAGCAATAAGACCAACTAGGTGTTGTATTTCAAACTTGAAATTGGTTGAAAGCTAGGAGGTAAGCATTCCTCAAAGCAAAATCAACAGTCATTTTGACAACATAACAGTAGCATAAACATTGGATGCCAAAAATTTGGAGCAAACTTCTCTTTTAAAGAAAAAAAGGTGACTTCAAATTCTAAACATGGGACACCAAAAGCCATTTGCAATATTTTCAATTTCAAAAATAATAAAATCTCCTCAAGGTGGTGTCCCTCTTCAAGGCATATAAAAACTTTATTAAATGTTTAATTTTCCCTTAATGAAGGCGTCCCCCTTCATGGCCACCTTTTAAACACAACTTAAAGATAATTAACTAGGCCAAGGGGTCAATTTGAATTTAAAACAATAGTGCCTTGAAATATATCATTTCACCACAAAAAGCTATTAAGAGGCCAAAAATCAAACCCAATCAACTACTCTAGCTGAAAATGAATTATTGAAGAGCTGACAACTGATCACTGCCATAAGTAGTATTTACTAGAAATAGTAAACACCTAGAAATGCCACAAAACATCCAAGCAAGGAAACCCTAATTTCACCTCAATGAGCCTATCGGCCTTCGGAATAGGCTCATAAGCAACTAATCTGATCACTGATGAGAAGGGGACATTACATGTTGCATCTAAGATATGTGTTTAGCCATATTAAATGTTTATTTAGGTTCACTTGTAAAGTTGTATGTAACATTGGTCAATATTTAATATTGTGAAAGTTGTGTGAGATAAAATAATTAATTGGGAAAAGTATTTAATATTGTGAGAATTTAGTATCAAAAAGTAAATGAGGGGTCAATGGTTTTGTGTACTCATGGTTTTATCTTACCACTTTGTTTTATTTGTGTGAGTTTGATCCTATAAAAGAATGCACATGTTTTTTTGTTAAGGTTGATTAAGCGAGTGGGTTGTCATAGTATTGAGTTTTTCTTGTGAGTACATATGGTTAACATGGCATGGGATGGGTGGTTACATGCTAGGACACATGGATAGTACATTGGAGGAACTTGATGTTTTAGAAGTATTCATGGAAACTCTATAAGTACATTGTAATGCTTTTATTGATGAGTAATACAGAGAGTGTGGATGCTTTTGGAGGTTGGATTTTTTTCCAGAGGCTATATCTTGTGTTATCTTGTGGCCTGTCTATTTGATCTTTGCATTATGGTTATTCTATAAGCTTGCATTCATGCTTTTCTCTTATGGGGTTATGTAGAAAATTTTCAATAATCACTGCATCTTTTGGAATTTGAAATGAACTAGATGTGAAAAAATAACAAAAAGAATATAAATTTTCAAAAAAAATGTGTATTTTGGTACCCCAATTTGGTAGGGTCACAACTCCTAGCTCAATGGTAAAAAATTGGAATTCTATAAACGATTGGAAATTTTTCCAAGAGCTCTAATGTTAACTCCTTGAGTAGTATGCTTTTGGAAATTCATTTAAAGAGATTGACGATAGTTTCAATGCCAAATTTTGTTATGAAGGCCTCTGAAAATACAATTTACTAAAACATAGAAGACACCAAAAAATTGGATTTTTGATATTTTCCATCTCTACTTGTACCAATGCCACCTAAGTGCTCCTAATTTGCTACATGATCAAATAATCAAAGAATAATTGTTTGATTTTTATTTGAGTTTTGATTGTTATTTTTAGTCTAATTATAGTTTTGATTAGGTTATTTCCTTCTTTTATTATTAATTGATTTTTTGTTATTAAATACCTCTTATTATCCTTCTTTGAACAACAATCATTTTCCTTTAACCGAAAATATGACATTTATTACAAGTACCATAAAAATAATACTTATTAGAAACAAGTTTCTTATTTTCATAAATTTTAGGTGATTGGTTTGGATCACACCCTTATTTTGTGGAAAATAGTTTTTGGTGCAATAAATAACATTATTGAAATTTTCTTTTGAATTAAAATTTGACATTATATGTTTTTAAATGCGAAGTTCAAGGAGGTTGCAAGATTATATTTGTTAAATTCTTGATTTTTTATTTTTTTTAGGTAAGTGCTACCAAAGGAGGTAGCTCCCTCTATTGATTCAAACATAAAATAACAAATTGCCATACAACATCCATTAGTGATACAAATATCCTACTCCTTCAGCTATTTCTACAATCTTTGCCAGAACATTTTCCTCTATCAGCCTCGAGTTTCTCTCAAGGAAACTCATGAAGTCACTAATGTTATATTTCTGCTCAACTCCTTTCCAGAATAGCCTCCATGCTTTATGCAACTTCACATTTTTCTTGTCTTCATTCAAACGTAGAACACCAACAACAAGCCCGAACTCAGGATCCACCAAAATAGTGTCTATAGTTGTCAAGACCCACAAGATAAGTCTCCTCACGTCCATACCGTAGCATTGCACAAACACCCGACAACATTTCACCAGTCACCTGCACATAGTTCTTGAAGAACCGCTCTAGCACCACACCATCATGAGTATGATTGCTGCTTCGAAAATCCTCTCCTACCACCATTTTTATCGCCTCTACCTCCTTAATCTGGGCCTTTGGAAACAAGACTCAGATTTGATCCTCGCACGACTTCCGCGGGACATCACTGCTAGCATTCAAACATCTACAAGTTATGACGAAATGACTTGCCATCTTTGAGTCTGAGTAACAATAAACCAATATCTTCTACTTAAAGCCCATTTGTAGTCCCAATCATCCATAAAATATTCCCAATTTCGATCTAGCCAACTCCTTAGACATAAACAAAAACACGACTCACCCATATGTTGCCACCTCTTTGAGTAGTATAGTTCCCTTCCAAAATCGCCTCCCATTCTTATGTTCTCACCCATGACCAAATCTATATTTGATTCACTCGTCCTATCAAATTTAGACTTCTTCGAAAACTTATAAAACCTTTGAATCCACAAGCAATCCCATCATGAAAGGCCAACTCAACGTTGAGTTGGCATAACCAACCTCGTGGTAAGCAGTCAATTATCAATCGTGGTTGTAGTACTTACAATATTTTTGAATTAACTCTCATAAATCAATGTTGAGAGAGTTGCCAAATAATTTTATCTCCTCAGGTGATGCCAATGACGATCCTAAAATTTCCAAATAATCTGCCATGGCATTTGCCTCCTGATATACATGGGCCAAAGAGTAAGATTCTAACTTCTCAAGATACAGTCCAATCCAATGCAAACGTCCTTTGAGTTTCCAATTTTGAATTGACATCTTCCCGACCACATTGATGCATATCTGAGAATCACCTTCAATTATCATAGTCTTTATTCCCTTTTCCAGGCATAATCCCAACCCTCTAGCAAGCACTTCCAGTTCAGCTTCGTTGTTGGTTGCCACTCCAATATTCCTTGCTAGAGCCCAAATACACATGCCTTGCCAATTCCTTATTATACATCCTATACAAGATTTCCCAGGGTTACCTTTCAAAGCCCTATCGAAATTTAACTTGTAGCAATCCTTATCTGGGGGCACCCATCAAGCATTTGTCCTTAATTTCCTAGATATCATCGAGTCTAGGTTTGGGGGCTTTAAACCAGACCATGCATTTTGCAATAAACTATCCCATCCTATGAAATGCATAACCTTCGGCTTGCCTCATTTCGAGTTTAGAAACTCACATAGGCCCCCACTTCTATCTTCTTGATGGTTGATTCCACAAGTTTCCCAACATCACAAAAGATCCTTATATTCTTCTCTTTCCACACTTGCCAAACTACCATCGCTAGGATAGCCCCCCAACCATCCGCCTAGACACATTTTTTATTACCATCAAGCCAACTATGCATAAATTCCAATAAGTCCTTTTGTTTGGTCGTAGACCACCCAAGCGATTGAAGCAACCAATCCCAACAATGACACAAATATTCACAGTTTATTAAAAGATGATCAGTTGTCTCCTCATCTTTGGAACATAGTGGACATCTGCTTGGGCCCTGAAAGCCAATCAAGTGTAATCTGTCACCTATCAAAATACGTTTATGGAGTGTCATCCACATAAAGGCTCCTACCTTGGGGAGGATACCTTGCTTCCAACACACTTTTTCTAGCCACTCCATAGTTTCCCTCTAGACATACTATATTTTATAGCCCAACTTGACTGTGTATTCTCCAGTCTTTTCCCCATCCCATATTATCTCATCCTCACCCGAAGTGATCAAGACCCTTCAAAGTTTTAGCATTTCCACAAGTATCACCTTGTCTTCCACTGGAATATCGTGATCTTCCTTGCTTACCCATTCCACCACTAAACACCAAAAATTGTTTTTTGAATGTATGTAATTCGCCACCTTTCGGCCTTTGACTTGTATTACAGATTCCAACCAGTCCCGATCCCCAAAAAACTCAAATATCGTTGGGTGGCCATTCCACAAATCATGCCAAAAATCTTCCCTTCGTCCATTTCCAACCTTCCATGTAAGGTGATTAGTAATTATATCCTTGCAACTCCACAAAATTTTTCATACCACCAAACCACCATTTGAATTTCCTATAGTGAGAATGCGTTTTGGCGAATTATCGTCTAGGTACTTCTTTCTAATTATCTTACACCATTGGCTTTCCGAATTTCTATACATCTTTCAACACAATTTTTCTCCTAGGGCTTGATTTTGAAGATCCGTACACCTCAACCCTACACCACCAACATCTTTTCCTTGGCATGCAGTGTTCCAATTTATTAATGGTATTCACTTTGTATCTCTTGCACCCTCCCAAAGGAATTTTTTCATGAAGTCCTCAACATCACCAACTCCCTTATTTGTCATTCTGAAACATGATATGGTGAAAATTAGTACTGTTTCCAACACAGATTTTATCATTAGGATCCATCCAACAAGTGATAGCCACTTGCTTTTCTAGGCTTTCGCCTTAAACCTGCACTTTTCAATTGTGTCCTGCCAATGATCACTCATGCAAGCACCTTAAAAAAGGGGTGCACCTAAATGTTTGGACAAGAGAGCCACAATCCTAAAACCAAATATATCAACAATCTTCTTCCTTATTGCACCTTTGGTGTTCAAAAAGTAAATTTCAGATTTCTCTTTGTTGAGGAATTGCCCCGAGGCCACCGTGTATTTATCTAACACATATTTTATTACCTTAGCCTCCCATATGGAAGCCTCACCAAAGAGCATTATGTCATCGACAAATTGAGAATGAGTAATTGGTTCAATACCTTTAGCTACACCAACACCTTTCCACATTCTGGATTCTCTTAAAGTTCTAAAATGCCAACTCATTGATTCAACCATAATTACAAACAAAAATGGGGATAAATGATCTCCCTATCGGAGATCGTTAGTTGCTTCAAAAAAACCACATATTGACCCATTAACTAGCACTGAATATCTAGGGGTAGAAATGCAAAACTGAATCATATTAATCCACTAAGAAGAAAAGCCAAACCTGACCAAAACATCAATCAAGAAATCCCAACAAACACAATCATATGCTTTGTTGACATTGAGTTTGATTATCATGCTTTTATGCCTTTCTAAAGTGATTGTGTGTATGGTTCCAACAACAGATATGATGCTATCAATTATTTTCCTTCCTGGAGTGAATCCATTTTGTTCCTCTGAGATTATCTCACCCAAAACCTTCTTCAGTCTATTCACCAACACCTTTGCCAGAATTTTGTAAATTGTATTACATAATGCAATTGGTCGGTAATCAAAGAAAGACTTACATTCACTTTTCTTTGGTATTAAGGTGATTGTCATGTTGCTCAAGTCCCTGACAAGTTTTTGTTTCATCCTAAATTCCTCCAAAATTTCTAACAAATCCTCACCCATGAAGTGCCCACAATTTTGAAAAAACTTGGCCGTTAGGCCATCCAACCCTGGGGCCTTGTTCAGATGCAGCCCAAAAACACCCGCTCTAACTTCTTCCAATGTAAACGGTGTGCAAAGAATTTCATTATCAGCATCTCCTATGCAGTTCATAATGTGAGAGGAAAGCAAAATTGTCTATAAGATCATCCCCATTCCTACTTGCGAGCAAAGACTGGAAAAATCTGATCACTTCAGTTTCAATCCCATCTTTGTTAGAGACCACAATACCATTGACATTCAAAATATTGTCAATTCTATTTTTTCCCCTCTAAATTTTGACCAAATTGTGAAAAAACTTAGCATTGGAGTTGCCCGCTTTAAGCCAAGTCTCCCTAGCCTTATCCCTCCAATATATTTCTTCTCTGGCCAATAGTTCAACATGCTTTGCTCTAAGTTCTTTCTCATTCTGGAACTCAGACTCGGACATTCCAAAACTAATAACATATTCATTCAAAGTCTCCAAGTCTTTTTCCACATGTTCCTTCTCTTTGAATATGTTCCCAAATACTAATTTGTTCCACCATTTTAATTTATTCTTTATATATGCCAGTCTTTTTGTGAAACAAAAACTTACTATCCTAGATATATGTTGATCTTCCCTCCACCATTGTTCCAAATTCTTTGTCAACTCTAGATTGTGCCGCCACATCGCTTCAAATTTAAAATAGCTTTTTGTTGGGTGCTCACTCAGGCAAAGGTCCATTTGCACCAGAAAATGGTCTAACATGGCCACAAGAAGAATGCTCAACTTGTATCTATACTCCTCATGTAACCATCCTTCACCAATGAAGAAGCGATCCAGGCATTCTAAAATATTTGTAAAGCTAGCCCGTCTATTGGTCCATGTATATTTCGTTCTTGCCATGCAATCCATCACTGGTAAGGTATCAACAAAATTTCTAAATTTTTTCATGATCTTGGTTTCCTTATTCAATCCCCCACTCTTGTCCTTCAAATCCAATATGGCATTGAAATCACCACCAAGAATTACCTTATTGTCCCCCAGATAAGTATACTTCTCTTTTATACTATTCCATACAACAAGTTTATCATCGAGCTTTATCAGACCATAGACATTGAAAATGGGAAAGTTTGCATTTGTTTGTCTACTCCTTAGCAAGCATAGAAGCAACCCCTGATTGAACTCCAAGAATTTGCAATCAAATTTTTCTGGAGACTTGAGGATCCCCATACCACCAGCCGATCCAGATGCATCACAAAAATGCACAAACCATTTCTTGCAATAAACACAAAATTTGTCACCTTCTGCTGCACTTATTTTTGTTTCTTGCAATAGCACAACATCAATTGCACACCTATCTAAATGACGCTTCACCAAGCACCATTTGTCAAGGGTGTTTAAGCCCTTGACGTTCCACGTGAGGATCTTCTTTGTCCTCCAAGGGAGATCTTCGCTCCCTTGGATAGTAAAAAGTCCATGATGCTCAAGAGGCCCTTTTCTTCTACCTCCTCTCATTTCTACTTTAGGGATTTCCTTCCTTTCCCTTTTTTGGCTCTATTCACCAACTTAGTCGTTATCTAGCTTATGTGTGTAGGATCTATGACATCCAATTCATTCTCCTCAAAAGAAACATCATCCAAATCATCATTCTCCATATCATCATTGTCTTGATCACCTTGCAGAACCCACAAATTCGCCTCCACCACCTTTTCCGAAGCTTCACAACAAAGCTCATGACTAATTGAACCCATAGGGAGACAATCCAACCCAAATCCAATCTCCCAAGGATTGTGGCCTAGATTCTTGTCGCTACTAGGTGCAAAAATCACATCTTTGATCAGAGAAGCTCTCGAAGTAGAGAGCCTTGCCTCCGTAACCTTTTTATTTTCCTCTGGTGCAGTCAAAACCGGCTCCTTAGCACTCAGATTCCCTACTATGTTCGTCGTCCCAGAGTTTGGTAGGGTAAGCAAGTTTGAAGCTTGTGGGGCTTTGGGATGCCACATCTTCATCGTCTTTTAGCGCCTATTGCATGTAGACTCCATATGTTTTCTGCTACCACACCACAAGCAAAAGGCTTTATCTTCCTCAACATCCATCTTAATCAATTGGTGATTCCCACCCCTACACAACAGAATCTCCTGTGGAACTTTAGAGATCGCCGCGATTTGAACACTGGCATATAGATATGAATCTCCATCCAATATTTCTGAGTCAACATCCATTAAAGTGTCGAGTGTGCATCTGATCTTCTCAAAACATTCTTCCACCCAATATTCCAATGACAAATTGTATAATCGGATCTAACAAGCTTCGCATATGGATCGATCTTGATCGGATCCAAACAAGCATCTCATATGGATCGGTCTTGATCATATGAATATAGAGAGGCCCTTGAATTTGGGGCAAATCATATTGGGGCATGAAGCCCTGGTATCCAAATTTTAATTCTTTCATAGAAACTTTCTCAACTTTTCTAATTTGGGTGCACCTTTCAAATCTGCCATTACAATTTTGGGAATCCATCTACCTATGCTCCATTGGAAATTTTATCTTAGGATTGACCCTCCCTAAAGGGTGACCATCCTTCACTCTATGTTCTTCCTTCACATTTGCATGAATTTTAATGGAAAGGGATTCTATCGCAACCCCTTCCCACCAAAATAAAAATCATAGTTGGTGCCAATAG
>VDFB02271358.1:123882848-124326532 GCA_007258455.2 Sequoia sempervirens
AATACATCCTCTTAAATCTAATACCTAGGAAATCAGAACTCCTATTTTATGAAGTTGACACCTTTTATATCATTGAAATTAAATTGTTGGAATACCTAAAAAAAATTGGAGAACCTATGAGGCTGAAGCAACGTGCAATCAACCATTTTATTTTTAACTTTGAGAGAGAAAAGTCATCTATTTGTAAACGAACATAACGTAGTTGCTATTTTTCCATGGCAGATACTCCAAAAGTCCAAAATCTATAATAGCCAAGGGATCATATCAGCCATTCAAAATTGGAAGATAAGTTCACCATAATGAAGAAAAGGATTCTTATAAACATGCTATTTTCCATTCATAGAAAAAAGTGTTTTTCAATTGAAAAGATGTTTTGATTCTTTCTTTCTCTTGATTGCTTGCTTTTTTGTCATTTTGATGATGGATCATGAAATATGAACTTGACACTTGATTATTATAGATTTTGGAAACTTGATGCTTTTAAGACGTTTTGATTTTTAATTTTCCCAACTTTCCCACCTGAAAGAACCCACCATTGAAGTTACATTTGATGGAAGTTCTATACATTGGATTGCATGACATGCTTCACCATAACCCCACAAGAATATTATTAATATTAGATAAAAATTTATGTGGGTTGTATTATGCCTTTGGCTTCCACTATGCTTGGATAGAAGTCTTCTATTCACCATCATAAGCTTCTCAACAAAGCATACCCACCATGAATTAGTTGTGATGATACTGGAGAAAGGTATCATCTTTTTTACATAAATATCTCATAGTTAACCTCTGCTTTTATTCTAGGTGGTGTAAAAACACAGAGATACACACTGTGCTCAGAAAAATTTGTCCTCTCCATTGAGAGCTTTAAAGTACAGATGCACATGGAATAGCAGATTTCACTTTGGAGATAAAAAATGCAAATATAGATCAAGAACTAAGCATATACAAATTATGATAAAAAATGCAAAGCTTTATCTGATTTCTAAAAGAATGTTTTATCTAGTGATTGGGTAAACCAATGTATAGAGAGGAATGAGAAAACATGTGAGATAGTGGTTGGAAGAAAAAATTCTAGCCAAGAAGCCATGGATTTAGAAAAAACATCACAAGGGATGAAGTAAGAATGGCTATCAGGACAATGAAGGATGATAAATGCTCCAGAGGTTTTGTAAAATTCCACAAAGGGAGAAGAAATGTGCATAGCTTTTTCTTCTAGAGGACCTATTTGAACCTCATAAACAATATATGGAAGGGCATTGCAACAACAATTGCTGATCTTGAATACATATATTTTATGAATCTGTATGACTATGGATGCTAGCAACTAAATTTGACTTATAATGAGTTAAATATCACAACTTTTCTATTCTTCTATAAAAGCATATTAGACTAACTTCTATACAACATTACTTTTTGCAGGTAGGGCAGATGATTCAAGTTGAATCAGATCCACAAAAATGAGATGAGTACATCTTCAAAGGTTAATGAAACTTCCAAATCAGGTTCTTTCATTATCAGTGGTCTACTTATTGTTCAACAATCACTCTGGCAGACAGGGCTTAAATTTGATGGTCGACCTTTCCTTTCAACAAATTTTTTAATGACGGTTATCTATTCAAAGGTGCCCTTAAAACATTATGATATACCTTAGTGTAAGTAAAATTATATATAAATCAAATATATATATCATTATAATTCTATATAAATTTTGACAGTCAATCCAAAATCTCTCCTTTCATCTAATACAATCTTCTTAAAATTTTGATTGTTTTTTACGGCAAAAATCTCTAAATACGGTCATACGGCCATCAAATTTAAGCCCTGCTGGCAGAAATGTTCAGTGGTCTACTTATTGTTCAACAATCACTCTGGCAGAAATGTTCTCTGTTTTTAGGAATAGAAATCTTTATTTTCTCTCTGTGAGTAAGCTTTTTTCTCTATTCTTATCTGTTTCTCTTGTTTTACAGGCAAGAGAGCCTAAAAGTTTGAACTCTTCAAATTTGGAGGAGTAAACACACATTTTGAACTAATCTTCGGGGAAAATTTAACACAAAATGACTTAGAATTTGAAAAGGTAACGAGTCCTCACAGCCAAGCCATTACAAGGATTACAAGTTTGCCAATGCCCAATTTTATATATTTCCTTCAACTTTATCACAAACATCACAATATTCAATACCTTTCGGCCAATATCCATCACAAAAATTCATTTTTGCATTTCAATCAAACCCTAGCCAAGAATACAACAAACAAATTTCTCAAACTAGACACAAACGAGACAAGGCAAATCAAACAATCTAGTGAATAGCCCCGGATGGAACCTGGCAAAATATAGTCGCCGTTGCTGATGACCTCGGCCGACAAGCTCTTCCCTCAATCCTTTCGCCCAAGCGTTCCAAATAGTGGGCCTAGGGTTTTTTTTTGGATTTTATTTCCGTATTTTTGGTCGATACGCTTACGGTTTATACCGTTTCGGCCGAAATATACTCGACCGAACAGGTCCATCCCGGATAGACAGCGTGCTAACACCCCGTGATAACATTTAAGGCCAAAAGTAACTCTGACCGAAAGGTTGACCCGCGTAGAAAAGCCATGTAGAACACCCCTTGGATTAAGGCGAGAAACTGCTCGGCGAGGTTAGTCACGACCAAAGTAAATCGGTCAGATTATTTTATTTGGCCCGAAATTAATGTCTGGGTTGTCTTTCACCTCTAGAACAAACTAACACGATGACTATAATCAACAAGCAAGTCTTAATTCAAAAATTGCAACAGGATAGGCTGCTACTGGGAGAAGAGGCTAACTTGTGGAGCCTGTTGCTTTCCAATTAGTGTAGGGTCCATTATCAAAAGAATTCTGAGTTAACCTGCCAACCCTGTGTATATATCTTAAATAATGTCTCCCATGTTGAAGAAACTTGTGAATTTCAACCCCAAACCCCCACTAATAAATTTCCATTTGAAGCAAAAGATGCAACCATCCTTACGAGAGAAAATCTTGCTCAAAGGGAAGATTTTTCCCAACTCGAGCAGACTCAGGTTCTATGCTCTAAACTACGAAAAAAGAATGAGGAATCTCAATATTTGCTTATTACACCTACTCCGGATACCCTTCCAATTCCCAAGGCATTGGTGAAAACTGAATTGAATTGTGAGCTAACCCAAGAGGAGGTTCAGGAATTAGTTCCTGAATAGATTTTGAATCTAGGTGAACCTTCGGGTAAACCTTGTCCCCAACTACCTTCAAATCTTAATAGCCAGCACCAGTCCAAGCCGCCACATACTCCTAGCAAGCAAACACCTGTGGCCTCAAAGAAGAAAGAGATCCTAGCTCCAGGTCAATTATGGAGTCTTAAATTTGATGGCTCCAAGTCCAAATCAGGAAGTGGGGCAGGGATTGAATTAACCAACCCAAAGGGGAAGACTTACTTTGCTTCTTACAGGTTACAGTTTGGCTGCATAAACAACGTATAGAGTATGAAGCACTTGCTCGAGGTCTGATATTCACTCATCAAAAGAAGGTCACATCTCTCATGGTTATGGGGGATTCTGAATTAATTGTCAAACAAGTTCGTAGCCAATATACTTGCCATAACAAAAGATTGGTTGCTTATAGAAATAGAGTTTGGAATCTGATTGAGGATTTCGATGCTTTTGGAATCACTTTGATTCTTATAGAACACAATTTTATTGTAGATTCCCTTGCAGTCACTGCTAGCACTCTGGAGCCTATGTAGGACTCTGAGTTGAAAATATTTTTAGTTGAACTAGTCTCAATCCCAGCAATCTCGGATAATGTCTAGAATTTATAGG
The DNA here is from genome assembly GCA_007258455.2 of Sequoia sempervirens. NCBI lineage: Eukaryota > Viridiplantae > Streptophyta > Pinopsida > Cupressales > Cupressaceae > Sequoia > Sequoia sempervirens. Next base: position 123,886,664 of record VDFB02271358.1, read on the forward strand.
TCTTCGATGATGACCAACACATACTCGCCTTCTTGGCAAGTTATGATGTCTTTGAAGGACATATAATAGATGATTCAAAAAGAGATCATGGGGATTGGGACCCTGAGAGTTGTGACACTGAAGGGATAATAAATTTGAAAAGCAACAGCATTCCCAAGGGGATGGTAGCTTTGGAAAGAATATTTGACTATGATCCTTGGGCTCGTGAGAGGGTGCCAACACAAAGTGATGGAGGGAAGTATGAATCTATTAATTTGGCTGATTCAGGTCCTGAAAGAAATGTTTATATAGGAAAGACTTTCCCTGAGGAGATCAGAAATGAAATAGTTAAGGTGTTAAAAGAAGATATTGCAGCAATTTCCTGGAGTTATGAAGATTTAAAGACTTTTGACACCTCTATGATCATGTATACAATACCTCTGAAGCTAGAAGCAAAGCCTTTTCATCAAAAGCAGCGCCCGGTGAATGCTTTGATCAAGACATTAATACAGAAGGAAGTGTAAAATCTTTTGTCACCAAGAATCATTTTCCTAGTACGGCACTCCACTTAGGTTTCCAATTTAGTTCCAGTATGAATAAAAGGGGGGAGATCAGACTGTGTGTTGACTTTAGGAACCTAAACAAAGCCTCAGAGAAGGATAACTATCCACTTCCTTCTCTTGATGAGGTATTACAAACTGTCAACGGATCTCAGATGATGTCATTCTTGGATGGTTATTCTGGGTATAACCAAGTGCTTGTCAGCCATGAGGAAAGAATGAAGACTGCCTTCACTACTAAGTGGGGGAAATTTTCCTATCGTAGAATGTCATTTGGACTTATCAATGTTGCAGCTACATTCCAGTGTGCAATGGACATAGCATTCAAGGATCTAATAGGTAAGTGTATCATTATCTATGTAGATGACTTAACTATTTTCTCTAAGAACATAAAGGACCATGTTGATTTAGCAAAAGTCCTTAAGAGATGTATAAGCTATGGAGTGTCCCTAAATCCCAAGAAATGTGTGTTTGGAGTTTCTGAAGGGAAACTTTTAGGCCATGTGATATCTGAAAAGGGGATATCCATAGACCCTGATAGAGTTGAAGCCATCTTGAAACTGAAAATTCCAGGAAGTAAAAAGGAGATGAGATCCTTCTTCGGAAGGATCAATTTTGTGAGAAAATTTATTACAGGGTTTGTAGAAATTGTCAAGCCACTTAATGAGATGATTTGAAAAGATGCAAAGATAGAGTGGAGCAATGAGGCTAAATCTGCTTTCTTGTAGATTAAACAATCAATATCTGAGGCACTAGTCTTAACTAGCCTAGATTATTTAAAGCCCTTCTATATCTATTTCTTTGCATCCGATCATTCATGTACAGTTGTCATAACACAACGAAGAGGAGAGGGAGATGAAAGTTCAATTGCCTTCATGAGCTCCCCATTCAAAAATGCAAAATTCAGGTATTTGCCCCTTGAGAAGCAGGCCTTTGCATTGGTGTGAGCAGTGAAGAAATTCAGGCACTATATTCTTCAAAGTCAGGTTGTTGCTATAGTTCTGGATCCGGCTGTTAAATCTCTCCTTATGCAGAGCGAGTTAGGAGAAAGAAGAGGAAAATGGATGGCTATTTTGCAAGAGTATGATTTAGAAATACATCCAATGAAGCTCGTCTAAGGACAAGGCTTATCAAAGGCTATGGCGGATGTTGACAAGAGTATCACTTGCCAATAGTATACAGTGCAGTCATTCACCAAGGATCTGTGGTATACAAATTTGATCTTCTTCCTTCTCAATAACAAATGCCCAGAGGGGATGAAAGCTACTCAAAGGAGGGAATTAAGGATGAAGAGTGCTCATTACATGCTCAAAGGAGGATCCCTATATAGAATAAATTATGAGGGAGTTTAATTGCGTTGTTTGGATCAGCAAGAAGCCAAGCATGCTATTGCCAAATTTCATAGTATACACGGCACAGGGCATGGATTTGTCGATTCATTGGCTCATCAAATTCTCAAGTCAGGTTATTATTGGCCCCACATGTTCAGGGATACACATCAACATTTCAGAACATGTCACACATGCCAAACCTCTGCACCCAAAGAGTGTAATCCTACAATTCCCTTACAACCAATTTATGAGGTAAGACCATTTGCCCAATGGGCATTGGATTTTGTAGGGGTAATTAATCCAAACTCTTCTTACAAGTCATAAGTTCATCCTAACAGCAACTGACTATTGCACGCACTAGATCAAGGCTCATCCATGCAAGAATAGCACCACAAAGGTGGTTATCATATTTCTTAATGAAAGCATCATAACCAGGTTTGGAGTACCCTTCACCTTGGTATGTGACAATGGCCTCGCTTTCTCGTCTGATGAGTTCATAAAATGGGCCTATGAACATAAAATTATTCTAAAGTACTCATCTAATTACTACCCTCAGGGAAATGATGTAGCAGATTCTACCAATAAGAACCTATTGGAAGTAATAAAGAATTACTAGTGAACAATCCTAGAGACTGGCATACCTAGTTGAGATTTTCCTTATGGGAAAATCGAACCTGTATTAAAGCCACTCTAGGAAATTCCCCTTTTAAGTTAGTCTACGGCCAAGAGTTGGTCTTCCCCATACATCTGCACATACCTGTCCTCAGGTTTATGCAAGAATTTTATTCAAAGGATGATCAGATTGAGGTAAGGCTAACCAATATTTAAACATGGAAGAACAGAGAGACACTACTTTACAGCAGTTCTTCAAACATTAGGTTGTTGTCAAATTTTGGTTTGACAAAAGAGCTAAGATCAAGGCTTTCGGCATATCAGATCTTGTGTTGCTATGGGACAAGGCTAAAGAGAACAAGGGCGACCATCAGAAGATTAATAAACTCTGGTTGGGTCCCTATCAAATAGCTGAGATTTTGGGTGAGAATTTTTTCCACTTGACCACCCTAACAGGAGAACCTGTACCATTTCCTGTCAATGGTCAGTTTCTCAAGCATTGCTTTGGCCCATGAGGGTCTGATTTTCTGAATCTGTTGCATTATATGTAATTAGCTACTCTTTTGTTGTTGTTGGTTTTGTTCGCTTGTTTGTTCTATTTTTATTTTCATTTATTTTTGTTTTGTTGTCTTTTTCCTTGGGGACCTTCATTTCTTTCCATTTTGAAATGAAGGGGTTGTTATTCAAAGTATGTTATAGGCATCAGGAGAGAAATTGATTTAGGTATTTTCAGGTATATCTGTTGAAATATTTTGTTCTAAACTTATGTCTTATGGTCATTTTAACATGGGTTTGAAAAGTTATTAAGAATAAGGTACATTGTAAATAATCTCATGAACTATGATTGAATTCTGTCACAAAATAGATAAAAAAATCTGCCTATGTAAAGTGCTTATTCATCTCAGGGTGACTGTATTTCTGATCCAAGTCAAAAATCTGATTCCCAAAACTTTCATAAGATTCACTGTAGTTCTCAACCCACATTTTAGATTAGTTATATCTAAGTATTGAGAAAATTCAATAAAATAATTCCCATAAGAAAACCTTGTAAAAGAAAAGAGAAAAGAGAACCATTGAAAGAAAGTAGACTCAATATCAAATGGGTGATTCAAGTATCTCTATCAGGGCTATGGATGCCTATCTGGTAGTAGAGTGATGCTTTGAGAGAACTAGAGGTATCTCCATCAGGGCTATGGACACTTGACTGGCAACGGAGCAATACACAGTATTTTATTGCATGACAGTTGAAGGGCTCAACCTACGTAGCTTGGATCTTAGGTATAGTTGTTCAAGGGTGGTGAAAGTTTTTATGAAGAAAGATGCACCATATATGCACACACTCATATTCAAAGTAGTTCATCTTGATATACATATGAGATTCCAACTCAACCTTACTCAATATATTTAATCCTACCTAAGTTAGCATGTTTCATAAACTAGAGGTTCTGGGTGACTAAATTCTTCATTATCTTGAAAATGGGTAAACCATTTTCCTAGCCAAGTCACCATTTGTTATACCTTGCATAACCACCCCATTTTTGTTTTTGGAACAAAATGGGTCCCCCCTTTGTTTTTGTTCTGTCTTTGGTGTTTTGTTTGGGTCTTAGGAGTTTCTTTTTTTTGCTCCTATGTCTTTCTTTCTTTTGCTCTAGCGGAAGCGGATCTGGAACCGAAGCTGGACTTGGAGTTTTTGTAAAAGTTTTGAATTCGGGTTCCATTCCGACTCTAGGTCCGCCTTCCTTCCTTGTTCCTTTCATTGTCTATCGGTGTGTTTTGTGCTCTTAGGTTTTTTCTTCCCTTGAGTTGTTTGTCCTTTTCCTTGTGTTTTGTTTAAGCCTGAGTGGAAGCGGAAGCGGAGTTGGAAGTGAATTTAGAACTTTGTAAAAGTTCAGTTTTTGTTCCTGTTCCGATTCTGACTCCGCTCGTTTGCTTTGTGTTGTTTTTTTTGTTCGTGTTTGGGTCGGGTTCGGTTTTTGTTCCGGCCCTGCTTCCCTTCATTTTTTGTTTTTGTCTTGGTTTTTGTTCTTGTTTGTCAGGGACAGAACCGGAGTTGGAACCAAACTTGGGACTTTGTAAAGGTTTAGTTTCAATTTTGGATCTGACTCTGCCCTCGTTTCCTTCTGTTGTCGTTTCTTTGTCGTGAATTCGAGTTTGCTTCTGCTCTACCTTTTGGTGTCCATGAGATTTAACTATTTGTTTGTGTTGTTCACTCCACCCGACCTACCACTTTTATTGCATTAATTGTAGGTTCTTCACACGCACAAAATTATTTTTTAAAAAAAACCATCTTTAAGGTTAATTGGCTCATTATCCTTGTTATCTAAACTGTTTTAGTGAACCAAAGCCAGGAGAACTTTGAGAAAAAGTGATTTGATTGCGGAGGCGTGGTGATTTTCGGATTTCTATCAAGTTTTGGTCTTTCCTTGTGGGCATTTTGATGTAGGGTCTCTTTTCCCTTTTTTTCATGTTTTTGCTTTGTCGTTTTGTATTTGCACTTTGCGTGTTGTTTTCTCATGTGTTAATAGAATCCTTTTCTATGAATCTTCGCTTTCTTTTTTGTTTTCTTTTGGTTTTGTTTATGTCCTTCTTTGTTTTCTGTTCTATTCTCTTTCTTTCCATTTGTCATTTTTTCTTTGTTGTCGCTTTCGTGGCAGGTGCGTTTTGTCATGCCCTAGTTTTTTTAGGGCTTCCATTTACCGAGGTTTTCCATACTTTAAATGTTTTAAAATTTGTTTGGGAACCCTTCTAATCTTAATTTTGTGTCCATTCTATGATTTTTGTGATGGGTTTGTGATGCCCTAACTTTTTAAGTTGACGTATCGTGCAAACTAGGGTTTACTCGATAACCTTTACAAAATAGTTTCCTCTAAGTTTAAATTGGTCTTTGTACGGTTAAGGTGTGGGGGTTAAGCCCCTCTACTTTGGATTTATTTGTAGACCATGTGACACAGATCCTTATATTCATGTGACCATGTCTTCAAGAAAAGTGCTTTGCTTTTATGTGTAAACTGGCGAAAGTGAACTCGGGACCGAACTTGTCTATAGGATGTTCAGTATTGAGAATCATTCCTAAAATGATCCTGCTTCTGGTCATTGATGATTTTGGTCTTCACGCTTGTCCTTAAGCAGAGGCGGAACCGGAGTAGAGGTCGAACTTGGAATTAGCGATTGGTTTCTAGTTCTGTTTCCATTCCAGACCCAATTCCGGTCTTGTTCAGGTTTCGGTTCCAATCCCACTATGTGTTAAAACTATGTCATATTCTTAATTCTTCTATGATTTCACTTCCAACGAAAGTGAAATTTGGCTTAGTATGAAAGTTTTCCTAAGGAAGGAGGATGGTATTACATGATAAATTGATTTTATGCTTTTGGTTCATCTAATATAGGAGTTTATTATAGAATAAAAACATGTTTGGAGCATCAAAAGAGGCTTCTCAAAGGAGCCAACCCACATAAACTTCAAGGCAAGGATCCAAGCCAAAGAAGGTTAAAGTGGAGCAGCTCCCCTACACTCTGGCGTGTAAACATAGAGAAGCTACTCTCACTACCAGCAAGGTTGATTTTGATTAGGAAAACATCACTGATACCAACTTGGGCCCGTTCAGTTATGAGGAGTTTCTCTTGGAGACATTTGGTGAAGAGGTAACAAGAAGGACACAGAGGATTGTCCAATTTGGACTAGCACATGTCGCTATCTTCCCACTATCAGTCCAATGTCCTAAATTAATAATGACTACAAATGGAGCCTACAATCCTGCCACAAGACAATGTGTGGATTTATAGGGGAATGTTATCATTGACTTAACACCCCAAATGATTAGATTTTTGTTCAATGCACCTGCTCCACAAAATCCTAAATAGCTCAATGAGGCGGAGGCACTGAAACTATATAGTAACAGGAAAGAAGCTAATAGAATACATATGAATAAGAGTTGGATGAGAGTTGAGAAAAAATCTTTGGAAAAAATTACTGGTCAACCTAAGAGGGCAGATTTCTATAAGGAATCTATGATATAATAATGATGCTTTGTAGGATGTTTGGGAAGAGGGATGCCTCCCAATTTAAAGAATGGATGTTCCCATTCATCCAAACCATTCTTGATGGTAGACAACATTTTGATTGGCCCATGATTGTCTTAGATTGCATACATAATCAGATGATTAGAGTGAGAGAAATTAAGATTTTCTTCATGACCTCTTATGTAGTCTATGCAGCTGCCAGAAGAGGAATATTTCCTGGACTAAATGCAATAAGTGTATTGGGAGAGGCTCAAGGGAAAAAGAATGTATGGGATCATTATGATCAGCTTACCTTACAAACCTCGGAGTCACACTTCAAAAGGGTTAATGATGTATTTCTTGATGTCATCATTAACCGACTAACAGGGGATGTTGGTTACAGACTAAGCAGAGAGGCCATGGCCTTCATTAATGAATTGGGACATTGGTTTATTCCATACCCCACATTTACTTACTTTAGGTTGGGAGGTTTTAATGGTCACCCTCATTTACTCCCTATGTGTTGCAGCAATAGAATTTTTTTAATGGAATTCATTTATCAATCCCTAGCAATCAACATGGAGTTTGGTAATAAGCACAAGATAGGTTGTCATAAGTTCCCCATGAAGTTTGGTGAGTATAGTTGTCTACACCTTGTGGCAACTAAAGTAGTTTGTAGTGAATTGATTCACATGAAGTTGGGTTTGTATACTTCAAGGAAACACTATGACCCTGACCATAAGATGCAGGTGCTCCTTCCTGTTGTTCTTGACAAACACTTCAATTTGTTGGAGGACTTTTGGATGGATTTGTAGGATGAATATGATATCAAGAGGAGAAACTATGAAAGACTACCTATCCCACTTATGGTTGGGTTTGGGATAAAAGAAGACATCCCCCGAGACATTTTTTTTGGATAATGGTGTTGGAAATAGGATGTCATTTTAATTACAAATCCTAACATACATTATTTCATGTATCTTTGGAAATGTGTTCAACAACACTAAGATTAGGATGAGATTAATTATTTGGATGAAATAAATCATGAAATTGACATTTGTAGTTATTCCAAAATAATAGGAGCATGTGGGTGCACACATGGTAAGGTGACACTCACCTTTGTATCAGTTAACTATTGGTAACAGTTAACACTTTTCAATGCATGTAAAGATCCTAGGAGTTAGGATTTGATGTTTGCATGTTTGAAGTTCAGTTCAGTTCAGTTCAGATCAGTCTAGTTCAATTCAATTCAGTTTAGTTCAGTTATGGTTCAGTTATCTTCAGTTGCATGCATGTAGTTAGCTTCAATTAACTTGGAATGCATAGCTAATAACTTGAGTTGTATGATAGATAACAGGGACTACCTCTAGTTAACAGGGGATGACCATTCTTGCATTAATGGTGTTGAGTAAATGTTTCAGTTAACTAGAAATCAGTTGGAGCCAACTTGGGCGCCCAAGGTGCTTTATTGGATTTACCTCTCATGCATGATAAGATATTTTGAAGCTTTCGGTTAAAGTAGGATTACTTAAGGGTGCCAACTTTGAGGAAGATCTTTGGAATTATTACCGAAGTGAAGGAGAAGTTGCAGCTTTAGTTTGGGACACTCAAATGCATGAAGTGTTGTAAGCTTTAGTCTTCATTGAATAACTCAACTTGAAGGAATATGGCATACCTTTTCAAGGGCTTGAGCTTGTGCATTATGATCACCATTTGGAGATTACAAAGGTTGCATATTGTCTCTATATCATCACATTCAAGTTGAAGAGTTTTCATAATTGTTATTAAGTGTGAAGAAGATTGGTAAAAATGAAGCATTCTCAAGCAAGAATTGGAGCTATTATAATTCAAAGATTGAATAATAGAATAATTCTTGGTGGAGTTTTTTCCCAAAAGGGTTTCTCCACATTATATCTTGTGTGATCTTTCTAATATCATATCTAGTTCTTCTATCAACTTCTCTCTTCATTCTACAACAGTAAAAATGAATTAATCAGATAATCACCCACAAAGAATATGTAACAAAGAAAGACTTTACTTAGATCAGCAATATTAAAGTTTACAAAGTATTAGCTAAAAGAAAGAAAACACCTCATTTTTCAACAAATGGGGTGACCTTGAATCCTCAATATGACACGAAAATATAGGCACCAAAGACCTTGATCGATGGATTGGAATGTGAAAGGAGTCAATAGATATAAAAGTATATTGCAAGACCAGTTTTAGACAGAAGCATTATTGGAGTTTTTAATCACCGAGGCTCATACTTCAAAGAAAAGAAAGGTTGGAGGTACCACTCAAGGGTACAAGAGGACAAAGAGAAGAATGGCTTCTAAGGAGCCCCTAGAGTTCTTCCCTCCTAATGTTGGAGAGGAAACTGAAATTCCTGCTCAAGATCCTCCAAAAACACATGATGAAGAAGTGGCAATAGATGTTCGTGCTTCAACATCTATTGCAATGGAAGCATCCACTTAGCCCCTTGTCACAGAGCAACCAAGTAAGGAAGTACCTATGGGAAGTCTCCATAAGGAAACTGAGTTATTAAAGGAGAAGGAGCATGAAATAGAAATTCATCATATTAACACTGAATTTGAGGCCACCCCATCCGACAAAGAAACTCATGTGGTGGCATCCCTTGATGTAATAGATGATGTAGGGATTGAGCACATATTGACTGAAGAGGACTAATGGAAGTTGTTTGAGGAGGCTAAAAGGGAAGTAGATGACAAAGCACAAATTGAGGCACTAGCTAAACAATAGGAGATTGATGCTAAGGCACAATCTGATGCATTAGTAAAACAGCGAGAACTGGGTGCTCAAGCCAGAGTTCATGAATTGGCTAAGCAGTAGCAACAAAAGGAGCAGGAGCTCAGAATGAAAGAAGAAATAAATAAATTGGCTTTGCAGTAGAGGATCCACGATCTTGAGGAGGAAAATTCCAAGCAAAGAAGAGAGAAAGAGGCCCTTGAAGCCAAATTTAAGGCTATGGAGGAGGCCCATAGGAAGAAGGAAGAACAAGAATGCTTAGAGAGATAAAAGGAGGATGTAGAGCTTGCTCTACATGAGAAGAAGTCCAAAGAAGCATGGTACTATGTTGAGGAATTGAAGAGACAAAGGGACCAAGTGTTAGACGAAAAGAAATTGGAAGAGGATCGTCTGAAGTAGGATTTGGAAGCTAAAAGACTACAAGAAAAAAAGGACAAGGAAGAAGCTGAGAAACCTGCACAAGAAAAAGCACAAAGAGAGTAGCAAAATGTGCAGGAGGTTGATTCTCAACCTGAGAACACAATATTGCAACCTCTATCATCTACCACTGTGGCGTCTTCTTCAAAACAAATAGCTACTACAGCTCCTACATGGTTAAAGCTTGACTTGGCGAAGAAACAAATAGTTCAACCTCAGCCTCTCAATTGGGATGAAATGATGAAGGAAATTGAGAAGGAGAGACCCAAAAAGAAGGCCAGGGTTCTTCACTCTACCAAACTTACAGACACAGGAGAAATCATTGTTGAATGTGCAATACCAATGGTGGATAAGAATCGGGAGGATATGCAAATGATTGATTATCAATTGGGTACGGTGAATTTGGGAAGACCTACACGAAATCAGCAAATGAACTTAATTGATATTGTAGCTTCCTCTACCAAGTCCAGGATGATCAAAGACAAACAAAAGAAAGACAAGCTCAAGGCTCAATTGGATCAGTTGCATAAGTTTTTAAAAGATGTCTCAACTCCAATTTCTCAACAAGTTGTTGCTCCCTAATCCCCAATCTTATTGACAAAGAAGGAAGTCGATGACTTGGTGCAGATGAAGAGTAAGGTGGGTATGCTAGAAAGATGGATTGATAAGCTCAATCAAGAAGTTAATGAAGTGCTAATTGATAGTTTTAAGATTCATGAAATAGCACTTGATTTGGTAGGAAGTTTGAACCAACATGCTGAAGATCTAGACAAGCAAGATGAAGAGTATAAAGAAAATATTAAAAAGCTTAAGGACATTAGAAAAGTGCCTAAGTTAACTTTACTTGAGCAATCAATCCTTGAAGAGGGTAATGTGGATTTTGTTGAGAAGACTGTGAGGATAATAGGATACAAATCCAATTCTATTCATGAGCATAAGAATGAGGTTCAAGAGATGAGTAAGGACTTGAACCAGTAGATTGATGAATTGGAGGCAATAGTGGCTATATTAGTCAATCTAGATACCTCGGTTAAGGAGGATATTTCTTTGGATAAGATGAGGGATAAGTGGGTTAGTAGATTTGAAGAAGTGATGCAAAAATGGGATGATGGAGAGGATTTTTTGTTGGATAGGTTTATGAACATAAGGGAAGAAGCAAAGGTTGCTAGAAGGGAAGTGATCAAATTAAAGGAGGCACAGGGATTGGTTTTAGTAGAGTTAAAGAGGGTAAAATTTAAGGATGATTGGTTGGATGGGCCTGATTCGGATACCCTTGAACAAGTGTTCTCTAGTTACGATGAGTACATCCTTGAGCATGCAACGTAGGAATGAATTGGCAGTAGAACACCTTCTTCACTTGACACAACATCTTCTTCTCTCCTCTTTACAGGGTGTTGACATGAACTTGACTTCATTTCCATCCTTCAGTTTCACCTGCTTTCTTGGGTTTCAGAAATTTTTGCAATGAAGCAATCTAGCCCTGTAACTAAATATCAGGAACCCATTCCTTCTTTCAATTCTAGTCCCTTGATTTGTGGATCGGAGTTTTGATTGAGAGGAACTTATGCATGATAATTTCTATATGTATCTCTTGGTTCTATTTTGTAAAGGTTGGTTGATTGGAGAAATTTTAGCCACCTGATGATAGCAATAGGAATCATAGTTTTAGAATTTTATAGTTGTTAGCAGAGATACTTTGAAAAGTTCAATTGAACTTGATTACACTTTTACAGTTTTTATACATTTGATATGTTGTTAAGTTTGGACCACTCTGATAAAGTTAATGATTCATAATCAATATGTATGCCAGTGATTTTGTTGTGCCTAAATGTTTTCTATTTGATGAGAATCAATAGAGGAAACCGGATTCAAGATTATCTCATTGAGTTATCTGTGAATGACATTTTTGTTATATCTATTTGATTTGTGTTTTGATGATGAGTGAATGATCTATTTTAAGTTCTTTTGAAGTAAAATTTTAATGAATGGTTGTGATCATGAATTAGCACTATGAATGTGTGCAATGGTGTAGAATATTCTATGGATTGCATCATGTTGTGGTTTTTATTAGGAAAAAAAACACTCATTATTGACATGCATGTCTAGTATTAAGAAGTTTTGTTCATGATTCTTTTGTTTCAAAGCTCCAATGTATATTTTTATCTTTATTTAAACCCCCCCAAACTTAGGTTAGTTGATCTAATGCAGTTCTGGTCCCCATTACCAGAAAAGGCCCCTTGCATATTACAGTTACATTGACCATTGAGCAATATCATCATAGTTGAGAACCAACTACCAAGACCTTGGAGTTAGATTACTATATGTTGTCTTTCTCTTTCAGGAGAAATAGAATAGTGATATTTTGTTTAATGTTGTTGTGTTGTTTTAACCATCAATAGGACCGTCTATGGAGAATTCCCCTACTTCTTATTTTGAGGACTTAGATTATAATATTTCATGGACTGTTGTTCGAAGAAGGAAGGAAGTTCTTCCTAAACCTATATCCCAATATCATTCAAGAGCAAAGGGTGAGAAATTGAACATTATATAAGTGGGGCCTTGGGGGTCCTTTCTATTTTTTTTCATTGATATTGTGTGTAGAAGCTTGCTATAGTTGTATCTCATTGCATTTCACCTTGTTGGGTTGTTTGGTTTGTTACATGCCTCGTCATACTTGTTTTTATACATACAACTTAAATTATAAGAGGAACCCACCTCAACATAATTATGCATGTGAGAAGGCCTTGTCTCATCAACAAAATGAATTTCACTTATTACTTACATGACACAACTTTATCATGCCACTAGAAGCTTCATTTACAAATGTGATTCAATAATTAAGAATTGCTACAAAAAAATTCACTATTCTTAATTCTCTCTTTTATTACTTCTCTATATATCTCATACGTCTACAAGCACCATACTTATATTGTTACAAATGAATAACCAAAATATTAATTTAGTATATATCCCTAATTCTATTGTAAAATATTTTATGAAATGTAAAATTCAAGCACAAGCTTGAGCAATAGTTATGACAATTCAATAAGAACATATGTGTTCATAAGCAAAGAATAAAAGAAAATATTTTGTAAAGGCAACAAAAGACAAAATAGTAACTAAGATGCTAGTTGGAAGTACCTCACTAACTCTCCAACCACTTTACTTTCCATCTATCGTGTACATTTCATCCTCAAACTATGCTTTACCAAATTGTTGTGAAAATACTATAGGGGGTTCGTAATTCAAGTGCAAGTTGGTTGTAGGTGTGTTGTAGTCTACTATAAATCCATTACAAAATTACTGTATTGTGACCACAAAAAAATTGTTGGTGAATTAGAGTAATAAGTTATTATGTAGTGGTACATCACATTGATTAATTAATTAAGTCACTTGTCCTCTTTATTACTTAAGCTAAACTTAGGCACATTAATTAATTATTAATTATTAAGTGTGCACACCTAGAGGTTTCATTTAGGGTTTCCCTTTTTAGGGTTTCTTGATCTCCTTCATAAGGATTGATCACATTGTAATAGTGATTCTCTTAATGCATTTCTTGAGGTTCTGAGAGAACATCTTTTGGTTCTTCATATCTTTTGCATGTGACGGTATCCATCTTGCATCACGGTGATCTTGGATTCTAACATGGTATCGAGCTTCAAACCTACAGTTGCTTGTTACGTGTCCGAAGATATGACCTCTTTGTGAGTTCCGGGTGCAAAGGGTTTCCACGGGCATCTTTTACGCAAGATCTAAGGGTAGCTGTTTTAGGGACACGAATGGGCTTAAGCGGATAAGCCATGTGCATTCGCCCGGCGTCCCAAAACCTAAACTGTCAAATCATCCAATTTAGTGGAGTTGATCAGGGAGGCAAAATTTAATGCGGGGGCCATACGGCCTCCCCGACCACTGAATCAGACATTTTTTTTTGAAAAAATTTCAAAAATATTTAAAAAATTGATTTTTTAAGATTTTGTCGCCACCACACGGAAGGCGGTGACCACCACGGCATGCGCTGACCGCAGAAGCGTGACCACCAACCGCCACCGACTGAGGAGATCGCCCCGTAGTCATTCCGCAGCTCGGTCCTATGGGGGATGGAGCTATCGTAATACGATGACCTACCACCCTCGGTGGTCATATGGAGAACCGAGGGGGCTCAGCCACCTTTGACCGGCCTTGACCCGTGATCATATCGAGGACCAAAGAGTAGAAATTTTCCCTACTTGAGGGGGCGGTTTTTCAGCGAGAAGCGACTGATAGGCGGCCGTTGAATTTTTGCTTTCGTGTTTTGCTGACGTCAGCATGACGTCATGATGACGTCATCCGTACGGCCGGCCCTCTTTGCCCTCCTAACCCTAGTTTTTCCTAAAAGAGCAATTTTTTTCTTTTGGCCATAACTTGGGCATACGGTATCGAAATCGGGCAAACAAGATATCGCCGGAAAGCTGGTTCCGAGCACTTTCCAGTAGTGCTGTTTATTTTTCAGTATTTTACTGTTTTCCTGCATTTATTGCTGTTTGAAGTCAGATGTAATTTTTATGCTTCCGAGCTCATAACTTTTTGCCACGATCTCCGTTTTTCGCCTCGTTCGAAGCGTCGGAAAGGTATTGAGGAGCTCTAGGTTGCTGTCCATGCACTTTTTCTGTATCTGTCCCAGGTTTATCAATTAGTCCAGATTTGGCCCGATGGGTTGTTTGACGATTACTTGGATGTTTTGGCAGTTGGGAGAGTGCATCTTGCATCTTTGCACTTCATTTTTAGTAATACATCATTCAATAATTGCTTGCTGCTTCATAGATTCCAAGAGTTGTTCCGTTTGGAGTTTTGAGTGTTCAGGTGGCATCGAGGTTTTCATTGCTTTATCATGATTATGAGTCAATGTTGACTCCCATCGGTTCGATAGTATCTGAAGAATATTTCGCCTTGCCTATATCAAGTTCGGTGTTACTCTCTGAGTTCTTCGGTGCTTCTTTGCAGCATGTTGTATCTCATTGTAAGGGGGTTTGTCCAGCGGGTTTTTCTCTCTTACTCCTTATTGCATTTGTAAATGAATTTTTGTCGAGGGCCTAGTTGCGGGACCATCTTTGCTCATCCATCTTATTCAGTGTTTTTAGCTTCTTCTAAGTTTATCTTAAAGAGTGTTAGAGTAATAAGTTATTATGCTTAATTAATTACATCACATTGATTAATTAATTAAAGTCCTTATTCTCTTTATTGCTTAAGCTAAACTTAGGCACATTAATAATTAATTGTAATTATTAAGAATTATTGCACACTAGGGTTTCATTTAGGGTTTCCCTTTTAGAGTTTCTTGATCTCCTTCATAAGGATTGATCACATTGTAATAATTGATTCTCTTAATGCATTTTACTGAGAGGTTCTGAGAGAACATCTTTTTAGGTTCTTCATATCTTTTGCATGTGACAAGTATTCATCTTGCATGCGGTGATCTTAGTTCTAACGGTTGGAATAACTTATATGTTGGTTTAGGATAGCTTCATTAGTCTACCATATTAATGCAAAACCTTCAAATTCTTATTTCTGACCTATTTATCTTAAATCTTATCTATTCTTTTTTATCTCCTACAATTGATAGTTTTGATGAGAACTTTGGAACAATAGAGTGAAGAAAAATAGAAATGAAAGAAAATAGATTATATGCTAAAATGCACCAAATCTGATCTAATCAAATGCATTTTAAATATCTTTATTTGTCAACTTCTATAAGAACATTTCCTTGAAAAACTACTCAATCTAGAGGTGATGCAAGCTCATAACTATATAATGCTTTAAGTTGGGTCATCTTAATTGTAGAATGGTATAGTAATAATTTATCAAATACAACCATTCTATCCATGATCATTGTTTGTTCCTTCATACATCTTAAGATAGCCCTCCAAAAAATGTTCAGTACTTTCATTTTCATTTTTATTTGTGAATGGTCAAATGTTCTCATATGTGTGGAATGTTACCCATGTGATATTGAAGAGCTCTTATCAAACATAGCTCTTGAATATTTGATCCTAAATCCCATGCAACTCATACATATCTTAAAAATATATTTTCACTATATTTGACCAAGTTGACCTAGATTTAGTCATAGGAACAAAAATTACTTAAGTTAGAGTAGGAGTAGAATTTGAAAAAGATACAAATTTTTAATGATGATTTCTAGAGTTTATGAATTTACTTTTAAATAGAATATATTAAACAAGTAGATTTTCATAGTGGTACATTTTTAAATTTACTTTTGAACAAGTAGTTTTTTTATAGTGGTACATTTTCATGGTTTCATATTGGGTGTTGTGAAATAACAAAATAATTATGAAAAGAATTATTTATAGATATATGGATATACAAGGACATTATTTTTAATAATAATTTAATAAAATAGAGTAGTTAAAGGAAGGTTTCTCCCAACCTAATTTCAAATTCACTAACATAAATATTTTTTACAATAAATAAATTTTATTGTGGACATATTTAGTGACTATTTAATTTTTAACATGATTATTATATTAAATTAAATATTAATTA
The DNA here is from genome assembly GCA_007258455.2 of Sequoia sempervirens. Taxonomy (NCBI): domain Eukaryota; kingdom Viridiplantae; phylum Streptophyta; class Pinopsida; order Cupressales; family Cupressaceae; genus Sequoia; species Sequoia sempervirens. Next base: position 123,902,868 of record VDFB02271358.1, read on the forward strand.
TGTTTTATTTAAATTAGATTGGTCAAATGCTATTATTCATTAATTAGCATTTATGGTGTGGTACTTTAATTATTGATATTATTTTGATTGAAATTAATTATCAATCAGTTGATTGAGGTGGACGAAAGATAATCATCAATCACAATGAAAGTGTTAGAGGGAGAGTATCATCAGAAAGAGGTACAATAGATTAGAGCAAAACATCTTTAAATATGTTATGAAAATAATTTTATACATCATATATTTGATTTAATGAAATTTTGATATTCAACTTCATTATTTTATCTTTATCATATGATGAATATTTTTTTCATCTAATTTGAATATACCATTCTAACAATTCATTCATTGTTATGATCATTTTCATTTAATTGTTATATTTTTTATTAAACCAGCATTGGGAAGTGATTGGTATATTGGAATCACCCATGATTTTTGGTCAATGGAACTATCATCACAATTATAATTAAAACTACCACACTTATCTTGAGTCAAGATTACCCTATAATCAAAAATCTAATTGGTTTTATAGGTGTGTATATCATCATTTTTTAAAATCTGGTGTTGATCCTATAGTGTAATGGTTAAGATGTGGCATTAATATTGTTACAGAGGTTCAAACCTTCATTGGGTCATTGTGATCATAGGCATTGTGCCTTTGTTGATCCAATATGCTCGCGAGCTTGTACTGCAGTGTTGAGGTTGTTGATGGTGTTCATACCATGAGATAGGTGTTCAAGCTTGTGTAGTTCCAATCCCTCGCTGGGTTAGTGTACTTGCAGTCTCTATACCCCTATAGGGTTACCGTGCTTGTGGACTTAGATTGTTCACTTGTGTTCATATCAGGGAGGAGGTCACTTGTTTGTGGCCTTCATACTAGCTGAAGCCAGCCTAAAAATTCTCAAGGTATCAATCACAAAAATATTGAAAATTCTAATATATAAATTAAGGTCATTTAATTTAAGATTTTATTACTAGCATATCTATTTTTAGAAAAAACTATGTAAAATATGATATCACTATCAAGGTTTTTTTTTTTAACAAAAAATCTAATAAAAAATAGGCATCTCGAGAATGATACCTCTCAACAACTTCTACATGGATTTTATTATTAGAGGGATCCAATAAGTTATAAATATAAATTTTACTAATATCCAAATTAGATAATGTAAAAACTAAGGCTCAATAATTATTTTTAATCTTATTTATAGTTTAGAGATCTTTAATTTCTCCAGTAAAGGTTTTTAATATTAAGATGAGTTAGGATTTTTAAACCTTGAAAATGTTAAATTCACTTAGGGGCTTAAGCCTCTAGGACCACCTACAAAACCAAAAAAAAAATTCTACAAGAGAGAAAAGTAAGAGCATAAATTTATAATAATGGATGCAAGACAATATGGCCAATATACAATACTCAAGATTACAATGGAATTGGATTGATTGAATTAGGATGTGCATATGATGTCTTGCTTATAAAGGTAAAGATGTGAGATAGGATTAGGCAAGATCTTGACATGTGTCTTAATCATATATAATGAGACAACTACCTCAACATTATTAAATGACCTAGGACACAAGCATTAAATAAAAGTCAAATAGATAAGATATGATAAGATCTTATCTAAACAACTAAGACTTCTAGAAAAACACCTAGAACCTAAGTAAACTTAACATGTAAATAGGACCTATTAGTAAACTAGATAGGTAAAACATCTATTTACACCAAAAAAAAAAATTAGTAATTTCGATGGATATTAAGCTTTCATAATTTTTAAATTTGATTTTTTAATTTTAAATTATAATTTATGAAAACCATTTTTTAATTATAATTTTCAAACCTATATTGAATTAAAGTTACTAATTTTTAACTTAAGGTTTTTTATTTTAATTAGAATTATCTTTTATCTTTAAATTGAATTTTACAACACTGTCCTTTGACTAATTAATAAATATTAAATTTTTAATTATAATTTTTATAACTATTTCAACTATTAAATTTAATGATATCTCATATTAATTCTTTTTATTCATAAGCAATAAATTTATATTAATTTAGAAAAAAGATTACAGAGAGTTCACCATGGCATAACCACCAATTCATCAACATTAGCTAACCCAGCAAACCATTGGCAGTCGTGAACGCCCTGAAGTTTGAAACCCTACAACGGCCGAAAGACTGGGAGAGGTCGAGTGCTTGTTGAAGGAAATCAACCCCTACCACTGCCAACTGTAAATTATATTATTATTAAATTATTTTGAATTTTTATTTCCATAATAATTTCATGTTTTTGAAATATTTCCAATTACAACTTAATTTATTTAATTTTAATTCAAGATAAAAATAAATAAATAAATGTTAAAGATAAAATAAATAAAAACATATAATAAACTAGATGAATGTTAAATGTCCACTTCTTTAATTTTTATTTTAATAGATTAATAAAATTAATCATAATCATTATATAATACTATTAAACATATCTAAATATTTTCAATTGTTAAATGTGAAGAATATAAATATATATATTAATATTTATCTTTTTCAAATTAAAATAAATTGTAAACTCGCATTCATTATTATAGCTAAAAAAAAGTGGGATACATGTAGTATCAACATAATAAGAATGTTCAATCTATTCCATTAGTTTCTATTGATGAGTCTCACCCACCTTCTAATCAAGATCAATCTACTATTCCATCAATTTTGAATCAAATTCATCTTCTCTTGAGGAAGTTGTTCAATGTTTGACTATTTTGACTCAACATTCATCTATTTCTATTGTGCTCATAGATGAGCCCTCTGTGGGATAATCCCCCACCTCTCCCATGTGAATTTTCATGGACGATTGTACAAAGTCAAAAAAATCTTCCCAAATCTATCTTCCAATCTCATACTAGAGTGAAGGGTGTGAAATTGAATATGGTTGGATCTAGCATTTTCTACGTTGGACCATTAGATACTTTTTTGTTTCATATTTTTTTATTGTAGTTGTGGTGGTTTGTGCTTGGTAGCTAAGTTGTAGTTGTGTCTTACTCTCTTCTAAGAGGCCAATGTATTTGTTTATGCCTATATACATGCTTTGTAATAGGGTTGAGACCCTTGGTTCCCATTTATCTAATCAAAACATCATGAGAATGCTCAAGAAAAGTAATTAATGGTTATTTTGATTTCTATGCATTTTATTAATTTAAGAAATGGTTATATTAAAAATTTACCAAAAAGTTGTAGAACAAGATACATTGAACAAATTATAAATAGAATATTTGTAATGTTTGAGATTTTAAAAAATATAAAATATAATTGCAATTAAATAAAATAAAATGAATTTATTTAGAAGAAATAAATTAAAATTCTGATATTGTTGGAAAAATCAAGAATAATAAGAGGTATTATTGTTTGTTTTGAAATATTTAATTTTTCATTTATAATTTCATAATTTGAAGTTTTATCAAATAAATAATATCAAAAAAAATAAGTAGTAAATTCAAGAAATAAAGTTAGTGGCATCTTATTGTTAGATGAAACTAAAAAGAATATAATTTCTTCCCTACCTTCTTTCTTCATAAAAACACAATATATATCTTGTGAATCACATAATAATTAAAAGAATAAATATTTATTATTATTTTTAATCATAATAATCAAAGATTGTCATATAATTAATCATATTGATGGTATTTATCTATTAACTAAAATTTCAATCATATATTTTAAATAAATCAAAAATATTTTTAACAATTATTTCAACTTCTTGATAATATTGTCTATAAGATATGTTTTCTAATGAAACAAAATTAACAAGATTAATTGTAATCCTTACAAATTAAATTAATGCATTAAAAAAACTCTTTAAAAAATCAATATTGGCATATGCATTCAACTTTATATTGCATTAGTCAATACTTGCAATACAATGTTACATAATCTATTTAACATGCCATTATCATACAATATATAATATTAAATTTGATGAGCTTAAGAGTTAAAAATGATGGTAACAAACATCTTTGCTTTGAAGATCTACTATTATCATAAGCATTCTACTTTTATATATTCCATTGAAATAACAAATAACTCATGGAATATTGAGTTGACAATCAATTTGAGATATTTTTATTGTGATCTTGTATTTTATCTTTATGTTTATACAATTGATCATTGCTTCTTATATGTCTATGTACTTGTTTACATATTGAAGTTTCTTGTTATGATTTCATGGCAAACTAATTTGTCAAAGTTTGTGTGAGGTAGAAATTTTTCCTTAGCCTATGTCTTCAATGTTATATTTTTTAGTTAACTTCTTATCAATGATTGTCTTCAACTGGTTTATTTCTTTCTTTCTTTCTGAAAAGTGGTTAATTAGTGATTCTTTGTGGATTTGTGGACCAATTTGACAAGTGAAATGTCCTCTCTCAATCTACTACAAATGTAGTCATCATTGAAATAGATGCATCTTATATGAAATTGATGCATTTTATATGAAATTATCATAATGTGTATGATTTGGATTGGACCCTATGCATGAGATAGTACAATTGATTTGGTGACAAGTGCCCATTACCATGTGGCATGATAAGGTGCATTTTTTTTTTGGTTATATAGAGATGTTGTCAAAAGAGGTCATCAATCTAGACCATCATGAATCAAAGTGATTATATTCAAGGTGGTACATGGTATGTTTGATTTCCTTTTGTAATCAATAAATTTCTTCATAAGCATTCAATCAAATTTTGGATTGTGGAGGCACTCTCCCTCAATCATTAATGTTAAAGGTGATTTAATCTAAATTGTTGATCGGGTGGAGTTAGAATATATCAAGGGTGAAAAAAACTCTAGCAAAGATATGTGATGTGATTTATTAATTTTTGATAAACCTTGTATTTTGATGGGTCAGATTCAATAGTCTACCAATTGACTAAAACCATTGATTTGAAGAACATGATTTGGATCATTGATTGTGGATAAAGTTTAAGCAACATTTTGCATTGAAATGTAGTGGTCTTAATATGACATGGTGTGATCCTTATCAATTGTGATTGATTATCCTATAAAAATATATGTACTTTTGGGTGATTTATAAATCTTTGCACTCTTTAAGTTCAATTACAATGATTTTAGACTAGATCGTGATCAAGCCTCAAAGAATTAAGTTCAATACAATCAAGTCAACATTGAAGTATGTGGCAAATGTGACTATCATAGTGTGACAGTATATTCTTTGAGATGCAATTACATGTCATAATCGTGTTAATTATGGCATATTAGTAGATTGTAGTGACATAGATGGGTTGCATTTTAGTCATCCATCGATCTACTACAACCTTTGATTTTAAAGGTAAAAAGTGTATGGATTGTTGATCATTTCAATGCTTAATCAATTAAAGTGGAAAAATCAAAGGAACATATGAAGGACACTTGGCATGGCATGTTTAGATCATATTGGTCAAAGGGTGGATGTTTGGGACAATCGTAAGGGTATAGTTCTAAAGGAGTAAATTGCATTCTACCATGTGGACAACAATTTACAAATGATAGTGAACCCATTTTATATTTAGTAGTGTTTCTTAGCTAGTTTGTTAGTATTCCAAAGTTAATGTGGAGTGTCGATCCCCTTGTTATGTGCCTTAATCTCACTAATTACAATGGATCAACAAATTAAGTAGGATGTGTTTTGGGTGGTCTATGTGTATCAAATGTTCATTATGGGAATTACTTAATGAATTAAAGTAAATGTTTATATTGATATTTAAATGGCACATGGCACGTTCATATCCAACTAATCAAATTGTGAGCACTTTTGATCATCCATTGATTGACTCCAACTACTAATCTAAAAAAGAAAGTAATCAAAATCATTAATTTAAGGTAAATTTCAAAATCATTAAGTTGATATAATCTTCAAATGAAATGTAATGGAGTTGGCATCAACTAGAGTAATAATTCAAATGCAAATTTGATAGAGAGCAAAGGGGTTAATTGCCAATACTCTATGGCAATTGATATTAGATTTTATGGGATGACACGGTGAGTATATATAGGTTCTAAGAGATGTCCTCTAAAATTATAAATTAAAATTTGAAACACCAACACATAAACCAACTTTATCGCCCTAAATTAACCCTAAATAAAAAATTTAAAAATCATTTTTTATAATAATAAATCTTAATTTTTCAAAGATCAAAATCACCTCATAGATGCCATCTCAAAAGTACCCTAATTTTTCTTTCTTCTTCTTTTATTTAAGAGATATGGAGCATGTTAATAAAGATTAAAAAAATCATCCCAAAGAGGTAATGCTTTTTTAAAACTATTTAAAATTGAGGACCCTAAATATAAATAGTGTTAAAGTGAAAACCCATCACCAGTAGTGCGTCACTTATTGAAACATTAGTACAAAAGTGTGTTGTCACACTAGTCCTGTAAGTCATGAGAAAAACTCAAATGGCTGATTACACTTCCTCTTGTATGTAATATTTTTTTTATCATCAACAAGAAACAAAGCCAATCAAGAAATCGGGCCATTACAAACAAACAAATAAAATAGTAAACTAGGCCCAATTTTTCAAGACCAATAGGACTACCTCACTTTTGCATTTTCAACTTGTAGAAATGTCAAACAAGCAAGCAATTAATGTTTTTTTTTTTAATTTAAAAAATTAACTAAATTAAAAATAATTATTCTATAATAATAGTATTCATTTGTCAAATTTCTTTGTTAATTTTGAAGTCAAAATTATGTATTTTTTTAATGGTATATGATTCTATTATGATTATTTTAAAATTTGTGTCGACAATTCTCAAATTCTTATTGATGTAATAGGTGATTCCAACCATAGCCATCATTTTGAAAATGTCTTAGACATCATCATAATCTTCATGGACTACATCATAAACTTTATGGACAACATTATACGTGTTTCTTTGCCCATATATCATCCCTGGGTCAAATCATTGACTAGCTAGCTTTATGTAATGACCACATCTTGTGCATAATCTTACACAATCAATGAGTCATTGTCTAATCACGCCAAAATCTATCAATCCATTAAATGATTAGCAAAATTCAATGATGAGAAGTTTTGCATTATACCCATTTCACCATTTTTAGAATGACTACAACCCTATAGCTTCTTACATCCAATAGAAGGTTATAGAGATGAAACATTATGCAAGAAGCTTGACTTACTAAAAAGATTGATCATAAGCTATTTCCCATTGGTAGCATGAGATTAATCATTTAGGAATCTTGCTTCAATTTGGTCAAATCACAATCACATTAGTCACCACCATAACTAAGATCCAAAATTCCATTCCATCTAACTTTCATGTATGGAAAAAAGCTCATTTTGAAACTCATACATCAATTCAAATTTTAATTTAAAACAACAATCAACAGGTTTAAAACTCACTTCTTATTATTACATACATAAAATTCAAAATAGGAAATTATTTGATAGAAAGAAAAAAATATAATTTTATTTCATATCACTTGACTTTCTTCTCTTTCAACATTCCTTGATAATTTTCCAAGGATATCATTCGTGAGAAAATTTGTATTTGAATCCATCGATCATATTTCTATATTGTAAGGAATTAGATATAGTTAAAGATATCTACTTTAAACCAACAAATATTTATATTAACTCAAAATATGGCATAGACTACTCTACCCATATACAAAAATGAAGAAACATTCAAGTATAAAAATTGGAAAAGTTCTATGTTGAAACTAAGAACTTTTATCTATCTATTAACACAAGGATAATATGCAAAAACTAAGTTGCAAAAATAACATATCTAAGTAGAATCCTACTTCCAACTAGAAATGAGGATGCAAAAAAAAGAACCTAGCATCAGACATTAGAGCTCACTGCTTGGAATGTCAACGCGTAGCACGAATGTCCTCATGTAGGGCTATCATCCTTCACCAATCTGCTCAAATCTTCTCAAAATGCTCGTCTTACCAACAATTTGGACTCCCTTGTGATATTTGTGATTGATTTGGCAATAGAGAACTAACTTGGAAGCTTCAATTGTTAGAAAGAGATCAAAATAACCAACAATGCTTTCTTCAAGATTGTAGTGATGGTTGGAAAGGTTTTGACAAAGTTTCCCTAAGTGAAGGAGAGAGAGAGAGAGAGAGAGAGAGAGAGAGAACTACTTGTGTGAGTCTCAAAAGATACCCCTAAAATGAGGAAAAGAGTTTTGTTTGCTCAAACAAGAGGGAAGAGACATTACTTTCCCATCTGGGTGTTATGACACGTAAACAATCCATGCAAAAAATGCACTACTTTTTAATTTTTAAAATTTATTGGATGCCAACGTATCGTGCAAACATGTGTAGTACTATCTAGGAGAATTTTGTTAAAACTTAGGTTGTGAGTTGGCAATATTTTATGTTTGTTAATTGCATAATAAAATCTTTTATTTTGAAATACAAAGATTTTTCATTTATTTTCAAATCTAGACAAGTTCAAGTTGTAAGCATTGCACTAATATGCAATTTTTGACACTACAATTTCCAATTTAGATGGGCCAAAACACAATAGCAAGGTTTGTCTCCTTCCACACTTTCACATTAAACAATTTTCATTTGCACAAAATGTATAAGAAGGCAAATAGGATAAAATTAAAAATGTTTATCATAAAAATTAAAATTTCAATAAACTTCAAGTGCAACTTAAAAGCAACTATAGAAATTAATGTTCACTTATGTGAATAATCTGAGAGGCCAAGTTTACAAGATATGTTGGGGGTATATCTACTTAAAGGGAATCCATAACACAATGCACATACATACTTTCTACTACAATACCACTCTACTTTGTTCTTAGCCCACTTGTGGACAATTCACCACATATAGGGGAAAACAAAAAAGTGAAGGAGATTAGATTTAAATCTCCAATGACCTAAGTTAAGCAAGGTAATCATGCAAATTAATTTCATCAATGAAAACAAGCATTAGCAATTGTCATGTAGTCATATTCAAAGGTTTGATTGATCAATGGTGTGGCAACTACATTGAATGAGATAAAAGCTAATCTAGGATTAAATACAAAATTATGAGGCAAAATAATGTATACACCATAAGGCTATATTGGTTAGGGATAGGGTTGAAGGGAACAATTTGAAGGAAACTAGAATTGTGGTCAAAAATCAATACTTGGGACTATTATAGTGACCCGACATGCATAACACAATATATAATTTACATCAAAAAACTAAATTATATGCATCCCATATTGCATGAAGGAGCCCAATCCTTTAGAAAAAATAGCACTATCTAGCACCCTCACGTACAACATTTTCAACTATTTTTGTCTCACTAAGTAAATTTATAATGGTGTTTTTCTCTTCAAAAGCTATGAAGCTTCATCAACATTCATACTCAATAGCCATGAAGATAACTTTCCATCATTTGTAAACATTTATTAAAATCTAAGAAACACCTTTAGTAATAAGAATATACTATCCTTCATTATCAAGATGTCTTTGAAAATTGTTATTGCTTCCACTTGATTATTAGCATATCAACCCATACCCATTGTAAGCAAAGGCTTCAATTCAATCTGCCCATCATAAAGTAAGCATGGTCTATTCAAATTCAACTTATTATGTATTCTAGCTCTCTAATAATTCATCTATTGTTTCATATATATATATATATACTTCCATACCCCCCTATATAATTGTCTATAATAAGACTTTCCCTTAAACCCTTATACTACACTTTGAATCTTTGTCATACCAAATGAACAATATAATATTCTAGGTATATGGAAAAATATCATAAATAAAATACCCCCCTATATAATTGTCAATAATAAGCCTTGCCCTTAAACCCTTACACTACATTTTGAATCTTTGTCATACCAAATGAACAATATAATATTCTAGGTATATGGAAAAATATCATAAATAAAAAATTAGGAACCTCGTGTAGAGTAATTTTCATAATGGCTAGTTGCCTTGTGTGCAAGGCAAAGTCTCCAATTAGATGCATCCAAGCACCTAGATTCTAACTTAATAAATATCCAATTTCACTATTGCAATTTTGTGTGCAAAGCAACGTCTCCAATTAGATGCATCCAAGCACCTAGATTCTAAATAAACATCCAGTTCCACTATTGCAATTTTAAGATAATCTTCAATCTCTATGCTACAATAGTCCATCAAGAACCTCACTCTTATGATAAATAATCACAAAGTCATTCACCACCATTGGAGTTGAAAGTTACTATAACATAATGACATTTTAACAGCTAATAAAGCACGAGCACATAATGCGCAAACCAACCTATAATCCATTTTTTCAACAAAACTCAATTATACAATGCAAGGCATCATAAATAATATTGTAATACTTAGAAGTGCCATAGAGTGTTTAAGCACAATGTCATCATTGGAATACTTCGGAAAAAGTCGTTTTTATCTATGATACACATTATGTTACGATCTAAACATTCACCCATCTCCACTAAAATGTTCTCTCAAATTTTAAGTTTGAACAATTCATCATTTCATAACTTCACAAGAAAACTGAAGGTAATTGGCAACTCATCAAATTCTTTAACCATTAAAATTGCACTCATTCCACAAACATCTTTTATAAAGTAAATATCTCCATTATAACGAAAATTCCATTCACGTATAAGCAACATGATTGCAACCACTAAGGACCCAAGGCACAACCATTTATTGCCACGTTGTTGCCCTATATTTCCAAAGACATTTATAGGTCCAAAATGTTCTTGATTGATAAAAGTAGATAGTTCCACAATGATAATCTTGATTTATAGTTAATCATCAATTCTAGTGACAAGAAATTAGCAATTTAGAAAATATAATCTACACAAACATGACCCATCTCACTTCTCCAAATATTAGTACAAATTTCTTGATTAAAGATTAACCAAATCTCAATTGTTATACCTATTCATTGAAACCCAAACAATGACAAGTATTTAAGAGTTTATGATAGTTTTATTATGAGATTTTGATAGCTATAGATTGTAATGCATCACACATTGTGAGATGCTCTTCAGTGAACTTTATAGACTAACTAAATACTTTTAGTAGTGTTTCGTCCTTTCTCACTCTTCGTAAAGGCTTTTAATGTGTATCATTATAATAATGATAAGATTATATTTGATAGGTTACCCTTGAATGAAGGTACAAAGTTTTTTAGCACAATGTAGGCAGCAAGTGATGAAATAGGTTAATGTCAAATACTCGCATAATTTTCACATCAAAAGCTGATTGCGTGTCCAAAAGAGTACATAGTTGTCATATATGCAATGTACGTGATTTAAAAACCTTCTGAGTATATATATTAGCATTGCACAACAACACTTTATCAAATCAATAAGAAACTTATTATGTCTTGTTCAATTGTTAATGTTAAGGTAAGCACTAGACCCACATTCTATCTTAAAGTTGATTTTCTATACCAAGTTCTTCCTCTAAAATACAAAATTATAAGTTTTCTATTTAGAGGGACTCTCTTCAATGCATCTTTTAGCTGCGAAGTAATTATTCGCTTCAAATACCCAGGGTATATTTGAGCTCGACAATCATGTATATAAGAATTAAAGTTAATATATAAATGTGATCGTTTTCGTTCAATTGTTCTAATCATACGCTATTAAACTTTGGGTAAGGATAGTTAATGATTTAATAGCACAACTACTATGTCATTTAAAATAAGTCTGCATCTTTTGTTATTTTTTGTCTACAGATTCTAAAAAGTGTCAAACGGACTTTAAACGTTGTACGATGGTTGTCATTCCACTGATTTGACCTACTCAGCATCCTAGACACGCATATGCACCGAGGTACAGTAGCCAATCTGTAAAAATTATGAATTCATGTTATCGAAATGCAAAGTAAAAAAGGAATGAAGTGTAATAACAAGCTGAAAACAAGATGAATAACACAAGCTCTTTTATAATAATGCTTCAAACAAAAGCTTCAACAAAGATGTCAGAACAATGATTGTTTTGTTTTTATTTTGAATTCAGATGATAACACTAAGAAAAAACAAATCCAGTACATGTTCATATAAATTATGCGCACACTAAACAAAAGCTAAATATATCAAAGACATTCGTTGGACAGATTTATCACATATACAGGTACAAAGTTCAGTACATACAAGTACAAAATTTAAATCAAAATATTTTTAAAGCCACAACCCCTGTATAGCACAATGGATGAAGAAAGGACACCACTATACGTGAAAATAGAGGGGGACAGAGATTTCAAATGCAGACATATAAGTTTAATACAAATGAAGTACAAATTGTTTTTCAAGAGCTACAAAACATGCATAGCGTATAACAGAAGGAAAGGAAATTCCTAACGCATCTACATAAACATGAATTACACAATAAAACCCATGCCTTCCTTTGACTAGCAATAATCTGTGACTAGCCTTAATTAGTGGATAAAATTCAAATTCAATTTCCAACACATGTTTCCTTTAAGTCAAGCTAAGTTCCAAGTATTTGGCAGAATAATCACTGTGATTGGATGAAGGCAAGCTATTGAGAACTAAACGGAGAGAAATTCTTAAAATGCATCAGAGATAATGCAAGATAATAACATCAATTACCCATGCATGAACTTTATAGTCAATCTTTAGAGGCAAGGCACAAAAGTTACAAATAACTTAATAAGCAAAGTAGCTGTACACCTGTTTCTTCAAGAAGTCGGAAGGCAATCTAATATGTCAACTGACCCCAGCCATTCCAGTACTTCCTCAGCTGAATACAAGACAATGCATTAACTTATGTGCATCCTCAGGTTTTCCATGCAACCAAAAATCTGATCTAAATAATCAATATATAATATATTTGACATGCAAATTACAGCCCTTTTACCTCTTTGCAGACTCGTAATTCAAATCCAAATTCCCTGGTAGCCTTCATTGGAAAAGATCTGTTTTACCCCTATGCCAGAGCAAAGACCAAAAGACATCAAAGACAGTTCTCCACTAGATCTTTATGCAGGCTCAAGCTCACCCTACAAGGGTGCTCACAACCTGTATACATTGCATAGTTAAACATTCTATCATTTCAATCATTCAAATAAAGGACTTGACATTGAGGCAAAAAAATTGAATATTCTTTCTTGTCTTTCGGCAAAGCCCAAGCTAGTGTCTGAATATATGAACGTAGTAAATCAGGCTACCTTGACTTGTAATAGCACTATTCTGTATTTTCCATGATGGAGACTGTTAACACTCTTGCACAGTACAAGTTAAGAACTCCACACAAAAAGGAAGAAAATGAAACTGTGATGGTATGTATCCCCTTGTAAAATTGAATTGTAAAATATAGGAAACAAATATATCATACACTCTGAACAAACATATATAAAACCATCCTTGAGATTCCCATCAAGAAAAACTGAGTGCAAAACCTCAAACGGCTGCACATTATGTTTCTAAAATTCAAAAAAGGTACTGCATCACTATGAGACGGTAAAAGAACACGTGCTCTCCTCGAGACAAAACAGGAGGTACTTCAAAAATTGTCTCGAATGTTGAATGGCATCCACCCAAATTATCGAGACAGCCTTCAAGGAGAATCTTGAGTAGCTTAATGATCCCACCTTTTGCATCTACACCTGAGAAGAAAATAAAAACCTATGATATGTGTACGCATTCAATGAAGATTAAATATCCCTCGTAGTATTTGTGCCATGCCATAAGACCCCAGGAAACATGAATTCACAGTAAAACTTATTGTGGGAGGATGAATTGCAAAGCATGACAGCATCCATACCCTCTGTATTCATTGATATGGTCATGGACCTTTGATCACCAGGCATTTATTATATAGATATTATACAACTCAACACGAAGAGCGCAGCGAATTGGCTGCAGAAATTACATGGCAATTTACCTCAGCCTCGATTATCTCTTAACAGGAAAAAAATTGATCTTCTGAATGACACAAAAGTGCAACAATACACAGGCGTACCATGCAAAAAACACTATAGATTATCTCAGTCAAGGCTCGCCATTAAAAAAAGAACGAAGCCGTTCTAAAAGTTGTTGCTTTACTGAATCTGGAAGTTGTCGAATAAGTGTATCTTTGATATTGTGCATTAGCACCTTCCTGCATAAGAAAAAGAAATGACCTCTGTCAAATTAAGAGATAAACTTTCTGAATCAGAAATTATGTTGCATTCAAAGAATGATGATGGTAAACCAGAAAATAGACACGATATCAACCAAAATGTTGAATAAAATTGGTGTACAGCCCGTGAACTAATTATACATTCCTACATAAGAACAAATTCCAGACGTTTCATAAAACGATGAGGATAAAATTTCTAAAGAATCTTTATAAACTGAAATGCTAGAACGATTTCCTATGTTCCCTCCCTCAGTTCCTACACTGTCAAATTGTCAATCACTACCTGCATCCCCTATTTGTGTGACCCTTGGAATTACTATTCTAAGCCACAATCTCAACCAAAAGTTTCAAGTTAATTGGTGTGCAGCTGATGAACTGATTATACATTCCCACATACGAACAAATTCCAAATGTTTCAAAAAAAGATGTGAATAAAATTTCTAAAGCACCCAAAAACATCTTTATAAATGAAATGCTAGAATGATATCCTGGGTTCCCTCCCTCAATTCCTACACTATCAACCCCACCTACATATTATGTTTTGTGTAACTTGTGATTACTATTCTAAGTCTTATATATACATAGTTGCAGCAATGCAGGAGCATGCACCAAGAGCAACTACATAATTGGGACTTTGAAAGAACTTTTAACTCATGTCTACAAACTATCTGTCAACTCAAATGCACTGAGGGCAGAAGCCAAAAATATTGAATTCCATTGCCAAAATATTAGCTGAAATCTTCAGCAGGACAAGATGAAGTGGCTTATTGATTGTATGCTAAGATAAATACAAAAGAGAAAGTGTTATACTAGTTTTGAAAATAGTAACAGCTACAGATAAAGTGTTACCCCAAGTTTCCGGGACGGGGACGGTGGGGGACGGCAGGATGAGTCCCCAAGTTTCCGGATTTTGAGGCCAAATTTGGGGATGCCGGGGGAACGGCTATACAAAATATAGAAAAAATTTAAATATATAGGGAAATTTTAAATATAACATTATGGAAGCTTAACATATAACATTTAAGTTCAACATTATTTGTCAATACTCAATACGCATTCAAAATTCAAAATTAACATAAATGAATCATGAAACAACCTCCAAGTTATAATTTATAAACTTATATCAAAATGCCCAGTATATGTTCAGTAAATGATTGCTGCCATTTACTCATAATTATAGCTTTTCATCATGTTAGAATCTATAGCTTTTCAGCTCTTGAAGTTACTATAAAACTCCTCCTTACTTTTTAATCATCTTGAACTTTCAAGTCTTGTTGAACAGCCTTTTTATTAGGACATTAATAGAATTCCTTTCTCCTTCCCTCTGTCTTCTACAAAGTAAAAAGATGTTGAAAAACAAGTGTAAAAAATATAGGTAGCCTCTTGAAACAAGTAAAGAAGCAGATTAAGTTCATAGAGGTTCTGGGCATTAAAAATGTTTGGAAGACTCTCTAAGCCTATGTGTATAGTACTGAACTGTTAGACACGCCTCATTTAATCAGTAAACCATGTGAAATCTCCACCATATCATCAATCTCCCCCATCCAGATTGTCCTCAATTGCATAATGCATGTTATAGTACTAATGTGTGACTCACCAATAACTATTATTACTAAGAGTATACTCCTTGAGCATATAGTCTGATCTTTGCCCTTACATCAACTTTTGGCTATGTACATAACACATTCAAATTAGTGGATTCAGTAACTAAGTCTGACATGCACTCATCTACAATAAATGTGCTTCAATTCTAGAAGTGGGATTTGATGTCAGAGGCTTCACCATAGAAAACTTTATATTTAGAACTCCTGTTCTACATGCGCTAGGCATCAACATAAAACAAAATAAAAAACAGGACCAAACACCTTTCAAAACAAAATTAAAACTACAGTAGGTTGTGTTTGCAACTCAGGCAGCCTTGTAACATTTTTTATGTTAAAGACAAGGGTTACACAGTCTAAGAAATCATGACACAAGATTTTGGGAAAACTGTGTACTGTCCCAATTGGTGGCACCCTTTTTGTATACCAATTTAGAGTATCTATTGGCAATGTCGTTATCATTTAGTTTCCCAATGTAATTAGGCACTTGTAAATTTGGTAAAAATATTGGGCTGTATAATTTTACCTTTACTACTGAACATATTTTAAAACGCCATTATAATTCAGTAAATGATTGCTGCCATTTATCTATATATATTTTTGTATTTAAATGATTGAACCATATAACTGTGATGCAACTTCTCTTTCTCTCAAACCCTTGGCTGCTCACAACAAACAAATGCATAAATGAATCAAAAGAGGCCTCTTTTTTTCTCATAAGAGAGCAAACACCAATGGGGCCCACAATAGCCACGTAGGCAGGGCCGTCCCTTTTTAAAAAAGGTCTTTTTATTTAAAAAAGCACACGCAGGGGATCTGCCAGCCGTCCCGGATGGCTCAGCTCTGGCTGTTCCTGGACGGTCAGCCGCCCCCCATTTAGTCAGTCAACGCTGTTCATTCAATGCGTTCTCATCATGGCAAACCCTGGATGGATTCCTTTGGCAAGAAGGAATTACGATCTTCAAAGATGAAACAATGCAAGGGTACGAAGAAAAAGATTTGCCACTACGATCCCTCCCATGCAAGGGTACGAAGATTTGTCACTACGAAGAAAAAGATTGTTCCATGCATGTTGAGTTGTGGCATAGTGTACCTGTGTATATCTGTCAAATGATGATCAAGTCCCACATCTCCCATGTATGACCTAAGCCACCTGTAGTAGTTGTTGTCATCCCTTAACTTATTATGAAGCCCTCCCAATTCATAAACCAAGATCCTTTAAGAATTCCATTCTTATCCACTTTGATGCAGAAACCATTATAAATGGCCCCTCAAAATAATCATAATGTAAATAGGTCAAAAGGATTCCAATTACAGCAATCCAAACCTTCTGCTTTTGGGATACATTCCCATGAAATAAAATATTAAAGGTTATTCCCTGAGGGTAGTTTACATCTAAGAATATCTTTAGGAATGGCATCAACATTCCTAACAGCCATTGTATAGCCTAAAGAACTAACAGATGCTCCAGCTGACTTGCAATGATATAAAGAAGACTGGAGAAAGCCATGTCTTCCACTTGGGCTGTAATAAACATCTGAAGAATGCAGCAAGAAAACTATCTAAAGGCTTAAGGGAAAAAACAATGAACTATTGTAGAGAATGATAATAGAACAGAGTGGGCATCAAAAAGTCAAAGAAAGAACACACAAATCCCATTGCTCAATCACTAAGTAAACATATTTATATTCCAAATGTGCAAAACACAGACCCCTATTAAAAACATTTACCAAGGGTAAGAGCATGGTGCTTCTCCATATTCTTCATAAATTCAATGAAGACTCTTTCATCCAAATTAACGTCCAAAATATTCCTAAGTGATCAGCTGCATTCCTTTTCTAATCCAGTCCTCCAAGAAAAACACCAGAGGCTGCTTGATGCAGAGGGTACTCCCCTCTGCCAAAACACCATTTACAAAAACAGAATCACACTCACAGGCAAGACTCTGCCTTAATCCAATAAAATAACAGTTGCAAACAAATTTGATTTTTTTATTGATTTAATTCAAATTACAATCGGTTAGCCTTATTGACTTCATCCTTCATAGGACATCTAATCTGTTCTTCCACTGTTCAAAATCCGCTTCTTCCAGCTCTCTATCTTTTCCTCACAGCCTATTTTCCCCCAATCTTTTTCACATTCCAATTACCCTCCTTGTGGTGCGGGATTTTCCACCTTTTATCTGCATTTTTATTTTATCTTTACTCAACTCCCAAATTATCTTATTCCAGTCATACTCCTCCACAGGAAAATTCAATTTGAATTTTATTTATTGTCTTCTAATCATTGCACATTCCTGCTGTATCTATGGTTTGCAAATTTCATTTCATTTGAATCTTCACTTGATTCTTGCACAGCCCCACAGCTTCTTTCACATTTTCAAACTGGTATTTGCAACATTTTCTGTCTCTGCACCCT
This sequence comes from Sequoia sempervirens, assembly GCA_007258455.2. Classification (NCBI taxonomy): domain Eukaryota; kingdom Viridiplantae; phylum Streptophyta; class Pinopsida; order Cupressales; family Cupressaceae; genus Sequoia; species Sequoia sempervirens. The sequence goes on from VDFB02271358.1 coordinate 123,921,032, forward strand.
CATCCTCTTTATAGCCTCTCTTATTCTATGTTGTGCGCAGCCCCATTAGTTTTCCAAATCTGCATTAAATTTTCAAGCTTCAGCTGCCTTCTATCAATCCTCTTGCAGCCGCCTTCTCCTCATTATCTGTTTGCAACTTATAAATGCATTTTTAAAATGGGTGCAGCAAATTCTCCCCTTTTTGCTTGCATGGGATCCTCCTTTTTGTTTTGGCTTTTCATATTCTGACTTCCCAAATCCCTATGGTGCCTCTTCTCATTCTTTCCCATAGCTACACTTTGTTATTGATCTCAATTTTTAACTTTAAAAAAATATGGTCTTAAAAATATTTTAAAAGACATCAAATTCTAATAGCTACTTCTTGTTTCTTTTATCTGCCAAGTAATTGCTCCCTAGTGCAGACCATCCTCTCGCTGCAATTTTTATGCATTATTCATTCTCTGCATACTATAGCATTCCATATATGGATCATGACTTGGAGGAGTTAAAAATCAGAAAAATGCCTTTATGAAATGCTCACAATGAGCTTGAAAGTGAAAAAAATAACTTTTAATGCAGCTTTCTGTCAGGTGCTCAAAATTTTTTGAAAAACGGCAGAGGTGTAATTTGGCATTTAAAAACTTTTTACCAAACCATTTCGCCTCAAACCTTATGGATTTCAAAATTTTAGAACTTTGCTAAATCACCAGCCAAAATCATGAAATGATTAATTCTCCATAACCATCAGCTATATGACTTCAAAACTTTCGCCATTAAATCCAGAATGGAGTCAAAATTCTTCCTGTAAGAAGGTTTACCAAGAAAGCTCACCAATCTCCCAGAACAATTATTTTTTTGTGTGATGCTGATTGTGCCTATACCCGGATGCTCCTGCATCACTACTCCTGAGCTCAACCTTGAATGGTAATATAATATATATTCTACAAGCTTGATCCACACCAAAATAATTTAGGCTATCAAACTTTCCTACCAATTTCATCCTTTGGTGGTTAGTCATTCTCAACTTGAATGCATATCTTTAACTGGAGGGGCAGTCTTGTAAAATCCATAATACACAAAACTTTCAAGATCAAAGTTACTAATCCTAAAATTTTGACCTTGCAATCCTTTGAAAGCTTTGATCTTGCTTGCCACGTATTTCCATAGAATGCAATTGATAACTTCAATATAATGTGTCCCTTAATAATATATCTTGTAATTGTGAACCTGCACTTTTGCCTATTTGTAACTGCCTAGAAATTGACAAGACAACCACAATACACATTTCTGTCAAAGAATCAAGAATGAATTCCAAAACAGACTTCTATTAAAAAATGTGAGATAAAAAATTTCCATCTGAGACATCTTTTAGAAACATTCATATCGTCAACATGCAAACTAACAACAAAGCCCCAATTTCATTTTCAAATACACCACCACAAACAATTTAACTATAACATAGAATACTAACGTCAAATACAGTTCATTTTGTTTCTTAATAACCATGATTTCAAGGCATGTTTTAGCTTTTTGGAGCAAAACATGTAATGGGGCAGCCTGGGGATAATTATACTTCTCCAACCGTACTTTTTCCACTTAAAACTTTAATTTGGTAGATGAGAGGAGACGGAGTATATCTCACTTTCTAATTCAAATGAATCTAGATGTCTGAAGAGATACAAATAAGAGGCAACCACTTTATTAGATTTCTCCTTCCAGCCATAAGTGTCAATGCAATAATGACACTTCCCAAAGTTTGCAATATAATAAATGCCAAACCATGGAACTGAAAAAGGATTATGGCTATGTTCCACCAAGTTTCCGGTGGGAGAGGGCGGGAGACGAGTTTCGAGGAGCGGCAATTTTGAGGGGATTTTAGGGGCCAGAGGATGGCTATATATATATATATAAATTTTAAAAATATAGGGAAATTTCAGATATTCATATGAGTAATGATAATCATAAGTATAACAATGAACATTCATAAAGTTGCAAATGTAATCACCAATCATATTGACATATGCATCATAGAATCGAATTATCAAACAAATTAATACTACAGCTACCTAATTGCTTCCATGGACCATAATTCATGTCAAATAGTCAATGTGCATATGATATAAAATAATAAAATGCCCAAAAGGCTACAAGTTTGTACTACAAATGTAATAGAAAGTATGATGGCTGCCTCTACTTGACATTTGCCAACATTGCATCAAAATCAGACTCTGCCAATTTTTTCTCTTGCTCACTTGCCTCTTAGCTGCAATTTTTTTTTGGAATTTAAAAATTAACTCAAATGGCTTTGAAAGCAAGTTTTATGTTTCATTTTAGGCTTGGGAGGGTGTGGGGTCCACTTAGAAACAATAAAAAAATAAGCATTTTTAATTTCAAAGTTTTTTTTCTTTGTAAAAACTTGCTGGAAAAAAGGGGACGGCTGGCTGTCCCCGGGACGGTTAGGGGATGGCTAGGCCCCCTAACCCACTGAAGAGACGGCAGGTCCCCTTGCCTGTCACGAGGGGGACATTTGAAAAAAAGGGTACTTTAGGGGGGCTGCCAGCCATCCTAAGCGTCCCCGTCCCGAGATGTCCATGCGAATCTGAGAGGGTAGAGTAGAGGGGCAGCGTTGTGTTTCCTTGGATTATGGTGATGAGCAATAAATTGAAATGCCCAACTCTTTGCATTCAGTGCACAATCATATCACATGTTTTTTCTTTTGGCAAAAGGTGGAAGGCCTGTAGATATATTAATAATAATAAAATCATATCACATGTTTACAATAGTTAATCACAATGCAGGTAACTGTAGATGAAACATATGGATTTTATTGCAATTTACTGATAGTTCAAGAGACATTTTCGAGATCATGTTGGCCAGATCAAACACTATTTTATTAATTTTCTTGAAGATACTAAAATTTCACATTTTCGAGACAATTTATCTGGACTATAACTTTTAACCATTTGAATGCTGAGCTCATTCCTACTTATCTGTTCCTGTCAGGTGCATGTAATGCAACAAAACTTTTAAATGATAGTTTTATGCACCAAGCCACAGTATTTATTCATCTTAGTAGATTAATATCTCAATTGCTGTCAATCTCTCCTGGTTAAATTGAGAATTGCAGTTTTAGAATTTTAGTATTTTACATCTATGGATTTTCATTTTAATTTTCTATGACCCGAGAAGAAACCCATCATGAAGATTCTCATTTTATATTTATCAACTTGATTCTCATAAGTAGCAACCAATAACAAATATTCCAAAAATGCTTCAATTGATAAAACAACAAGCAGTCCATTGTAATGATTTCCCCAAAAACATAATACTAAAGAGAGAGATTTAGAGTCTTGCTAAGCAGAAACCAAAACTGTTATAAGTTCTATCCAATAGAGAAATTAAATAAATATGATTCAAAATATGTTCATCACATTATAATAAAAGTACAAATGCACTCCAACAAAAGATGCAAACAGAAAGGCAACAGATGGCCAAGCCAGTCTTAATCTGAACAGAATTAATCAATTCAATATGTTATACATAATTATAAGCTAGTATTTCTGAACTCTTTGAAGTTCAAAAGACATTTGCTACCTTGAGAGACTTCTAGAGAATCATAATCAAGGGTTTGAAAGACCGGCATAAAACCATATTAATACTGCATAATTCAACTCTTTCAAAGCCCATCAGAACTAAGATAAAGCACAAATACTAGCAATTATAATGATCAGGTACAGTGAAATACTGATCATTTGTGACTAGTACTAGGCAGCAAGAACTTATCTCAGAGATGAGAAAAAATCATAACTACTTTGATGTAACCTGGGAGATGTTTTCTAATGAAATTCTTAAAGCTCAGATGATCGCACAGAGAACAGGTGACTAGAACCAGACAGTGAGAACTTATCTCAGAGATGAGAAAAAATCATAAAAAATTTGATGTAACCCAGGAGATGTTTTCTAATGAAATTCTCAAAGCTCAGATGATTACACAGAGTACAGGTAAATTAAACATCTTGTCTCATGATATTAAATATGTAATCAACAGATCTTGCTTGCTGTAAAACATCCAACAAATACTTGTGAAATTGCATCTAAAATGTCAACAAAAGCAATCTTTCAGAAACATGTCATGAAGAAAATTGTTCATAAATTGCCAATGGCTTACACATTAAAAATGCTCAAATATTCCTTATGGTTTTGTTGAGGCTCTATATTAGATCAAAAATGATCACTTATTCCCACTACTTTTTCAGATTGAATTTCTTTGCCAAAAAACTGCTTGGATCTACAGAGCATATTCTTCAAGTTCCCATTCTATTAACCGCTTTGGTTTTCTGTGCACAATTATTCAATAAACTCCTCCCCACAACTTTTTGGCAACCAGAGACTTAGTAGAAGGCATGGGTATGGAAGATATTTGTAAAGATAGAGTACCCAATCACAGTCAGCCACCCATTCCTGCAATTATTGAATGAACTCCTTCCTACAATTTTTTGGCAATCATGGGAGAAGACATTGGCATGGAAGAGATTTCTACAGATATGAGTAACCACTCCCAATCAGAAACCCCTTCCTACAATTTTTAGCAACCACAGAAGAAGACATGGGTATGGAAGATATTTCTAAAGATACATAGTATCCACTCCCAATCAGCCAATTTAGTTGATTAAAAATTGTTAGCAGCCACCAACAAAAACTAGATTTATGAACAAAGTAGATCACAAATAATCCAGTTCAGCAAATACCTGAAATCAATATCAGTGCTTGATAACGGTATCTGATCAATGCGTTCTCTCTTTCTCCCTCGCATGGCATTCCGTACATTATCACACCAGCCACATGATTCTAAATGTTCTCTTGCTTCTTGGCAAATACTGAACAAGGAACATATGTATATTGTAATTAACATTATAGATAGAAAATCTATATGTAACCAGAATTACAAACAATGCAAATTGCCAAATAGTAGACTATATATTTAAAAACATAACCAAAAAAATAACACCCGGTAATTAACCTAACTAAATCACCATCTCTAATTTCAAAACTTTCAACCAAAATTAAATGCCTAATGGAAATAATAAGAAAATAATAGATCACTCTTGACATAGTCCCAGATTATCCAAGTATCTCCGGTAGTGTTTCTTTACATCATAAGATGCCTACAGAAGGTCAAGCAAGTTATGTTTTGATATTCTACCAAATGGTTCTAGCTGTTTTGTAGATCCATGTCTAGAAGCTGCAATCTCAACAGAATTAATTAACTTTAATCCCTTGCTTTCTGCCCCTTCTGGAATCGAGGAATAGCACCCTTTGCAGTTCCCATGCTCCACTATACTATCATCATCATAGACTCGTCGTCTTTGTATAAGACACTCATTAAATGGCTCTTCATACTCTTGAGATAAGATTATTCTTTTTCTATCATGTGACAGTCCCACTTGACACACCTATAAGCTATACATGCATCTCCAACTAGATCTGAATGCAAAATGCAGAGCAGAGCAGAGAGGTGATAGACTTCATATTCTGAATACAATTGGTTGATTTAAGAGATCCCAGGCTGTCAGAATTCCATTAAGAGAAGCATTGATAAAAAAAATCATTATTCCATAATGTTCTTATGCCACCAAGCACATCACAAAGGCCAAAAGGACTTGTGGTACTGGTTGTGTAACATTTACAAGATATATAATTGACTCAGCCTTGCATTGGGTATCATCATTAACAACTTAAATCTATTAAGCAGATTCATCCATTCTGTAAAGTGTAAAAGACTGGCAGCCAACAAAACAGACAACCTATACATCCATTCCAATCTTTACCTCTTGTCACACTCCTTTGTAGACAGCAAGAAGGGACCTAGTAAGCTTTGGAATGTGCAGCATGAGACGAGTGACATTAATGTATCCATAAATGCACAGATACATTAAGGCATTTGCCTACTGCATCATCATCAGACTCTAGGACTTTACTTGGGTGGTGTACCCAGTCCAATTAATGGTTCTCCAAAGAATCTTGATGATGTTGAATTGCGAGTTCAGGAGAATAATGATAACATTGTTGATAGCATGTAATGCTATGGATGCAATTATTTTGATGATGAAATTTTATATACGAACATTTTGATATATTGCAGCAATAATCCTGTATTCCTCTTACAGGTTATTTTGAAGTTAAAAATAATAATAATGTCATCTTTGGATTTATATATAGCCAGGTATATATCTTTTTTTTAATATTGTATCCATGTAGGGGGTCCTGAAAATTAGCCACAACTATATTGGATAGCATATCAGCATCTGTGTCCATGCAACATTTGGTATTGTGTTGGGTCAATGGAGATGGAAATTTACTTACAGTCTCTGCGAGCTGTATGTGGTAAACTCAGATAAAGTTAGGGACCGGGGAGTGTGATAGGGTGAAGTTTGGGTTTAAGGGGAAGTTCAATAATGTATTGTTAGCAGCCATAACATTGAATAAGTACTCCCAGACTTAGAAAATACAAGGGTCTATTAAGAGGAAGAAAGTCGTGATCCACATTGAATCTAGTAATACTCATAACCATATAGATGAATCAACAACCAAAACGTCAATTTATTTGTTTATACTGGAAAATTTTGGTGTATGGTAGCTGAGGTGCAATCACTGCTTGTCATGCAAAATACCGCAAAGATACTATGCAGGATAGAAAACTTCATAAAACCTTGTATACCTTCTGCTAGGTTGAGTTGATAAAATTTTAGATAATAAATTGTTGCAAGACATTTCATTAATTTTATTTTTTTATTGGGAAGGTCAACAATACACACTTAAGGGTTTCAAACCCCCACCAAGCTGGTATCATCTCACAGAATGGATAAGATATTTTTCAGGGGGCTCCAGCATTTCTGAAAAATGTTATTGTATTGGTACAGTTTCTGGGACAGAACACAAAAATAAATGAGCAACAGATGAAAATATATCAATATGTAAATATCAAAGTGTCAAGAAAAAAATCCATTGGGGTTGCCTATTAAAAGGGATACCTGACATGTTATTGTAATAAAGTATTGACTTTGTAGAATTAAACAAGATAACAATTTTATTATTTTTTAGACAAATTATAAAATCTACATATTGACTAGAGGTTGATCCTGCAATTCAAATACCATCAGATTTGTATTTTCCCAAAAGACATTCCAAAAGTGGTATCTGAAACTCGTGACAGCCACTATGCATTCAGTGTCTTACCCTTTTGGGCTTACAAAAGCATTTATGATCTTTCAATCTACTATGAAAAATATTTTTAAACACAAATTTCAAGAAATATGTGCTCATACTTTTCAAGAATATCCCTATCTACACAAAACCTGTAAGGATCTACTTAATCATGTAAAACAATTTTTTTCTATATTGGAAGAAAACAAATACTATGTGACAAACTCTAAATATAGTTTCAGGTGGAAATAAGTAGAGTATCTCGATATATTATTTATTGTATCAAACAGGATATAAGTTACAACCAAATATTTAGAAGGATAATTGCAATATTTGGCCTTTGATGAAAAAAAACACCTCATTTTAGTTATTGCATCTCACAAAATAGTAGTATAATACCCCTCACCATATGTCAACCCTCCATTTTCTGCCTTCTATAAGTATGGAATGCCTAGATACTGTGCATCCTCACTTCAAATTTGGTAGAGTTTCTTATGCTTTGGACTTACAAGATCAACCTGTGTTTTTTATGCTTTTCACATATCCTATCTTAAAAAGTTCGTAGCACATGTTGTACAAATTGATTATCAAACATAAAAGGATAATCATCAAGAATACATACAAGGAAACTATGTTTTTTAACAGAATATTAATCCAACTGGAAGAATCTGTCAAGAGAAGAAACGACTTGAGTGAAACCATCTAAATGTATCCTTATATTCCTCTCTCCAAATGCTTTGAGGGCAAAGCATCTCAAGCATGCATCAAATTCAATCAGGCTACATTCTGGTTTAGATCAAACGTTATCAATATCCTTGTCATCATAAGATACAAAAAGTGATTGGTACATGAATTGTTGGACTTAGGTGTTATGGTCACATCCAAGAGCTCATATATTGTGCCAGTGATTCTAATGAAAAACATATATCGATCTTGTTCTCTCTAATTAATTTTCAGAATATTGAACATGATAATTAATTAAGATGCGTTTGAATACAATTTATTGATGAAATATTGGATAAATTGCACAGCCGAAACTACTTAGCCAAGTTGAACTTTCAATGTGAGTATAGTCACTTGAATCTGACCAAAGATGTTTCAAAAACAGCATTCCAAATGCATGGTCACCACAAGTTTAATGTTATGCCCTTTCAACTTAGTGATGCAACTACGAAATTTCAATCTGCCATGACCACTATTTTACATCTTACAATATTTTGATCATAGTTTTTGACAAAATCTTAATTTAAAGTAACATCTGAAAAGAAAATCTTCATTCTGCAAATGACTTGTCAGTATTAGAAGAAAACAAGAATTATGTAAAGAAGTCTAAGAGTAATTTCATTTTTCATCAAGAAGTTCAATATTTGGGCTATATCACTTCAGTGAAAGCTGTCAAAATCCAGCCCTACCAAGAAAAAACAATATCAAATTGAAAACCTGCGAAAAATTCAAAATTTTGGATTCCTTGGTTTAGCTAGTTATTATCAATGCCTGGCCAAAAAATATTGCTAAACAGTGGCACCCATAGGAAAATCAATGAAGAAATACTCATTCATGTAGACAATGGAGGACAAACAATCATAGGCCTTAGGAAACAACTCCACTCAGTACACCAAATTTTCAAAGACATGTATCATCAAAAGTGATACTTCAAGCTTCCAGTAGGAAAGAATTAAAATGCTGGATTGTCACCTATAGATTTTAGGTATAGAGAAGCTAAGTCGAAGGAGAAACCACAATCCATTGTGATTGTTTCATCTTTGTGAGAGAATCTGTCACTGTTTTTGGTGAAGGTATTAAAATATATTTCTATACAACTTATTTATTCATTGACTTCTATTTTTTCGTGATGTCTACAATAATGCTTTTAGTGATGATTACTAGTGATCATAAGATTTTTTTGCAAAGCAATGTTGAGGTTCATTCAATTTCCCACCAACAGTACTGCTGCATGAATAAGTGCAACAACAATTGCACCATTTATCACAGGGGCATAATTTTAATAAGCTTCTTCTAAACTATTCCTCCATAATATCCCAATAGCCCACATTTTGGCAATCCATTGTGGTTGTTTGATCTTTGTGAGAGAATCTGTCACTGTTTTTGGTGAAGGTATTAAAATATTTTTCTCAAGTCCATACAACTTATTTATTCATTGAGTTCCTTTTTGTCATGATTTCTACATTAATGCTTTTAGTGATGATTACTAGTGATCATAAGATTTGTTTGCCAAGCAATGTTGAGGTTCATTCAATTTCCCACCAACAGTACTGCTGCATGAATAAGTGCAACAACAATTGCACTGTTTATCACACGGGTATAATTTTAATAAGCTTCTTCTAAACTATTCCTCCATAATCTCCCAATAGCCCACATTTTGGGTATTCTCTTTCAATAGGTATTGAGGTTAGATGCTTTTCAATCAGCATTGGCTCAAATTGAATGTAGTGTGATGTCTGTTCCTCTTGACCATTGGTCAACAAAGATGGTTGTTCAGCATTGATTAGACATAGAAGTTTGTGGTCTTACAAATAGGAATGGTTTTTCCATATATGCTTGTTGGCAAACTGATCATACTATCATTAGTCAATGATCTGAGACTTCATCAAACAAGAAACATTTCATAGATTTGGCAAAAAATCATTTCAATGATTCTGATACTCAATTTGAACACATTGATTAGGTTCTGTAGAGTGTACAATCCACATTTTCAAGATCAATAGATTGATTTTCAAATAATTCTTACTCGGTATTGAGTCATGGACCACTCGATTGCATTTTTAATTTAAGGCCTTCATCTCCATTTTATGTGTACACTGCAACGAAGAATACCATGTTGTAATATTACTCTTTATGTCCTCATCATGCTAAAAAAATTCATCAATTTTCATTCAACTCCAATGGTCCATCGTGTTACAATTCATTTCCCATCAACAACATTGGAATTCATCAATATATAATGCAAGGTCTTGTAATTCCCAAGTTTTATTTTTTTCGCTGCTCCTAAGCTAGGAACAAGGAACTCCATTGGCACAAAGATTTCTTTCCCATCTATTAACTACAATGAGCAGATCCAGTCATTATTTCTAAGGTTGTATGATACACCCAAACTTCTTTGCCCAACTTTGCTTTTCGATACCACATCATGCATAATAGTAATGGGTTTCATTCTTGAAATACATAGTAATGATAGTCTTGTTTGATGCCTCAATCTGTTCATTGGCTATAGGGTGGTAAATTATGGACTTGTTACAGTTAATCCTAAATATTTCCAGCATCTCCATAATTACTTCATGAAGAAGTATGTACCTCTATTGCTAGTTAAATTCACCAACCAGCCAACCTCTACTATTATGTTCATACATGATATTTGTTGATTCTTTGGTAGTATTAGCACATAAATATTTAGCTTCCACCTACTTCATAAGGTTCTGTGTTGCACATAAATATTTAGCTTCCACCCACTTCATAAGGTTCTGTGTTGTGACTAGTAAATACCACACATCAACCTTTCCTTGCAAAATGCTTAAAAGTCACCACAAAATCTAATATGTCTCAAATGATTAGCCCAAGTACCATTGGTTGCAAGTGATGGAAATCTACTTGGACATCCATTGCAAGATTTTAAACATTTCAACCAATCCCAATGTATTGTATGCCACGACAATTCAACTGATATAATCTTTCTAGTTGTGGCTACATGATTAGCATGGCCACTTGCTTCTCCCTTGTACTCTTTACAGTAATATCCTCAACTTCCTCATTAACAAACGCATGCTTGCAATATATGATCTTTTACCAGATAATATAACACATAAATCTACTAAAAGGATCTATGTTTTGAAATGGTCCTTCGCCTTTCTCCAAGTGACATTTCTAGAGTAATTTGGTAAGCGTGTAGATACTCTCCAAGGTCATTATAAATTATATCATTTTGATTTTGGCAATTCTGCAATATGAAACCATGAATTTGACGAATCATTTAGTTCAAAAAATCAATAATATTTCACGGGACTCACAAGTACTCATGGATCAAGCATGGCCCACTAGTAACTCGTAGAATAACTGATGAGTTGGATAGAAAATCTCAGAAGGTGTTGAAATAACACAATCTGTGGCCCCCAAAAAGGTCATTTTCTTCATTTTTCGAATCATTTTTTTAGCATTTCACATTTATTGGCAGGCATTTGGGAGTAAGGATTGATCAAGATTCAAGATTAGCTAACTTATCAGCTCTGATTCAGCCACATTTGACAGGTATGTACCACTTTTCCAGTTTTTTATTTTCTTTTGCCTTTTCTAAATTCCTAGTGTTGAGGTTTAGTTATTTACTATTTTGTTTCTGATTTTGTCTTAATTTGTGGTAGCTGCTAGGGTTTCCTTTGAATTTTCCTGTTTTTTTTCTATTTTGCTAAGGTTTAATTCTAAGTTGCCGAATCAAAATTGGAATCGGAATCAGGTACGTGGGTACGATACGCTGGTAAGGCAACAAAATTTAGGGGTTTGGATAAGTTTGGGTACGTCCATACAAAAAAATATAAAAGTCATAAATATGTATATCAAATATTTAATATATTAAATATAAAATTTTAAAAATATATCTTAAAAATTAAATATATATTTATATTTAATAATGCTATATAATTTTTACTTTATAATTATAATTTTTAAATTTAATATTATTTTTAATTTTTAATTTTATTATATAATTATTAATATATAGTTTAATAAACAATATGCTAATATAGTATATAATAATTTAAATTTTTAAACTATTTTATAATATTAATTATTTAATTTAAATTTTTAAACTATTTTATAATATTAATTATTTAATTTAAATTTTTAAACTATTTTATAATATTAATTATTAAATTATTTAAAATTATATATTAAATATATAAATAAAGGACAAGTTTAAAGTAATAGCTGCTGAAAAATGACGACGTTGCCGAATTCACCTGCACCTAGGGCTTCTTCTCATGGTGCGGCTTCAGGAAAATGCTTTGAGGCTTCTCTGGTTGGGGTGTCTACTTCAATGGGCGCCTTTGCTCTGTGTCCATGAGGCTTCGCGAATGGCATTTTCTCTGCCACGCAAATTGCATCTCTGCCTATGGATGTGGGCTCTCACAACGGTTGGGATGTTTTGATGCAGACCCTCAAAGAATCCCTCCCTCTGCCAAATATCGAAGGAAATGCTGACGAGCTCAGGAATTCCACTAACAGGAAAGTGATGATGGCGAAAGGTTCGTGTAGGGCTCAAAATGGCTCGCCGGGAGATTTAAACGCCTCAATCGTTGGAGATTTTGGGGGTTCGCCTACCTCTCTTAAGCCTTCATCTGCTATCGTGGGCACCTAAGCTGCAAATGGGGAAGGTTCCCGTGTGACTAGTACATCTCCATATCCATCCAAGCTTCCGCCCTCGGGAGACAAATCTGCCACAAAATCCACCTTTGTCGATGCAGTTAAATGTGGACAAGGCACTTCCACACGATTTACAAATGCCTCTCTATCAAGCGCCCCCTCAGTTGAGCCCAGATTTGGGTATGAGTCGTGTGGGGCCTCACCAAAGTTGCCAAACTCAGGAACTACTAACAAAAGACAAGTTCAAAGCTCAGATAAACCTCTGAAGGTGAATTTCAATGCCAAATTATCAAAAGAGTTGCGTGAAAACGAAGAATTTTCTCCAAGAATGGGTCGATTGGTAGGTTGAATCAATTTTGGCCTAGTCTTCCTGCATTGCATGAATGGATCTCAAATTCATGGGGCCCTCTAATGGAAAAAATCTAGAAATTTATCCGAGTGCAAAAGGTTTCTTTACAGTGGTCTTTGATAGTAAGCATGACAGAAAGGCCATTCTCAATCACACATGGATGTGGGGAGATAGTACATTGCTCCTAAAATTGTGGCATCAAATCTTTGATCCAGCCACAATCCTTTTCAATTATGTCGATATGGGTTCACCTTCCAAATCTCCCCCTACACTACTGGTTTGAATTGTGTTTTGCAGCCACTGGTAATTCCCTTGGTAATTTCATATGTACAAATGCGAATTCAAAAATTCCATTCACACAACCTTTGCTCGAATATTGGTAGAGTTGGACACCTCCAAAGCCCTTCCAGCAAAAATCAACTTGGATGCAAATGGCAAAAGCTGGTTGCAAACATTGGACTACGAAGGTTTAAATTTCAAATGTAGAAGATGCTACAAAGTTGGACATGTTGCAGCAGAATGTTCAAATGGGAAGTCTCAAGTTAATTGGGAGGCGTCATGGTGGAAAGATGCCTCTCCCAAGCATTACTCTGTCTCGAGCTCACCCAAGAATTGTGGATCCTCAAAGTTTGATCTCAACACAAAGGAGGACGGGAAGTTGGGTAAGATCTCTCCAGAATCTAGTGTTGTGACTGAGGGTGCTCATACCACAGTTGTTGAGTGCCCCCTCTCTCAAGCTCCAACATATGCTCAAACGGATTCTACTAATGGGGTTGGAAAAAACAATTGGCAAACAATAAGGAAAAAGAAGCGGTGCAACAGTCAAAATAAGGATGTATGCATAGGAATGCAGCTTCAGCCCCACACCATTTCTGTCGCTGAGGAACAAAAATTGGGGGGAGATGTTGAATGGCTTAGTGCTCAAAAAAAAGGAAAATGCTATCCTCAAGTTAAAGGAGATCAGTAACAAATTGCGTTCTCAAATTAAATCTGGCGTCAAGTCTCAGCAAAATCTACTGCACAGCAGGGTTGAATTGGTAATCGGTTATCTGTAGTCTTTTCTGATTGAACAAGTAGGTAATAAATTATTTGGGTCAGGATGACCATGGATAAATAAAACAGATGTAATCGATAACTATGGGGATGAGACCCCTCATCTGTGATCTCACCTGGTACGGGCCAAGAAAAAAATTTGTTAAAATAAAAAACTCACCTCTTACGTATCAAAAAGAAAATATTAAATATATAATAAACATAAATGAAATATTATGTGTGGGGCTGCACACCTCTCCATGGACTTCCCGACCATACCAACTCAACTAGTTGTGTAGACACAGAGGGTTTTCTAGCATCGCTTTTCTTAATCCCGACATTGGTTTTCGATTCAATAGATTTTGATAAATATAAGATAAATATAAACGAAATGTCGACGGTTAAAATAATATTTTCGGCTTCATAGATTTTGTTTGAAAGAAAATGAAGCTTTCATTCATGATGCAAACCAAGGTTACACTTAGGGTTTTTTATTTTCGAGAGGAAAGAATTTTTTGTAAGGTTTTTCAAAGGTCAGAAAGTCAGCGAAATTTGGTGACAAACAATCCAAACCCTAAACGATTTCGTTCCGATTCCATGCAAAATCCGATTCCGCGACATTTTGTACCCTAAATCAGCCAAATTTTTGAACGATTCAGTAACATAGGTTTACTTCCATCTTTCCCAAAAAAAATGGCTTGCACAAGTAGGAAAGTGTCGACAAGCCTAAGGACCCTAGTTGGAAACACACAAAAGGTGTAGAGCAAGAAATGATAATCTGCAACTATTGTGGGATGCATATGATAGGAGGTATAAATTGCCTCAATATCACCTTGGATGGATCTGTTACCAAGATGCAACATGTTTTGTGGCATCTCAAGAGGTTTAGCAAGAGACACAAGCTCTACTTTCATCTTATGATCAGATGAAAGCAAAGAAATGAGGGCAACAAAGGCATTGGCAAGGACCATGGATTGTACTACTATAAGGTCAAAGGGAGATATAGGGGGGCTCCTATTGAGCCATGGATACAAGGATTAGGTAGTATAGACAGTCACAACTCTAGGCTTCCATTTCTCATACCACTCATGGTTCGCAGCCTTCGTTAGAAGGTACCATGTCAAGGGATTGGAATGGGCCAAGTTGGCATGTGCCATTTTTTGGTACTACAATATTCCATTTAATACTGTGAGGAGCCCTTATTAAATGAAATGTTGTAGTACTACAACTAAAATTCCCTCCCACCAGCACTACCTTCCTCCCACCCCCTCCTTCCCACCAACTAAAATTCCCTCCCATCGTGCGGAAATCAGTAAGCACACTACAATCAGTAGTACTATCTATGCATATGGATGATTTAATATCCCACCCATCATTTTGTACCAAATGCACTCCGCCACCCATGTTCAGCGATCCGTCCATTGGGAGAACTATTATTGAAGGATAAAGCAAAAATACAAATAAGCTAGTAGATGAAAAAAAAGGAAAAAGAAGGGTTGCAGCATTTTAT
The DNA here is from genome assembly GCA_007258455.2 of Sequoia sempervirens. Classification (NCBI taxonomy): domain Eukaryota; kingdom Viridiplantae; phylum Streptophyta; class Pinopsida; order Cupressales; family Cupressaceae; genus Sequoia; species Sequoia sempervirens. Next base: position 123,936,472 of record VDFB02271358.1, read on the forward strand.
AAGATGTGTGGACATATGGCAAGAACCACACCTTTATCAACTTCTTCAAGGCTTTAAGGTGTTGTTGAAGTTAGTTGATGCTTGCAATAAAATCAAAATTGCCAAGACTTTGTGCAACTTGTTGGATGAGATGATGATAATGTGGAGAGTCCAAATACTGATGGAAAATGCATCTACATATATGGCAGCTGGTAGACTTCTAGAGAAAAGGCACCATACATTGTTTTGGAACCTTTGTGTAGCCCACAACATTTAACTTTTCCTCACTTTTCCTTGAGGATATAGAGAAACTTAGCTAGGTGAAGAACATCATGGAAGATGCGAAGAATGTGATAAAAACATCTACAACCACCAATGGGCCTTGAATCTCATGAAAGTGAATGGCAAGGAGCTCATGCAGCCAAGTCATACAGTTCATGATTAATTTCATCACCTTGTAGAGCATCGCAGCTGCAATGCCCAACATTAAGCACATGTTTGTGAGCACTAGGTAGTTGGGCAATCTTTACTCCAGGAAGACCAAAGGGGAGAGGGTCATAAAGACCATTCTTTATAATACATTTCTCAAGAAATGGAAGAGATCATCAAAGTAAATTTTCATTCAAAATTTTTCTATTTTTAAGATATTTTATACTATTACAATAGGCTGATTTTATTATTTTTTTATATGAATTATTTCATTTTGAAGAAAGTCCATATTGATTTCGATGTATGGTCTTGAGCTTGATCTATATTTCTAAATAAGAAACTACATGTTGAAGGCACATGGCTACATGTTGACGTCTTTTCTTATGAACCTCCCCCTTCCATCTGTAACATCTTCACTAAGTGGGATCATAGAAGGATAAATTGTCTGATTCTGACCAAGCTATTCTAGGCTCTACCGAGAAAGGGTGCCTAATAGAAATGGTATGAAAAACATGTCCCATCCTAACATGACAGGGATCTACCACAATGTTCAACTTTCCTCCTTGTATATCATCTCAAAGTTCTAACCCGATCAAACCATTTCTGCAGCTCCTCTATTAGAATCTTAGATATCAAAAGATGTTTTAGAAGGAAAAATTGTCTTGACTCTGAACAAACTATTCTAAGCTCTATCGAGGAAAGATGCCTAATAGAAATGGTATGAAAAACATGTCCAATCCTAACATGACAGGGATCTACCACAATGTTCACCTTTCCTCCTTATATATCATCTCAAAGTTCTAACCCCATAATCGATCAAACCATTTCTGCAGCTCCTCTATTAGAATCTTAGATATCAAAAGATGTTTTAGACTGAGGTTATCAGTCTAGATGAAAAACATCACTCCCTAGGGGCAACTGATACCACTTGAGAACTGGATGTAATATGGACAATATCCCTTTACTATAAGTCGGCATACACTTTTCCATATCATTCAAACCTTTCTTTTAAAGTAACAAAATGGACAGCCTAGGAATGCAATGCACCACCCCGCATCAAAAAGCATGGAATTCAATTATAAAAAGCCTACAAGAATCAGGAACAGTCGAGATGAGACCAAAATCAAGAGCATGTTTGAGACACTCATAAGATTTGTGTGCGTCATTAGAGCAACAAAAACTGTAAAAGGTCGGTTAGTAGATAATGTTTGTACTAACAATGCCCCACAAATCTACTACAATAGAATCCTGCTAGTCCTCAAAAACTACAAATATTCTTAGAATTCTTAAGCATTGGCCAATTAAATATAGCCTTCATATTTTTGTTATGGATATGTATGAACACCATTTGCACAAATAATGTGCCCAACATATTCAATGATGACCTGTCAAATTAGCATTTGGATTACTTGGGATAGAACCTTTTCCTTGGAAAAAGTTACAAGAAGAATGTCCAGATGCTCTAAATGTTATGTTGGTGTTTTATCCTAAACCAGGACATCATAAAAACTTAAAAAATTGCAAAGGAACTTATTGAATACTCTAGTCATCAATGCTTGGAGACTTGGAGGAGCATTGAAGAGGAAGACATCACTCAGAATTAATAGTGTTCCTGATGTATCTTGAAAGTTGTCTTCTTGAGGTCCTAGAGTTGAATTGGAATCTCATACTAACCTCATATATAGTAAAACTTAAAAAATACTTGTGCCCAATGTAATTCATCCAGTAAATCATCAATCTTGGGGATTGCAAAACTTTTTTCTTATTGAATTCAATTCATGTTGTGGAATAATACAAATATGATATGACCCATCCTTTTCTCTGGTCAAGGCTTATCAATGTGGCATTGGTGTTCTTACCAAGAATGACAATATGCATCTCAAATAAATCTTCTACACAAATCATGTACCATCTAATTTCTGGAAATGCACTATCTAATTCTGGCAAGCCGCAATACCCATCATATCTATAAGGAAGAAACACTGTAGGACCCTTTATAGGTGCAATTTCAACTACAAAACTCCAATGCTCTATATCAAGGAGAGGCCTTTTAAGTCGCTTCAAGAAGCTTATTCTATGATTATGGAGAATTTATTGGATCTCGTGGGTTTTAGATTGTAAATCAGAGGGTCTACATCTAATGAACCAAAAAAAAAAGCCCACTCTTCAATATTTTATTAATATAGGTATAAATCTACAGTATTGATCTCCTTTGGGGTTTAGATTTCAAGGTATACTCACGAGCCCCTTGCTTGAATAGAAAATATTTCTCCAAGTGGTTGGTTGACTAAGTCCCTGGGGAGTACAATTATTGAACATAGAGAATTACATCCATTCCCCAAAAATCTATAACATTAAAATTGTCCATGAGGGTATGATCAGACATTCTAAGCTCTACATTATGTACAACTCCGACACTTTGTATCTTTCTGTGGCATAGGACTCATATGGGAAATATTTCAGGCCAAGCTTACAAACTGACTTCTTAAGCCATGCAAAGCATTTTACACTTACACAAACGAGCTTTACCCAAAGGTGGCAACATTTACAAGATGAATTAGAAACTGAGGGATGGATTTTTTGACAGAGTGTTTGCAAACTTGATAACTCATACTTTCTCTCTTTATTTGGCCTGTCAAATTTATACCCCTCTTTCCAAAACTACAACCTTTCTACTTATAGCTTCTAGATGGATCACTCTTTTTGCAGACTCAAACATAATTTTTCTTCAAGTCTGCAATTCAAAAATCCTTATCTCAGCTTGAAATTTTGACAACACATTGTAGATATAGATTTCCAAAGCATGTCTTTTGAGAAATTCTCTTTTGACTTCAAAAATTTCGAATTCTTCTATATTCTTCCATTGTCATATCTTTCTAGAAATATAGACAGGGAAGAACTTGTCTCAATTTTGATCTGATCTTTGGTTTAGTGCATCGGAAACTAACTAAAATTCCCTCTGGGATTTTGAGAAAGCTATCTATGTCCATGTATGAATTGCCCAATCCAAGTGGTGTTAGAAGAATTGTCATTGATGTCAAGATTCAGTCTAATCTGATTAGTTGAGATGGATAATTTATGATTGAGTCTAATGGAGTAAAAGTTCTCAATAATTTTAAAAGATAAATTCACAGGTCAAAAATTAATAAGCTTCAGCCACGAAGTAATTGGCTATGGAAGTGAACTTTATGCCAGACCAAAATCTTGATCATCATCTAGTTGGAAATTAATTAAACATAAGCAGATTTAAACAATCATCTAATCAGATTGAAATAAGAGAAAGAAAGTAAATTAAATCAAGAATATACAAGCAGATTGTGGAAAAAGGAACAAATATTATTATCAGCCAAACAATAAAACTCAGTCCGAAATAATCATCTGAGGTCAGCGATTGGGAAGGAGAGAAGAGGGGAACAATAGGCTGATAAGACCACGGTGTCTTTATTCTCTTGTGTCTGCATAATTTTACTCTAAGGATGAACCTTACTATGAGGAAATAAATCATTAATAAGTTTAATAAAGGGAGATCACGGTGGAGCAAGTTCAGATCGAAATTTAAAATAAATCTGATGTTTACCATCTACAGGTCGAAATTTGTGTAAAGAAATATTATCTCAAAACAAAGTCCGAGGGATTCACCATGTCATCGTCCAATCTGAAGCGAAGTATTCAGATCAGAAAGAAGGTAAATTTAGTTTTGAATAATCGAAATTTGTTTCAAAACTAAAATATGACGTATGAAAATAAACTAAAAACATTTGTTTCGAACAAACAAATCAACACGAGTTAAACCCATACGTGTATCTAAAGACGTGCCTTCTAAAATAAAAGACGTGTTTTTTAAAAACAAAAGACGTGCTTTCTAAAAAACAAAAGACGTGCTTTCTAAAAACAAAAGACGTGCTTTTAAAAGGACGCGGCTATTGATAAATCAAGTAAAAGACAAAAAAATCCGCGATTTATAAAGAAATATGTCTTTAGGAAGAGACGTGGCTCCAAGTTTAAAGAAAAACATTCTCATAATCTGTCTTCAAAAGGCGCACAGCTTGTTAGCAAAAGACGTTTTTCTGTAGATTAAAGATTAAATAAAATAAAGAAGATTGATTTAAAAATGAAGGAGTATGAATAAAAGTTTGAAAAGAGAGAGTTATGTTGAAATGGTGCTTCATCAAGAGTTGCAATTCTTGAGAAAATTATATATACATGATTTTCAAATCAGAATCTGTGTGGTTGAGAAGTTCAAGAAGTCAGAATCAGAAGCCTTTCTTCTTGTGTGGGCTGAGTGAGAGAAGTTATATCACAAAGGCAGATTGGAGAATTGGCAGATTGCAGATCTGATTGAGAACAATTGCTTCATCCATCAAGTCAAGGTTTGGTGCCTTGCATTTAGGGGTTGGTGCTCCTTGTAGGCAGGTGTCTACTAAAATCTGTAGAGGTCTAGGTGTTCCTTGTAGATTTCATTCTACTAAATCACCTAGTTGTAAACCTGTAGGTTGGTGCCTACTTAAAAATTATTATTTCAATAAAGTTGTGTCAACTTGGGGAAATTGATTCAAATCAAATAGGTTGATTGTAGCAAGTTTAAAAAGATTGAGAATAAAAAGTTTTATTATTGATTTACTGATTCACCCCCCCCCTCTCAGTAAATCTTTTGTGCTCTTCAATTGGTATCAGAGCAAGGTCCTTCTTAATAGCTTAATCGCTTGAAGGAGATCCTTAAGAGCACTTATGGCAAATCAAAGCAACATGGTGAAAGCACCCATCTTTGATGGGACTAATTATGCATTCTGGAATATCAAGATGGAAGCATACTTGAATGCACTTGGGTTTGATGTGTGGCAATCTGTTGTAGATGGGTATTCACCTCCAGCTACCCCTCCAACGGATCAAGCAGGAAAGAAGAGAAGTGAAGACAATGCAAAAGCTAAGCATGCTCTTCTTTGCAGCCTAACAGATTCTGAATTTACAAAAGTCATGAGGTGCAAATCAGCAAAAGAGATTTGGGACAAGCTTCAAAATATCTATGAAGGAGATGCAAAAGTTAAGAAAGCAAAGTTGCAAACTCATAGAAGAAAGTTGGAAACTCTCAAAATGGAGGATGATGAAGACATTGCTTCATATTTTCTTCGTGTTGATGAATTAGTGAATATCATGAGGGGACTTGGTGAAGAAATCAAGGATGAATTCATTATTGACAAAATTCTAAGATCTCTTTCTACAAAATTTGAGGCCAAAGTTGCAGCATTGGAAGAACTAACAAATCTAGACCAGCTGAAGAAGGATGAATTACATGGTATTCTTGCTGCCTATGAGATGAGGATTGAAGGTAAATCACCACAAAAAGAAGTCTCATTCAAAGCAACCAAAAAGGGCAAGAACAAGCATGAAGAAAAGGATGAAAAATCAAGTGATGAAGCTGAATCTTACTTCATGGGAAAACTTAAGAAAGGAAAAGGAAAATACAAAGGAAAATTTCCTTTTAAATGCTTCAATTGTGGAAAAGTTGGACATTATGCTTCAAAATGTCCTCAAAATGAAAGCAGTTCTAGTGAAGAAGAAAAGGAAATCAGCAATAAGAAAAAGGGAAAGAAGAATTTCAACTCAAAGAAGAAATTTCAAAAACATAAAAAGAGTTTTTATTCAAAGAAAGATAGCAGTTCCTCTGAAGAACAAAGTGAAGATAGCTCAAGCATTGAGGAAGATGAAATATTGTTTATGGCTGAATGTGAAGAACAAAAAGTTGAACAAGAATGTGAAGAAAAAGAAGAAATAGATCAAGATGAAGGAGAGGAAGTAGATCTTGAGGAAGAATTGCACTATGCTTACAAGAAAAATGAAGACTTGAAGAAGAAGGCTGCCAAGTACAAGTTGAAGATCAAAGAAATGACAAATGACTTAGAGAATTCAAGCAAAACCATTGAAGATTTGAGAGCTCAAATCATGGAAGCTGAAAGAAATGAAGATGAATTGAAAAACAAACTCAACACAAAGGAGATGAAATGTGACAAGCTGGAGCAAGAGATAGCAATGCTAAAGTTGGAATTGGAGAAAGCAAAGGATCAACACTCAAAGATTGGTGAAGAATCCAGCAAGCTGATTGAGCTAATGAAGGCTCAAGATTTTCTTCAAAGCAAAATGGGAAGCTGTTTTGAAGAACAATCCAAGAAGGTCACTAACTCCAAAGAAGATTTCAAGACTTTCTCAAAGCAAGGAGAAGAAGATTGGATAAGTGCTGATTCTAAAAGAAGATTGAATAGTAGGCACTTCTATGCATTTAATGGCTATTGTTTTGTATGTAACAAATTTGGGCACAAAGCCTTAGATTGTAAAAATAAAGTGAAAAATAGTTCTAGCTACCTTAGGAGAGATTATAATCCTTTCACACCTTTAATGGACTATAATGGTCTATGCTACAAATGTAATAATCTTGGGCACAATGCTCAAGCTTGTAGGTCAGTTTTTAATAACTCTCCAAAACAAAACAAGAAGGTAGATAAGTCTATTAAAAGGAAAGAAATACCTATCAAAGTATGGAGGAAAAAGGAGAAATCAATGTTCATCCAAACTGCCTTACATGCTGAAAGTAAGAAAGATAGATGGTACATTGATAGTGGGTGCTCAAAGCACATGACAGGTGACAAGAGCAAATTCATCTCTCTTGAACCTACTGATGAAGGAACAGTAAGATTTGGTGATAATACAAGAAAACAAATAAAAGGAAAAGGTACACTTAGTCTAGATAATGGAAGAACAAAAACAGAAAATGTTTTGTATGTTAAGGGCCTAAAAGAAAATCTTCTAAGTGTTAGTCAACTTTGTGATCAAGGACATAGTATCACATTTCTTTCTAATACATGTGATATCAAGAAAGATGGAAAGCTGGTTGCTCAAGCTGAGAGGAAACAAAATTTATATGTCCTAAAAGAGATAAATTGTGAAAGCTGCAATTTAGTACAAGAGGATGAGAGTTGGTTGTGGCACAAAAGGCTAGGCCATCTAAACTTTGATAATATTGTCAAAGTTAGCAAATCAAATGCTGTGAGAGATATGCCAAGGATAACAAAACCTTCTAACATCATTTGTAGAGAATGTCAACTTGGAAAGCAAACAAAGTCAAGCTTTAAGTCCAAGGAGCATACTTCATCAAAACCATTAGAACTCATACACACAGATCTTTGTGGGCCAACAAAATCCAAAAGCATGAATGGAGAAAGATACTTTATGTTGCTGATTGATGACTTCTCAAGGATGACTTGGGTTGCATTCTTGAAAGAAAAATCTGAAGCTTTTGACAAATTTAAAGCATTCAAGGAGCTGGTTGAAAATGAGGCAAACTGCAAGATAAAATGCCTTAGATCAGACCGAGGAGGAGAATTCACTTCAAAAGAATTTGAAAATTTCTGCATAGAACATGGAATTAAAAGGCAATTTTCTGCAGCTAGAACCCCTCAACAAAATGGGGTTGTAGAAAGGAGAAATAGGACAGTTCAAGAAATGGCAAGAGCAATGCTAAATGAAAACAAGATAGCAGATTCCTTTTGGAAAGAAGCAATTCATACAGCAGTTTACATTCTGAATCGTGCACAAATAAGAGTGAACAATGAGAAGACACCTTATGAACTTTGGAAAGGAAGACCAGCAACTGTCAAGTACTTCAAGATTTTTGGAAGCACTTGCTACATTCGAAGAGATGAAGAAGATTTGAGCAAATTTGACACAAGAGCAGATGAGGGAATCTTTCTTGGCTACTCATCAAAAAGTAAGGCATATAGATGCTACAACAAAAGAACTCACAAAATTGTTGAAAGTGCTAATGTAAGAGTTGATGAAGGAAAGCAATTCAAAGAAGTTGGACAAAGTGATCACCATGTTCAAACTATGAATGAAGAAGACAAAGATGATGAGGACTCTCAAGAGGAAGAAAAGGAGGAAGAGGCAAAAGAAGGAGAATCTTCACAAAAGACTCCCATGAAGACACCAAAGACACCTTCCAAGTTTGTTCAAAAGAACCATCCTGAAGATTTGATTCTTCAAGATAGATGTAGATCTACAAGGAGAATGGTGAATTACAATGAAGATTGTCATGCAGCTTTTCTATCTCAAGTTGAGCCCAAAACTTTTGAAGAAGCAAGCAAAGACAAAAGTTGGATTGATGCAATGAATGAAGAGTTGGATCAAATAGAGAAAAATGAAACTTGGGAAATTGTTCCAAGACCAAAAGATAAGAATGTAATTGGCACAAAATGGGTTTTTAGAAACAAATTAAATGAAGATGGTAAAGTCACAAGGAACAAAGCAAGGTTAGTGTGCAAAGGCTATGCACAAGTTGAAGGAGTAGACTTTGAGGAAACCTTCGCACCAGTTGCAAGGATTGAAGCAATTAGAATGTTTTTATCCTATGCAAGTCACAAAAAGTTTAAGGTTTATCAAATGGACGTCAAATCTGCTTTTCTTAATGGAGATTTAGAAGAGGAAGTTTATATTGAACAACCTGAAGGCTTCCTACTATCAGAAGACATGGATTATGTGTGCAAGTTAAAGAAAGCTCTCTATGGGCTTAAACAAGCTCCTAGAGCTTGGTATTCTAGACTTGACAAATATCTCAAAGAGCAAGGTTTCAAAAGAGGAGATGTAGACAGCAATCTATACATCAAAGAAGAGGATGGACACTTATTGATTGTAGTGGTCTATGTAGATGACATCATTTTTGGTGGAGACAAGGACAGAATGTGCAAAGAATTTTCATCATGTATGCAAAAAGAATTTGAGATGTCAATGTTGGGAGAATTATCCTTCTTCCTTGGGCTGCAAATTTCACAATTAAGCAAAGGTATTTTCATCTCCCAAACCAAATATGTGAAAGAAATGTTAAAAAGGTTTAGGATGGAAGATTGCAATCCTGTTAGCACTCCTATGGTTACAGGTTGCAAGCTAAGTAAAGATGATGAATCCCAAGATGTGAATCAAACACTTTATAGATCAATGATTGGAAGTTTGTTGTATCTAACTTCCACAAGACCAGACATAATGCAAGCTGTTGGAGTTGTGGCCAGATTTCAAGCAGCACCAAAAGAAACACATGTTCATGCAGTAAAGCGTATATTCAAATATTTGAAAGGCACAATGGATTATGGTCTATGGTACCCTAGCAGCAATGATTTCACTCTTGAAGCATACACAGATGCTGATTGGGCTGGTAATGTAGATGATAGAAAAAGTACAAGTGGAGGAGCCTTTTTTCTTGGAGGAAATCTAGTGTCTTGGATAAGCAAAAAACAAGAATCAGTCTCTCTATCTACAGCAGAAGCTGAATATATTGCAGCAGCAGCATGTTGCACTCAACTTTTGTGGATGAGGCAAACTTTAAAAGACATCAAGGTAGAGTATGATTATCCTTGCACTATATATTGTGATAATACTAGTGCAATCAATATATCCAAGAATCCAGTGATGCACTCAAGAACCAAGCACATACCTATTAAATATCACTTTTTGAGAGAACAAGTAGGAGAAGGACAAGTGTGTTTAGAATACATAACTACAAAAGAGCAAACTGCTGATATATTTACTAAACCACTTCCAAGAGATACATTTGAATATCTAAGGGAAAAATTGAGAGTTGTTCCACATCCATCAAATTAATTGATGGAAGCATGTATTCAGGGGGAGCTACGCACAAAATCTTGTAGCTTCATGGAGCTGGAATATTGTTAGAAGAACCTTTGCCATTGATGTCAAAGGGGGAGAAGTTGGACACAGGGGGAGCAAATAGAGGATCAAATTACAAGTTGAAGAAGTTGCCATCAATGACAAAGGGGGAGATTGTTAGAAGAATTGTCATTGATGTCAAGATTCAGTCTAATCTGATTAGTTGAGATGGATAATTTATGATTGAGTCTAATGGAGTAAAAGTTCTCAATAATTTTAAAAGATAAATTCACAGGTCAAAAATTAATAAGCTTCAGCCACGAAGTAATTGGCTATGGAAGTGAACTTTATGCCAGACCAAAATCTTGATCATCATCTAGTTGGAAATTAATTAAACATAAGCAGATTTAAACAATCATCTAATCAGATTGAAATAAGAGAAAGAAAGTAAATTAAATCAAGAATATACAAGCAGATTGTGGAAAAAGGAACAAATATTATTATCAGCCAAACAATAAAACTCAGTCCGAAATAATCATCTGAGGTCAGCGATTGGGAAGGAGAGAAGAGGGGAACAATAGGCTGATAAGACCACGGTGTCTTTATTCTCTTGTGTCTGCATAATTTTACTCTAAGGATGAACCTTACTATGAGGAAATAAATCATTAATAAGTTTAATAAAGGGAGATCACGGTGGAGCAAGTTCAGATCGAAATTTAAAATAAATCTGATGTTTACCATCTACAGGTCGAAATTTGTGTAAAGAAATATTATCTCAAAACAAAGTCCGAGGGATTCACCATGTCATCGTCCAATCTGAAGAAGTATTCAGATCAGAAAGAAGGTAAATTTAGTTTTGAATAATCGAAATTTGTTTCAAAACTAAAATATGACGTATGAAAATAAACTAAAAACATTTGTTTCGAACAAACAAATCAACACGAGTTAAACCCATACGTGTATCTAAAGACGTGCCTTCTAAAATAAAAGACGTGTTTTTTAAAAACAAAAGACGTGCTTTCTAAAAAACAAAAGACGTGCTTTCTAAAAACAAAAGACGTGCTTTTAAAAGGACGCGGCTATTGATAAATCAAGTAAAAGACAAAAAAATCCGCGATTTATAAAGAAATATGTCTTTAGGAAGAGACGTGGCTCCAAGTTTAAAGAAAAACATTCTCATAATCTGTCTTCAAAAGGCGCACAGCTTGTTAGCAAAAGACGTTTTTCTGTAGATTAAAGATTAAATAAAATAAAGAAGATTGATTTAAAAATGAAGGAGTATGAATAAAAGTTTGAAAAGAGAGAGTTATGTTGAAATGGTGCTTCATCAAGAGTTGCAATTCTTGAGAAAATTATATATACATGATTTTCAAATCAGAATCTGTGTGGTTGAGAAGTTCAAGAAGTCAGAATCAGAAGCCTTTCTTCTTGTGTGGGCTGAGTGAGAGAAGTTATATCACAAAGGCAGATTGGAGAATTGGCAGATTGCAGATCTGATTGAGAACAATTGCTTCATCCATCAAGTCAAGGTTTGGTGCCTTGCATTTAGGGGTTGGTGCTCCTTGTAGGCAGGTGTCTACTAAAATCTGTAGAGGTCTAGGTGTTCCTTGTAGATTTCATTCTACTAAATCACCTAGTTGTAAACCTGTAGGTTGGTGCCTACTTAAAAATTATTATTTCAATAAAGTTGTGTCAACTTGGGGAAATTGATTCAAATCAAATAGGTTGATTGTAGCAAGTTTAAAAAGATTGAAAATAAAAAGTTTTATTATTGATTTACTGATTCACCCCCCCCCTCTCAGTAAATCTTTTGTGCTCTTCAAGTGGTGCAAGGCACCATTTAACTTCTCCTCTAGATAATAAATATAATGTACCTTGAAGCTAGCCTCATATAAAGGTTGAATGAAGTTTGTTGGGGATTGGCAATCACGGAGAAGTATATCCCTTGTTCCCCATGATTTATATCCTTTCCCACTTGAGAGATCTCACCTAACGGTTTAGCTCTACATACATGTACCTTCTACCTTGACCTTCAAAATCCCCCTCATCCGCTCAACAAATGCCTCAAAAAATCCTTTTAGGTCATCCTTGATCATGAACTCGTACTTGTTCCTTCACACCCCCAACATTTTGAAGCATTCCAAAAGAAGACCAAGGGCAAGTGCACACTCAAAGGTAAAGATGGAAAGCTCAAAATATTAATAAGGCCAAAGCAACAACGCACCCAAGGGTCAATTTAGATTTGCATATCACACGAAAATGCTTCTTTACTTTATAGTAGTTTATACATTAATTTAAATAGGGGAACAAAATACATAAATCAAGGTTTTCCCCCAAAATTCCATAGGGATATGTCCCCCAAGAATCGACCAACATCTCAAATGTCTTGGGGACATAGAAGCAAGTACAAAATTTCCCCTAGCTGTCCCCTTATTAAAATTAAACAAAAAACAAAAAACAAAAAAAAGTAAAAGCATAACATTCTTGAAGCATCTCTGTGCTTTGGAACATCCCCATGTTCCCTCAATTGTTCCAAAGATGTATAGACATCTATAGAAGAAAAAAAATCAGGGTTTTCACCCCCAAGGATATCTCCATGCTTTGGAACATCCCCAAGTTTCCTCAGTTATTCCGAGGACATATAGACATCCTTGAGACATATATTAAATATCTTTTGTCTAAATATGAACAAGGATGAAATGCCCCCTAACAGTCTCAAAAAAGAAAGAAAAAAAGAAAAAATCATAAGATCCTTGGGATGCCCCAATGCTTTTGAACAGCCCCAAGTTGCCTTAATTGTTCCAAAGATATTTGTATGTCCTGAGGATGTTTATAGATGTATTTTGTCTGCAAGTTTAGGATGTCCCCAGATTGTCAGCCTTTATTTTTGAATTGTTGTGATATGTTTATACCAGCTTGTTTTGTATTATGTTTACGCCATCTTGTTTAGCACTAAGCTAGCTTAGAATTGTTCTGTGAAATGCTTTAATGAGTTCTTTGTTTGTTTCATGGATATAGTTACTGTTGATGATAGTTGCAGCTTCAGGCGAATCCTTCCAGCCCAGATCGCATGGAGATAATAATTAAATGGTAGACATTGTCTATTTAATTATTATACACGATTTTGTGAAGTGGCCAACCTCTTATATCTTGGCGCGATTATCTATGAAGAGACTTCATTCATGGCCGACTTCTAAATTAGTAAATGTTATATTATTTGTCTTGGCCGACTTGATAATTGAATTATTTAATTTGTAATTTATTCTCCTTGTGGCCGACCTTGTTCTTGAAGAGGTGTGACCTCTCACAAAGCAATGTATAAATACAAGATCAATTCTTCTCATTTGGACATCAAGCAAGTTCGATATTCATTCCTTCAAAGTGCGAATTTCCTTCAAGAGCAGGTCGAAGTTATCCAAGAGCAGATTTCGATATATAAGAGTGCAGATTGTAATCTGTATCTTTGCATCTAGAGTTGATGCTATTACTTGGCCTTGAGTTCGGCCTTATTGTACAAGAGAGTGTTGTTTCTTGAATAATATATAAGAGAGATTTTGTTGCTGGGTTTTTCTCCCTCAAGAGGAGGGTTTTCCCAGGGTATCTGCTGTGTTCTGTGTCTGATTTTTTAATTAATTTCTGTGCACATATTCTGATCACTAAATTTAACATGGTATCAAGCGGGTTTGAGAGGATCGTGATCAGATTTGTTCCTAAACAGCAATACTCTATTCTCTTCTTCATATTTCTTTGTCCATTCTCTACATTAATCAAGATTGGTGGCAAGAGGGATTGGTCAAAGTTCAAAGAATGAAGACATTCATGTTCTCGCCTCCCATGCTTCAAAGAAGAAAGGAAAAGATGGAAGGAAAGGGTTCTTCAAGAGGAACCGAGATAAGGGAAATGATGATGCACCTCCCTCCAAGAAGAAGAGAGACATGTCCAAGATTCAATGCTTTAGGTGTGATAAGTTTGGGCACTTTGCTAAGCATTGTCCAACTAGACCTAAGCAACAAGCCACAGTTGCAGATGTTGATGATGCCTCTCCGCAGAAGGATTCATGTGAATACTTGTTCTATTCAGCTCTATCAAGCAATGTACCTACGGATACCAGTACTTGGCTGATCGACAGTGGTGCTTCTCGACACATCACTGGATTTAAGGAGCACTTATCAAGTTTGGTGGAGAAAGAGTTTTCCGAACAAGTTATTATTGGAGATGATGCTGGCTATTCCGTAAAAGGAATTGGGACCTCTACTCTTCATTTGGATTCCGGCATTACACTTCAGTTGAGAGATGTTCTGTATGTCCCAGGAATCAAGCGCAATCTTATTTCTATTTCAGCCCTAGAAGATGAAGGATATCAAGTTGCCTTCTCCAAAGGCAAAGTTCTTGTGTGGATGGGGAATTCCAGTTTCAAGGAAGCTCAAGTAATTGGTGTTAGACATGAAAGCCTCTATAGGCTATGTACGCGTCCTCTACAAGCACTAGTTCATGATTCTTCAAGCCTATGTGATCTATGGCATCGAAGATTGGCACACCTCCACTTCCGAGCACTACCTATCATGGAGAAGATGGTCACGGGACTTCCCAAGTTCAATCAGGAGCATGAAGGAACTTGCAAGGGATGCGCTATGGGTAAGAATTCAAAAGCCCCTTTCCATAGTAGAGAACATAGATCTAAGTGCATTTTAGACCTTATTCATTCTGATTTGTGTGGACCTATGTCTGTTCCGTCTTTGAGTGGATTCTTGTATTATGTTTTGTTTATTGATGACCACTCTAGGAAGACTTGGATTTATTTTTTGAAATCTAAAGAATTTGAGGAAGTGTTAGGAAGGTTTAAAGAGTTCAAAGCTTTGGTAGCGAATCTTTATGGATAAAAGAATTAAGGTCCTCAGATCTGACAATGGAGGAGAATACACCTCTAGTTGCTTTCGAGATTTTTGTATTGATGCAGGGATTAAGAGGGAGTTTTGCGTCCCCTATAATCCTCAACAGAATGGTGTTGCAGAAAGGAAGAACAGGACAATCGTGGAAGCAGCGAAGGCCATGATCCATGACCAAGACTTGCAAACTTTCTTATGGGCAAAGCTTCTAGGATGGCTATGTATGTTCAGAACGAAGTCCTCACAAGGTCTTGGAGAATATGACTCGAAGAAGCCTTCACAGGGAAGAAGCCTAAGTCAGGTCATTTGAGGATCTTTTGATGTCATGTCTATGTTCATGTTCCAAAGGAAAGAGAACTAAGTTGGAGCCTTCTGGCAAGAAGGGAATATTTGTGGGCTATAGTGAGACATCAAAAGCCTACAAGATATACATTCCAGGACAGAAGTTGATCGAGATCAGTAGGGATGTCACATTCAAGGAAGATGTTGCATTCAGGAGATCCAGGGGCATTCATATGGAGATTGATAATGAAGAGTCACCTCAGGATATGGAAGTTGACCATACTCCTGAGATTCAGAGGGAGACTTCAAACCAAAAGAAGATGCTGATCCAGTTGAGTCCTTGGAACCTACTGATGGGCCTACCGATATTGTGCTTAGAAGAAAGAGACCTCTTTGGGCTAGACAAACTATGCAAGAGGCTAAGAGATTTGCAGCTCCTAGAGGTACATTCAGAGAAAGTAAAAGGCCACATAAGTTCTCCAAGTTATGTTGCCTTGATGAGTCAGATTATTGAGTCTGAGCCTTCTAGTGTGGAGGAAGCTTCCAGTCAACAAGTTTGGAAAGATGCTATGAGTGTGGAGTATCAATCAATTCTCAAGAATGATGCTTGGGACATTGATGCTACTACTTTGGCCTTGAGTTCGGTCCTTATTGTACAAGAGAGTGTTGTTTCTTGAATAATATATAAGAGAGATTTTGTTGCTGGTTTTTCTCCCTCAAGAGGAGGGTTTTCAAATGTGGTACAATGTTGACCCATTGAGCATATCGATATAGATTGAATGTGTGAAGCTTTTTTAATACTGGAAAATGTTACTAAAATATCTTACTGAGACAGAAATTGGAGACAATGAACGTGGTAAAGATGGTGGTTGTTGTTTACCCAATTTATGTGAAGATTGTGTGCACTAAATGTGAAGCCCCTAGCAAATTGAATAAAGCTTTCTTTGCAGTAAATTTGGAGGCTGGCATTTTAAACTAAGTTGTTTTTCCATTGTAGCATTTGTTGCCACTAATTCCTGAAGAAGTTTTAAGATTTTCTAGCTTTTTCTACAATTATTTTCACCATTGAATAAGATTTCTATATTATAAAAAGTTTATTTTCAGAGTTTTGTAAACTCTGTGTATTAGTAAGAACTTCTAGAAGATCATTTATGTAAATCTGCTAAAGAAGTATTAGATTTGAGAGCAATTTTCTCACTAGATATATACACTAGATGTGACCTGACGAAGAAAAACAATTTCAAGTTTGTTGTTGCAGATAAGTGATTTATCATGTTGTGAAAAGAATGTCAAAGCGGTAATTGTTCTCGCAATGCAGTCAAACCTTAGATGTCTAGATGTAGCTTTGCATTGACTGGAGGCAGCACAGTATTATTTATATTTAAAGTATATTTTTAAATTTTTTACAAGTTGATTTTCAAATATTTATTTATAGTAGCTGTCTGCCACCACACCCACTGGACACATGTACAGTTGGAGAAAATCTTTATCTTCAAAATATACAAAATTTATACTATTCAACATACAAATCAGCAGAGGGGCAAATTTGCCTCCTAACATATAATTTAGTTTGATTGAATAAAACGAAACCTGCAGCTAAAAGTGTGCAATGGATTTGTTTAGAACAACACCAAAGATATTCTACCTCAATCATATTTCTCCAAAATGTCTTATCTTAATCATGACCAAGAAAACAAATCTGTTCACTGCATATTATATTATGAGCTGCTTGAAATGCAATTACTTTTGGAAGCATTAAAACTAAACCTCTAATGAATAATAGAAAAGATACAGATTCTGCAAAACTGAAAAGCTCAAACGGTTCACTCCAAACTCAAAAGCATTTGATTCAAGATAAAGATGAAAATATGAAAAGATAAAATAGCAAAGAAGAGTTTATAAACTCAAACAAGAATTGAGAAAATCAGCAAGAAATTCTTAAACTAATCCAGATTATGGCTAGAAACAACTTACTACAACTTTTAACTAACTTGCAGGAAAGCCATAGGATACAAGAATTGGGACAACAAACAAAAGACTACAAATGAAATCACTATTTTCCATTGAACAGGACAGCCTACAAGATGTTTTCCCAAAAACAGAAATCCAGAGGGTAAAAACAAAGCATACTGAGAATAAAATATTAAAAGGAAGGCTATTATTTCTTACATTTCTTTGAATTTATCAAGTTTGGAGAGATTTTCTGCCCCGTTGAGTTCACTTTCTGTTTTAGATGCAGCATTGTGTTTTAACACACAGTTTGCCTGCTGAGTATGGCCATTCGCTGTATTCATGCTTCCAGGTTCTCCTCTTCGTCTCTTTGAAACTCTTTCTTCTGAAGCATTCTCCCTTCCATCAGGCAAAGAATTTTGAATATCTTTCCCCACATGACTTGTAGAATCAGACCCACCCAGCTGATTTTTTCCATTGGAAACTATATGATTTCTAGTCTTTTGCAATGTGTCTACAGGCAAGTAACCATTCCTATTAGGGATAATCTTACCAGAAGGAAAAGCACTTAATTTGTTTCCATTTGTCCTACCATTCTTGCAACTTTCCTCGCTTGTTTCAAAACAGCACTCTGAAACCCTGTTGACTGAAGATGACGAAGACAGCAATTGTTTTCCATTAGTAGACCAACCATTGGATTCAGTATTTTGTCTATACATCAACTGTTCATCATTTTTACTAGAAAGGGAAGCATCAGGGTAACTCCTCTCAGATGGTTTTCTTACAGATGTTTCAGTTTCACTTTCTTCGCCCATTCCAGTAGCATCAATCTTGGATGTGCCATAACCATTTTCAACAGAACCATTCCTCCCAAGCTGAGAACCAGCATTTTTCAGATTAACAAACTTCATTTGTGGTTTTCGATGCACTTTTGATGTGCCTCCATCTGGAATGTCTCTTGAAGAATGTCTTCCAACAGATGAATCCGATATTGAAGATAACTTTTGTTTAAAAGAAACATCTTCAACATTTCCATCTGAATTTGCTGTATCTGTTGCATTACAAGACATTGTTTCCTTGCCTCGTTTTGGTCTTATATTGCTCCGAAGAAAGAACAACATATATACTTTTTCTGATAACACAGCCTGTATGTTGGCTGCAGAAACATGGGTATCATTACAGCAATACCAGCGGGCATTTGCATCCTGCATATAACATAATAATAGTTATATCAAATTATCAATGACTAACTAGCTAGGGATGGGCTAATGTTATCAAAATCAGGACGCATTATTTCGGACATACAGAAATCAGTTAAAAAGGAATCAGCAAAATGCATTATACCAAGAATTTGTCTTATTTGAACACTAGTTATCAACAATTATGCATGATCACACAGTAACATACCTTGACATATGCATAATAATGCCCGGAGTCCTGCAAATAGCCTGAATGTACAATGGTACCAAATAAAGTATACTCTGGCCGCGGGTCCTGTATTGTTTAACATCCAGTATTTAAATTCCTGTATATGATTCACAATAACTAGGATAAATTTGAGGTGAAGGAAAAACACAGTATTCATGGTCAATGACATTCTTCCATAAAATCGGGGAGAGAAAGCAGTTAATTCCCTGAATAAGAAAGAAAAACATAAAACACTGCTGATAGGATAAGCATTAAACAGTTCTAATGTATATTACACATCCAACAAATACAATAAACTTCTTAGAACAGACGTTTGTCCCCAGCCGATAACTCCCTGCCCGTGCTGCCCACTAAAACAATATTTATACTTAAACAATAGAAAATCAAAGCACTTCTTGAACAATAGATTGATATGTTTTTATAATGAGACAAGACTGGTTGGTATTTCTGTATTTTTCTTCAACAGGTTGTTAAGAGCTAAAGATACCAATAAACAATCAAGCTTAGCGTAAAACTTCAGACTAAACTACCTATACAGCAGGTGCCATCAAAAACTGTAAGGTCATCCTAAGATTAAGGAACTATGCTAGTGGCCTTTAAAAATTTAAGAATCATAACAGAAAACCAAGAGATTTGATTCTCAAAATCATATCCAGTAAGCTTTGGAAAGAAACAAATATTTCCATAAGCCAAATTTTATGATTAAATACTCAATTTGCTTACAACCTCTTCATTTTCAGAGCACTTTCAGGTTTACTTGCCATCTCCATAGACTTAGTCCATGAAAGATTAGCACTTTGTTTTTCAGGCAGGTTGCTTCTTGACTCTGCTTCAACAACAACAGGATTCATAATCAGAAACTAATAAGCTTCTTATACAAATTTCCCAACGCTTAATATGGACTCTACAATGATTAGTGCAGATTTAGCATAACTGACCCTTAGTCTTCTCAACACCTTTACATGATATACTAATGGCTAATCCTGCTTCCTCAAGAGCAAATGAATTAAATTTGAAAGTTAAAAAATTGTAACTTTTCTATAAGAACTATTTACTCAACAGACCAATGCTCTAATTCTGCCACTATTGAACTAAAAAAATGGTAGCTGACATAATGTCTAAAGTATCAACCCCCGATACATCCAACCTCCATAAATCAATCTGATTCATATGGCAGCAATCATAGGTCAATGAATGTACTACATCCGATCTAAAATAACTAAGTTGCTGGTTAAGGTTTGAGTTCAGGTACAATGATTACAGTATGCCTGTTGGTGTGAACAGGGGTATTTCCAAACTAGTTTCCCTTTTGTAGTGTGAACAAGGCACATTATCTAACTAGTTATAGTTAGGTCCTAATCAAACATGTTCACATATTAAGTTTACTAATGGCTCTAGAAATCTTTCTAGAAGTCTCTAGTACACATGTGATCTTATCCTTCAGTTGTCACATGACATAGGATTAAGACACTTGATCATCCTAGTTAATCCTATCTCTCAAGATTGCCTATAAAAGCAATGCATCATATGTACATTTTAGAAGGGATATATCTTTGATCAATATATCATAATTCATTTTTACATCATAATCAAGCAATTATTTCTCTTTCTGCTCTCTTGTAGAAGGTAATCTTTGCTGTTGCAGGTGGTCCTGGGAGCTTGAGTCCATTGGTGACTCTAACAATGCTGGTATGGCAGAAAAAAATAGGCAATGGATATGGTTTGGATGTGTCCATACAAAAAAATATAAAAGATCATTAATATATACATGTTTTAGCCTAAAAGTAAGAATTGGCATTTAAAGTATCTACCTGATTCAGTTGCTCAACTATCCACATCAATATACCCATTGGGCTTGTGTACTCTTCCATTGTAATTGTAGGACAAATGCAGAGCCATAGTTATCTGGAGACTTGCACCCAACCCTAGTTCTCAACACATCTCCCAAATCCAAAACACATCCCCATCTCAGAGATATATATAGAGATATCCAATTAAGTTTATGTGAGTCTCGATACATCTCCAAGAAGCATACCTTGGAGAAATTACCATATCGATTTCTTTCATATATCATACAAATTACAGTGGGATTTCCTGAAGTGGTTGATAAAAGCTAAAAGAACTAAAAAAAAGACACTTCTAGGGTTGTAATTTATCTTTCTTGCATAAAGAAATGCAAGTTTTCTTGTACCAGAAAATTTTCTTATCAAGTATAAAAGAGGTAATAGTGCAAAGAGAAATAACACTAAGAATTAAGATGTGTACATGCATTGAAGTTCTATTAATTGATTAAAAATATAATGATCTATTGATGCTTTATCATATATTGATGCTTAGAGCTGTAATTGACGCTGTTGTTTTGTTGATTTCCAAAAGGCATTTGATACTATTCCTAGACAATTTATAATCCAGTGGCTTTAAGAGTTACAAATTCCAGAACATTTGGTTGTTCTTGTCATGACACTTGATGAGAAGGTGATTGGCAAGATTCAAACTCCTACTGGGATTACAAATGATATTAACAGCACTCTTGGTGTTAAATAGGGTTGTCCTCTTTCGCCTACTTATTTGGTCTCTACATAGATAAATTAGAAGATATCATTGCAAATTCAAGGAAAATAGATGATGGTTTTATTCTTTATGATATAATCATCACTATTTTATTATTTGCGGATGACATTATTCTCACATCACACAGTGCTGCAAGCCTAAAACATCTTAATATATTGAGTTCATTTTATGATGCTCCTGGTTTACAAGTAAACTTGAGTAAACAAATGTCATGGTTTTCAACACAACTAAAAAAGAAGCACAATCAACCAGCTCATTTATAAAGGAAAAATCGGTTTAAGTGTTTTCCTGTTATACTTACATAGGTGTGCCTTTCACAGGACCTCCCTTCAATATGCTCCCTACTACAAAAGAGTGATTATGCAAGGGTTATGCTGCACTTAATACACTCAAGAGACAACGTTTCCAACTCCAGTTTCAGCACACCAAAACAAAATTGCATAGTTTTCAAACTTGAGTGTCACCAACAATCATGTATAGTTGTGAGATTTGGGAAACTAGACTTTGCAGTACCATTTAGTCTTACAGGAAAATGATCAGTTCCACATGCAATAATCTTATCTCAATTTAGCATTCATCCTCTTGATATTTCAGTTGTATTTCATGTAGTGATGTTGCTTCATAGATTAATATGTATGGCAGCTACAACAATTTGACATAATAGATATCCATTCAAGACTCTTCAGTCATCTATTAAAATATGTGAACAAGGGATCAAGAACACTTGGTATGCCCAATATATGTGTTTTTTGAAGGTAATTGGTATTGATGCTAATTGTCTTCCTCCTATTACCTTTCCACCAAGCCTCCCCACATGTTGAAAAGACATGGTTTATATAGGCATCAGGGATCGGATATACAAAACCTACATAAAATCAACAACCAACAGAACCATTGCTAACAAAAATGCATCACTACTTTGTAAATTTTAATGATCAGATTGTATGCACAGAAATTAATTCAAATCAGACACAATAACACAGCAGATACCCTGGGAAAACCCTCCACTTGAGGGAGAAAAACCCAGCAACAAAGATCTCTCTTATCTATATAAATAATGGCAACAATTCGCTTTACAATGAGGCCAATCACAAGGCCAATATTCAGCACCTACACTAGATGCAATGACAGATAATGATCTGCACTTCCTTGATATCTAAATCTGTCCTTGAAGAAATTCGCAATCTGCTCTTGATGAAATTCGCACTTGAATGAAGGAATGAATCGAACTTGCTTGATGATTAAAGGAGTGAAATGATCTTCTATATATACATATTGATAGAGAGGTCGCACCTCTTCAAGAGATAGGTCGGCCATTATACAAAATATAATTACAAAGATAGGAGGTCGGCCTCCAATAAGAAATGCCTTTTCTATTTAGGACGCAACCAATAGAGAGAAAGTCGGCACACATAGAAACTAGTGCCAATCAAATTAAATCGCACCTCTTTATGGATAGAGGACTCTATAAATTAAATAGCTCTCTAGCTATTATTTAATTTATTTAATCAACAATAAATAATAGGCTGGAAGAATGCGACTGAAGCTGAATGTTATCATCAACACTCCCTCTCAGCTAGGGAGTAGACTTCCAGCTGCACAGGACATATCATCTCAACATGATGTCCATCACATTGGCTACAACCAAATGTGAAAAGAAGAATATCACCTCAACGTGATATTAGATATCGCCTCAACACGATATCAACCATAATGGCTACAACCATACTATGGTAAGTACAAGTGTTCATCACTTGCGTGATGTTGTCACCTCAACGTGACTTTCACCATGACTCTCTCAGAGGGTGAAACACAAGTACAAAATATGTCATGGAGTCACACACATGACATCCACCATGACTAAAGCTGAGGGTGGAAACAAGGGCTTTCACCTCAAATTCCTCAAAGAGGAAATGCATTAACAAGGGCTTGCACCTCAAATTCCTCCGTCTCATAGGAAAATGCATTAAGAAGGATTTCACCTCGAACTTCTCTCCAGGAAGAACTCATTAAAACGTGCTCACTAATCTGAGACTCTTTCTCAATCAAGGTGGATTCTCCACCATACCAAGCTTATCTCGAAAGTACACAAACTTTATCCTAGCGAGAGGCTTGGTGAGAATATCTATCGTCGCTCATCAGTGTTGATGTACCTCAACTGTCTGACCTTCCGCAGTACCATATCCCTAATGTAGTGGTACTTTATCTCAACATGCTTGGTTCGTCATGGAACACGATTGACAGAAAGCTTCACACAACTCGATTATCACAATGAATGATAGTAGGCTCCATTGATTGTCCAAACCAAAGAAGCATAAATCTGCGATTAAACCCGATTAATCGCGATTTTTAATAAATCTGCAGGCTGGACGATTTTTTCCCCGATTTTTTGAAAAAAACGTTGACTTAAGTCAACGATTTTTTGCAGGTTTTAAACGCGTTTAAAACGCGTTTTAATCTGGAGAAACCCCCGTTTTAAACCTGCCGACGACCTAACATTAGATTCACGCGGACATAAAAAGCCCTAAAAGTTGCCCGAAATTTGTATGTTGCTGGAAAACGCGGACTGGAACAGAAAACGCGACGGACAGAGGCCGACTGGAACAAAAAACGCGACGGAGATCAGACAAGAATCGACGCCCTTTCTTCCTGCACGACATTTCTTCTTCAAAGTTCACACGCACGGGAGGTAGGCCTGAATTTTTATGCATTTTTACGCATTTTTCATGCATTTTCACGAATTTTTCATGCATTTTCACGAATTTTTCACGAATTTTTTCCCTAAATCTTTAGAACTTTGAATAAAATTATAAATAATTTAATTTAGTATTGTTTAGGGTTTTGAGTTAGATTTTGAATAACTGTATTTTTTTAATTTACTATAATTTTTTATATACAGTTTAATTTTTTTTAGTATAATATTTAATATTGAATTTGAAAATTAAAAAAAAATACTAATAATATTATATAGTATAATACTAAAAAATACTGTATTATTTTTAAATAAGTTTATTTATTTATTTTAATTTTTTATTATTATTTACTATTTAAATTTTAAAATTTTAAATAATATTGCTTTATTTTTATTTTAAAATTATTGTATAAAATATAATTTTAAAATGCGATTATTATTTTATAATAATCATGATTGTTATATTTTATAATAATCATGATTGTTATATTATTTTAAAAATATTTACCGTATTTTCAAATTACTATATTGTTATTTTCTAGTTAATTATTTTAAAAATATCATTAATTAATTTTAATTAATTCTTACTCTGACATAGCTGGTTATTTTAAATTTTATCAAATTTCAATTTTATCTTACGAGTGAAATAAAATGCTTTTGCAGATTTCATTCTTGATCAGTGATCACAATGCCGCGTCCGAAAGACTTTGCATGGACACATTGCACACCAATTGATGGTAGTGCAAAGGTTAAATGCAATTGGTGCCAGGATGACGTCGGTGGTGGAATTTATCGATTCAAATGGCATTTGTCAAAAGAACCAGGTAATAACACCACCATTTGCACAAAATGCCCTGCAGATGTCACATATCAGGCGAAACAAGCTCTTTATGGTATCGCTGAGAATAAGGCCAAAAAAGCAAGAACTGGAGTTGAAACAAGTTCTAATTCTGCAAGTGTAAAGAGGAATAACTTGGATGAGGAGGCTGGTGGGCATGGGAGTTGTAGGGAATCCGGATCAACACCTTCTACAGCACATGGCCCAAACACAGGTGGAGGAAACATTGATGCTTTCTTCCAACCTCGTACTACACCAGGATCACAAACTACTTTGGAGAGTACAGGATGGAGGAAGAATGTCCACGATCAAGCGAAGAAGGCCATTGCAAATTTTTGGTACTCCTCGAGCTTGCCATTCCATGCTGCCAGATCTCCATATTGGCAAGCTATGGTTGATGCTCTTGCAGCTGTAGGTCCTGGGTTTCGAGCCCCATCTTATCAGACATTGAGGACTAGTATGCTCAATGAGGCAGTAAGTGATGTCAAAGATGTTCTTAAAGAGCATCGATCAGAGTGGACTAATAGTGGGTGCACCATTATGTCAGACGGATGGACAGATAGAAGGAACCGAACCCTCATCAACTTCCTTGTCTCTTCTGATCTTGGCACTGTTTTTTTGAGATCTGTAGATGCATCAAATACAATGAAATCTGCAGCTGCATTGTTTGATATGTATGACTCGGTAGTCATGGAAGTGGGGCCAGAAAATGTGGTTCAATTTATCACAGACAATGCTGCTGCTTGTGTTGCTGCTGGGAGACTTTTGATAGAAAAATACCCCTCCATGTTTTTTACCCCATGTGCAGCACATTGCATTGATCTAACCCTAGAGGACATTGGGAAAATTGAATGGGTTAAGGAGATACTGCACAAGGCTCGCTCTGTTACCAAATATATTTATAATCACACAAGGGTTTTGAGTATGATGCGGTCTTTCACAGAGGGCAAGGACCTAGTTCGTCCAGGGGTGACAAGATTTGCAACACATTTTCTTGCACTACAGACTCTTTGTCAACAAAAAATGAATTTGAAACGAATGTTTGTTTCAAGAGAGTGGATGGAGTCTGGCTTTGGTAATCAAACAGATGGCATGGCAATTGCAGATTACATGTATTCTACTAGTTTTTGGAATGTGGCTGAACAAGTTGTATCATTTTCGGAGCCTCTAGTAAAAGTCTTGAGGCTAGTGGACGGGGATAAATCCCCCATGGGATACTTGTATGAGGCCATGGATAGGGCCAAGGAGGTGATGAGGGGTAGGCTGGAAAATGACAGGGATAGGTATATGCCATTGTGGGACATAATAGATAGGAGATGGGATGGACAGATGCACTCCCCTCTCCATGCTGCAGGATACTTTCTCAATCCATCATTGTTCTACAACTCTTCATTCAGACAAATTGATGCTGAGATCACACAAGGATTGTTAAAGTGCATGGACAAAATGTTTCCAGACCAAGAACGATTGCATGAAGCTATGTCAGAGTTGCAATTGTACAGGCAAGGAAGGGGTTTTCTCTCTTCTAGGGTTGCCGTGGAAGGCCGAAAGACCTTCCAACCAGGTAGACTATAAAATTTTGATAATCTTTTGATTTTTCATGTCACATGATCATTAAATGTATCTTAGATTTTAAGATATTCTTACATGACACTCATCTCCATATAATGTTCTTTGAACTTTCAGCTCAATGGTGGGATTTTTTTGGCAACGAATGCAAAAATCTAAGGTGGATGGCAATACGCATTTTGACCCAGCCATGCAGCTCATCCGCTTGTGAGCGTAATTGGAGTGTTTTTGAACACATACATTCCAAAAAACGCAACCGCTTAACACAAAAACGGATGAATGACTTAGTGTTTGTTCACCACAACCTCCGCCTGAAGCTAAAGAAAGCTCAAGGTGAGACTTTTAATACACTTGCAATCAATTTCAATTGTTGTCATTGTGTTTTTCACTTGTAGAGAAAAGACTAATTTCTACATGGGCAAAAACAGGTACTATTGAGGAAGATGCCCCAATTGATCTCGATGAGATTGATCCTGAGTCTGAGTGGATTGCTGCATCTGATGATGAATTTGAATATTGTCTTGAGCCTGAAGATGTAGATATCTTGGAGGAGGCCAGCGTGCCTGATGATCTACTTGAAGAAGCTCGGCGGGCAACCGGTCACCTAACAGCTTCAACATCGGGAGCAGGAGCTTCTGCCCTATAGCACGTCATTTGCTACAATTGAATTTTTTGGAACTTTGTACTTAGTTTATAGGTTTACTTTGTACAAAGTCACAAACTATATTGTAATAGACATTTTGACAACTGTCACAATCTGATATTTATGCAGTTGTAGTATGTTTTGTGCAATGTAATCAGACTAATCACTGATCAGCGATATGAGTATAAGCAAAGAAAATCTATTTTCTATAATTCATGGATTGAACTCTATATTTTATTTGCTCTCAATGTCTGTATGCTATGGAAATGCCATTAAATTTAAAAAAAAACTACTTTCTGACTGTTTTTCTTCAATTTTTTGCAGTTTTTTGTATATCCGATATCCCGATTTTTTCCCGATTTTTTCCCGATTTATTCCCGATTTTTTCAAAAAATCCTGAACTTTTGGTTTGCCGATTTATTCCCCAAACATGCCAACCAAGTCACATGCGACTACATCATGTGAGAAAAATCTGCTTTTGACTATGCTTTGATGTATGCCATATTATAAATTTATAATGTATCACTTGTTTGGTATGATTGGCACCCAGAACCTCTACAACAATGAGGATATGGAGACAGCTGTTCTTCCTCATTAAGAATCCCTTCCGAAATCTATGAATTACATAATTGTTAGGTTCATGCCCCTGAAGCATGTTAAATGAAATATTGAAATAACTTAATTGCTTCATATTGCCCACAGAAGGAGGTATCATTCCAGTCAACATATTAGTGGACAATTCAAAATTTCTCATATTGCTGAGATTGCTGATATTTAAAGGATTACTGCCATTGGTTTTATTACTGTGAAGATCCAGATGACTCAAATAAGTTATATTGTACAGCTTCTCAGGGATATGGCCATCAAGAGTGTTATCCCTCTAAGACAAAACTGCAGTTAGGAAGCATTGCAGGAATATGACCTTGAAGATCTGGATCGTGTAAAACAAGAATCTGAAGAAGAAACTCAATGTTTCCCCAATCTCTGATGGAATTGAATCACCTATCTATTACTTGGAGATATCTCAACTCATCCAATAACCCTCAGTAAATGAGTTTCAGATATTGACATGTCTTATCATTATCTGATGTTTTTATTTGATTAGTACTATTAGCAGTTGCAACAGTCGTAGTCATTCCTCTAGGTAGCCTGGCAGAAAGCTTCCCTGCATATGCTCGAAGTATTGTTTGAAAGACCTGCGAGTTACTTGATAGAAGATTAGTCTGACTCTCCTTCTTATTGCAACTTGTCCTTACAAAGCTGAGGCTTCATAATTGTCCTTGGTTCCATTGCAGACTCTGGAGGAAATTGTATCATGTAATGTTCCCTTTTTCACGAGCATCAGAGTTGGGGGATTAGCCTATTTCCTGACGCTCGTAGGCTAATGGGGTTGTTCAGAGGGTCCCTTGTGACGGTCACTTGGTCATCTAATTGCAGGGTTGATATCCGGAGTATGGTGGCAAGGTGAATTGTTGCGTTCGTCGTGATACTTGTGCTTAAATTTATGATACCCACCTTTTATTTCACCATCTTTGGCCTAGAGACCATGTGTCTTTAAAATGAAGGGGTCACTTTATATTTTTCAGTTACTATTCATTCATAAAGTGAAAAATGTTATAACTTAAGTGAATAGTGCTCACTTTTATGAATAGTGTTTTTTAATGCAAAAACATATATTTAGAAGGAAAAGTTCGACCCTCTTCATGCTTGGAGTTATTTTGCTTGTTTGACTTGTGAGTTTGGAGTTTGAGGAAGAGGGAGACTAGGGTTTCCTGATTTCTGCAGTGGGTGAGCTTGGAGGGGGCTTGTTTTTAGTTTATGAGCTGCTTGAGGGTGTGAAATACCATGTTAAAGTTGCTGGTTTGAGATTGAATGCAAGTTTTTGGTGACATTAGGAGCTGTTGTTGAAGTTAAGAGCTGATTTTCTGAATAGAGATTGCTGCCTAAGACTCTGTCTTCCATCTTAAAAAAGCTGTTTGCATTTGGAGGGGTTTTGGGGCTGATTTATGCAGCTACAGCCAGAAGTCCCATTCAAGAGGGTTTCATCATCAACAAGAAAAAGAAACGCCTCTTCTAAGAGGCTGTAATCACTTCAAAAAGGGGTGCCCTTGCCCTAGGAAGCTTCCCAATTTGTCTTTTGGTGGGAGAAGCTTGTCATTCAAAAGTTGTATGCACTTTATTGAGGTTTGGTACTATAGCAAATCACTATTCACTATGTTATATGGCTGTAAGTAAAATCTTTGACATAAGATGTATCTTATTTTGAATCTCATGTAAGTTATCTAGCTTATGCAATCTATTATGTAATGAAGAAAGTATCTTTGGCACTTAAATTGAGTCATTACTCAAATTGCCTTAGTAGATTAGTTTATTTAAAGTTCCTATTGTATGTAAATGCTTGTTAGTATTGTTAGCATTATTGGCATCAAACTTAAAAACACACAAAAAAAGGAGAAATACAAATTGAAACAAAAATATTAGACCTAAAGAAACTCAGTGGAAACAAATCAGCTGAGTGGTGGAACACTACATATCAGCATTACAGGTTACGTATATATAAAGTACTTTTGAAGCCGAATAAGCATTGACATGAGTGTAAAGAACAAATACCCTTTGCTTGAGAGGGAGAGCTAGAAGCATATGCATCAAAATTGACATTTCAAAATGTTGCTATCTTGATGGATTCTATTATTTGATTAGATATTATATTATATAGGTTTTCTTGCAACAACTAGAATAGTATTTACCAACTTACTTAGGTTGATATTTTTCAAATGCAAACTCAACAAAAAATCCAAAAACAGACATTAGTGATGGAGCACTTTCAATAGAGTTGGAGTTTATGTGGCACAATCTTGAGAGTAGGATAATTTTCTGGAAGATGGCACAAGGTACTACAATTAGTCAAAAGTGATGTTATATTTGTGTGAGCTACCACATTTGGGGAGCTAGTAGTGGTGGCTTTACTAGAAACATGTATGTATACCAAGGATGTTAAGATAGTACTTATTAATTCATAGTGTCTAGTAGTGGCACAGTTTACAAGGTGATTATTAAAGGTTGTAACTATTAATTCACAGTGTGTGGTAGGGATGGAGTGTACAAGGCGATTATCCATGTGTAGATATCATAGGTGATTTATGTAGTATGTTGACATCATGTATGGTTGGATTGTAGTTGCATTACTCTTGGTTTTCTTGAGGTGGACTGGATAGTTAGATAGTTGGTATTTGTTACGAAAATTTATCAGGGTGATCAAACCATTTCCAACATATCCCCATGAGAGAAAGACATGCGTACAAGCTTATAGAATAATCATAATGCAAAGATCAAATAAATACTACAAGATTGTAAAAGATATACCCTAGGGAAACCCTTGAGAGGAAAAAAACCGGCCTTCAAAAGCATCCATGTTCAATGTATTATTCATCAACGAAAACATTACAATGCACTTATAGAGTCTCCATGAATATTTCTGAAATATCAAGCTCCTCAAATGCATTCTCCGTGTGTCTAAGCATGTAACCACACATCCCATGCCATGCTTCACATATGCACTTAACAAGAAAGCTTAATACAAATGACAACTACTCAAATTAGTCGACCTCAACTGCTAAACATGTGCTTGGTTTATAGAATCATGCTCACACAAAACAAGCAAGTGATAAGGTAAAACCATGTGCCTCAAAACCGTTTATCTCAACATTTACTTTTTGGTACTAAGTTTCCCAATATTAATTTTTTTTCCCATGTGCAACCTACACATAAAGTATCTAGCCAATGTTACATACAACTTTACAGGTGGAACCAAATAAATATTTAATGCGTCGAAACACACCTCCTAAAGATGCACAACAAATAAATATTTTTTTTACATAATTAAAATATTTCTTTCTTGTGCAAGGTGTACAACACCCTTTTCCTAACATTCTCTCACTTGTTGCAGACATTGCTTAAGGGTAAATTGATGAAATACATCATCATAGCCATCCATGAAACTTGTAATGAACCGAACCAATTTTTTTTTTGTTTTTTGCAATGCAATTACAATTCAACACGCACCCGTTAAGGTTAGCTCTAAACCAAAACGATGCGGAAAGTAACCCTAACCAGAATGTACACCAGGATCCCGATGTGGGCAAGGTGTGAGCATTGGTCAGAGGATCTAATGCAGATGCCGAGCTGGAAGGGAACTCTAACCAAGAATGTGTCTAGAACAGACGAGCATATGGTCAGAGGATCTAATGCAAAATGAGCTGAAATAACTCTAACCAAGAATGGCGCCGAGTGATGGCGAGCATGTGGTCAGAGGATCCCTACAACTACATACTGAAAGTAAATAGGTAGAAAGCCAGCCTCTTCCACTTATTCAGTGGGTAGTACAATAGAGTAAATGAGAGATAAAGAGGAGAATGGCTGATAGTACTACTAATCAGCTTACAATATATCAGAATGTTAGCTAAAGCCCAGAGATTCAAGTTCTTCAATGCTGCAATGTTAAATAGGACTCCCTCAACATTTAGTAAACCCTTCTAGACTCCGACTCCTCACAAAATAGCTTTTCTATAGGACTGATTTGACAGACCAGCAACCTAACAACTCACTCATATGCTCATATCTTACTCAAATCTCACTCAAATGACATGAAACCAAGTGCAGATTACTCTAATGATGATGGCACCCAAGATGCATTCCTGAAACCACCCCAAACAACCATTAATTATTTTGCACGAAATCCAAAGCAACCCTAGAATGGTACGGCCCAGCTGCAAGGGCGATTTTGCTCTATAAAATCAAGGACACTTTAATAAAATCTGCAAATTAGCTAGAATGGTCGCCCCTCATAAACAAAATGATAGAAACAATACCCAGAACAGTAGCATTTTTATTTCAAGAGCTATGAGCAAATCTTACATTCCTCAATGATATTCAGCAACTCCAGAAATGAGACAAAAAATGCAAACTAGAACTCCAAAATGCAAGTACACAACTGAAAATGCAAAACAAACCTATTACAAACTAACTCTCAACTAGTTGCTATCTTTCAAGCAAGAAGATGAGCCATTGCTAGGAGGTATGCTTTCCTCGAAGCGAGTGCCTGAAGTCAATCCAGCAGCATAACAATAAGGTAGACAAAAGATAACCAGAATAAAGAGAGGAAGTCTCCTTATATAGATTTTGGAGAGAAACTCATGCAACTTTTAGAAGGTGCGCCCCACAACACTTGGCATAAATTTGACTTTTTGACCAGCCTTCTTCAAAATGGAGTCCCACTTAAGAGGCGAGAAATAATATAAAATGCCATGCTTTTCCAAGGTTGGCGTCCCATTTCATCTTGAGCATTTTTGAAGCTTTAAAATATTTAATCTTTCACCTGATGATGCATTTACCCATAAAGTTCCCCTTTTTAAAACAACATGAAGTTGTACAGCTAGGCCAAGGGGTCATAATATTAAAATAAAACATTATAATATGAAAATAACTTATCTCTCCATAAAAATGCACCCAAAGGCCAAAAACAACAATACCAACTGAACCATCTGAAGAAGAGGACCAACTGAACTGAACCCAACCTGTCCACTGCCAAAAATAGAATTTACTAAAAATAGTAAATTCATGAAATTGCTCGAAACACCAAACTGGCCATACCACTGCGAAGCTCTTTGAAAACCCAGAAAGAATCCGCAATCCAATTTCCAAACTTCAAGCAACAACCTCCTCAAAGCAGGAAACCCTAATTTCACCATCCGAGTAGCCTACGGGTCTCCAGAATAGGCCAACGGTCAATTGGAAAGATCACATTTGAGAAGGGGACATTACAAAACCACATGAATCTGCAACATGCTCTTGTGCTCCATCAAGACACTTTTTATAACATCCAATATGACCACCATCTCAAGCAAGAACTCTTCTCATCCTCCAACATACCAAGGTGAAGATGCACAAATCTAAAGAATACAAGCATCAAATCCAAGTGATAACAAAGGCTCCAAGTTGCTGTCAAATGAAGAAAAATAACCCACTTGACTAGAAATAGCAACCATACCATATTTTAATACATTCAATCATCCATGCCATCAAAGTTATAAAACAATAGTAAAACTCACACCAAGAACTTATCCAACCCATAAACTACAATCACAAGCTCCATGTATAAAACTTGTCAATGAAGCACGTACACATCCAAGAACTCCCATTGCATGGGTGTAATGTTAAATTTAAAAATAGATCAAGGCATACCAAGTTTACCAATCAAGACTCATACTAGGGTGTGACTCATAATCAAATCATGTAGTAACAAAGAGCAATCACAATGATTTACAAATGCAACCAAGAATGTTGCATACTCTCTTCTAACAAGTCACCATATCTCCATGTCCACCACACCAAACCGTGTGAACATGAACCTCCAAGAATTAGCCATAGAACAAAGAGAGGGAACTTATAAATCATATCACATGACATCTGATTCTGCCAGTACCTCAAAGTGCTAAGTTGTGTCAAGTAAGATCTTCACAACCCCAACTAAAAAGCCTTAACACCCAATTGTTCAATCTCATAGAGCAAACAAAACATATGCATCTCATACAACCAACATGGATATAAGTCTCTCTAACTAAGGAAGATCAAACTCAAATCCATTCTTTAACCAAGAACAAGACCAATAACATATCCTGAACTCCTCATAAATGATATCATAAATCAGATTGATATGCACAAGGAGAACATCATGAAGAACTCTCACTACAACAAATAGAATCCAAGAGCTCCTCCATGACACTAACAACCATTGCAAATGATCCATCACCAAGTAATGAATCTAGATCATTGCCAAAGCTCCCATTGAACTGTTATACTAGCTCTCCATGTCATCGTGATAACCATCTCCTAAATGAAGATCGCCCATGGTCCACACACTCAACTACAATACTAGCAGATCTAGAGAATAAAGTAGAACCAAGATCTCCATGCCAAGAAGATACTACCACCACCATAACATCATTGTCAAAAGCTTCCATTGAATCATGTAACCAAGCTATTCATGACATTGTGATAAACAACATGCTACAAGTCCCAATAACTAACTATCCAGGCACTAATCATGCATCCTTTCATCCCAATGCAACATACCAATGCAAAAATAACCACAGTCAAGGTCAACTAATTGAATTTGGATCAACACTAAAAAATGTTGATATAGAAAGTCCACATTTGATTCTCACTACAACCAAATGGGTTACCAACCCACAAAATTGCACAACTCATAATGGAACATGCAATCTCAACAACACATGAATAACCCGCAAACTAAGATAACAATGAAAATAACCTATAGATCTCAAGATTTAAACACCAAATCAACTTCAGATCCAATGCGCCAAACAAATTTGCAATCGAGGGCCATAGTCAAAGAACCAAACAAGCATTTAGGGGAGAACCTCCTAAAATTGAACCATACTACCACTTGTAATCGTGGATCAATCAATACCACAACTCGTCACCCACATACATGATCATGTTATGCCAATGTTCATGTGTACATGAACATTAATGACACCTTAATCATCACCATCATTGTACCTATGTTCAACTCTCATTGGACCAAGATTCCAATTCTTGCACACGTATCAATTATGTCCTCAGACCAAAAGACAACATGTGTATGTGTTTTCATCAAAGTCTAAACTCTGAAAACACTTGTAAACCTATATTAAGGAGCATTAAATTTGATAGAAAACTATACCATCATATTAGTCTCATAGAAACCTATACTCCCATAAGTTTTTGCCAACCAATTCATCCAAATGCCTATAGAATCATACCTCAAGTCTTAGGCTCCTATAAGCGCTCAAACAAGTACAATCCTCTCTCTTCTCATCCAAGTGAAAAACCATTTGATCCACTATGTAGTATGTTGCAAATGCTCTGCATCTTTTATTTGAAATCTTAAATTTTATTCCATGTGCGAAAGATATGACTTGTTAACCATTCTAGAGATTTGCCAAGTTCATGGCACTTGTGAAATAAGCCCCTTAATTTTTCATTGAAATTTTACCAACAACAAGCACCCGTTAAGGATTAACCCAAATTATAAATCAGCTGAAAGTAACCTTCGCCAAGAATGTTTACCAAGATCCTATTGAAGGCGAGGTGATAGTATATGGGAAGGGATCGTTAGCAACCAAATGAATTGAAGAACAATGCTGAAATGAGAGAAGCTCGGCCACTTATTCAGTGGGAGTGAAATTATAATGAAAGAACAATCATCTGCTAATAGCAGGCATCTGCTTTTCAGTAGGCATCCACTTAAGCAGTGGGAGTAGTCCATTTATTTAGTGGGTGAAGTATGAAAGATGCAATGTTTATTCCTCCTCACTGGTGGTAAACCATCCAGAGGTTATAGTGTTTGCTTTAAAATCATAAAGTAATTGCGGAAGTATTAATGACTGAAATAATACTACTATTCACAGCCTTACAATTCAAATTATCTACAAATTACAAGTGCTATAGATGTATAATCGAAACAAAGAGTCCATAGTAATTCCTCTTACAAGTATGAATTGGAACACCAAGGAATTAGAGCATAAGGCAGAAATACACAAGTCTGATATAAAAACCAGTAAATTAGATTTCAGACCTGCAAACTAAGATTCCACAAAACCCCATTTCTTCATCTACACATCACCCTTTCATACAAAACTGAAAGTGAACCTTTCTAAGGCTAGGTGACCATGAAAGAGCATTAGAAAGACACAAACAACACTGAAATCTGCCCAGCACACATTTCCAAGCAATGATGACAAGGGTCGGCCTTGGGAAGAGGTCGACCTTGTTTATAAAATGCTACACTTGCTTATAAAATCTGTAAATTTGCACATTAGGGCGCCTTGAGCATATAAATCAAGGGAACCAATACCGATAAGCAAATTAAATTCACTCCATGAGCTGCAATCAAAAACCTTTTTCAGCCATACATAAAACAACAAACATAGAAATG
Organism: Sequoia sempervirens; assembly: GCA_007258455.2. Classification (NCBI taxonomy): domain Eukaryota; kingdom Viridiplantae; phylum Streptophyta; class Pinopsida; order Cupressales; family Cupressaceae; genus Sequoia; species Sequoia sempervirens. The sequence continues at coordinate 123,972,385 of VDFB02271358.1, forward strand.
ATAAGAACCTCAAAACTCCAACTGTGAAGCTCAATATGCACTTGTAAATGAAGCACACTCCCAATTGACCATCTAGGGAACCATAGTTTTAGGCTCGAAGAATGGGATAAATGCTAAGCTCCCCCTTAGCCAGGTTTTGAAATCAATTCAGTAGCATTTCGATAAGTTAAACAATGGATACCAAAAGCTGGAGCAATGATTCTCTTAAATAGAATTCTCATATGACCTTTCATCTTCCACCTTTTCCCTCCAAGAGGGGATGCCCAAGCCTTTTGAAATATTTAATTTTTAAAATACACTTATTTCTCCTTCATTCTAGACGTCCAAGGCTCAAGGAATGATGTTTAACTTTTAAAATATTTAATACCTCTCAATGAGGCGTCCACCCTCAAAGGCCCCCTTTTAAAACATCATAAGTCATTAATCTAGGCCATGGGGCCCAAAATGAATTTAAAACATTAAATGACTTAAATAATTCATTTTAGCAAAATGAACCTCAAAATGCTAAAAGCTAAATATGCTCCAAAATGCCTTGCTAGAAATAGAAAGTACTTTGAACTGTTGAATTGTTGCCAACCTGAGCAGTGCCAGAAATAGAATTTACTAAAAATAGTAAATTTTGAAAAGTTGCCCAATGCCTTTGCATGTCATATCACTGTGAAGCTCTCTGAAAACTTAGAAAGAATCCGCAATCCAAATCTCGAAACTCCAACGTACAAGCTAAAATTAGCAAGTACCGAGAAAGGTTGTCAGATGGAGATGGATGTCACACCATTCCAAAGATCACCAAAACCCTAGAAAACTACACCAGACATGCATCATAAACTCTTACATGCAAACCTTCAAAATTGCTTCAAAATCCTCCTAAAAAATAGGAAACCCTAATTTTACCTTTGACGAGCCTACGAGCTTCTAGAAATAGGCTATCAGTCACTGAAGAGTGTATGGCTAAAATGGGGACATTACAACTTGCATTTGACAAAAGTAACAAAATCTATAACACTACGCTGTGTTCAGAGAGAGATTTTTCATGACTTTAAGAAGTAAAAAATCTAATATTGTGGGTGAAAGTTAAGGCCTTTGAAAGAAAAAAAACAGCTCTATTAGGTTATCTTAGGGGCCAAAGAGTATAGTTCATATGATTGATGTCATCGCTGACATCACTAGTGCACAAGGATAGTGGTCGTGCTTTGTTGGTGGCACATGGGCGTGTCAGGTGGCAAACTCAAAAGAGGTTTTTAACTTGTTTAAATTTTTAAAACCTAAATTTTAGGTATTGAGCCCATAGGGGCTATAGTTGTGGTCTTACTCAATCAAGGGCTTGGAATTGGGGACCAAAGGCCTTGCTAGCCTAGCATTGCAAATCAGGGGTTAATAGGTTAACTTGTCAGCACCCTATTGGTGTACGGTTGTTGTTGTAGGGTATGGGGTGGTCTATGGACCCTCGCAAGGCCTCCTTGTCCGCCCTCCTTTCCCAATTTTGTTAATTTATTTTATTTTTATTTACTTAAGAATTCATGCAGGTGTTTAATTTTTATTTATTTAACCTTTGTAGATTTAAAATTGTAAGGGTGGAGGGGATTTTTTTTTCCTTTTGAGGTATTAATGGCAAAACTAGGTCAATTTTTATGTCAATCTTTGTCTTTTGGACCTCTTGGATCCAATGGAAAGGTCCATTTTGTCCCATGGGATCATTTATGAAACTCTTCTCATAAAACCCTCATAGTGAACACTTAGACCTTTTTCAAACTCTTTTTCCAAACTCTCGATTTGAAAAAAAAATCACAAATTTGCAAACCCTGAAATCCCAAATCTGCAACTCACAACTTGCACAACATATCTCATACCTTGAAATGTTTGAAACCTTTCCAACATTGCCATGGCTTCAATTGTGCATCAAATATGCTCAAACAAGGAATATCAATTTGTCACTTCCCTCAACCACAACCATGGCTTTGATACCACTTAGTAGGAAAATTTATGAGGTTGATGAAACCATTTCCTATATAACCTGATGTGAGAAAAACATGCATAAAAGTTTATAGAATAACCATGATGCGAAGTTCAAACATTTGTCGCAATATTGTAGAAGATATACCCTAGGCAAATGCTTAAGAGGGGAAAGTCCAACCTCCAAAAGCATCTACACTCAATGTATTATTTAGCAAGGAAAACATTAAAATATATTTATAGTCTTCATCAATACTTTTGAAACATCAAGCTCCTCCAATGCATTCTCCATGTGTCCAAGTGTAATAGTCTAGGGCTAATAGAAGATTATTCAATGCTTCCCTAGTTTAGTACTATGCACAACCAACTATTGATGATAGAAATTCTTCACTAAATTCAACACTTTCCATTTATAAACTTAATCAACTAGTACATGAAACTCAAATAATAGTGCAAGCCAACTAAAACTATATAATTATTGTCAACTGAACATAATAGATTCACTAACCATACATTTGTAGATCCAAGATTAGATTGGGATTATGGTTCCTTTATAGAGTTTTGGGACAATATGGGCTGGTTTATAGAAGTCTAGCTTGAGGGTTATCGCTGTAGTAAGTTGGTGTGGTTGTAATGTCGGTTTGCTAATTATTGTCTTGGACTAAAAACCTTAGATTTGAGGAATGCCTTTGCTCAGCTATATTGTTTGGTGGTCTTCTTGTCTCCTCATCCATAGTTGATGTTATTGACAACTAATTGGCTGAGGTAGCACTTGGACTAGTGTTTGAGGCATGAAACACTAAAATCTGTAGTTATATGCTTGTAATCTTGTGGTGATTGGATGGAAAGGGTTTGGTCTTCTCAAGAGGTCAATAATGAAACAATGTGCTCAATTTGATCCAGCATTGCTTGCTACCAGGTTTTGTTCACCCTTCTGATGATTTGGATCCGAGTTCTCTCTTGTCAAACTCACCTAAATTGTTATCTTTAAGTTGCCAATGAATGAGTTGATGATCAACTATCAATCTCCTTGGGTGTTCGCTGTCTTGGATGTGGAAGGAAGGTCACTCTCTTGTTGTGATTTCCACTTTAGTTTACTCTTTGGAAAAACAAGGAATCATTTGCAAACAGATGGTTTTTCCGTTTAGATCTGATGTGGCTTGCAATTGCTGATTGATATATGATAGTTGCCTCCCTCTTAGATACTCGCCTAGTCCTCCAGGTGTATGAATTGCCAACTTAGGACTCTAATTAAAATTTGCTAATTTAAATCTTATTTGGGACAAATGGAATTAACAAATTAGTTTGTTGCAAACCCAAGTTAGATTGTAATTAGAAGTGAGGATTTGCGTCCTATCTCAGGTTTGCAAATGATGGGTTTCTTCCTCTCTATAGGTTAATTGGAATTATCGGTCATAGTTTCCAATAAAATTATTATTAGTTGTGCCAAAAAAATGACTTGGAAACTTGGATAAATATATGTCCAGTAATAGCTCTCATGGGCCCAAATTTTGGCGACCAACATTTAAAAGTTAGATTTTTCCTTTCTCACAAGGTTTAGCACCCACCGTTTTAAAATAAAAAAATTTCTTTTTTCTTATCAAATATTTTATATTTAAATATTTATTGATATATTTCATATTTAAATATTTATTAATATATATACACAAATAGTGTTTAAAAACCTATTTCTTCTATAAATAATTGCTAAAGTCGGCCCTCTAGAACAAGGGACATTATAGTTCTCCCTCCCCAAGATTGTTTGTTCCCAAGCAATTTTAGATTTGGATGCTCAAATAGCGCCACATCTTCCCATGTGGCATCATCAAGTTGGATATTTTTCCATTTCACCAAATATTCCAAACGACTTTGCTCCTTAGCCTCTTCTCCCTCATGTCAATGATAGCCTTGAGCTCCAAAATCAATTCCCCTTCATCATCAAGTAGTGGCAGCTCTAATAAATGGGTGACTTATTGTCCAAGGGCCTTCTTCAAATGAGAAACATGAAAAATATATTGAATCTTGTTGTTTTTTGGAAGTTCCAGCTCATTGGCAACCACACCTAGCTTCCTTATGATCTTGTAAGGCCCATAAAACCATGGCTTTAGCTTTTTTGCACCACTTCCCTTTAGAGAGGATTGTCTATAGGGTTGTAGCCTCCAAAAAACTATGCTCTCCACCTCAAAAACTCTCTCCAGTTGGTGGCAATCAACATACATCTTTTGCTGGTTTTGGGTCTGTTGTAGGTTCTCTTTGAGTGTACTTGGGGTCAGTTTCGTACTTGTCAAATGAAATAGTTGTTGCCAAAACGATCTGATCAATCTGTTGTCCCTATCACTCACAATGTTTCTTAGCAGCCCATGCAGTCTAAATATCTCTCTAAAGAACAAATCAGCCATTTGTGGAGCCTTGTGCTCTAAAGATATAGCATGAAAATGGGCATACTTGGTGAGTCTATTTAGAACCACATAGATACAATCCTTTCCTTGCACCTTTGAGAATCTTGTGATGAAATCCATTGAAATGCTTTCCCATTTCTGATTTGGAATGGCTAGGCAACTAAGAATAGATGCTTTATTTTGTTTTGTTGACAAACCAAACACTCCTTAACATACCTCAGTATGTCACTCTTGAGACCCTTCCATCAAAAGTGTCTCGTACCTACTTATATTTCTTGTACTACTCCAAATGACTAGCAAGTGATGTGCCATGGCACGCCCTCAAAATTTTCTTCATCATCTTATATTTTGGGACAAGATACACAATCCTTGGAAAGGATAAGCTCATCAACCACCTTGTACCTGTCATCTTGTAACTTACTTTCCAAAATGTCAATATCAAATGTGTTCTTGGCATATTTAGGTATTATAGAAACCTTCTAATCAATAGATAGATCAATCATAGAACATAAATAAGGCTCTTTCTATATTATGCATCAGCCACCACATTATTCCTTCAACATACTCGTTGTCAAAATTATAGGCTTGTAGCTCATTTACTCGTTTTTGTTGTCTATCATTAAAATCCTTTTGATTGAGGAAAAACTTCAAGTTATTATGATTTATTTTCACCACAAACTTCCCATAAACCAAATGTTGCCTGAATTTAGCCAGTGCATGCATGATGGTTAACATCTCCTTATCATATATAGCGCACCTCCTTTGGAATCCTTGAACCTCCTACTCTTAATTCCTATGGGGTGCTTATTTTACATTAAAATAGCTCCAATCTCCTCTCTTGAAGCATCACACTCTAAAACAAAAGGAAGTGAAAATTTTGGGGAATAGTCAAAATAGGACATGAACTCATTACCTCGTTGAACTTGTCAAAATCTCTCTGTGTTGAAGTACTCCAAGAGAAGGCCCCCTTTGTAAAATCTGTCAATGGGATGCAAGCTGTGAAAGCCCTTTTACAAATATCCTATAGTAGTTGCAAAGTCCCACAAACCTTCTCAAATGTGACAAAGTCCTAGGTCGAGGCCACTTCCTAATTGCATTGATCTTCTCTTCATCCATGTTAACCCCTTGGGCACTAATCTTGTGTCCTAAGTACAATAGCTCAATCAAGCCAAACTCACATTTGGATTGTTGGCGTAGAATGAATGTTGCTCTAGTATGCCAAGCACCTCATTTATGTGCCTCAAATGGTCCTTCAATGTCTCGCAATAAATCAAGATGTCATCAAAGAAAACTAGCACAAACTTCCTCAAATGTAAAAATAAAGACCTAATTCATGCATGATCAGAATGTAGCAGGTGCATTAGTCAACCCAAATGGCATGACCAAGAACTGATAATGCCCATAATGACACTTGAAAGCTATTTTGTGCACATCCTCATCTCTAACCTTTATTATATGATGCTATAACAACAAATCAATCTTAGAGAAGTACACTGCACCATAAAGCTCATCTATCAACTCATCGATTCTAGGTATGGGGTAGCGATTCTTGATTGTCTTCTTGTTTAGGGCTCTATAATAAATGCACATCTTCATAGTACCATATTTTTTCTTGACCAACACCACAAAAGCAACAGAGCTAGAGCTAGGTCATATGTGTTCCATGTCCAACAACTCCTTAATTTCCTTCTCAATCTCCTCGTTGTACCTCGTTGGATGACAATATGGTGTAGTGATGACGGGTTTTTCTCCTTCCTCAAGCTCAACACATGCTAAGATCCCCTATCTGGTGGTAAACCTAGAGGAATTTTGCTGAACAGTTTGCTATCTTTATCCAGGATGGATTGACTGTCAACATAATAAGACCTCTCATCCTTGGATGGACTTGTATCAATAATCAAACACTCTGCTGCCCAAGCTACTCAGTCCCTACAGAAAGCCTTATCTGTCCTCTTAGTTGAAACAACCATGGGACCCTCATTGTATAGGCCATGAAGGACTACCTCCTTCCGATCGGATTTGAATTTCAATTCCAAAGTTTGACAATTCTATATGTATTCTCCAAGTGGGTGCAACCATTGCACTTTCAAGACCAAATCCTTCTCACCAATGGCAATCACATAGAAATCATCTCGCATCTTATGCCCTCCTAGAGTCAACTCCATTTGCTAAATCCTTTTGTTGCATGGAAACATCTCCCTCTCCAAAGCACGATGTTCCCTTTGGCTCAATTGCATACACAAAATTCACCTAGTAGGTTGGTAGGACTGCTTGCTTTGATACCATTGTAATACCCTAGGGCTAAAAGAAGACTATTTAATACTTCATTGGCTGAATACTATGCACAACCGACTATTGATGATAGAAATTCTTCACTAAATTTAACACCTCCCATTTGTAAACTTAATCAATTGGTATAGGAAACTCAAATAATAGTGATAGCCAACTGAAATTATTTAATCTTTGTCAAGTGAACATAACAAAATTACATAGCATCATGGTACAAATTCACTAACCATACTTGTGTAGATCCAAGATTAGATTGGGATTGTGGCCCCTTTACTTTAGAAGGTTATAGGGCAATAAGGGCTGGTTTATAGAAGTCTAGCTTGAGGGTTTAGCATTGTAGTATGTTGGTTGGATGTAATTCTAGTTTGTTGATTAGTGTCTTGGACTAAAAGCCCTAGATTTGAGGAGTGCGTCTGCCTAGCTAGATTGTTTGGTGGTTTGCTTGTCCCTTCATCCACAATTGATGATGTTATTGACAACTAATTGAGAGGTAGCGCTTGGACTAGGGTTTGAGGCGTGAAACCTTCAAATCCATATTTATATGTTTGTAATCTTCTAGTGACTAGGTGGACAGGCTTGTTCTTCTCAGCAGGTCAACAAATTTTGAAGCTTTGTGGTTAGTCTGATATAGCGTTGCTTGCTACCAAGTTTTTCTTGCCCTTTTGGTGATTTGGATCTAAGTTCTTTTGTTGTCAAACTCGTCCCAAATTTTATCTTTAAACTGCTAGCGAGTGAGTTGATGATCAACTATCAATCTCCTTGGGTGTTCACCATCTTGAATGTGGAATGAAGGTCGCTCTCTCTTTTGTGATTTCTGCTTTAGTATACTCCTTGGAAAACAAGGAATGATCTACAAATTGACAGTTGTGCCCTCTAGATCTGATCTGGCTTGCAATTGTTGATTGATATATGATTGTCACCTCCCTCTTAGGTACTTGCTTAGTCCTCTAGGTGTATGAATTACAAACTTAGGACTCTAAGTAATTCACTAATTTAAATCTTACATGGGACAAATAGAATTAAGAAATTAGTTTGCTACAACCTAGGGCTCGATTGTGAAGAGGTGAGGGTTTGCATCCTATCTCAGGTTTGCAAATGAGGGGTTTTGTGCTCTCTACAGGCTCATTGGAATTACTAGTTGTAATCATCAATAAAATGATCGTGGTGCCAAAAAATGACATGGAAAGTTGGATAAATAGTTGTCTAGCAATAGCTCTCATGGTCCCAAAGTTTGGTGCCCAACGTTTAAAATTTAAATTTTGCTTTTCTCACAAGGTTTGACATCCACCCTTTTAAAATTTAATTTTTTCTTTTTTCTTGTTAAATATTTTATATTTAAATATTTATTAATATATTTCATATTTTAATATTTGTTAATATATACACAAATAGTGTTTATAAACACTTTTTGCTTTAGATAACTACTAAAGTTGGCCTAGGGAACAAGGTAGATGGCACCAAGCATGTAACCACACATCCCATGCCATGCTTCACATTTGTACTCAACAAGAGTTCAATACAAATGACATTTCACTCAAATAGCCAACCTCAACCACTAAATGTGTGTTTGGCTTTATAGAACCAAGATGGCACAAAAACACCAAGTGGTAAGGTAAAACCATGTGCCTCAAAAGCATGAATGCACGAAACCATTGACCCCAACATTTACTTTTTGGTACTAAGTTTCCCAAATTTAAATATTTTTTTTCTCGTGTGCAACCTACACATACAATTATACAAGTGGACCCAATTAAATATTTAGTGTGGCTGAACACACCTAAAGTCTCATCGTAAATAAATATTTATAATAGATAATTAAAATAATTCTTTTTTCTGAAAGGTGTTTGACACTGTTATGTGACTTTTTCCCCAAGAGAAGAGAAAACTATGAAGTAACCCTTTAGAATTAAGGGGGAGATAAAAAAATTAAAGGATATTATGATACTTTGGTTAAAATAGAGATTAATAATGAACATTTAAGAAAAACTCTGATAGAAGAGGAAAAATTATATTTATTAAATAATAATAAGAGGCAACCTTTGTGAAAGGGTGTGATGGTTTGGAAACCAACCTTTAAGGCTTAAATAAAACATTTATGTGAGACTTGGAAATGGGCATGGTGAACATTCAAGGAGAGAAGAGAAAAAGGAAATGAATTAATTTAGAAATTGTTGGAATAGGATTCCAAGTTAGCAGGCTATGAGTATTGGAGAAGGAGGCACACTAAGTGTGTCCAACCCGAGTACAAAGTACACTTGAGACTATCGTGGCCAAGGGTTGGGTATTTGCACTTGTGTTGAGCATTGTTCTGTTGAACCAGCACTTGTGTAGAGCATTGTAGTACGCTTTGTTCCTCCTAGATTGCTCATAGATGGAAGAGGCTGAACTAGGGATCCGTTTCGGGCAATCTGTGGTTTTTCTATACATTCAAATAAAAAATAAGTATTGAAGTCGATTAATATTAAAAGATATTGGAATATTATGATTCTGATGTTAACCTGAGTGAATTATATGGATGTGTTATTCAATTTTATATGCCAATTATTTACTTTAGAATCCTTGTCTAATTATTACACATTGTAGTTTACATTACTTATTTTATGTTAGCTATTCACATCATTTGTAACATTACATCTTGTAAATTATCTTAACAACATTTAATCTATTAAATCCATTGCTAATACTTAAACAACTCAAGGAGGAAAAGTGGCATTACAGACACCCTTTTCCTAACAATATTCCCATGAATATGTCTACAAACCTTAATGTGGGAGTGGTCCATTGGGTTCATCAAAAGCCAAACAAGATAATTCATTTGCACAAAAAAAGAAGTCTCATTTGTAGAAAGAAGGGACACAATATTTAGGAATGGTGGTACAATTCATTTGCCAATGGTGAATCTAGTCAACGATAGTCAGAATAGAATTCACAGAGGGACAAGAAGAAGAATGTCCATTGGCAAAAATAGCACAATTAGCATGGAATGTTACTTTGATAGGTGATTCTAATGAAGACGATTTTTTGTGTGTTGCCAAAATTCATTCCTTTACTTTTAAAAGTCTTGTTTGAAATGTTGATTTTGGTGCATGTAGATGCATGATAAGAGAACAAGAGTGGTTCTACATCCAATTAAGTTTAGGGTATCAAGGGCATTTTTGTACCACTCAAGACTTGCAAATTTTGACTCACGAAGATTCCTTATGTTCTAGGGTTCTTGAAGAACTCCTATCAATAAGTCGATTGCTAAAGCACAATGTAAAGGTTTAATGGTGAAAAACTTTGTCTCATTTAGGACAAGACTTGCAATGTTGAATGTTGAGGAAATTGTCTAGGTCGAACATTTGTGGTTATAAGGTTTATTACCAAGGCATGCAAGAAGCCATGCATGCGTGTTGAACTGTAATGCATTGAACATCTCATACTCCTACTGTAATGTTATAGTTGCACGTTAATAAAGGGATATTCAAAATTGTTGTTTGTATGTTTTCTTTGTTGCTTGACTTTAGTAGCTTGTCAAAGCTCCTAAGTCTTGACCTACACCAAAATGGATGATGGCCAACATTTCTTTGTCATAAATTGAGAATCCTTTTTCTATCCCTCTAACTTTATAGCTTTCAAAAGCAATTGGATGCTTATTCTACATTAAAACAACTCTAATATTTCTTCTGCTGCATCACATTCAAGAAAAAATGGAAGAGAGGAATCAAGAATGGCCAACATTGGACATGAACTCATCACCTCTTTGAATTTATGAAATGTTTGCTGCGCTAAAATAGACGAAGTAAAAGATCCTTTGTGTCAAATCAATCAAGGATGCTACCAATTAAGAGAAACCCTTGACAAATATTCTGTAATAGTTGTAGTCACTTGTAGAGTCCTATGAACTCTCTCAGTTGAGTCAATGTTTCTGGTGGAGGCCACAATTCAAGGTGGCTCAAATCTTTTCTTGATCAACTTGAACCCTTTAGCCTAGTTAACATAACCCAAGAATAAAATTTCTTTCTTTTCAAATTTACATTTAGATTCTTTGGAAAATAGAGCTTGAGCCTCAAGAATGCCCAAAACTCTATTTAAATGTCTCAAATTGTCTGAATAAGTTTTCTTGTTTGTTTATTAAACACTTGATTCATACAAGATTGTAAGGTGGTTGGAGTGTTAGTCAAACTAAATAAAATGACTAAAAATTCATGGTGTTCATAATGACAACTAAAGGTCATTTTATGAACATCTTCATGAACTCTAATTTGATGGTACCTTGATCTAACGTTTATTTTAGAGAAATAGATTGCATCGTATAATTCATCAATTCTGGGAATCAGATATTGTTCTTGATAAACTTTTGTTTAGAGCTTTGTAGTTGATGCACATTCTCATTGTCCTATCTATTTTCTTGACCTAGACTACTAAAGAAGCAAATAGGCTTGAACTTGGCCTAATGTGAACCATATTGAGAAGCTTTGTAATGGCCTTCTCTAGCTCTTCCTTGTGTGTTTTAGGTGGCCTCTCAAGAGGTATGTCACAGAAAACTTTATTATTCTTGTCTAGAAGAGATTGAACATCCATATGGTATGACTTCTTTCTCTTTGAAGAAATGTTGGGCATAATCAAGCATTGGGCTGCCCAAGCAACTTGTCCATGGTGGAAAGTCCTCTCCATACACTTGGCTGAAACAATTCTTGGAACTCCATTTGACATTCTGTGAAACACCGCCTTTTTCCCATTTGATTGGAACTTGAATTCTGTGGTTTGGAAATTCTAAGTGATTTCTCCCAAAGGATGCAACTAGTGAACTCGAAAAACATCTGTATCTCCTATGCTGACAACATAGAAGTCATTTTTCACCTCATAATTTCCCAAAGCGAGACTCATTTGGGGAATCTTCCTTGTACATCGGATGGTGAGGCCATCGGCAAGCATCACATTGAAGCCTTGGAAGTCTATAATTTTTAGACCTCTCTTTGCAACCACCCCTTTATTAATGAAATTGTGAGTTGCTTCAAAATCAATGAGCATAGTAACTCTTTGTTCACATAAAACTCCACAAACTCTAAAAGGGTTATACTCAAGAGTACTAGAAAGTTTTGCAAAGATACCTTTTGAAGTATCTTTTTCCTCCTGAACTTTCTGCATAGGCTCTTCTCCACTTTCCTACTCCAATTCTTAATCCGAAACTACTTCAATATAATGCACTTGCCCCTTTTTGAAACATTTATGGCATAGTGCCCATGAATTTTGGCATGTGAAGAAATGTTTCTTCCTTTTTAATTCTTTTTTTGTCTCTTCCTCCTTTCTTGAAGGAAAGTTTTATTTTGATTGAAACTTTTATGAAAAGGTTTCTTTCGATAATTTTTTTGTCTGGAATTTGTTCTCTGGACTAGAAGTGTCAAGTGCCAAGGACCTTTTGATAGCCTCTTGCAGAGATGGAGGTTCAAAAGCTTTGAGTAAACCTTCAAGGGGTTCAAACAAGCCTTTTGTGAATAATATAATCAACCTTCTTTTGGTGATATTAGGTGCCATTATGGAATGTTAATGAAAATCAGTAACATAGTTCTCCACACTTTCATGTTGTTTGAGCTACGCTAGCTCCTGGAAATGATCTTTGTGGTCTTTTCTATCAAACCTCTCAATTAGCCTTCTGCTAGATTCATTTTATGAATTGATGATGTCATGTCCTTGGGTAATCAGATTATGGTACCACCATTCATGACTTACACCTTCAAAGTGAAAAGTAGCAAATTTAATGGTTTCATCTTCTAGCACTGGCCTGGGAAAAATATGTTTTTAATTCTTGTATCCATGACTATGATGTACACTTGTTAGAACCATCAAAGGTAGGAAGTCTTAATTTTCCCTCCACATGGTGAAGATCTCTCTGATTGGCTTGAGGCCTTGGTTTAGTTTTTGGACCATTTCTTATTTTCTTCAAATTATGAAGTTTGTAAGGGTCATTTCAACTTGTATTTTTGTTGGTAGAGCTTCATATTCAGCATAACATGCAGTATTGTCATTCACCATCAGAATATAAACTTTTTCCTCTGCAACTTCTTTCTCCCTAAAAAGGAAAGTAGGTTGGAAAGGTCTTGCAATAGAACCAAGAACAATTCTCTAAGTGTTGATGTTATCAGTATTGTTCACCCTTAAAGTGCTTCCTTCAACATTTTGATTTCTTGGCATGGTCATATTATTCTGCATTGTATGGATGAATTGTGCTACATATTTGTAAGGCACTCTTGCCCTTGAACAAGGATTTTGTATTGTGCCTCCCTTGAGTGATCTTTTGCCATAGTTTTTTCTTTTTCTAATACAAACTCTATATGTTTTTTCTTCCCTTGACTATTGTGTTACTTTCTTTTTCTCTCTCTAATAATTACAGAGATCTTTGTCACCGTCCATGAAAATAGACAGCCTCTCAAAATTTGCTAGAGGGACCACTAGCTCTGATACCACTATAATGTCCCTAGCAGAACGGTTTGTCACCGTCCATGAAAATAGACAGCCTCTCAAAATTTGCTAGAGGGACCACTAGCTCTAATACCACTATAATGTCCCTAGCAGAACGGTTAGCTTAAATCCACCAATTTTTTTTGCAATCAACTTAAATCCTACTTTTTCTAATTGCCAAGTTCTTGATGTGGGCAAGGTGAGAGGATATAGAGATTAGAGTGAGGACAATAAAAAATAACTAACAATTTATTGGTGGCTAGCTGACCAAATTACAATCAATTTGAATTGACAGAATTGATCAATGCCAAAATAACAAATAATGATATGTGAAATTTGATCATGTCAAATTGACAGATAACAAATAGAAATTTGTCAATGCCAAAAAGACAAACTATATCATCCGATTCTAGTTAACACAAAATTGACGGATAATGGTATAAAAATAAAATTGATCCAACATTTAAATTGACTAGGATCTTCTTACAATGATAGAAGGGATTTGGAGGTGAACCGTCTAAGATCTTTAACAATATTAATCAAATTAGTGGCAGTAAACTGTCTAGTTATTACAATCTTGAGATGAAAGCAATTGTTTTACTTTAATAACCAAACCAAGTATTATATCAAACAAGTATCTATCATCTTGAAAGAAGACATTTCTCAAACAATTCAAAGCAAATTGTAGAAATGTAAATTACTTGAAAGATGCAATTAATTGAAGAAGTATTAGATTTAACTAACCATATTAACTAACCATTTATAATACTATATGATATAAATGCTTGTTTTTAATCATAGTCCATGTGCAAGTATTTATAGGAATAGATCAATATAGGAAGCCGCTAAACAGTATTAGAATACAATGTGTATAAAACCATGCATCAAAAAACGACCTGTATACCCCAAGAATGACAGGATATACAGTTTACAATGGGTGTAAATCATGCAAATTATACGACACATATCCAACATATTATAAAACCAAATAACTATTCTATTCTCATTCTTAGGTTTTCAAGGACATTATTGAAATAAAATTTGGATTTATTCACATTTATTTTCTGTCTAGTTGCACTGTCATACATCCTTAAAATACTCTTGATTTTTCCAAATCTATGGTACCCCAACTTTTTAGGACAGGGATGATAGGGGATGGGGGGACGCGTATCGTGGACGGGGATGGGAGGGAGGCCAAATTTTTAGGGGACGGTAGGGGTTGACTAGTAAAAAATAGGGAAAATTTTAAAAATGTAGAAAATTTAAAATATTCATATGATAAAGCAATCATCATATACATCATAGAACCTTAACACATAATATTAGAGTTCAATTGATATTTTCATTTCATAGAAGGCAACATAAAAAGCAATCATCATATACATCATAGATTCGGACCTTGACAAAATTAAAAACTTAGTCTCTCTATGTTGCGCAAACTATAACTTGTTTCAAACTTATGTCAAATTGCTTATTGATATGATATGGGTATGTACTAATTTGTTGGTTATTTTATTTTTTCTTTGTTGATTTGTCAGTTGATAAAATCCTGAATATGGAATGTGAGGGAAGAGACGTCAGGTATTGAGAAATAGTACGATTGTAGATATATTGTGGTTAATTGTGTAGATAAAATTCAAAATATGCACCAAACAATGACATGGTTTATCCCAGGTGCAAATTACTGATTATAACACAAGTTTCAACTCAGCCTTAAGCTTATATAGGCTGTAAGTATATTTAAAAATACAGGAGTAAACAAAAGAATCAAACAAATGCAGAAAGTGAAACAAAAACATAAAAAGAATAAAGTTTCAAACCTTGCGATACTTGCATTGGGTGGGAGGAAGAAGTTAAAATAAGCAGTGATTCCCTTGTCTTTTTTGTTTTGCTGCAACTGTATTCTGTAACCCTCACGTGTGTGAGCTGAAGCTTTCATTCACAGTGACGATTTTAAGTCTTTAAGTTTAAAGTTTTAAACTTTAATTCCCATGGCAAAGGGAATGCCTGATATTATAATAATCATGCTATTTAAAATTAAAGCTTTAAAAATTGAATGTTTTTTTTTGATATTTTCCTTTAAAAAAATTTAAAAAATCGTAGGGGATGGCTAGCTGTCCTTGGTATAGTTGGGGGATGTTTAGACATCCCCTATCTATACTGGGACGGCTAGCCAACCCTTGGCATTTCCAATTTTTTCTCAGGTGTACCGGAAACGTTTTTGAAATTTACAACGAATTGGGGATGGCGTGGGGATGTTTTGGAGGCGTCCCCGCGTCTCTGAGACTTTCCTAGTCGGGGATGCCTCAGATTTTTCCGGGTATGCATCCCCAAGTAACATAGGTCCAGATTTATGCATTGTTGTAGTTTAGCTTCATACATTATAGATACATCGACATAGGAAACTGCTAGGCATTATTAGAATACAATAGGTATTAAACCATGCATCAAAAAACCATCTGTAAAACCTAGTAATGGCAGGATATATAGTGTAAAACATGGAAACTATATAACACTAAGTTACCGATTCAGGTTTAGGTTTGGGTTTGAGGGTCCGGTTCGTGGACTCCATCAAAAAAATATTGGGGTTGGGTTCATTTTGGGTTTGTCTATACAAAAATACATAAAAATAAAAAATATATACATATTTAAAATAGTAATTAAGTTCAAAATACCACACATAGCATATATTGTATAATAAACAAAACCACCATAAAAATAAAAAACATTAGAATGTCAATTAGTCAAACTCGAATGTCATGATATATATTATATATTAAAATTAACTACATTGTTGCATTTCTCCTTGTAGGACAGCATCAAGGAAGATTGCCCAATTAGATGACGATATTATAGATGAAGACTTGTAGGAAAACTTGGAAACTTGGACTTGGAGAGTACATGGAAAATCAAATGAATTCAATGGGAGTTTGAGGGAAATGCCCCAAATGGGGTCGAGGAGCAACACCCCTCATAGGGGTTTGGGGGCAACACCTCTTGTGGGGGTTTGGAGGCAACGCCCATAGCGAGGTCGAGGGGTAACGCCCCTCGCGAGTTCCAAGGGCAATGTCCCTAACGCACTCCTTGTCACGATATAGGGCGAGGTCAAGGGGCAGAGCCCTCACCACCAAGCCCAAATTAAGACCTCCAAAACCACACAAACTGAAATGTCCCTTATAAGATTAGGACAAATTTTTCTTCTATCTTTAAAGGGCTTGATATCAACAATATATGTCAAAGGGAAACTCTATATCTTCTTTAAGGTTAATTTGTTATCTTTGTTTGCTTATTCTATAACCCTGATTAAATATTTCATGTAATTGTGCTTTCAAAATCAATGCTGTCTAGGATTACTCCTTAAGAACATGCATTCCCTGATTATGCAAATGATTGATATGATAACAAATTATGCCGTGATAGGATAGTTGTTTTTGCATTAAATCTTTTATCCGAGCGATTGAGTTGTTCTTGGTTATCACTAGTTGCTTATGCAGCCCCGAGTCAGAGGTTCTAATGCCCCTTAGCGACTACTTCGATTTTATATATATATATATATATATATATATATATATATATATATATATGTTTGTTCCCTTCCCCCGTCTTAGCTCGTCCATGTTCAATCTTTAATATACCTGACTTGGCAATTGATGCATCCCTCCATTTGAAGTTATTCGCGCCCTTTTGTGAATGTTGACAACTTCTGGTGATCTTAACCAATGACGGTGGATGAAAGTAGCGATATATTAATAATCCAAAACATCATGAATTCTATTTCCAATTTTATAGTAAATAAATCGTTGACTTGAGGGCGGGAGTTGTTTTTAATGATTCGATAAGATCTGTATCGATAATATTTATGATCATATTATCATTGATGTTAATTGTTTATAACTATATTATCATTAATGTAATTACATATATTTGTAATTATATTATCACTGATGTTTATAATTAATTAATTAATGTCTGTATTGATAATATTTGTAATATTATTATTAATGTTTATGTTTTTATATTGATTTTATATATATACTTAGTATTGATTTATTATAGTGATTATAATATTTAAATTATTTAATATCTATATTTTAATAATTATAATTATAATATTGTCTTTGACAATCATAATTATAATAGTTAATATTTTTAAATATGCCTTTTGTTATCTTACTGTCCAATTTTGGGGACATGACAGTCCTCCCCGCTCAAATTTGCTTGTCCTCAAGCAAATTATAACTCTTTTCCTTAATGTTTTTTATCTCTTGATATTCTTGTCTGGTATACTTGTCTTATCCCGGGAAAAGATCGCAACATCTTGTTACATTTAATCTCTTCCTAGGCCTTCTAGATACCTCTTTCTTAAGTGTACCCAGCCTTATAATCCCAAGAAAAGATTGTAACATCTTATTACACTTAATCTCTTCCCAGTCCTTCTGGATACCTTATTTTTTAAGTTTATCCAGCCTTTATAGTCTTCGGAAAAGATTGTAACATCTCTTCCCAGGCCTTCTGGATACCTTACTCTTAAGTGTACCCAACTTTATAATCCTGGGAAAAGATTGTAACATCTCTTCTCAGGCCTTCTGGGTACCTTACTCTTAAGTGTACCTAGCCTTATAATCCTGGAAATAAGTTTCCACTTCGCAGGCCTTATGGATACCCTATATTTTGGTGTATCCATCCTTAAGATCCTTGGAAGAACCTTGGCTCTGCCTAGGCCTTATGGATACCCTATTTGGGTATATCCATCCTAATTCTTATATGCATTCGTCGTTGTAATGTAATATTACATATTATCCTCAAAGGATGTTCTTGCAAGGGAAATGACTTATTAACTTATATTGAAAATATTACATATAATAATTAGTTTATTTCTTGTTCTAGTCAAGGGATATTATGATTTTCCCTTTTGGTAGGAGTTTCTCTTGTCTCTTCATTCGATGCTTCTTCTATTTTATGTATTTGTCCCTTCTTGCATTGGTGGTCTTGTCCCCAAGGTTCTTTGCATTTGAAACATAAACCTCTCTTCATTAATCCTTCCCTTTGTTTGGTTGCTTCCTTGTTATGGCATTGGTGTCCCATAATCCATGGTTCTTTGCAAAAGTAGCATGCTCTTTCTTTATTATCTCTTCTTTGTTGGTCTTGTTTGGGTTGTGATTTGAATGAGGGGTTCTTAGATTTTTCCTTTGAAAAGCTAGATTCCACTTTCATGGCCCTTTGAATTGCCTCCCCCATGGTTTGTGGTTCTAATGGGTTTACGATGTTCTTAATTGGTTCCTTGAGTCCTTCAATGAATAGATAGGTAAGCCTTCTTTGGGATAGGTCGGGGACCATGATATCTAGCTTTTGGAATTCATTTGCAAATTCCTCCATTGTTCCATGTTGCCTAAGTTGGGTGAGTTCCTTAAAATACCATTCGGGATGCTTTTGATCGAATCTATTAATGATTTTTTGAGTGAATTCACTATAGGTGACTATATTTCGATGGCCTTGGGTGATGAGTCCATGATGCCACCAATCGTGAGCTATCCTTGATAGGTGGAGGACAACAAATTTAATGGCATTCTCTTCAGTCATGGGGCTGACGGATAGGTAAGTGTCAAGCTTTTGAACCCATGATTGTGCAGTGAACTTCTTGGAGCCATCAAAATATGGCAAGGTCATCTTATTAATTCTTGATCTAAGGTCTTTTAAGAAATGGTTCATTCTCCTACTTGGATTGGCTTGGGTTTTGACTTCATAATATTCCTTGAATGGTATGAGTCTTTGTATTGCAAGGTCTAATTCGGCATACATATGAGCAAGGTCTTCTGCACTATTTGTGTTTGGCTCTTCTACTTCTACGACATTTTCTCTTGGAAGGAATGGAGGCATGGTTGGTCTCAGTGTAGAACTTTGGATTGAATGCTCATTTTTCATAATGGTTCGAATATATTTCTCTCCTTGGAATGGTTCTTTCATAAATATTACTATTATTCATGTTTTGAAGAGTCTGGAGAATCAATTGATTGGTTTTCTCAAATTTTTTGTTGGTTTGTTCCATGAAGGTTCTAAGCTCTCCAGCCAACTATTCGGCCATAGTTCCCTTTCTGTGGTAGATTTTCTTTCACTTTTCTTCTATAGGTTGGCAGGAAAGATGCTTTGACACCACTGAAATGTCCCTTATAAGATTAGGACAAATTTTGCTTCTATCTTTAAAGGGCTTGATATCAATACATGTCAAAGGGAAACTCTATATCTTCTTTAAGGTTAATTCGTTATCTCTGTCTGCTTATTCTATAACCCTGATTAAATGTTTCATGGAATTGTGCTTTCAAAATCAATGTTGTCTAGGATTACTCCTTAAGAACATGCATTTCCTGATTATGCAAATGATTGATATGATAACAAATTATGCCTTGATAGGATAGTTGTTTCTGCATTAAATCTTTTATCCAAGTGATTGAGTTGTTCTTGGTTATCACTGGTTGCTTATGCAGCCCGAATCAGGGGGTCAAATGCCCCTTAGTGACTCCTTTGATCTGCTCTGGAAGATATATATATATATATATGTTTGTACCCTTCCTCCCTCTTACCTTGATCATGTTCAATCTTTAATATCCCCGACTTGGCAATTGACGCGTCCCTCCATTTGAAGTTATTTGTTTATAATTATATTATCTTTAATGTAATTACATATATTTGTAATTATATTATCATTGATGTTTATAATTAATTAATTAATGTTTGTATTGATAATATTTGTAATATTATTATTAATGTTTATGTTTTTATATTGATTTTATATATATATACTTAGTATTTATTTATAATAGTGATTATAATATTTAAATTATTTAATATTTATATTTTAATATTTATAATTATAATATTGTCTTTGACAATCATAATTATAATAGTTAATATTTTTAAATATGCCTTCATTATCTTAGTGTCCGATTTTGGGGACATGACACAAACCTTCATGGCGCACATCATTTTGCATTCACAATAAGACCCAAATTAAGACCTTCAAAGCCACACAAACCTTCATGGCGGACATCATTTTAGGGTTGGGGGGCTTTATTTAATACTTTAATGTCAAGAAAAATTAAAAAGGTCAGAATTTTTTTGAAATGCACTGTGGGTCTGCCTGGGTTTGGCAGTGCTAGACCCATAGTCTATAGGCCGGACCCTGTTCGAACCCATAGGGGACCGGTCTCGGACCCCGGACCCGGGTTGGACTGGATCAGGACCTGGGGGCCCCGAGGAGTGAACCAGTAACATAGATATAACACATATCCAACAAGATATAAAACCAAATATATATTCTATTCTCGTTCTTAGGTTTTCAAGGACATTAGTGAAATAAAATTTGGATTACTCTGCATTTATTTTCTGCCTCGCTCCAGTTTCATATATCCTTAAAATACTCTTGATCTGTCAAGCTTCATCCATTTTTGCAATATTCAGAAGAAATGTGTCAGCCACAAGTTGCAAACGCGATATTTCATCTGTGTCAGAGTAGATTTGGATTCCATTTATTTTCCTCTTACTTCCTCTTTTGTTGATCTTCCTAATACTTTTGCAAGGAATAAGTATGGAGAGATTCAGTTTCCTTGCTTCAGATCTCTATTTGCTGGGAAGTACCTGGCTGGGACTTCACTAACTAAGACACAGAAAGAAGTTGACAATATAAAACTTCTCAACAGATCCCTGCAGTCTTTGGAGATTTCATACTTTTCAAAAAAATTTACTAGGAACTTGCAATCTACTTTGTCGTATGCCTTAATCATGTCTACTTTAATTATGGTGCTCTTCCCTTTTGATGTTTTAAGGAGTGAATGGCTTCATGGGCTATTATTATTCTATCTGAGATCTATTTAACTCTAAATTGTGTTCTGCTCATTAAATATTATCTAACCCATGTACTGTTTCACATAGAAGGTTAATACCTTGGTTAAGATCTTATAAATTGTGTTGCAAAGGGCATAGGGAAATAGGATTTGAGGTACTGTGTCTTTCTTTTTTAGAGTTAGGGCTTGGAAGGTAGCATTCTCTTCTGTTTTAACTGCCTTTTTTCTCCTACATTCATCCGCTCTCTCCTACACATTTTCCTGCACAATATGCCAAATTTTTTGTAAAATAACTGCCTAAAAGCCACTTAGTCCTGGAGCCTTTTCTGCCACTAGCAAACAATGCTACTTTCACTTCCTCTTTAGTGATAGACCTCATCAAGTTATAAGTATCTGCCTTAGAGATGATTGGAAGTATGTTTTGAAGTAATTTTCTTTGGTTTACGATCTGTCTTCATTAGCTTCCCTTGATAGAGATTCATAGTAGTGCATTGTTTTTCTTCTGATTTCATCATTTCCTTAAATCTCCACTCAAGAGGGAGATAATATTTTGTTGATTCAGTTAATATTTTATCTTACGATAGTTGAAAGATGGAAGAATTTTGTATTTCAATCTCCTTTCTTTAACAATTTAATTTTTGTCCTCCATTTCCAAAGGGCTTCTCCTATTCTCAGAGTGCCCTTGTAGAGCAGTCTAAAATATCCCACCCTGATCTGGGATATTTGCTAATTGAAACTGCTGCTGTATGAAACTTTTTTGGTTGTGTTTTTTTTATTTTTTATGATTTTTTGAGATGTTTGCCAGGAAAGCAAAATAAATGCAACTAAATATATATACAATTGCAGAATGGAAGATTACTGGAAATAAATAATGTAATATATCAATCAGATTTATTATTAACTTTGCACATACAATCTGATCATACCCAAAAGCCAAAAGCACAAGTTGTTGTAAATCTGAAACAATTATATCAGCAAACTGGATGCTTGAAAAATCTGGTCGCCAACCTTCTTACTCTCAAATTCTCGCCAAGAAATTGAGGCCAAACAATACCCTTGCCTTGGACTCCAATAATGGTGCAATTTTTGGTCTCAATCCCTAGGCGTTTCCCTTTGTGAATTCCCATGCCTAAGCTAGAGGTGTATGGCCTCCTAGAAACTGTACGGCCTGGTCTGAAAGTAGTACGGCCTGCTTAAATGATGATGCAACAGCAATGAAATGCTAATCAGCAATGATAACCCCCAATGTAATTCTGATCTACACAATATCTCCTGATAATTCTTGAAATGTTGTTCTCCAATATGCACAATTGTGACCTTTGAGTGAAGCCACCTGAAGATGCAAACCTTGGGTGGTATTTCACACTTGTAGAATGCACAATTTGAGAGAGCTATGTTCACCAAGATCAATTTGCAGCTAAAAACCCTTGTTTTTTTCCCACAACCAAAACTCTTCAATTTGCGAAGTGTTGAATGAATTGATGAAATGCTTTTTGAGTGCTTTTTATACCTTCTTCAAATGGCATGATTTCCCAAGCACATTAAATCCATTTAATATATTAAATTATATTTGCTTTTGTTGCCTTGAGTTATCACTTTATGTGGGTGCCCCTTTAATGACTTTAAAAGATTTGACTTTATGATATTAAATAAGCCATATATTATAAATCAATAAAGTCATTAATATATCCACTTTTATAATTTAATTAATATTAGAGTAATCACTTTAATAATAATTAATATATCTCTTAATTCCATTAAAACTCAACATTAATTCATTCTGACAACACCATAGGCTAACCCATTGCTCAAATTGCTCATCCGGATGCCTTACTATAAATAGTAAGGTTGGCCCCCAATTGTCCAACTGACTTACTAAAAATAGTAAGTGTGAATAAACGGAGCCTGAAACCCCTAAAGAAGATCACCTCTGAATATGCCCAAGAGCTGGAGAAGAAAACACTATAAACTACCATCTGAAGAACCAGATAACTCCCACACAAGGCCCTCTAAACACCAACATTAGCCTACGACGACCAAATGATAGGCTAATCTGTCAAACATTGAAGCTAGCTAAAAAGGGGACATTACACAGTCACTTCTATTTGTTTTTGTTTGCAATTGTACTACTGATGCCCAAATTAGCAATCTTTGTAGAACTTTTGCTAGCTTAGTAGTAAGGCTTCCTTTGGAAGAACTTCCCAAATTACTTTCAATTCCATTTGTTCATGTCTTTATCATTCTTCAGCTTCATTTGTAAAGTAAAACATTTTGATCCTTTTTCTTGTGCCTTCCACCAATTCGTGAAATCTGTAATCTACTGCCTACAATATTTTTTCCATATATTGTGTGATCTTAGCAGCACCATAACACATCCTTAGAAACTCTCTTAAATCTCTATGGATTAGATTAAACAGTTGTTAAATAGGTGCACTCGTTTGTATCAACAAATTGTATGAACTAAGATTGTTCTGCTCCTGCCTGTTAATAATTTTTGACTTTCTCTTGCAGGGGTTATGGTTTAAAAAGGAGTCCTCCTTGTGGATGCTACCAAGCATGACAAATGATCTAATGAATGTTCTGCGGCAGGAAGGGATTACAGAATTGCAGCAGTTGTTGGAGTTCTCAAAACCTTCTTTATGGAAGAATGAGATAACAGAACTGCAGCAATTACTGCAGTCAGTTCTTACCAAAACTGAATTGGCAGAATTCTTCCAAGTAAGTACTTTTTGTAAATAAGAAGTTTTAGCTCACAAAAATATATTTATCATTCTTTACTTAGCTTGGGATACAAAAGGTAAAGGAATTTTCTGCTTTTGTTTTTATGTTTTGGTTGGTCTTCCAGAAGTTGTTGATACCGTCTGTGAGGATAGATGCATTTGGTATTTATTTGAGTCTACCTAATTTTTTCTCAGGTCTTGGGACAGTTTCCTCAAATTCAAGTGGATTGGAAACTTGAAAAGAGAGAAAGAAGTGGTGAACAATATTCATATATTCTTGAAATCAAATTAAAAAGAATGAAAAAGGGATCAAGAGCATTTGTACCTCGATTCCCAAAGGTAAGTATTTCAAGCTTCACTATCTAGATTTGCTTTAAGAATCTGCAGTTTATTTATTTTTTGCAACCCGCTTGTCTTTGACTCTTACCAGATAAAAGAGGAAGCATGGTGGTTAGTTCTTGGTAATACAGAAACAAATGAGCTATATTCCTTAAAGAGAATAAGCTTTTCTCGGGATCTAATTACTAGTATGGTCATATCACCTGATCAAGTTAACCAGGAGGTAATTGTCTTTGAAGCTAAGCTACTGATTCCTCTTAAGTATTAGCCATTACATATCTATTAGGTTTAGTACTAACAGTCAAATATGAACAGGGAACAAAGTTATTTCTGGTTTCAGATTGCTACCTTGGTTTTGAACATCAGTATGCTCTTGGAAGCACCAATCATGATGGTCATATGGCTGTGCAATAGCCAGAAGATGTCAGTATATACTTCCATAATGAGTATTGCATTCTTGATGATGCAAGAGCTACAAGGATGTTAGAAGTTAATGATATTGAAGTCATTCAATCAAAATATTTATCCAGGATCTTAACATTGCAGAACACTTAGTGGAGCTTATATCTGTGGTCTTCATTGTGAAATTTCTCATTCATTGTAGCATTCCTTACTTTCACAACACTAAATATCTAGCTAGATGTATTTTTTTATGGTCTAATTTAGAAGCCAGATTTTTGTTTTTCTGTGTCATACCTCTTGCAGTGCAGCTTTATGCAATCCATGTTTGGAAAATGATGACATAATCTCACGCTTTTTGCTTTTGCCTACACCTGCCAATGAGTTCAATTTGGAAATTCTCTAGCACAGTGAAAATCATCTACAATTATTGACAATCTAGTTGCCAGTGAGAGTACTCACAAGTTATATTCACCAATTGTAGGCCATCTCCGAATCAGCAGCCAATCAGTGTATGTTACATTGAGGGGGCTTGTCATTCACTAAGATTCAGATTTTTTCTTAATAAGTTATTGAATATTTACATACTTGTTTCCTATATTTAGACAGTTTCCAGTGCTATTTCAAGCAACACAATTTTTATGAGGCCCACTTCCTGGAAGATACAGCATTTGCACGATGGGATGAGCATCTGGAGGAGATGAGATTTACTGAATTCAGAAAACTCTACTCTTGCATCATGTCATCAGATTCAGATCATTATGTCATTCAAAAATTTTTACATTCTTTCAAGATTCAATAATGCTGGAACTGTGCTTCTAGACCAGTTTTAGGCTTTGTTGATTGCACACCTGCCTTGATTTGGGAGGTGAAATTTATTAACGTCGTAAAATGGCATTTTATCGGCTAATATATTGAAATCTGAAATTAGAGAAATTCTCAGTTTAAGAATCATTTCCGGGATGCTATTCAATGGCAAGTCGGGAGATCATATGCGGAATTCTTGCTATGTTTCAATTCAACTAAGAATGTCATATCTTGTTTGCACAGTTGTCCAATGAAAAGAAGGAAATGAAGAGTGAATAAGAGCATTACACAATTCAGCTGTCTTGTTGGAAAAATAAGTGCTACTTTGAAGCCTTTTCTAGATATTTTCCCAAGTTGTTTTAGAAATATACTCTGAAAAAATTGTCTTAATGATCAAAATTAGTTGGAATGATAAATTAGAAGAAAATCAAAATAAGTGGTTAAGCTGGATGACAACATGATTATTGTTGACAAAATTAGAAAAGATTCAATCAAACTCATGATCCAAAGTTTAGTGGATCCATTTTTGTAGGGAGTGGCAACTTATGTCACAAACATGAAGAGGCAACTAAAACATGTTCCAATTCAACAGTATAGGGGCATCAACACATGAATGTTGGTTCCAACAAAAATGATGGATTCAAATTATCTCTTCCGCCTAAAAGACTTGCTTTGGACGCACCTCTTAATGAAAACATGATTTTTTTTTTTAATTCTTTCCATGTGACAGGAGATCGCATTGCTAGAATTTTTTTGAGGATTCATTACAAGAAGTATCTTTGATAAATTATCCCTGCACATAAATACTAGTTCTTACATAAATGATAAATTTAAATTATCTCCTCCACCTAAAATACTTGCATTGGAGGCACCTCTTTGATTAAAACATGAATTATTTTTCTTTCCATGTGATGAGATCACAATGCTGGAATTCTTTTGAAGGTGTGGCATGTAGCTTTTAACCTTTATTAAATAAAAAAATATAAGGGTTTCATGTAACTTTCAACATCTTTAGGCTAAGCTTGATGGAAACCATATGATGGGGGATTTTTAATATGAATTAGTTAATGATAAAAAAAGGGTGAATAATTTATATAGCCATGTGTTTAATCACATGTTCATGGAGTTATAAAGTGGAGAAAGAATGTGTTGAGAGTAGGAAGTTACATTAAGAGAATCCACACATAGAATGATATTCTCAAGATCCCATCTTTGCACCTACTTTAGTAGATAATTGGTGCAGGAGCACCTACACTTTATTGACAAAAAATTGATCTCTTGAAGGTTGATAGGGTGAGTCAAGGGTAGTTTAGGGGTGTTTTGAAGTCTATTATGCTAAAATAAGTTCGTGTGAGACCATTCTCTTTGTAATAAGTTGATTTTGAGTCATTTGTATTTAGGAGTCAAAAATTGCAAAAATGCAAAAAAAGTTGTCAATCAAAAGTTGTCAAAATGCAGTTTTAGGGAATATGAAGGGATTAGTATTTTAAAAGACAGTTGTAGGAGTTAGACCGTTGGGAATTGAAGTGAAACATGCATTTAAAGCATCAAAAGGCTCAATGAAGGATTGATTAACATTGTATGGTGATTCCCATTGAATAAAACAACGTGAATTCTGCAATTTCATTGGTTTTCTAAACTTTTCACTTTATGTACAGACCCGTACAGGCTTGGAGCGCTTTGAAATTCATTTGATATCATTCAAGCATGTTTTAAGTTTCAATAGAAACCATTTTGATATTCTACTATTAATTATAGAGGAAGATCTCCTCAGTTTTCTGTAACTGATTGGTAAAAACCAGCGAGGCCCAATTTTGTGATTAAATAATGTAAATAGCCATTCCTCCTACTGTCAAACCATGTTGCTCGGATGAATGGCATGTCTTGTGATAGATTAGGTTTTCCTATGGTTTTGAAGGCAAGGAAAATAAGTTGTGTAATGGGAGGACACCCTAGGGCTGAACTGCATTTTTCTATGTGAAATGGTGGTTTTGCAAGCCTGCTAAATTGTTGAGGGAACTAATGATTGTGAAGACATGGAAGAGTTTGTACAGACCTAATTAAAGTGTTGGATACTTGAAGTTTGGGAATCCCTGTAGTTGGTGTTTTTCAGAAAACCCATTAGCTTGGTCATTACGAATCAAACGTTCCATTCTTCGGAGTGAAATTTCTCTAAGGTTGCTGTCCTTGATGGCTTTAAGAATATGATTTGTGCCATCTACGGTGAATTTCATCTCCATGTCACGCAACTTAAGCGTGAACTCACCTATTGCATGAAGCCACTTCATGCCAAGAGAGGCATGTGAACATGTGAATACTTTATATAGCCATGTGTTTAATCACATGTTCACGGAGTTATAAAGTGGAGAAAGAATGTGTTGAGAGTAGGAAGTTACATTAAGAGAATCCACACATAGAATGATATTCTCAAGATCCCATCTTTGCACCTACTTTAGTAGATAATTGGTGCAGGAGCACCTACACTTTATTGACAAAAAATTGATCTCTTGAAGGTTGATAGGGTGAGTCAAGGGTAGTTTAGGGGTGTTTTGAAGTCTATTATGCTAAAATAAGTTCGTGTGAGACTATTCTCTTTGTAATAAGTTGATTTTGAGTCATTTGTATTTAGGAGTCAAAAATTGCAAAAATGCAAAAAAAGTTGTTAATCAAAAGTTGTCAAAATGCAGTTTTAGGGAATACGAAGGGATTAGTATTTTAAAAGACAGTTGTAGGAGTTAGACCGTTGGGAATTGAAGTGAAACATGTATTTAAAGTGTCAAAAGGCTCAATGAAGGATTGATGAACATTGTATGGTGATTCCCATTGAATAAAACAACGTGAATTCTGCAATTTCATTGGTTTTCTAAACTTTTCACTTTCTGTACAGACCCGTACAGGCTTGGAGTGCTTTGAAATTCATTTGATATCATTCAAGCATGTTTTAAGTTTCAATAGAAACCATTTTGATAGTCTACTATTAATTATAGAGGAAGATCTCAATTTTCTATAACTGATTGGTAAAAACCAGTGAGGCCCAATTTTGTGATTAAATAATGTAAATAGCCATTCCTCCTACTGTCAAACCATGTTGCTCGGATGAATGGCATGTCTTGTGATAGATTAGGTTTTCCTATGGTTTTGAAGGCAAGGAAGATAAGTTGTGTGTAATGGGAGGATGCCCTAGGGCTGACAATTGCATTTTTCTATGTGAAATGGTGGTTTTGAGAAGGGTTTTGCTAAATTGTTGAGGGAACTAATGTTGTGAAGACATGGAGAGTTTGTACAGACCAAATTAAGTGTGTTGGATACAATTTTGAAGTTTGGGAATCCATGTAGTTGTGTTTTTCAGAAAACCCTAGGTATTTGCATGGGAATTAAGGTTTTCTTGGAGCAGTGTTGTGAAAGACTTGAATCTTGGAAATGTTTGTGGAATTGGGAGTTTTGGCACACAATAAGTGACTGTCAAGAGTGTTAGAGTGGTTATTGGTTGATTGGGAAGTACTTCCTTTGAGAAAAAAGGGCTAATTTAGTAGCCTAAAACAGGGGTGTTGTGTTGGTTCTCTTTATTGTCACAAAGAAGTCACTTGAATCCTTTTGGGAAGTTGTCTCATATTTGGTTGAGAGTCTTAGAAGGTATTTGTTTGGCCTTTGTACGGCCTTCTCTAAAAGATAACTCCAAGTGTTGTGTTTTGAGGGCTAGTAGCCTATTGGTGAGGGTTTAAGTCAAGTTGAGGGTTTTGTGTTCAAGGGCAGGTTTCTTGGATTGTGTTTGATCATTTTAAGTTGGTTAGTGTGTCATCAACCACCTTACTTGCAGCAATAATGGAGACATGTTGGAATTTTTGTTTATTTTGCAAGCTTTGCTCGAGTTGTATATTGAAGAAGGATTGTGATAAAAGGAGAACATTTTTTGTGTTGGACATAGATGAAATTGCACAAATATATCATTTGCAATCTATTTAAGACAAGGGTTGATGGACATCTATAGAACAAAGTGATGATCAACTTTTTCTAGTAAAGTACAAGACATTGATCATGCCTTGGATAAAGATGTGATAAATTATATCTTCTCACATATTTAGGGAGTTATAAAGCCAAGAAAGAGCATGTTGAAAATAGGAAATTACATGAAGAGAATCCACCCATAGAATCATACTCACAAGAACCCATCTTTGCACCTAGTTTAGTAGATAATGGAGACAAGTTGGATATTTGTTTATTTTGCAAGCTTTGCTCAAGTTGTATATTGAAGATGGATTGTTGATCAAAGGAGAACATTTTTTTGTGTTGGACATAGATGAAATTGCACAAGTATATCATTTGTAATCTATTTAAGACAATGGTTGATGAACATCTATAGAATAAAGTGATCAACTTTTTCTAGTAAATGAGACATTGATTATGCCTTGGAAAAAGATGTAATAAATGATATCTTCTTTGCATCTACAGGATTGTTTGAAGAACTTGTGCATGAAAAGATTGAGGAAAGTTTACAAATAGATGAAAAACAAGATTTTCTTCTTTCAGATGATTCAACATCGAGATAACATCTTGAACCATGACTAGATAGAAATAATTCTTTAATTGATATTGGTATTTTCTTGTAACATCTTGGGAGTGGGTCATTAATAGAAGATATGATAAATTTCCTTTTGATGTTTGATTCATCTTCATGCTCATCCTTAATAGCTCCTATGAATATCAATGGAGAGGTCAATGTTGAAAATATGATGGTTGTGAAAGTTTATGTTAGAGAAAGTTACTTAGGGGAAGATGAAAAACAATTAGAAGATCATGTTCCCACTTGGGCTTTTTTGATAAACAATAGGTACACAATAAATGATTATCAATTTAATTATTTTATCTCCTTGACTAACATTTTATTGCTTGAGATTGGCATTTTTCTTGAACATGTTTACTTTAGTGATGATATAGAGCTTGGAAAAAAAAAAAAGGCCATGAGGGTTTGTCAAGCCAGTATTCAAATGTAGATGACCAAATTGAATAAGTGCTACCTAAACAAGGTTCACAATCAACACCTATTATGGACTTGAATAGTGAGAATTGGTGTTTGAGATCTATTTCTAACAATGCTAGCCACTTCAAAATAAATAAATATTTTTGGAGCATAATGAAGAGAGCCCATGTGGTGATCATAATTTTTGAGGATGTTCGATGATCACAAAATTTTGTAAGATACCTTTAGTAACAAGAAGAGTATCTGTAGTAGATGGAAATAAATTTCAATGAAGAAGACTTTGTGAGCCACCCCCTTGAACTAATTATTTAACACAAGGAGCAAGATTAGTTGATGAATTAGGTTTTTCTATGGCTTTGGACTCAACATGAGCTCCTAAGTAATATGGTAAACATGTTGGTGGTTGAAATTAGCCTCTTTCCACCAAGTAGCTTGCTTTTGGTGATTGACATTGTTTATGGAAGGGGACAATTTTGTATAATCCTCATCCTTATGTCTTCTCTCATAACGATGCTCGCACTTGAAGGCAATCCCTTTGTAGTCCACCATTTGGTTCCAACTATTGGCACCAACTATGATTTTTATTTTGGTGGGAAGGGGTTGCGATAGAATCCCTTTCCATTAAAATTCATGCAAATGTGAAGGAAGAACATAGAGTGAAGGATGGTCACCCTTTAGGGAGGGTCAATCCTAAGATAAAATTTCCAATGGAGCATAGGTAGATGGATTCCCAAAATTGTAATGGCAGATTTGAAAGGTGCACCCAAATTAGAAAAGTTGAGAAAGTTTCTATGAAAGAATTAAAATTTGGATACCAGGGCTTCATGCCCCAATATGATTTGCCCCAAATTCAAGGGCCTCTCTATATTCATATGATCAAGACCGATCCATATGAGAAGCTTGTTTGGATCCGATCAAGATCGATCCATATGCGAAGCTTGTTTAGATCCGATTATACAATTTGTCGTTGGAATATTGGGTGGAAGAATGTTTTGAGAAGATCAGATGCACACTCGACACTTTAATGGATGTTGACTCAGAAATATTGGATGGAGATTCATATCTATATGCCAGGCTTCAAATCGCGGCGATCTCTAAAGTTCCACAGGAGATTCTGTTGTGTAGGGGTGGGAATCACCAGTTGGTTAAGATGGATGTTGAGGAAGATAAAGCCTTTTGCTTGTGGTGTGGTAGCAGAAAACATATGGAGTCTACATGCAATAGGCGCTAAAAGACGATGAAGATGTGGCATCCCAAAGCCCCACAAGCTTCAAACTTGCTTACCCTACCAAACTCTGGGACGACGAACATAGTAGGGAATCTGAGTGCTAAGGAGCCGGTTTTGACTGCACCAGAGGAAAATAAAAAGGTGACGGAGGCAAGGCTCTCTACTTCGAGAGCTTCTCTGATCAGAGATGTGATTTTGCACCTAGTAGCGACAAGAATCTAGGCCACAATCCTTGGGAGATTGGATTTGGGTTGGATTGTCTCCCTATGGGTTCAATTAGTCATGAGCTTTGTTGTGAAGCTTCGGAAAAGGTGGTGGAGGCGAATTTGTGGGTTCCGCAAGGTGATCAAGACAATGATGATATGGAGAATGATGATTTGGATGATGTTTCTTTTGAGGAGGATGAATTGGATGTCATAGATCCTACACACATAAGCTAGATAACGACTAAGTTGGTGAATAGAGCCAAAAAAGGGAAAGGAAGGAAATCCCTAAAGTAGAAATGAGAGGAGGTAGAAGAAAAGGGCCTCTTGAGCATCATGGACTTTTTACTATCCAAGGGAGCGAAGATCTCCCTTGGAGGACAAAGAAGATCCTCACGTGGAACGTCAAGGGCTTAAACACCCTTGACAAATGGTGCTTGGTGAAGCGTCATTTAGATAGGTGTGCAATTGATGTTGTGCTATTGCAAGAAACAAAAATAAGTGCAGCAGAAGGTGACAAATTTTGTGTTTATTGCAAGAAATGGTTTGTGCATTTTTGTGATGCATCTGGATCGGCTGGTGGTCTGGGGATCCTCAAGTCTCCAGAAAAATTTGATTGCAAATTCTTGGAGTTCAATCAGGGGTTGCTTCTATGCTTGCTAAGGAGTAGACAAACAAATGCAAACTTTCCCATTTTCAATGTCTATGGTCTGATAAAGCTCGATGATAAACTTGTTGTATGGAATAGTATAAAAGAGAAGTATACTTATCTGGGGGACAATAAGGTAATTCTTGGTGGTGATTTCAATGCCATATTGGATTTGAAGGACAAGAGTGGGGGATTGAATAAGGAAACCAAGATCATGAAAGAATTTAGAAATTTTGTTGATACCTTACCAGTGATGGATTGCATGGCAAGAACGAAACATACATGGACCAATAGACGGGCTAGCTTTACAAATATTTTAGAATGCCTGGATCGCTTCTTCATTGGTGAAGGATGGTTACATGAGGAGTATAGATACAAGTTGAGCATTCTTCTTGTGGCCATGTTAGACCATTTTCTGGTGCAAATGGACCTTTGCCTGAGTGAGCACCCAACAAAAAGCAATTTTAAATTTGAAGCGATGTGGCGGCGCAATCTGGAGTTGACAAAGAATTTGGAACAATGGTGGAGGGAAGATCAACATATATCTAGGATAGTAAGTTTTTGTTTCACAAAAAGACTGGCATATATAAAGAATAAATTAAAATGGTGGAACAAATTAGTATTTGGGAACATATTCACAAAAAGGAACTGGTGGAAAAAGACTTGGAGAATGAATGAATATGAACAAATTAGTTTTGGAATGTCCGAGTCTGAGTTCCAGAATGAGAAAGAACTTAGAGCAAAGCATGTTGAACTATTGGCCAGAGAAGAAATATATTGGAGGGATAAGGCTAGGGAGACTTGGCTTAAAGCGGGCGACTCCAATGCTAAGTTTTTTCACAATTCGGTCAAAATTTAGAGGGGAAAAAATAGAATTGACAATATTTTGAATGTCAATGGTATTGTGGTCTCTAACAAAGATGGGATTGAAACTGAAGCGATCAGATTTTTCCAGTCTTTGCTCGCAAGTAGGAATGGGGATGATCTTATAGACAATTTTGCTTTCCTCTCACATTACGAACTGCATAGGAGATGCTGATAATGAAATTCTTTGCACACCGTTTACATTGGAAGAAGTTAGAGCGGGTGTTTTTGGGCTGCATCTGAACAAGGCCCCAGGGTTGGATGGCCTAACGGCCAAGTTTTTTCAAAATTGTGGGCACTTCATGGGTGAGGATTTGTTAGAAATTTTGGAGGAATTTAGGATGAAACAAAAATTTGTCAGGGACTTGAGCAACACGACAATCACCTTAATACCAAAGAAAAGTGAATGTAAGTCTTTCTTTGATTACCGACCAATTGCATTATGTAATACAATTTACAAAATTCTGGCAAAGGTGTTGGTGAATAGACTGAAGAAGGTTTTGGGTGAGATAATCTCAGAGGAACAAAATGGATTCACTCCAGGAAGGAAAATAATTGATAGCATCATATCTGTTGTTGGAACCATACACACAATCACTTTAGAAAGGCATAAAAGCATGATAATCAAACTCAATGTCAACAAAGCATATGATTGTGTTTGTTGGGATTTCTTGATTGATGTTTTGGTCAGGTTTGGCTTTTCTTCTTAGTGGATTAATATGATTCGGTTTTGCATTTCTACCCCTAGATATTCGGTGCTAGTTAATGGGTCAATATGTGGTTTTTTTGAAGCAACTAACGATCTCCGATAGGGAGATCATTTATCCCCATTTTTGTTTGTAATTATGGTTGAATCAATGAGTTGGCATTTTAGAACTTTAAGAGAATCCAGAATGTGGAAAGGTGTTGGTGTAGCTAAAGGTATTGAACCAATTACTCATTCTCAATTTGTCGATGACATAATGCTCTTTGGTGAGGCTTCCATATGGGAGGCTAAGGTAATAAAATATGTGTTAGATAAATACACGGTGGCCTCGGGGCAATTCCTCAACAAAGAGAAATCTGAAATTTACTTTTTGAACACCAAAGGTGCAATAAGGAAGAAGATTGTTGATATATTTGGTTTTAGGATTGTGGCTCTCTTGTCCAAACATTTAGGTGCACCCCTTTTTTAAGGTGCTTGCATGAGTGATCATTGGCAGGACACAATTGAAAAGTGCAGGTTTAAGGCGAAAGCCTAGAAAAGCAAGTGGCTATCACTTGTTGGATGGATCCTAATGATAAAATCTGTGTTGGAAACAGTACTAATTTTCACCATATCATGTTTCAGAATGACAAATAAGGGAGTTGGTGATGTTGAGGACTTCATGAAAAAATTCCTTTGGGAGGGTGCAAGAGATACAAAGTGAATACCATTAATAAATTGGAACACTGCATGCCAAGGAAAAGATGTTGGTGGTGTAGGGTTGAGGTGTATGGATCTCCAAAATCAAGCCCTAGGAGAAAAATTGTGTTGGAAGATGTATAGAAATTCGGAAAGCCAATGGTGTAAGATAATTAGAAAGAAGTACCTAGACGATGATTCGCCAAAACGCATTCTCACTATAGGAAATTCAAATGGTGGTTTGGTGGTATGAAAATTTTTGTGGAGTTGCAAGGATATAATTACTGATCACCTTACATGGAAGGTTGGAAATGGACGAAGGGAAGATTTTTGGCATGATTTGTGGAATGGCCACCCAACGATATTTGAGTTTTTTGGGGATCGGGACTGGTTGGAATCTGTAATACAAGTCAAAGGCCGAAAGGTGGCGAATTACATACATTCAAAAAACAATTTTGGTGTTTAGTGGTGGAATGGGTAAGCAAGGAAGATCACGATATTCCAGTGGAAGACAAGGTGATACTTGTGGAAATGCTAAAACTTTGAAGGGTCTTGATCACTTCGGGTGAGGATGAGATAATATGGGATGGGGAAAAGACTGGAGAATACACAGTCAAGTTGGGCTATAAAATATAGTATGTCTAGAGGGAAACTATGGAGTGGCTAGAAAAAGTGTGTTGGAAGCAAGGTATCCTCCCCAAGGTAGGAGCCTTTATGTGGATGACACTCCATAAATGTATTTTGATAGGTGACAGATTACACTTGATTGGCTTTCAGGGCCCAAGCAGATGTCCACTATGTTCCAAAGATGAGGAGACAACTGATCATCTTTTACTAAACTGTGAATATTTGTGTCATTGTTGGGATTGGTTGCTTCAATCGCTTGGGTGGTCTACGGCCAAACAAAAGGACTTATTGGAATTTATGCATAGTTGGCTTGATGGTAATAAAAAATGTGTCTAGGCGGATGGTTGGGGGGCTATCCTAGCGATGGTAGTTTGGCAAGTGTGGAAAGAGAAGAATATAAGGATCTTTTGTGATGTTGGGAAACTTGTGGAATCAACCATCAAGAAGATAGAAGTGGGGGCCTATGTGAGTTTCTAAACTCGAAATGAGGCAAGCCGAAGGTTATGCATTTCATAGGATGGGATAGTTTATTGCAAAATGCATGGTCTGGTTTAAAGCCCCCAAACCTAGACTCGATGATATCTAGGAAATTAAGGACAAATGCTTGATGGGTGCCCCCAGATAAGGATTGCTACAAGTTAAATTTCGATAGGGCTTTGAAAGGTAACCCTGGGAAATCTTGTATAGGATGTATAATAAGGAATTGGCAAGGCATGTGTATTTGGGCTCTAGCAAGGAATATTGGAGTGGCAACCAACAACGAAGCTGAACTGGAAGTGCTTGCTAGAGGGTTGGGATTATGCCTGGAAAAGGGAATAAAGACTATGGTAATTGAAGGTGATTCTCAGATATGCATCAATGTGGTCGGGAAGATGTCAATTCAAAATTGGAAACTCAAAGGACGTTTGCATTGGATTGGACTGTATCTTGAGAAGTTAGAATCTTACTCTTTGGCCCATGTATATCAGGAGGCAAATGCCATGGCAGATTATTTGGAAAATTTAGGATCGTCATTGGCATCACCTGAGGAGATAAAATTATTTGGCAACTCTCTCAACATTGATTTATGAGAGTTAATTCAAAAATATTGTAAGTGCTACAACCACGATTGATAATTGACTGCTTACCACGAGGTTGGTTATGCCAACTCAACGGTTGTTGAGTTGGCCTTTCATGATGGGATTGCTTGTGGATTCAAAACTTTTATAAGTTTTCGAAGGAAGTCTAAATTTGATAGGACGAGTAAATCAAATGTAGATTTGGTCATGGGTGAGAACATAAGAATGGGAGGCGATTTTGGAAGGGAACTATACTACTCAAAGAGGTGGCAACATATGGGTGAGTCGTGTTTTTGTTTATGTCTAAGGAGTTGGCTAGATCGAAATTGGGAATATTTTATGGATGATTGGGACTACAAATGGGCTTTAAGTAGAAGATATTGGTTTATTGTTACTCAGACTCAAAGATGGCAAGTCATTTCGTCATAACTTGTAGATGTTTGAATGCTAGCAATGATGTCCCGGGGAAGTCGTGCGAGGATCAAATCTGAGTCTTTTTTCCAAAGGCCCAGATTAAGGAGGTAGAGGCGATAAAAATGGTGGTAGGAGAGGATTTTCGAAGTAGCAATCATACTCATGATGGGGTGGTGCTAGAGCGGTTCTTCAAGAACTATGTGCAGGTGACTGGTGAAATGTTGTCGGGTGTTTGTGCAATGCTACGGTATGGATGTGAGGAGACTTATCTTGTGGGTCTCGACAACTATAGACACTATTTTGGTGGATCCTGAGTTCGGGCTTG
Source organism: Sequoia sempervirens (assembly GCA_007258455.2). Lineage (NCBI taxonomy): Eukaryota > Viridiplantae > Streptophyta > Pinopsida > Cupressales > Cupressaceae > Sequoia > Sequoia sempervirens. The sequence goes on from VDFB02271358.1 coordinate 124,009,297, forward strand.
TTGTTGGTGTTCTACGTTTGAATGAAGACAAGAAAAATGTGAAGTTGCATAAAGCATGGAGGCTATTCTGGAAAGGAGTTGAGCAGAAATATAACATTAGTGACTTCATGAGTTTCCTTGAGAGAAACTCGAGGCTGATAGAGGAAAATGTTCTGGCAAAGATTGTAGAAATAGCTAAAGGAGTAGGATATTTGTATCACTAATGGATGTTGTATGGCAATTTGTTATTTTATGTTTGAATCAATAGAGGGAGCTACCTCCTTTGGTAGCACTTACCTAAAAAAAATCAAAGTTTCCAATCAAGAATTTAACAAATATAATAGTTTGCAACCTCCTTGAACTTCTGTCAAATTTAAGAACACATATTATGAAAAATTTTAATTCAAAAGAAAATTTGCAACTAATATTGTTATTTATTGCACCATATAAAACTATTTTCCACAAAATAAGGGTGTGATCCAAACCAATCACCTAAAATTTAATTATCTTTCACTTAGACTGATTCTCGAGGGAGATGTAATTAAATTTTCCACTCTACACTTGGATGAAGTTTCCCATGAATGGTGGTATCACGGTTTGGTCACTCTTGGCCATAACCTCATTCACACCTATGAAGAATTTACCAACAAGCTAATTGAAAGATTTGATACCAAGGATCCTGAAGTAAGATTCTGAGAATCAGCGCAGTTGAAGCAACAAGGATCTCTAGAAACTTGTGGCTGATTTTTAAAGATTGTCAGTAATGGTGCCCAACGTTACTGAGAGAAGACTTGTGGTACTATTTTCTAAAGGATTGATGGAGATTTTTAAGGGATGGGTCAAAGCCTTTGATCCACCAACCTTAGATGAATCAATCAAGAAATCGAGGAGCATGGAGTTGGCTGCTCCAAGGCCAAAGTTTCATTCAAAAAAATTTAGTCATAGGAAGGATAAAAAACATTCTTCAAATCATCCAAAGAAGTTTCCACCAAAGATGTCAAAAGAGCTCTGAGAGTAGCTTAGAAAAGATGGTGTTTGCTACACTTGTCATGAGCCTTGGGTTAAGAGTCATCGCTGCTATAGAAAAAACAAAGCACATCGAATGGAGGGCTATTCTGATTATGGATCAGAATCTGATTCGTCTGATCAACAATACAAATCAGCAAGTAGTGATGGTGAAGAAGCTCTAGAAGAGAAGCCTAATTAGGTTGGAGATGGTAGTGCTTTAGCACAACTATCAATTTTACAAAAAAAGAATCCTTTCAGGTTCGTGGAGTGGTTGGTTCTCAAAGGATTGTTTCTCTAATTGACATTGGAGCAAATCATAACTTCATTGATGAAGGATTGGTAACAAAAAGAGGCTTGAAGAATGAAGAGTTTGAAGACTTCAAAGTGATGGTAGCTGATGGTTTCACCATGTCATGCACAAAGAAGATTTCTAACCTTTCTATACAATTAGTAAATTATGAAGTAAAATGTGATTTCTATGTTGTTGGTATTGGTGATACCAATGTCATATTGGGAATACAGTGGTTGTGATCTCTTAGAGAGATCACATTGAATCTACAAATAGTGGATCTAAAATTTCAAGCTGATGGGAAGAAGGTTGTTTTGAGAGGGATGTCAAATGGGGCCCCTTGAATTGTGTCCTTAAAGAGAATGGAAAGGTTGATCCGTCATGATCAAGTTGAATGGGTAGAAAAATGTTTAGTCCTACTAGCTAATCCAATGGAAGAAAAAAGGCAATATCATCCTAATATTCAAGCCTTACTTTCAAAGAAGAGTAAAGTCTTTGGTAGCCTACCTCCTGGGAGACCTCTGAAAGAGGTTTTGAGCATGTTATTGAACTAGAAGAAGGAGCAAAGGCAATCATCACCACGCCATACCATTATCCAAAGAAGCAAAAGATGAAATCAAAAAATCCATCAAGGAGCTTTTGGAGATGGGGTTTATTCGGCCAAGCAAAATCCCTTTTGCTTCAAGCAGTGGTGCTTGTTAGAAAGAAAGATGGTGCAATGCATATTTGCGTTGACTACACACATTGTATTAGAAGACGATCAAGAATAGATATCCTATTCCTAGGATAGATGAGCTTATTGATGAGTTCCATGGGGCTATGTTTTTCTCAAAGATTGATCTTCATTCAGGCCACCATCAAATCAAGGATGAGGGAGGCAGATATAGAGAAGAAAACTTTTAGATGTCATTTTGAGCATTTCGAATTTCTTGTCATGCCATTTGGTTTGACAAATGCTCAGCTACATTCCAATCTTGTATGAACATGATTTTTAGGCAATAGTTAAGGAAGTTTTTGCTCATCTTCAGTAAGTCTTGGGAAGAGAACCTCCAACACTTAGAAGAATTTCTTAGCATATTGGAGGCAGAATGCTTGTTTGCTAAAGAATCAAAGTGTGAGTTTGGGATGACGAAGTTGCTATATCTCAACCATATCATCAGTGCTAAGGGTGTCAAAGTTGAACCTGAGAAGATTAGAGCCATCCTTGATTGGCCACCTCCGAAGAATATTTCTCACTCGAGGGGATTTTTGGGCTTGTGCGGTTTTTATAGAAGATTTGTCAAGGGATATTCTCAAATTGCAGCCCCTCTTATAGATCTTACCAAGAAAGGAGCTTTCCTATGAATAGATAAAGTACAAGGATTCTTTGAAAAGTTCAAGCACATAATGAGCTCATGTCCAGTGTTGGACCTACCGGATTTCACAAAGCCCTTTGAGCTGCAATGCGATGCTTTAGGTGAAGGAGTAGGGGTTGTTCTCATGCAAGACAAGCACCCCATTGTCTTTGAGAGCTAAAAGTTGAGAGGAACAAAAAAATCATATTCAATTTATGACAAAGAGATGCTTGCTATTATGCATGCATTGTCTAAATTTCATCAATAAAGACTGATCATAATAGTCTTAAACATTTCATGCACCAAAAGGATTTGAATGAAAGACATCGAAAGTGGGTGAGTAAGCTCCAAGCTTACGACTTTGACATTGACTATGTCAAAGGGAAACATAACATAGTGGCAGATGCTCTATCAAGAAGACCCCATTTGCAATCAATTTGTAAGCTTTTAGCAGATTGGAAAGAGTTAATTGCTATTGATTATGCTAAAAATCAATTTGCAACCAGCATAGTAGAGGGCCATTTGCAAGATGAAAGGTATCAATTGGTTGATGGTTTGATCCTCTATAAAGGTAGAATCTTTTTAGTGCCTGAATCTAACTTAAGAAGAAGATTCTACAATCTTTTCATGATGTTCCCCTTGCTGGTCACCAAGGATTTTTCAAGACTTACAAGCAAATCCGAGAAAGATTTGCTTGGAAAAGGATGAAGGAAGAAGTCGTGCACTACATTAGGGAGTGTTCAACTTTTCAAATGAATAAAAATGAACACTCTTTTCCAGCTGGGTTGCTTGCCAATTCTAAACTAAAAGTGGGAGAGCATTGCAATGGATTTCATCATAGGATTACCAAAAATGCTAGGGCGAGATTGTATTTTTGTTGTGGTAGATAGATTGACTAAGTTTTCACATTTTTATGCTATTACAACTTCACTTACAACAGCTCAAGTGGCTGAATTATTGTTTAAAGAAGTTTTCCCTTTGCATGGTTTTCCTAAAACCATTGTCAGTGATAGGGACAACAAGTTCCTAAGTGCTTTTTGGCAAGAGATCTTCAAGTTGAGTGGTACAGTGCTCACTCCAAGCACTAGTTATCACCCGCAAATGGATGGGAAATTCGAGATTGTCAACAAGTGGTTAGAAGGATACCCCGGGAATTATGTTTCGGAGCAGCAAAGAGCTTAGGTTAAGTGGCTTCATTTGGGAGAGTATTGTTAGAACTCTTCCTATCATATGTCAATTAAGATGTCTCCTTTTATAGCTCTTTATGGATATGATGCTCCTAACTTTGTAGATTTGGTGTTTGGTGATAGTAGATCTCCATAGGTGAAGGATATGCTTCAACAGAGCCAAGACATCTTGAAATCATTAGAGGAAAATCTACAACAAGCTCAAAACTAGCAGAAGTTATACGCTAATCAGCAGCGTGTTGATCGGTCTTTTGAAGTGGGAGACATGGTTTACTTGAGACTCCATCCCTATAAGCAGTCTTCCCTCAAGAAGAATGGTGCAAAAAGTTTAAAGCCACATTTTTATGGTCCATTCAAAGTCACCAAAAGGATTGGTGAATTGGCGTATGAGTTAGAGCTTCCAATTAATAGCAAAGTTCACAATGTTTTCATGTGTCATGCCTCAGGAAGGTGCTTGGGCACAATGTTGTGGCTACTTCAAAGTTACCTCCATTAGATGAAGAAGGGCAGTTGGTGTTGATTCCAAAAGAGATTCTAGACACTAGGGAGCACTCCTTGAGGAGAAGAACAATCAAGGAGTACTTGGTCAGATGGAGGAACTTTCCTATTCAAGATGCAACATGGGAAGGTGAACATATTTTGCAGCATCTGGTTTTACAGTTGCTTGAGGACAAGCAATCTTGAGGAGGGTAGACTGTAATGTCTCCTCATCAGTAATCAACTCAATTTCTCATCAGCCTAGTCTGAAGGCCCGTAGGCTCATTGAGGTGAAATTAGGGTTTTCTTGCTTGGAGGTTTTGTGGCATTTCTAGGTGTTTACTATTTTTAGTAAATACTACTTATGGTATTGATCAGTTGTTAGCTCTTTAGTAATTCATTTTCAGTTGGAGTAGTTTCTTGGGTTTGATTTTTGTCCTCTTAATAGCTTTTTGTGGTGAAATGATATATTTCAAGGCATTATTGTTTTAAATTCAAATTGACCCCTTGGCCTAGTTAATTAACTTTAAGTTGTGTTTAAAAGGTGGCCATGAAGGGGGACACCTTCATTAAGGAAAAATTAAACATTTAATAAAGTTTTTATATGCCTTGAAGAGGGACACCACCTTGAGGAGATTTTATTATTTTTGAAATTGAAAATATTGCAAATGGCTTTTGGCATCCCATGTTTGGAATTTGATGAGTCATCTCTTTTTCTTAAAAGAGAAGTTTGCTCCAGCTTTTTGGCATCCAATGTTTATGCTACTGTTATGTTGTCAAAATGACTATTGATTTTGCTTTGAGGAATGCTTACCTCCTAGCTTTCAATCAATTTCATGTTTGAAAGACAACACCCATTTTGTCTTATTGCTGCTTCTCAATCAAACTAGTAGATTGTGCTTCAAAGTTGGTGAATTTTGGTGAGAACATTCAGTTTTATTTTGTTGGTGTATACACAGGTGAAGGTGGTTTTCATTTACAACTTATAGTATGAATTTATTTTGGTTATGGGTATTTGATCATTGCATTTCTATGATAGAGGCGACCATATTTGGAGGTTTCCAAATTTTAATTCCAAGTTTCTAATTTTATCAAGAGAAATCACCCTTCTAGAGGGATATACCATCTAGTGAGTGCATATAAATTTGTGCCAAATTGTTGGTTGAGTTTTGAAGCTATTTCTTTTTATGCAAACTTGGCGCCAACCTTCTAGAGAGCCTCTTCATTTCGTTTCATCCAATTTGGAGGTAAATTGAGAAAGTTATGAGCATTTCATTGATTCACAAGTTGTCGGTTTACAGTTTTAGTTTGTTGGTTTTTATTATCAGACTTCAATAAGTTTAGAATTTGGCTTCATTTTCAGTCTTGAGAGTAATACAAACTTGTTAAATTCATCCTTCACATATTTTCATTCATTCTTCTATTGTAACACTTGTAATTTGTAGTTTTTCTTAATTGTAAGGTTGAAAATTAGTAGTACTAATCCAACCATTTATTTACTACATTTACTTGTGATTTTCTAATGCAAATACTATAACCCTTGGATGGTTTACTGCCAGTGTGGAGGAATTTGATTTGTACTTACATCTCTCACCCATTGTTAAGTGGACAACCCCCACTCATGAGTGGATGCCAGCCGCAGCAGATGAATTAATTTGAATTGTTTGTAGCATTCCCACCACTATTTAAGTGGTTGAGCAAAAATCTTTATGGTTGGTTCACCACCTCTTTCAGCTTTCAGTTGTATTTACTTTCAATTATAATTCAGTTTCCTTCGCCATATGTTAACACCTCTCCTTTCAAAGGATCTTGCATGCACATTCTTGGAATTGAGTGCAATTTCAGTTGATTCCTTTTGAAGCTAATGCTAATCCATTTGGCATAGTGCTAGTTGTGTTGTGTTAATTCAAGAAAAAAATTTACTAGCACATTTTACACCACAACTAAATATTTATTTATTTTACATAATAAAATAATCCATATAATGCAAGGTTTACAACACCTATTCCCAACACAAGTTGCATGCTAGGTATTGAATAATTCATATCATTATTATACCTCTATTTATAACTTATAGGTGTGATAATACCTATAATATTTATTTATAAACTAATATGTAAAATCATGTCATACTTAACCCATAAATTCACATTTATCTTTATATATGTTTTATGAAAAAATCCATTTTTTTTTTGAATGCATAAGTTATTATCCATGAGATATTAAGGGTTATTCAAGCCTTTCTTCCATTACATAATAGTGTTTATAGTGATATATGTCTATTGGATTCAATGTAAATTGTGTTAAATATTTTTGCATTTGTTTCAAAATAAAATAGAGAGATGATTCCTAAACATGGTTATCTCTTTTCTTAATACTCTTAAGAGATTTATATAGAAATATTTAAGAGATTCAAACATTTTATAAATATTTGTTCTCTTAAAAATTTAAGTTAACTTTGAGCTATCAAGTGGCAAAATCATATCGTATTGACATCTCCAATATTGGCATGACCACATTATTCTTGTATGCAAAATTATGAAATGGAAAAATACAACATGCATATATTTTTTGCAATAAATACTTAAAATGGATTATCATTTAATTTTTTTTTATGGTGATTATCATTAGAATATATAGATATTATCTTTTAGGCTTATCTTAACAATATTTACAACTTGGCTTTGGTCTACAACTTTCCCGCTCTAGCTATTTTTAAAAACTTTTGGCCCCTGTCTTGATTTGACTGTTTCATGGGATGGTTATGAGGGGGGCGCGGGAAGGCTCCCCATTCAAAGAATGTCATCTTCTTGTCTGGTGCTATGCCTATGGTGGTAGCAAACAATCTAGCTATTCCCCATATGACATCCCCTCCTTGTACTTTTGTCCTTTCCCTTATGGAAAAGACTGAGGGTAGTTTTGGAAATTCGTCCCTATCTCCAACTTTTGGGCTTGACTCTTTCTTATTTTATGAAGAATCGATTTCCTATGTGGACAAACTGATGGGTTTTGACTTGATAGTTTTGGGTAAAAGGTTGTTGGAATCTGCTTCCTGCTCTATGACTGGTTGGGAAGTGGGTGTCCCTGAAGTTTTGATGCTCGAGGTGATGGACAATCTCAAACTAGCATTATTTGGTAAGTTTTTGTCTTACAAGCCAAATATTGAATTGGTTCATCAATAGGTTGCTTCCACTTGGAACCTCAAAGGAAGCATCACCATAAATGCTATGCCAAGAGGTATCTTCCTTTTCTCCTTTGTGGTTTATGAAGATATGTTTAAGGTTTTAACTAGTGGACCCTGGGCTTTTGACTCTAGGTTTAATAATTTCTCTCCCTCTAAAAATGAAAATTGGGTTTTGATCCATTGGTTGACCTGAGTGCTTCGGCTCCAACGTGGGTTCGTCTTTTAGGCCTACCTCTAGAGTTCTGGGAGACAAGTATTTTAAAAGGTATAACCAACTCCTTTGGTAACCTTTTGGTTATTGATAAGATTACTCAGGAGATATCTAGATTGGTGTATTCCTATATTTGTGTAAATGTGGTTGTTAATATGATCTTACCGTCTTCAATCCTCCTTAAGTCAAAATTTGGTAACTGGACCTAACCCATAGAATATGAAAATGTTCGTCTCTTCTACCAGCTATACAAGAAGTTTGGTCACCTCATTGACTCTTGTGGGAAAAAACCTATTGAGGGCACCTTTGCCAAGGAGAAAAAACTTGTGGAGGAATTCTCTACTAATGAACTTGCTTCAATTGCTCAGCCTTCTGCAAATCCTATCCCTGCGATTTCCAATCTCCAACAAAAGAAACATCTAGTCCCAGGTAGGGAGGCTATCTATGAACCTCTTGATGCTACTAACGATTCAGTTTGCCTAAACCTTGAGGTTCCAACCCTTGGTTCTAGCCTACCAACTCCTAGTTTTCTGAAAATAGTGATGTTGGATAGAGGGGAAGAAATTAATATGGAGGAAGAACCTAAGGTGGGCCCCCTAATGGTGGAAAAATTGTAGGCTCCCCAGGAGAAGGTTTAGGTTTTAGGAGTGGGATATGAGTTTGAAGAAGGAGAGTTTGTGCATTCTAACACCAACCTGTCATTGGAGGATATGCATTTCTTATCCCAAAAGGAGGCAATAAATATGAGTGACTCTTTGGCTTTACTAGGATTTCCTCCTCAGCCCAGTGATAAAGAGGATGATGATGAGCGGTCTCGAGCACCAATTAAATCTAAAAATAAAAAGTAGATGGATGTTGGTGGGGGGGGGGGGAATAAGGTGGAAATACCATCACAGAAGGAGTCCAAAAATAAAGATACTGTAAGGGATGTGGTTTCTAGAAACCAAAGAGCTTTAGATTTGATCATTGGGTCATAGTCCAAGAAGTAGTCCTGGCTATTTCTCAGGAATTTGGGTGGTGTTGTACCTTCTTGTATCTATGAAGTATATTTCTTGGAATATAAGGGGTGTTAATAGCTCGTATAAACAGTTTTTGGTTAAAACCTATATCCTTGACAATAAATTGGATGTTCTCCTCCTCTAGGAAACTAAGATGAAGAAAGAGACTTTTGATAAGGATATTTTGAGCTTCTGGCCTGGTGTGAATTATTTGTTTAGTGAGGTTGAAGGGGATTTTGGAGGTATAGCTACTCTTTAGAATCCTTCTAAACTAAAAGGAACCCTGTGCTCAGCTAGTAGGAACAGTTTGATGGTTATCCTGGAAGATTTGGCTTCCCAGGAGAAATGGAACTTAATAAATATCTATGCCCCAAACTTGAGCATAGACAAAATGCTGCTTTGGGAACAACTAGGTGATGTTATTACTAACAAAAAAGATGATCATTGGATGCTGGGAGGGGATTTCAATTCCCCTCTCCTTCCTTCAGGGAAGTCAGGGGGGGCAGAATGACTATTTATAAAGCATGATGGAGCTGGTTGAATTCCTAAACTCAATTGGTCTTATTGATATCCATCTCCAAGGCTCTAAGTTTACTTGGTCCAATAGAAGGAATGGAAACCATCTGATCCAAGTCAAGCTTGATAGGTTTTTGATCTCAACCAATTGGAATATCTCCCAATTCCTATCTCTTTCTTCTCTCCCAAGGCTTGGCTCTGATCATAATGCCTTGGTGCTAAAAATAAATGTGAATTACAATAGGGTTCCTTTCCAATTGATATTTGAAATTATGTGGAGTCTTCAACTAGACTTTGTTGCTCTTGTTAAATATTAGTGGGAGGAACCTATAAATGACACCCCTATGTATTGTCTGGTGGAAAAGTCGAGTAGAATTAAGCAAAGAGTGAAAGGGTGGAACAAGGTGACCTTTGGCAATATCTTTGAGATTAAGAATTCACTAGAAAACAACTTAAAGGAAGTTCATGATATTATGGAGGTTAGTTAGGTGGATGATGAGATATGTGCTAAGGAAAGAGACCTCAGATCTCAATGGTTTAAGATAAAAAAAATGAGGAAATTTTTTAGAAAAAAAATTCTCGTGTTCAATGGCTAACTGAAGGGATAGGAATACTAAATTCTTCCACCAATCTACTTTGAAACAAAAAAGCATAAACATGATCAAATTGTTTGTGAAAGAGTATGGTTCCATGGCCTCTATTGAAAAAGAGATTGCTCGGGAAGTTGTAAACTTCTTCTCCTCTCACCATATGGCACCGGGCAATATAAATCAGGTACAAGATGACTTTCTTGAGGTGATCCCTAAAGTTATTTCTGATCTTGATTTAAAGATGATGACTAATGCTATCTCTATGGAAGAAATTAAAAAGGTTGTGTTTTCCTTTGGTGCTTTTAAAGCCCCTGGATTGGATGGGTTTTCTCCTGCCTTTTTCTAGACCTACTACGATATTGTGAAGAATGACCTATTCAATGTTGCTAGATATTTCTTTAGGTCGGGCAGGCTTCTTAACCAACTGAATACCACTTATTTGGCCCTTATTCCCAAAAACGTTGATGCATCTACTATGAAGGATTATAGACCTATAAGCCTCTACAATGTGGTCTATAAAATATTCTCTAAAATCCTTGTGTTAAGGCTCAAATCGGTGCTTGGTAAAATGATTTCCCCAAACCAAAAAAAAAATTTCTAAGGAAGAGACATCCTTGATGTTGTCATCTCCACCCATGAAATTATCCACTCTATGGACCATTCTAAAAATCCAGTAATGGCCTTCAAAATTGATATATCTAAGGCTTATGATAAAGTCTTTTGACTGTTTCTTTTTGTTGTTCTTAGGAAGTTTGGGATAGAAGGAAGATTCCTTAAGATGATCGCTTCTTGTGTTACCTCCCTCATGTGCTTTATTCTAGTTAATGGTGTCCCATAAGGCTTTTTCTCTTGTGGTCATGTTACTAGGAAAGGTGATCCCCTTTCACCCTACCTTATCCTAATTGTTCTTGAAGTCCTTGGAAGGAACATCCAAAAATTGGACTCTAAAGCTCTTAAAGGCATTAAAGTTGTCTCGTTTCTTTTTCCTGATTCCCATCAATAATTTATTGATGATATTCTTATGTTTGGGGAAGCCTCGGTGGGGAAAGTTGGGCTTTGGAAATACGTTCTTAATGACTATGTTGTTTCTGTCCAATTTATTAACTATGAAAACAGAAAGATTTACTTCTTTAATACTAACCAACAGATTAAGGACAAAGTGGTAAACAATTTGGGTTGTTAGGAAGTTTCCTTACCTGATGCCTATCTTCGATTACCTTTGATCTCCAAGAAGTTGGAAAATAATTACTAGAATCAATTGATTAAGAGAGTTCAAAATAAGTTGGTTGGATGGAAGGGGAAGCTTCTGAGCTTGGCTGGGAAGATCCAACTACTAAAAGCCTCCTTAGAGAATATTCCTATATACTACCTATCTCTCTTCAAAATTATTGCCTTTATAGCAGAAAAGATAGAATAGATTCAGAGAAGATTCTTGTGGTCTGGAACTAAAGAAAAAAACAGACTATCCCTGGTCAGTTGGGAAAAAGTATGCACTCCTAAAAGGGTGGGTGGTCTGGGTATAAGAAGAATAACCTTGCTAAAAAAATCGCTAACTACTAAAATTTGTTGGAAAATATGCCTCAAACTTACTGACATGGAACTCCTAAAAGAGTAGAATCGATGAGACCCTTGGAATGTCTTTTCAATAAGCAGTTGTGTTCTAAAGTATTGGAGGGATCAGATCAGTGTGACCTAGGACTTGTCTTGCTGATGAAAGTCATCGGTATGACTTCAACTATCAGAGTGAGATTCCAAACTCATTTTGACAACATAAGTCTGGTTGATGTCAGTGTGATTTGTGAATGCCTTGCTGATAAGAACTGTCGGTGTGACCAAAACTATCAGAGTGAGATTTCTAACTCATTTCAATGGTAGATGTTTGGTTGAAGGAGATCATCAGGGAGACTCTTATCGATGTATGTGGTCTTGGTGTTCTTTGGGACATCGGGCGGACTTGAACTAACGATATGATATCCCAGTTTGTTGTCGATAGCATTGGTCATGACAATGGTCGTGTGATCGGACAAAATTCATCAAATCTAAGCAATAGACCAATAGAAGAATGTGCAGTGTGCGATGGTCAATGGGCAGTTTGGCATGAGTGAGACACAAACTGTTGTCTCACTGATGAGCAATACAGTTGAATTTTTTGACTGAGCGACTATCCTACGTGGTTTGTTTTGAACCAATGAAAGAAGTAGAATGTAAACCGTTTGCAGTTGGATTGTTGTGACCGTTCTTTTGTGGGAAATGAATAGACTGCTTGTGGATGATGAAAAGTTTGAATGGTGGTAAAGTTGTTCGAATTGAACAAGGATTGATCAGTGTGTGAATTTCATTATGCTTTTGGAGAGCATTGTAACAATGACGTTCTATACAAGGTTGATCAAGGAAATGTTGCTACTGTAAAATTGACATCTAAAAAGAGAGTTTGTAACTTGTATGTAATTTCAATTACTATAATATAAGAGATATTTCTTTGGTGTGGTGGGTTTTTCTCCTGTAAGGATTTTCCCACGTAAATCCTGCTGTCTAATTATTTGTGTGATTATTATTATTTTTTTTTCTATTAATCTTTCATGTGCATCATAATGAATTGTAATAGAAATTTTTTAAGACATATCTGCATTCTTCTTTGAGGTTTGAAATTAGGAGAGTTGTTTCCACACTTCCTTACAAGTGATTTAGAGCCTAGCCAGTTGTGTTATCCTTGTGGGTAGGTTGGATTTCTTATGTCAATTTTGTTCAGTGGGAGTCTTGTAGAAGTCTGGTAATTTAAATTACAGATTGTGATGGAAATGGAAAGTACATTAGGAAAGATTGAAATTGAGAAATTCAATGGCATCAATTTTAAGTTGTGGAAACTCAAAATGGAAGATCTATTGGTTGATCATGATCTTTGGCTTGTGTGTCTAGAACAAAACCTTATGGCATGAATCAAGAAGATTGAGATTTGGCAGATCGAAAATAAAAGGGGCTGATAAGGCTCTATTTGGTAGACTTAGTTCTTCTAAATTTTCATGAAGAGAAGACTACATCTTCTTTATGGAAAAGACTAGGAGCTATTTATCAAGGAAAGTCCTTGGGGAATAAGTTGTTCTTAAGGAAGAAGTTTTATTATTTGAAAATGCAGGAAGGAGCATCTGTTGTTGATCATTTGAATGCTTTTAACATGTTGATTGATCAGTTAGCATCTATGGGTGTGAAGATTGATGAAGAAGATCGTTGTATGCTATTGTTATGTTCTTTGTCGGATTCTTGGGATCACTTGGTGATGGCTATTGGGAGTACAACATCCACTTTTAAGATGGAAGATGTTTTTGCTTCTTTGTTATCAGAAGAAATGAGAAGGAAATCTTCTAAGATGGTGAAGGAGGCTCTTGTTGTTCGAGGCAGATCGAAAGAAAAAGGAAAGAAGAATGACAAGAAGTTCAAATCAAGATCAGAAGGGAGGTAAAAGTCTCTTGGCAAGAAGTCCAAGGTGAAGTGTTGGAATTGTGGGAAGCTTGGTCATGTTCGAAAGGATTGCAAAGAGGAGAAAAAGAAGAAGAAGAAGAATTCTTCCGACAATGATTCTTCTCAGAGCGATGCAGATGCCTTCATTGCAGCCTTGGAAACTTGGGAATCAGAAGATGTTTGGCTGATTGATTTTGGAGCATATTTCCACATGACATCTCATTCACAAAGTATGAAAAATATTATGGTGGAAAGGTGTATTTGGCAAGTGATTCATCTCTAGAAATTGTTGGTCGTGGAAGAGTTAGAATTCAGTTTCCTAATGGAAGAGTGAAGGGAATCAATGATGTAATACATATACGAGGTCTAGCTTGAAATTTAATTTTTGTTAGTAAGTTGAACGATGTTGGAGTGCAAGTCACATTCTCTGGAAATGGCTGCAAAATGAGTAGAGGCTCATTGGTGTTGGCGAAGGGTGCTCAAATATGTAATCTGTATAAGCTAGATGCACTTTTTGTTCAATGCAACAATGTCTCTGCAAAGTCACAAAAGGTTGCTCATGGTGAGGAGGAAGAAGTTCTTGATAGTGCAAACTCAATGGAAGTTAAACTTCCAATAGAAAAGACTATGCTCTAGCATCATAGGCTTGTCCACATTGGAGAAAAAGGTTTAAAAACTTTGAAAAACAAAAACCTGGTTGAAGGGATTGATAACTGTAACCTTGAATTTGAATTTTGTGAACATTGTATATATGGAAAACAACATTGTGTTTCATTTTATTCAAGTCCTCATAAGTCTTTTGGTATACTTGATTGCATTCCTTCTGATGTGTGTAGTCTAGTGAATGTTCCTTCATTATCGAATTCTAAATATTATGTTTCCTTTATTGATGACTATTCGAGAAGGGCATTTGTGTACTTAAAAAGTAAATCAAAAGTGTTCAGTTGTTTTAAGGAATTTAAAAACCTTGTGGAAAATCAGACTAGAAGGAAAATAAAGTGTTTAAGGACTGACAATGGGGGTGAGTTTTGTTCTGATGAGTTTAAAAGGTACTGTAAAGATCATGGAATTAAAAGACATAAGACTATGCCCTACACTCTGCAACAAAATAAAGTTGCTGAAAGGTTCAACATGACAGTGATGGAAAGAGCTAGAAGTATGTTGAGCAGTGTTGGCTTGGAGGAGAAGTTTTGGGCTGAGGCAGTTGCAACAACATGTTATTTATTAAATCATTCTCCTAATTCTGCTCTTGTTGAAAAAACACCTTTGGAAGCATGGTCTAGAAAGAAACCCTCTTTGAGACACATTTGAGTCTTTGGCTATAAGGGTATGCTTATGTGTCAAATGAAGAAAGATCTAAGCTGGAGAATAAAGATGTTATATGTATTTTTATTGGCTATAGTGTTGGCATAAAAAGATAGAAGCTTTGGAATCCTATGACTGAGAAGGTTTTGTACAGCAGGAGTGTTACTTTTTGTGAGCTGAAGCCTTGTACTTTGGACATGTAGTCAAAGACAAAATCAAAAAACAAAAAGGATGTAGTTGAAATTCCTCCCACACCAGATAAAGAGGAATTGAAAATTCAAAACGTACTTGAATATAAGGAGACCTCAAGCAACTTTGAGAGTTCTAAAGAAGAACCACAACCTCAGCCTCAGCCTTTGAGGAGGTCTAGACATGAGAATAAACAACCTGATAGGTAGGTGTTCTCTATGTTAGATTCTACTTGTGCCTATGCTTTGATTATTAGCACTGATGAGCCTAAGACTGTTAAAGAGGCAATTAATATGCCTAAGGAAAATTCTTGGTTGGAAGCCATGAATGAAGAAATGGCATCATTAGAAAAGAATGACACTTGGAATTTGGTGCCCTTGCCTGAAGGCAGAAAATTTATTGGCTACAAATGGGTATTTAAAAGTAAAATAGGTCTGGATGGCAGTGTTGAAAAGTATAAGGTGAGGTTGGTTGCAAAGGGATATTCCTAGGTAGAGGGAGTTGATTATGGAGAAATTTTTTCTCCTGTAGCTAAATTGACATCTATCAAATTTCTTTTGTCACTTGTAGCAATGTATGACTTAGAGATTGAACAAATGGATGTGAAGACATCATTTCTTCATGGTGATATTGAAGAAGAAATTTATATGTCCCAGCTAGAGCACTTTGTGGAAAAAGGTAAAAAAAATTTGGTTTGCAAGTTGAAATTTTTTATGTATGGATTAAAACAATCTCCTAGAATGTGGTACCAGAAATTTGACACATTTGTTTTGTCAGTGGGATTTGTAAGATCGAAATTTGATCATTGTGTGTATTACAAAGCTGAGAATGATCGTATTTTAATTATTTCCTTGTATGTGGATGATATGTTATTCATTGGCAATAGTAAGTTAATGATTTTTGATCTAAAATCTCAATTGTCTGCAAATTTCAAAATGAAAGATCTTGGTGTAGCTAAGTATATTCTGGGGATGGAAATAACCAAGGACATGAAAAGTAGAAAGCTTTGGCTTAGACAGAGTAAGTATATTAATACTATTTTGGAGATATTTGGTATGACTGATTGCAAACAGCTAGTTCCAATTTTGTAGGGAATGAAGCTATCTGTTGAAGATTGTCCAAAATATCTTACTAAGATGGAGGACATGACCAGAGTGCCTTATGCTAGTGCAGTTGGCAGTTTAATGTATGCAATGGTCTATACATGACCAGAAATTTCTGAAGCAATGGTAGTACTTAGTCAGTTTATGGAAAATCTAGGAAGGACACATTGGGATGCTGTGAAAAGTGTGTTTAAATATTTGAAGGGCACTTCAGAATATGCTTTGTGTTACCATGGAAATTTGGTTGAATCAAAAAGGACTCTCAACATTCGTGGGTATGTGGATTCTGATTGGGTAGGGGACATTGATAAAAAAGGTCCACCAATGGATATATTTTCATGGTGAATGGTGGTGCAATTAGTTGGATGAGCAAGTGATAGGCTATAGTCACTTTGTCCACTATAGAGGCAGAATACATGGCAGCAACACATGATTGTAAAAAAACAATTTGGTTAAAACATTTGTGCTCTAATATCGGGTTCAATGCAGGGAAAATTACAATTTGCTATGATAGTCAGAGTGCTATTTGTTTGGAAAAAAATCCTACTTTCTATGCCAGGACAAAACATATTGATGTGTTGTATCACTTTGTATGAGATATGGTGGAGGATGGAAAGGTCTCTTTAGAAAAAGTGGATACTCTAGAAAATGTTGCAGATGCATTGATGAAACAGTAAGCATAGACAAGTACATTTGGTGTGCAAGTTTGATGGGCCTTGGTGTCTATGAATCTCAATATTTTTTGGATGCTCTAGAGGTGTTAGTAAGATCTTCACCAAGTGGGAGAGTTGGAAAATGTGCCTCAAACTTATTGACATGGAACTCCTAAAAGAGAAAATTTGGTGAGACCCTTGGAATGTCTTGCCAGTAAGCAGTTGTGTTCTAAAGTCTTGAAGGGATTAGATCAGTGTGACCTAGGACCTATCTTGCTGATGGAAGTCATTAGTATGACTTGAACTATCAGAGTGAGATTCCAAACTCATTTCGACAGCAGAAGTCTGGTCGATGTCGGTGTGATTTGTAAATGTCTTGTCAATAAGAACTTTCGGTGTGACCAGAATTGTCGAAGTGATATTTCTAACTCATTCTGATGGTAGATGTTTGGTTGAAGGATATCATTGGGGAGACTCTTGCCAATGTATGTGGTCTTGTTGTTCTTTGGGACATCAGGGAGACTTGAACTATCGATATGATATCCTAGTTTGTTGTCGATGGAAATTGGTCATGTCGATGGTCATGTGATTGGATAGACTTCACCAAGTTTGAGCGATAGAACAGTAGAAGACTATGCAGTGTGTGATGGTCAATGGATAGTTCGGCATTGGTGAGACATGGTCTGTTGTCTCACCGATGAGCGATACAGTTGAAGTTTTTTACGAAGCGACTATTCTATGTGGTTTGTTTTGAACCAATGAGAGAAGCAGAATGTAAACCATTTGTAGTTGGATTTTTGTGACTGTTCTTTTGTGGGAAATGAACATACCCCTTGTGGATGATGAACAGTTTGGATAGTGGTATAGTTGTTCAAATTGAAAAGGGATTGATCAGTGTGTGAATTTCATTGTACACTTTTGGATAGCATTGTAACAGTGATGTTTTGTACAAGGTTGATCATGGAAATGTTTCTACTATAAAATTGACATCTAAAAAGAGAGTTTGTAACTTGTATGTAATTTCAATTACTATAATATAAGTGATCTTTCTTTGGTGTGGTGGGTTTTTCTCCCATAAGGGTTTTCCCACGTAAATCTCGGTGTCCAATTGTTTGTGTGATTATTTCTTTGTTTCTTTTAATCTTTCATGTGCTTCATAATGAACTATAATTGCAAAATTTTAAGACATATTTGTATTCTTGTCCGAGGTTTGGCATTAGGAGAGTTGTTTCCAAACCTTTAGCTTTTCTTACAAAATTCGATGGAACCTCCTTGAAGGCTCTAAAGATTGGGTGAATATTTTTCAAGCCAAGTACTTGAAGAACATGAACCCTGGCTATTTTCTCTCTATGTTTGACCTACCTAGTGGTTCTGCTTTATGGAATCACCTTGTCAAAATAAAAAATGTGCTTAAACTGGGGGTTAGAAAGAGAATTGGGAATGGAAAAAATATTGACTTTTGGAAGGACCCATGGATTGAGACTTCCACCTTGTCCTCTATTGACGAACCGAATCCTCTCGAACAAAGCTTAACTAGAATTTGTGGCAAAAAGCTTTCTGACTATATTAACTAGGAGATGGATGAACCTAACTATAAGGAGCTTAATATTCTATAAAGGAGGGATAATCTAAGAGGTCAAATATGTATCAATTGGGATTCGACCCTTCAAAGGTTGCACAACCTAATTGGGGAGGCTAAGTGGTTTGATAGAGAAAGGGAAGATGAATGCATTTGGAAGGGTAGCTCTTTTGGTTGTTTCTCAGTTAAAAAGGCCTATGAGGATTTGGTGAAGCCTTTGGTTGAAATTAGAGACCACTTTTGGGAAAAGGTTTGGTTAAAGAACTTGGTTCCCAAAATTAACTATTTCTAGTGGGCTGGTGCTCATAAAAAAATTATTACAACTGACAACCTAGTAAGAAGGGGATTCCAATTGGTTAACAAATTATCCCTTTGTAAGCAAGATGAGGATTCAATTGTGCACATATTCTTTCACTGCCAATTCTCTAGAGAGGTGTGGTCCTTCTTCCTGGCATCATTTTTCTTGGACTTGGTGTTTCCTCACTCAATGAAGTTGTTTATAGAAAGCTAGTCTAATTGTCCTTTTTACCATAATGTTATTGTTGACCTCTGGAACCAAGTTCCCCCCTTTATTACCTGGGGAATATGGAAGGAAAGGAATAATAGGATATTTAGGGATGTGGAGAGAAGAAGTTGGGAGGTAAGCATGGTTACAAAAATACATATTAAGGAAAATATTAAGGCTAGAAGATACAATTTCTCCAAAGTTTGGCCTAACTACAAAGAGATGAGGATAAAGTGGAATTGGGGCATAAGGAAGGATCTTACTAACCTCAACTGGACCAAGATGCTAACCAGAATGGCTATTGTGTGGAGTCCTGAGACAGATTGGTTAAAGTGTAACTTTGATGGGTGCTCCAAAGGCAACCCAAGAATAGCAAGGGTAGAGGGTTTGCTAAGAAACCACAAAGAGGAATGCATAGTGAGATTTGGTGTGAATATGGGTGTTCTCTAATAATAAAGTTGAGGCTATGGCTGCTTTAGGGGGATTCAAGATTCTTAAGGAGTATGACTTTAAAAATGTTATAATGGAAGGGGATTCTAAGCACATTGTGGATATTTTGAATAGAGTGGCTACACCACCATGGGAGATAAAAAATATAATTGACAAGTGCCTAGCCCTGAAGAGTTATTTCACCAATTTTAGGGTGCAACACATCTATAGAGAAGGCAACAAAATTGTTGATTATGTTGACAATGAGGCTCTAAGGTGGACGTGGTGGACCTGTTGGATAAATAATAATATGACGAAGTCTTTAAGAGACATGATATTAAATGAAAAAATTGAAAATGATTACAATTTACAAAGATGAAGTGATGAAGTTGTGTGGGAAGCATGTGATTCTTGATGTGCTTAAATGCTTGCACATTAATGATTTTATTGGGGGTACGATGTTGCACTTGATGATCTCACTAGGAGGAAAAATTAATCACTCTTTCCTTCCTGAGGTGACTAAAAATCACATGGATATTTTTATGTTGCAAAGGGATGTCAATTGAATTGTGTTGATATGCCTAATGTCATCCCTCCTCAAACTTGTAAAGTTTTGCAAGGTATGAAATTAAATGTGATGTTTAAAACTTGTACTAAAAATGATGAGATCATGGTACAAGGATTTGTGTCATTGGTTTTCCCCTAAAGAAACTTCTCGATCTCTCATTTTTTATGGGTTCATTTTGTTATTTGGAGTACGAATGTTTTCTATAACAAGGATAGAGAGATGAAGAAGTGGGTGGTTATGAGGAATAGCTCGCAACAGCCAAAAAATTTGCAGTGCTAAAATGGGAGGTCCAAGGAAGTGAACTGAGCTGCCTAATTGCCAGGCATTAAAGAAAAATGTGGACTTATGGAGGCTTTTGAAAATGTAGGCATGGTTCCTTTTTTCAAATCTTTGAAGGGTTATAATGAGAATCTAACTGCCAAGTTTACCAATTCATGGAGGAAAGGAAGTGTTTCCATCAAAGGGGTTAAGTTTGAGGTCACAACAAGGTTTATATCAGATGCAAATGGATTAAAAAATCAAGGAATTAAAGTGGCTAAGAAGAGTGGGGCTGATTATTAGAAGTTAGTGAATAAATTCTTGCATGAAGGGGAGAACTTAAAACGTTTCCAAAATGGGTATGCTAGGTTAGAATTCCCGCCTCCCTATGGTTTGTTTAGTCTATTTTTCATGAGGTATTTTACTTTAGAAGGCAGATATATGTCGGTACATGCATACCATTTCCCTTTTCTCAGTCATATTAGGCATGGAGAGAGAATCAACCTACCCTCCTACTTATTGTCTTCTCTACAAATTAATATAGAGAAGGATGCTAATCCTTCTCTGCATCAAGGATTGATGTTAGCCCTGTATAAGTACGCTCTTACACATAACCCTCATGGTAACTCTCTGGTAGCTAGAAATGATAATCCTAACTTCTTTGAAGGTGATAATGAGGAACCCCCTATTGATGAAATTCCTATCGAGGTACCTAACCCCTACTGGCCTCCGATAGTTGCTGCTAGGAGGGTGCTAATTCCTACTAAAAGCCCATCCCCTGCTACCAATGTATCGAATCCCTCAACTCCTGTGACACATAAAATAGTGGGAAAAGGTCCTTTTGAGACCGAGCTCATGAAGGCTACCTCGGAGAAGAGGAAACACTCACCTCTTCTGCTGGACTTTCCAAAGGAAAATAAATTTAAAAGAGATCTCAATCCTAGTGATGTCATTACCATTATTGAAGAGGGTATACAAAATGAGGAGTTGAAAGAGAACATGCAAGTGAAAGGAAGTGGAGGAAGTGGTGGTAGAAGGTCATCCCACCTAGCTAAAGCTGCTTCTAAGGACAAGAAAGTTAAACAAAAAATCTTGGTGTGTGAAGAGGAAGACCTGGAATTTGAAGATTTTGAAGCCCATGAGGAAGAAGATTCCAAAGATATGGATTTCGAGGAATCTGCCTAGGATATGTGGGAAGAGGGATCAGATGAAGAAAAGGAAGAGGATGAGGAGGAACAAACTGAGAAAGAAGAGGATCAAACTAATGATAATTTGAATGTGCAGGATGTAGGGATTACGGGAATTGAGACTAATATTGAGGACTAAAATATTGATTTTATTAAGAGTAGACTAACCTTTTTGTAGGTTTAGGTGGACGATATGAAGAAATCCTTGGTTACACTTATGAGGGTAACCAATAGGCTAGTGTGGAGGGTGATGATGGGAGTTTTTTTAGAACAAACTAGAATATCCAAGAAGTTGAAAAAATAGGGGAAGCCAGATGCTTTAAAGATACTGGACGAGTCTGAGGGACCTGACTGGAGGGAGTACATCTCCTTCATTGGTGAATATGGGGACCTACTAAAAAAAGCCAAGTAATGGCTTCCTATTTTTGTTTATATGATTGCTATCCTCTTTTTTTCATTTAGTTTCCTAATCTTAGACTGCTATTTTATAATAGCCTTTTTATGGTTTAAGACTACTTGGGATATGGTAGATTTGATTAATGGCTTACGTAGATTTAAGTATTCTAGTAGAAACTTATTGTTTTTGATTAATATTGGCTAGACTATGGTTACAATATTGAATGATGGCCTGTGTGCCACACTGGTTGTTATTTTTTGGTGCTTGCTAGTGGTGTTGTTTCCCACCTTGTTTTGATTCCTTTTTCATCTTTTGGATGTAACCATGGGATCAAGGCCCTTCCTTGCTTAACTAATCAAAAACAAAATTTATAAAATGTGGAGAGTTTTTTTGTCATTCTCATACATTTTTTTACATAGAAACTAAAATATAGAAGAATAAAACTCAATTTATTGAAGAGGGAGAAATGTATAGATACTATAAACAAAAAAGACCCAAGTGGCTTGAAAATCTAATCCAAGAGAACAACATAGAGAATTCATTGTGAATATCTAAGAGTTAGCATATATATTCTGCTCTAGCATTTTTTTAATAAGAATTTTAAATAAGCTAATAAAGAAAAGAAGTGGAGTGATTCTATGCAATTAGAGTATGCCAATAATTAAAAATAAGATATGATCATGTACCTCCACCTTCAAAAATAAATGTTTATTGTCATTGGTTATATAAAACTAAATATAACTTCAATGGTGAAATTAACAAAAATATGGAAATTTTAGTCATTAGAGGCTTACTTAGTAACATGGTTTTTCTTATAAAGAAATATTTTCCTAATTGGAAAAAATGAGCACAATAAATATTCTTATTGCTTTAGTACTCCAAAATAGCTAGAAGATTCACTAGATGAATGTGAAAAATGAATTTCTAAATGGTGCCCTCTAAAAGAGATATATGTCTCAAACATTTTTTTTGAACCAAACAAAGAGATATATGTATGTAAAATAAAAAAAACATTTGTATATTCTCATATCTTCTTAAATAAGCTCTGAGAACTTGGTATCTACATATCTGTGAGCATGCTTTTCAAAATCTGCAAACACTAACTTCAAACAAGGGTTAGTACCTACAAATCCTTCAAGAACACTCCTATGGAATACCTTGCAAAATGCTTAAAACATGCAACAAAAGGATGAAATAAAGCTACAAGCATAATGAAAACATTCAACAAGTTACCTATTCCATAGTGGATTGGTGTCACATGTGCTAGTGACCCTTTCCCAATCCTTGATCAATAGTTAAAATGATGAAGTGCAATGGAGATGAAAACAAGATTATTTCTCAAACCAAGAGAGTAACCTTGCATAAAATTGTGTATCCTATGAATGAGGATTAAGCCTTCTTTTATAGATTTTGTTGATGAGAGATTGGCCAAGATGGTGAATGTGGGACTAAAGATCCTCCAATGAGAATATGACACTTGTCAAATGATGAGTGGTCAATGGTTGTGCAAGATTTGGGAAGAGTTCCCATGAGAGGGAGAATTTGAATTCAAATTTGCAATGAATTTTGAGAGGGGGACAAGAAAAAAGAGCAATAAATGCCATGTTTGACTTGTCATGTTGAGGGAAAATGAGGTTTTTAATAAACCAATAAAATTGATTTATTGTGCAAGTGGATATATTTAGAGAATGCAAGTGGGATGGGATTAGCATTAGATTTAATTATGATTAATTAGCTAGGATGATGATTAAGCAGATTTGACCTCTTTGACTTGATTTATGGATTTAAATCAAATCAAAGGGAGATGAATAATGCTCTGAGATTTAATTACATAAATGATTGATTTATTTAATCAAAGAGACGATGATATGATCAAGTTTGATTTATTTGTTTTAAGTTGATGAATTTACCCTAATGAATGGATGAGTGTGATTTTGATCAAATGCATAATGCTAATTTTGCGTGTCTACATTTTGCCCCTCTTTGAAGCAATGTACTTGTTGCGTTGGTTCAAAGAATAACTTGCCGCGATCAAAATCAAAAAAATTCTGATTTTTTTGGATGCCCCAGCGGAAAGTACACTGGTACATTGCCCCCTCGAGAGATTGAGCGAAAAGATTCGATTTGAGGGTCGATCTCGTGATAAAGAGGTTCAAAATGAGTGGTTATGGATGATGATGCAAAGATGATTTCAAGATGCTTAGAATAACAAATCTTTATTATTCTAAACAACTTAAATGATGATATGATATGAGATGGATGAGATTGATGATGTGATATGTTGTGATTATGCAAATGAGATGCTTAGACTATCATGCAATGCATGTGATGATCGATGTGATGTATGATATGGATGAATTTCTATATTATGATGATGATATGTTGTAGGAGATGATATGCAGACTACTACTGCATAATGGAATGATGATGCATAACATGTTTGCAAGATGGATGCATGATGGACTATTCATGATGCGATGTTAGTGCGGAAGTGAGATGATGACAAGAGGATCCAACAAGTCCATGATTATGAAGATGATGATATGATGATTTGTCAAGGAATCAAAGGGAATAACATTTGTATATTCTTACATGGATGACTTGACTTAGGAATCACAGACATCTGCTAGGAACTTTAGAAGTCTATCTGGTATAACCAATCAATGCAATAGTCAACAAAGATATGTATTCGCCAAGTTATTCAAACAAAAGATAATGATCATTGCCCCATTCCTCTAAATATGATATCATATTTGGAATGACAAATAAGATTCATCTATGATAGAAATTTTATAAATGGTTAAGGATTATTACATTTGTGTTATAGAGTGGATGAGATTGACAATATTGACAAGTCCTAATGCTTGAACTCTTTAGACACACATTAGTTTATTATGAAGCAAAAGATTGAATCAATCTATTTGGAGATTGACTAAGATTTATATACTATCTATCTATTTATGGGAATCTCGACTCCCACATCTATGCTCCATTTCTACGTTCAGGCTCAAAGACAATGTAGTTCGACAAGACGACCTTGTTTTTGGATTTTTGAATGACTTTTTGACCTGTTTTTGGATTTTTTGGATTTTCTGATTTTTTGATGTTTTTGGATTTTCTGATTTTCTGATGTTTTTGGATTTTCTGATTTTCTGATGTTTTTGGATTTTTTGATTTTGAGGACCTTAAGACCATACATGAATCCGATCCGATGAGAACGTGCCCCCAGTGTGATGCAATAGACTACTCTAATAAAGGAAGGACAAATTGACCTTGAGGATGGGCTGAGTAGTACTAGGAGGGATCATGATACGAACACAAAACCAAGCTATGGTGCGGATGTGAGCGGATGAGTGATGTATGGAGATATGGATGTGATGGATGGAGAGAAGATGGATGATGGAAGAAAAATGGGGGGATAATGACGAACAAGCTGTAAAGATCTTAGTGGATGGAAAGTGCTTATTTACACAAGGTGCCTGTTTGCCAGGTTTTCACCGAGGTACTTGCCCAAAGTGCCACAGAAGTGGTTTTCACTAGAGGACGATTTTTTTCTTTACTATTTTTGATCCTTTTTTTGATTTTTTTTGATTTTTTGCTTTTTTGATTTTTTTTGTTGTTACCAAGACGCCTGTTTGCAGGCTTTCACCGAAGTAACCATTTTTTCAGGACTTTTTCTATTTTTTTTGGATTTTTTGGTTTTATACTCGAAAGAATTAGGCATAAAACTTTTTGAGATGGGAGCTATTCATTAGCTCCTATAGAGGTTCCCCTTCAGGTGTTGATAGCTGATATGCCCCTGATTTATAGCTTGCTGTGACGATGAAAGGCCCTAACCAATTGGGTTCAAACTTACCTTTGCTGCTAGGATTTGGGACATTCTTCTGATTTTCTTTTAAGACAAGTTCTCCAACTTGGAAAGTCCTGCTTTTGATCTTCTTGTTGTAGCTCCGTTTGAGTCTATT
Source organism: Sequoia sempervirens (assembly GCA_007258455.2). Taxonomy (NCBI): domain Eukaryota; kingdom Viridiplantae; phylum Streptophyta; class Pinopsida; order Cupressales; family Cupressaceae; genus Sequoia; species Sequoia sempervirens. Next base: position 124,034,664 of record VDFB02271358.1, read on the forward strand.
CTGATAGACTTGCAAGTGATTCAAAGCATCAATCCTTCTTTCGTCCAGTAACTCCAACTCGTTTAGTCTTGAAACCTAATATTCTTCATCAATGATGAGATTTTGTAGTGATATTCTGAGGGATGGGAGCTCGATCTCAATTGGGAGCACAGCCTCTAATCCATAGACCAAGGAGAATGGGGTGGCGCTAGTGGGTGTGCGGATGCTAGTTCAATAAGCCCAGAGGGTGGGATTAAGCTGCAAGTGCCAGTCACGACCTGCGTCATTGATTGTTTTCTTGAGGATTTTGAGGATGGTTTTATTTGTGGCTTCTTCTTGGCCATTTCCTTGGGGATAGTACGAGGTGGAGAAGCGATGCTGAATTTTGAATTTCTTGCACAAGTCGTGAACCTCCTGGTTCTTGAAGGGTGTCCCATTATCTGAGATAATGGCTTGTGGCACACCATAATGATAGATGAGATAGTTTAGGATGAATTTTGAGATCTACTTTCCAGTGATATAGGTCATGGGTATGGCTTCCACCCACTTTGTAAAGTACTCAGTTACAGTTATGATAAATTTGTGGCCATTGGATGAGGTGGGTGTGATTTTGCCAATGAGGTCGAGTCCCCATTGTGAGAAAGGCCATGGTGTGACGATCGGGTGAAGCTCTTGAGCTGGAGCATGGATGAGGTCCCCATGCTGCTGACATTGTAAACACCTTTTAGCATGATCATGTGCTTCTCGCTCCATCGTGGGCCAGTAATACCCTAGCCTCAGTAGTTTCTTGGCAATGGTCATTCCACTCGAGTGTGAGCCACAAATACCGTTATGAACCTTGGTTAGAGCAGTTAATGCCTCCTCAGCATTTAGACAGTGAAGTAAAGTACCCTCTATGCTTCTACGGTATAAGGTATCACCTAGGATGACAAATCTAGATGCCTTTTTGATGAAGGTTCGTTTTAGGCTCGATGGTAGGTCAGCGGGTAAGACTCCTATTCGAAGATATGTATAGATGTCATGATACCAAGGATCGCCAGGACCAACAATTTCACACACATATTCTGATTCTCAAATGTGGGGCAGAATCTCTCGGATCAAAATTCATATTTCTCGGGTACATTATGAGGGATGTCTAATAGAGACCCAATTGTAAATCCGCATGGTGTCTCGCTAATTGTTGGTTCTGAATCGCCTCAAATGCGTCGATGAAGCGATTCTTTGTGAGTCTCTACCAATTTTTGTATGGGGTTAGCTTTGTCATCCTTTGTCTCTGATATTCATTATTGACCTGATTTATGATCAACTGAGAGTCTCCATATACCTTGAGAGCTATGATATTCCACTGCACTGCTATCCTGAGACCTATAGTCAAAGCCTCATATTCCGCTATGTTGTTAGTGCAAGGGAATGCTAGTTTGTATGATCTTGGTATGCAGTCCCCTTGTGGGGTGATGAAGAAGACACCAGCTCTTGATCCATGTTGTGTATATGAACCATTGAAGTATAGTTTCCAGTGATCAGCAATGTTGAGGTTAAAAATAGACTCATCTAGAAACTCTGAGACAAGGGGATTCTCAGAATACATAGGTGCTTCTGCTAATTGGTCTGCAATAACTTGACCCTTGATGGATTTTCTCTCAACATACTCGATGTCATATTCTGATAATATCATGACCCATTTTTCCATTCTGCCAGTTAACATTGCCTTAGATAAAAGATATTTGAGGGGATCAATTTTAGCTATGAGTTTGATCTTGTGTGCCAACATGTAGTGTCTGAATTTTTGGGATGCAAACACCACTGCTAGGCAAGCTTTTTCAATGAATGTATAGTTTAACTCATGGCCCACCATTGTCCTGCTGATATAGTAGATGGCCCTTTCTGTTCTGTTTTCATCATGTTGAGCAAGAAGAGCTCCTAGGGTTGCTGCTGTTGCTGACACATATAAGATCAATGGCTTTCTCAGGATAGGTGGCATTAACACTGGAGGTGTCAGTAGATATTCCTTTATCTTGTTGAATGCCTCTTCGCATTTTGTATCCCATTTGTATGATACCCCCTTGTGGAGAAGGTGCGAATATGGGTTTTGCTTGTCTGCCAATTGTGCTATGAACCTTCTAATGGATTGAAACCTGCCTTGGAGGCCTCTCAGTTGCTTTAAGTTCCTTGGTGCTTCCATCTCAAGGATTGCTTTGACTTTTGCTGGATCCACCTCGATACCCCTCATGGAGACTATGTATCCTAGCAGTTTACCTGATTGTACGTCGAAGACGCACTTCTTGGGAATTAGTCTAAGTTTGTATTCCTCCAGTCTGTCAAATATAGCACTTAGGGTTGCTATATGATATTGTCTTTTCCTTGATTTTGCTAGGATGTCATCTACATAGTCTTCAACTATTTTGTGAATCATATCATGGAATATCAACGTCATGGCCCTTTGATAGGTTGCTCCTGCATTATTTAGGCCGAATGGCATCATGTTCCAGCAGTAGGTCCCCCATGGACAAGTGAAAGCCATCTTGTGTTGGTCTTCTTTCGCTATCATGATCTGATTATATCCTAAAAATTCGTCCATTAATGATAGCATCTCGTGTCTTGCTGTCATGTCTACTATCATGTCGATGTTGGGAAGTGGGAAATCATCCTTGGGACATGCCTTGTTCAAATCTCTAAAGTCCGTACAGATTCTGATGGCTCCGTCAGGTTTTGACACGGGTACCAAATTTGACACCCATTCTGCATAATCAATTGGTTGGATAAATCCTGCATCTAATAGCTTTTTGAGCTCCATTTTGACTAACAAAGCAATTTAAGGATGCATTTTGCGAAGCTTCTGTCTGACAAGTTTTGCATCTGGATACATTGCTAGGTGGTGGACCACAGTATTTGGATCAAGTCCTGGCATATCAGCATAACTCCATGCGAAGTTTATTTGTCTTTCCCTTAGGAATGTTGCTAGGAGTTCTTGCTCTTCTGATAATAGTGATTCCGCATAGAATGTGATATGCGGGGTCTCCTCTGTTCCTAGGTTGACTGGGTTGCATTTTTTGGCCAAGACTGCTGACTTCTCTTGATGAATAGCTCTTAGGGAAGATTGAATCCTTCATCCTCAGGTGCCTCAGAGAGGTTTTCACCATTGGATACGTCCTTTATTTTTACTATTTTGTTGTCAGAGAGTGCCACAGTGTGGTTTTCACTCAAGGACTTGGATATGATTCTTAGTTTCTCACTTCTGCGACTGAAGGATTCAATCATTTCCCTGTAGTAGGCATGTGTGTCCAACTCCATTATGAATCCTGTCTTGTGATCTCCATTTGGAATGTTATCCCTCAACCCCATGAATTGTGAGAGTGCTTCATCATTTTCGAATATATCGAGAACTGGTGGTCCTCGTTGGTCATAGTCGATCAGTTGGGGGTAGACTAAGTGAATCTCATGATTTTGATGATTGGATTCAAAAGATAAGGTACTAATCATGCAAAGGGTGGTATCTTTGAATAACCTAGGTAGGTTGGATAAGGTATCTTTGTCATCGCTACTAATATAGGGCTCAGTGATAAAATTATGCATGTCTGTCCCTATGGGTATTGGGGAGTGCACTTGTACTAGGACTGGCTGAGGAGAAACATTAGCGGCTCTAACTGGAGGACTTCGGCCACGTATGGTTATTCTTGGAGGGGTACATCCAAGACCAAGATTTGTTATAGGTCGCGTCTCAGGCATGATTGGTATTAAGAGCCCATTATCATTTTGTCCCAGTCTTTGATTTTGGTCATAGCCCATCGCAAGCATCATGTGTAGGCCTCTGCTTCTTTCATCCATTGGTAATTCAGGTGTCATTATTTCATCTCGATACAATATGTTTGATGGATCTGCTTCTATTACCTCATGGCCAAGGTCTCCCCACCTTGTGAATTCAGGATAAGTTTGAGGATAAGTTTGTGATGAGGGAGCTTGATTTTCTTGTGGGCGTCCTCGTGATCTTGGAGATTGTGGTAACTCTCCTATCACAAAAGCATTATTAGGGAGCCTATAACTTCCACAACCATCCTCCTGGATGATGAGCTTGATATCGGATATGGTGGGAATGGCGGGTGTCTTTGTCGCAGAAGTGAGAATGGTGGGATCGATGTATGATGTGGATGGGCCCTCATCATTTTTTGGTACTTGGGGGATTTTGTAATATTTGGCTTCAAGGTTCTTGCAGTATGAAAATGGCTCAGGATCTCCATGGATGGTAACCTCTTGTCCGTTATGTGTGAATTTTACACATTGGTGGAAGGTTGATGCTATGGCTTTCATTGCATGGACCCATGGGCGTCCCAGGAGAATGTTGTATGGTAAGTCGAGGTCTAGGACCTGACAGGTGGTTTCCATGAGTGTTGGCCCTACTTGAATAGGGAGTTTGATTGTGCCCTGAGACACTCTTTCTTGGTCATCATATGCTCTGATTGTTATGCCCTTTCCTTTTTCAATGGAATCTTCTGATATCTTTAACTGCTTGATGAGGCTGAAAGAACAAATGTTCAAACATGCACCTCCATCCACCAAGACCCTTTTGATTTTTCTTTTGTTCACAATGAACTCTAAGTGAAGTGCATGATTGTGAGATGGTTGGGTGGGAAAATCTTGGTCATAAAACGTAAGAAGATTAGGTGTTATGATGTTTTCGACCATAGCTTGGAATTGTTCCGCATCGAGGTCTGCGGGGATGGTAGATGAGGCTAATGCTTCCTCAAGGATCTTTTTATGTGCTGATGAGATTTTTAACAACTCCATGATGGAGATGTGTGCTGGCGTTCTTTTGAGTTGGTCTACAACGTTGTAGCTATATGGAATGGCTCTTGATGTAGGGACTCTATTGGGTTGGGATGATCCTGCAATGGTGACTTTTCTACCTCTTGTGGTGACTCCACAGTCTTCGACATGGGCGCCTTTGATGGTGATGACCATGTAGTTCTCATTGAGGTTGGCAACAACCGTTTCGTATAATGATTTACACTACCTTTTCCTTTATCCTTGTTATTCCCTTTGTTGCCATGATTTGGCATTGGATTCATGTAGATTTTAAGGTCCTGATTCCCTATAGGTGCTTCCACATTTATGATTCTTTTGTCGATGAGATCTTGGATGATGTTCTTGAGTCTCATACAATTGTTTGTGGTGTGGCCTTTGATTTTGTGGAATTCACACAGTTGATTCTCATTGTACCAAGGAGGTTTGACATCAGGTTCTTGATAATTCTCAAATGTAGGAGCTTGAATGAGTTTTTTGTCGATTAGTTTTTTCATGATGTCCTCAAGTGGTTCTCCCAAAGTAGTGTATTTTCATTTGGGGTATGTTTTGCGTTGAGGTGGTCCTCTTTGGTCGTTGATGTTATTGATGGTGGGATTATTGTTGGGTTGATATGTTGTGTGATGCGTGTTTTGGCGTTGTGGTTGGATTTGCAGTGCGGGTGTATTTTGGCGTGGACCACTAATGACCACCTTGGCATCGACAACGCCATCATTAGTGATGTTCGAGGTTTATCATTGTAATTTGATGGTGGGCGATTGTTTTGTAATTCGTGATATGATGTTGATTTGATGGGTTGGGTTGCAAGGGCTCTTTCGATGCTAAGCGCCTTGGAGATCAATTGATCGTACGTGGTGATTCCCTGAACCTTGAGGTGAAATGACAAGCGGCTTTCAAGGTTGGTAATGATTGTGCAGACTTGTTGCTCTTCTGGCATGGTCCATTTGCTCCGATTGGCCTTAGATCACCATCATTGAAGAAATGAAGTGAAAGATTCATTCTTTCCTTGTTTCAGAGCATAGAGTTCTTCAAGACTAACATCCATTGTAATGTTACATGCGTAGTTTCTAATGAATGCGTCTCCAATTTCTTCGAATGTCCTTATGCCTGAAGGTAATTGAGAGAACCATTCTATAGCATCTCCTACTAAGCTCCTAGGGAATAGCCGCATCAGATAAGTATTGTCATATGCAACCTCCATACAATGAACCTGGAATTCCTTGATGTGATCTTCAGGGTTTCCCATCCCTCGATATTTGTCAAATTTAGGTTTCTCAAATCCCTTAGGGAATGGTTTCATGTCTAGGCTCCTATCAAATGGATAGGGACACAAGTTGCTTTGCGTTTTGGTTGTTTGCCCTGATTGAAGATTGAGTACTTGTTGCGAGAGCAACTTGAATTATGTCGTCATATCATTCTGAGGATTAGGGGGTGGGATGAATGTGTTTTGCGGTGTTGCAATTGTGGTTTGGATGGGTGGGTTGGTTTGTGCATTGTTCAATGGTATTGGTATGTTGTGGCGGGCGAAGTAGGCTTCTACTTGATTTTGGATGAACAATGCTTGTTGTTGCTCTTGTTGTTGTTGTGCTAAGATTTTTGCTTGTTGCACTTGTTGTTGTTCTAACAACGCTTGTTGTTCTGCTTGTTATTGCGCTTGTTGTTGTTCTAACAATGCTTGTTGTTCTGCTTGTTCTTGTTCCCACAACGCTTGTTGTTGGGCTGCCAATTCTACTGCTTCTTGTTGTTCTTGATATTGCTTTAATGCTTGTTGGTACGCTTGCAATTGCACTGCTTGTGCAAGAAGTTGTGCTTGTGCTTGTGCTTGGTTTGCTTGCGCTTGAGCTTGTGCTTGGGCTTGCGCTTGTGCGGCTTGTTGTTGCAATAATAGTTGTGCTTGAGCGACCCTTTGTGCTTGTAATTCTTGTGCGGCTTGAGTAGCTTGAGCGGCTTGTTGTTGTGCCTATTGTGCTTGTAATGCGGCTTGTGCAGTTTTGGCAGCTTGCGTAGCTTGAGTGGCTTGTTGCACAGCTTTTTGTTTTTGCACTTGTTGATAGCCTCTTTGGAAAGTAGCTTGCAATGTTGCATCGAATTGGTTTGATGTGGTGAATGTTGGTGGTGGTGGGGGTGGTGGTGGATTTGGAATGGTGGTAGATGATGATGTTGTGTTGATTATTTGGTTGGTGGATGGTGTTGTCATGCTGATTACGTGATTGGTGGATGGTGTTGTTGATGTGATAAGTGGCATCATTGATGTGATTGGCCCTTGAGAGACCATGCTTTGCGATGGTGTGGGGGTGTTTAATGCTGTCTCCATTGCTTGTGTATTTATCATTTGTTGTTGTGATGTCAACAATAAGTTTTGAGCATTTGGAAAAATGTTTTGATTCATGTTTGGGATAGCAGTTTGATTGATACTTGGTAGGGGAGGCAACCCCAAGCCAAGGAGTGATGTGGATGATAATGGTAGTGGTGGGAGAGGTGGAAATGTAAGGGGGGTGAATCCCTGCGAGAGTGTTGTGGTGTTGAAAATGCCCCCTACTCCGAATATGTCTCCCTCTTGTGAATTCATGAGAAGAGGTGTTTGTGGTGCTCCGTGAAAAGATGTTGATGATGGGTCATAATGTAAAGTGAGGAACATTTTGGTGTAATGAAATATGGAGGATGTTTTGTTCCACTGTGGTGTTTGCGTCCAATTTTTGGTTATTCACAAGGGGATGTGATTGAAGTTCATTGAGAAATGTGTTTCCCTTGTTGACATTTGGTTGAGTTGGAGCAATTGATGTCGTGATTTTTGGAATGTTTTGTGTGATGTTTTGGGATGGAGGTGTAGATGAAATGGGGATGGTGGATGAGATTGGTGGAAAATATGTCTTTACTATAGTTCTCACATCAAAATCTGAAGGCAACTTGGCCCCTTGCTTTGCTAGTTCAAGCATGTACAACGAAGGGTTAAGTCTCATCATGATGTTGATGATTCTATGGTTGTTCAGATTTTGGAGCATTTCAGCTATTTCTTCGTGAGACATTCCAAAGGTGAGGTCCTCCCCTTGGGTTTCTTCTTGTGGGTTTTGTGATGATGAGGGGAGCAATAGATTGCTTGATTCTGTAAGATTCATTTCTGCGTTTGTTTGGATAAGGTCACTTGGAGCGGGAGTTTCTTTGTGGGCTTCCATAATCTTCTTGTATTGAGATCTCATTAGAACCATAAAACAAGGATCAATCTTCAAGAATATGGGAGATGAATCTCTTGATTCCTTGGATTAATCTCTATTTTATGTCCCAAAGTGAAAGTTTTAGGATGTTTTTAGGATCAAATGTGGTGATGATAAGATGGTGACGTTTAAAGATGAATGTTATGGATTTTTTGGCTTTTGATAAATCTTGAATGAAATGCTAGGACTTTGGATTTTTGATTGGTTTGATGTTTGGATTTTGAGATTTTGTCCTTGATCTTGATTTGGAGTTTGATTTGGATTTTGAACAAAAAAGACCCCTAAGATGTTTGATAATGATCTAAAGGATAGTTGTATTCAAAGGATGATGATTTGGGTATGTGTGAGGAGAAGGATGCATCTACCCACACCTACCTAAACAAGATGCTTGTTTCACTAAGTATATGGAGAAGGATTCATCTACATACACTAAGCTAGACAAGATGATTTGGATGACTTTGACTAAGGATATGAAAAAGGATGCATTTACACATTCCTAGCCAAAGGGTGTTTTGATAAATGTTTTCAAGGACTTGGTCTCAATGATTTTGGCATTTGCTTGATTTTTTCATAAAGCCTAGCACTTCAAGGATGATTTCAAGGTTTTCAAAAGATGATTTGTGAGATGATGTTTTGATGTTTTGAAAGATGGATGAAAGAGGTTTGATTTTTTTTGATCCCTAGATGAACCTAAAAAGACCACTTTGTGTTTTCCTAGACCTAGGTATTGAAGAGCATGCATATGCTTCCTAAAGACCTTTGTAACCAAGAAATGATTTGAACATTTTGGATTTCCAATCAATGATTTGTGCTTTTTAGGATTTGGAGTCTTCAACACACATGAAAGTTCATTTTTCTTTGCTTTGCTTAATAGATTTATTTTACCAAAAACACTCTCTTTGATTAAAGTTTCAAACTAAGATGTCCAATGTCTTAATTTCTTTAAACCCCACAAGATATTTTATGTGGAAATTCAATGAACTTAAGGCAAGGGTTTTCCTATTGTTTACTCAAGGAGACAAATTAAGATATAATCCAATGCTTAGGAACCTCTACGGACGTGAATCCCCAGGGAAAGTAGTAACATATGGATTGAGTCAATGATATTTTTCTTCAAGAGGGTTTGAAATTTTGAGAATCATGTTGAATGTTTGTTTGCAAAATCTTTTCAAATAAAACACTGTGTTTTCAAACAAGCAATGTAACATCCTAGCCTAATGGGTACGTTTTTCTTAGTGGGCTTGCCTCATACCCTTCAAAGAAGAGATGATTTTACATGCAACCAAAGAAAAATATAGAGGTATGATGAAATCCTAACCTCTATATTTCAACCAAGATCGGACATGGAAAGTAACTTCTTGGAATCTAAGTTCCAATGCACCACCTTGATAAACTCGCTCAATGGATAAATAGGCCACTACAAAACAAGGGTTCTAGTTTGGACTTTCCGTTCATGGAGATTGACCCATACAGAAAGAGTCCCCTTTCGGATCCATCATGTCGGAGCCAACCGCGTGATAATGGCGTTTAACCAAAACCCACATTTATATCCCAGCTGGAAATACTCTTGGCTTTAGAGTGTTACCGGTTGAGTCGTCCCTTGGGTGAGTACTTTTTCTCCAAGGCAGACCCTCTAAGATAAACAAAAGCGAGCAAAGACACAATTCGTAACTCGATCGATCTTTGATGGCACAAAGAAAAAGAATGTACGCGAAAATGCCCCTACTCACACTTGCACAAGATGTTCAATTTTAAGCCCAAATTGAAGTGTTTCAAAGCAATAAAATGTATTTTGAGTGTTTCTCTTGCACCCTAGATCGCACGAAGCACAAGGGGAGAGGATACGCACTCAAAAGACAAAATCACACAAATCAAGCACTTGTTCGTTTTATACCCTTCAAAGAAATTGTGAGTTTGTTTTAAGCACCAAAATGAAGTGTGAGTTTTGATTGTTCAATTCTTAACCTCAAACAAAATCTAGTGAGTTTGTCCTAAGATTCATTTTAAGCCCTTTGCAATGAAAATCAAATTGTTGGTTTTAGACCCAAATGAAAATTAGTGTTCTAAAATGAAAAGATAAACAACTTCGTGAAGTAGTGTTGATCAAACACTAAAGTGTTGAAAAACACATTGTGTTTTCAAAAAAAATTTCCCCTCCTTTCGATTTTCATTTGATAGCCTTCTTTTTCGCTTTGTACCTTTTCGCCTTTGTTTTTCCTTGTACCTTTTTTGCTTTTCCTTTGTTTGCTTTTGTACCTATTCCAAAAAGACAATTATGTGAGAATCCAATTTATTTTGATTTAACTTCAAACAATAACATGATCCAAGATGACTATAATAAAAGGCATCACACTTGTGAGACTCTCTCTTTCCCTTATCACAATCCACATTACTTAGAGGTATTGAGTCAACCACAAATACATAAATATTAGCTATCTCAAGATAAAAATAATGTGATAACTCATATAAACTTTGGAAGTCAATGAATTTGTATCAATCCGTAAGCTCAAATATTTACCATTTCATAATGACCATAAAAAATGTGAAAATTTTGAAGGTCAATTGTAAATATTGAGGAGTGAGTGAGTGTGTGTACGCAATGAAGCTGTCAAACATATGGTAAACTTGAAACTATACTTGCCCATGCTAAAAGGCCAAAAACAAGCAAATAGAGGTAAGATTAAAAAAAATGGAAAGCGACAGCATCCAAATGATAAACCTCTTCTCTAAAGACGTAGCTGACCTTTGAAAAGTGACACAACCGAATGGCAGAAAGTATTTAAAATGCAAAAATTTTAGACAACACATGTGAACTGTTTGATAGAAGGCTTTAAAGAGCCACGATCTCATGGAATGCATTAATTGCATGATATCCACAGAATGGATTTGTTGTAGAAAATTTTTTAAGTAATCTTTTTGCGCAAATGTACTTTCAAAGCTTGACAAGATTCAATTTGATGTGCATCAATCAACAAGACACTTAATTCACACCCTAAAAGAAGCAACCACCACGTTAGAAAATAGTCAGACGAAGAAATTTATGCAATGAGCAGTGAGCAGTTACAATAGCTGAAGAAAAATAGGCTTTACAGCCAAGCATTTATTCTATCTTCAACTCCTTTGTTGCAGGCGTAGTCAAGGCTGTAGTCCTTTGTTACTGTCCTATCACTCATGCTAATAAATCACCAAATATGATCACATTAAGATAGTGAGGTAGATGTCAAGCGCCTTTCCAATTGTGACCAATGGAAACAATAAATCCTAAAGATAATAACGTCGCTTGCTAAGATAATTGCCACCCATGTCTGCATCTATCCTCCTTGAATCTTCTTCAAGACAGTGATATATGTATGAATAAAAAAAACTTACAACCATGTCTACGAATAAAAAGTGCGAGCCATTTTGGTAGGTACAAAATTCATATCACCGAAATCATTTATGAGCAGAAATCAAAACATCAGGAAATCAAATTGTTAGCCATATAAATATTGATAAAGATTGACAGTAAATGTTATGCAAGTTCAGCATCGGAGGACACTCAATCTCAACCTCAACCTGACGCAGACGTATCACCATCAAATGAAAATCCAAGGTCAACAGGGATAACAAAAGGCACCACACTTCGGCATGCTGCATCAAAAAATAATAGATAAAAACTAGATCCAATCTGTACAGTTCAGCTAACTCATTATCAAGGAAAAAATGACATTCAATATGGGACAGTGAGGAATACGTATAGAAATGATAGCGATCATAAGTATGTTAGAAATGGTGATTTAATGTAGTGGGTGATTTAATATCATAAACTGATGAAAAACAACAGGCAGAACTTAACACTTGTTGTGCTTATCGATAGCAATCACAACATCATTATCTAATACCAACGCATAGACCATACACCATTCTAAAAGTGGGAAACATAAACTATTCAAGGGAGTGTTCAAATAACTTTTGATTTTAACCCTTTGTGAATGCAGGCCCACCAGCGTACGAAACTGCGTGGAAGAACATACTGGTCCTTCCTTGTGTCTCATAGAGCTTGGTCAGAGTCGAGCATTCCTGTGCCTTCCACTAAACGCTTAAAATATGTGTTGTGGAAGCGAGTAGGTGGAATTGACAAATGCTCCTACACTGAGGTTGGTATTGGCATTGGGGTACATGCTCAGTAAGCTCTGTGCAAACTATGGCTGCATGTTAATATCAATCTTTATCCAAAACCTCTTCAGAGAGTTAGATACAACAGTGTCTACTCATTATATTAGGGACAATATTTTGAGATTAACACAAAGAGTATTTCTATAAACTATTGTTTTAAATGCAACAACAATATAATCATCATATGATCTATGTTTACCAGGAAAATAAGTCCAATTTATACACGGTCAACAGATTTAATGAAAGTACTACATATCATATCAACCAAAACCAACAAAGCTTATCCCTTTAAGTATGAAATCTTCCTAATAATTTCAGCTCATTCATATTCTAATTGAGCCCTCCTTCTAGCGCCAAATTGTGAGCATGCTTTTCAAAATCTGCAAACACTAACTTCAAACAAGGGTTAGTACCTACAAATCCTTCAAGAACACTCCTATGGAATACCTTGCAAAATGCTTAAAACATGCAACAAAAGGATGAAATAAAGCTACAAGCATAATGAAAACATTCAACAAGTTACCTATTCTATAGTGGATTGGTGTCACATGTGCTAGTGACCCTTTCCCAACCCTTGATCAATAGCTAAAATGATGAAGTGCAATGGAGATGAAAACAAGATTATTTCTTAAACCAAGAGAGTAACCTTGCATAAAATTGGGTATCCTATGAATGAGGATTAAGCCTTCTTTTATAGATTTTGTTGATGAGAGATTGGCCAAGATGGTGAATGTGGGACTAAAGATCCTCCAATGAGAATATGACACTTGTCAAATGATGAGTGGTTAATGGTTGTGCAAGATTTGGGAAGAGTGCCCATGAGAGGGAGAATTTGAATTCAAATTTGCAATAAATTTTGAGAGGGGGACAAGAAAAAAGAGCAATAAATGCCATGTTTGACTTGTCATGTTGAGGGAAAATGAGGTTTTTAATAAATCAATAAAATTGATTTATTGTGCAAGTGGATATATCTAGAGAATGCAAGTGGGATGGGATTAGCATTAGATTTAATCAGGATTAATTAGCTAGGATGATGATTAAGCAGATTTGACCTCTTTGACTTGATTTAGGGATTTAAATCAAATCAAAGGGAGATGAATAATGCTCTGAGATTTAATTACATAAATGATTGATTTATTTAATCAAAGAGATGATGATAGGATCAAGTTTGATTTATTTATTTTAAGTTGATGAATTTACCCTGATGAATGGATGAGTGTGATTTTGATCAAATGCATAATGCTAATTTTGCGTGTCTACAATATCAAAAGTATGTTTCAATTCCTTGGATTCTCTATATGTTATTTTGACAAATATTCATCTATTAAAATTTTAAATGGTTAGATTATTACATTTGTGTTATAAGTGGATGAATTTCATATTACAAGTAATCTTAACTCTTAGACACACAAGTATAGAAGAAAATTGAATCAATCATTTGAGATGACTAATTTATATCTTCATCATTTTGGGAATGATTGTATTCTAGAATCAATGTTCTATTATGATATCTCAAGAAAGACATTATCATGATTTGTTTCATAAATTTAATATGATCAATTGTAATATACCTATTAATGTATCTATTGAGTTAAGACCCTAACCCATTGTGGGAAAAGACTAATCCTACCTTATACAAAAAAATTAGTAGAATGCCTGATATACTTAACTAAGTCTAGACTAGATATTACCTATGTAGTAGGTATTACATTTAGATTTATGGATGATCCTTATGTGGAACATTGAAAAATAATAAAATCATATTAAAGTATATCAAAGGTGTAATTAATTATGGTCTTTGTTGCTCTTGCACTAAGAATATTAATATTTGGTTATTGTGATCTTGATTTTGTTGATGATTATATTGAGAAAATCTACTTCAAACTTTGTCCTCAACTATGGGGCAATTGTTATCATATCAAATAGTCAAAAACAATTTATTATGGTCCTTTCATCTAGGAGACTTGTTACAAAAGTGCAATAAAAGAAACAAAGGGGTCAATATAGTTGAAGAGATTATTGGATGAGATTCATATAGGTACCAATGAGAGCACCACTTTATTATGCTAGCCAATATTATACTACTCTTGCCAACAATCTAATGTTGCATCAAATAAAAAAACACATTGAGTTTCATTCACACTTCATTTGAGAAAATTCTAAAAATTTAGAGCAATGATGAGCTTGAATGAGTTTTTTCTCAAGAATGTGCATGGAAATGACACCTCCTAGTGGCCAACTATATATATATATTGTTGGATGTTGTGGTTGTGTTGCTGATATGTGGTTGTCATTGATGCCAACACTATTAGCATTGTTGCATTAGAAGTTGTATATGTCGACGATATTGAGAAAATTGTCATAAGAAGTGTTATAGGTTGTTAGTGGTGAAGTTATTTTTGTTAGTGTGTTCAGTACGTCACTGTTATGAGGTTGTGGACTAAAGAGTTTCTTGTTGAGTATGTCTAGTTTATCCACGTCAATTTTTAGAGATCCGAATGAAGAGTTGATCGAGTTATGGTGATTTTCACTCTGACATTTTTTCTGTCACTTTAGTTAGTGTTCCCGATTGAAAATTTTGTGATTTCAGTAAGTTCAGTTGCTGCAAATGCTTCTCTAATGTTTCATGATGCTTGTGGATGTTTATAGTTCATTCTCTATCTTTGTGGCATGTCCACATTGATCGTTGTGCTCGTGATATTTTCTCTTGCGTGTTCATTTTTTTCATGTTCTTGGCCGACAAGGTGTTGAAGTGTGTTGTGGATCTTCGAGGAGAAATTAATTGAAGAATTTTCATGTTGGAGATGTTTTCGGTCTTCACAATGTTATGGACGACCTTAGTTGATTTACATGAATAATCTTTATTTGTTTTGGGCCGACTATTTGTAATTGTTTTATTATATTTATGTGGCCAACTTATAGTGATGTAATTTCTTGTTGCATATATATAAGAGTGATTGTTTGAAGTGTGGAAGACATGCAAATGTGAAATATGCTAACCAATTTTTTTGATGAAGTAACACAACATAACCAGCACTTAACCAACTTGATTAGCGTTAGCTCCAAATAGAAAACCAAACTTGAAAAGAACTCACACCAAGAATGCACACTCAATCCCAATGAGGAATAGGTGTTGTCATATGGTGGAGGAGCTAAATGAAAAATACTTGAAAGAAACTACTCAACGTCAAGAATGTGCACTCAAGATCCCACTGAGGGCGAGGTGCTAACATATGACGGAGTGTTGAATTGAAACTAGAAATGAATAGGCGGATAACCAGCCATGAAGAGCATTTCCACACTACCACCAAATAGTGGGGGGAAAAGATTACAATTAAAACAATTCGTCCGCTGCGGCGGGCATCCACAGAGTTGTGGGGATTCACCACTTGAGAGTGGGTACAAGAGTAATACAAATCCAATTATCCACACTGGCGGTAAACCATCCAGGGGTACTAATGTGAAATTAAAGAAAGAATTGCAGCAATAAAGGACTGGAACAGTACTACTGTTTACAGTCTTACAATATGGAAAAAGAGCTGCAAATTACATGAAAATTACAATAGATTCAATGTACCATGATACTGGATGATTCCATGTTAGACATCAACAATAAATGATGAAGAAAGGACTGAAGATTCAAACTTAAACAAGTCTGATGTAAAATAACAATTCTGGAAATTCTGATCAGCAACTGTGAAATTCAAAGAAATATTCACAACTCACTCAAAATACCTCCGTTTTGTGTGAAACGAAAACCAATGAGCTGCTGGAAGATAGGCACCCAACATTAGATGAAGAAACAGCAACAAAAACTCATAATTTAATTCTTACACGAATCCCAATGCAGCAAGAATGGTACGACCTTCATGAGGGGCGATTTTGACAAGTAAAAATCAACAACTCAAAATTAAAATCTGAAACTCTCCAAAGATGGTCGCCTTGGGTGTAGGAATGGATTGGAAAAGTACCCACAAGCAAATTAAATTCACACAAAAAGTTGTATGCAAAAACCACTTTCAGCTGTGACTGCATCAGCAACTTCAAAACTGGAAATATCATTAAAAACTTCAACTGTTGAGCTCAATCTGCTAGTCTGGATGAGAAGCAGCAATGAAAACCAACTAGGTGTTGTATTTCAAACACGAAATTGGATTGAAACTAGGAGGTAAGCATCCCTCGAAGTAAAAACCAAGTTGTCATTTCGACAGCATAACATTAGCATAAATTCATGGATAATCAGCTCTTCAAACAGCAACAATATATAAGATTTTGTTGGCAAATGAAGCAACAAGAACTTTTCAAATTCCAAGAAGTTGAATCACTTCAACTTCCAAAAAGGGCGCCACCTTTTTGCCTTTTACTTTTTGAAATAATAAAATATCATTCAACTTCCCCTTTAGGCATCCATTTCATATTGCAACAATAAAGCATTTATTAAATAATTAAATGCTCACTTGACCCCTTTATGTCCCCTTCTTTAAAACAACTTGAAGTCATCAAGCCTAGGCACGGTACAACTTCAAGACATGAAAATTGACTAAGTCTGAAACTCAGTCCAAGGAGAAAACCAAACCCAAAGCCAAACTGAGACTGATGGATAACAAGATGATTTGAGTTGAACTGCTGATGATGCCATTGCCAAAATTAGACTTACTAAAATAGCCACTGCCAAAAATAGTAAGTTTACCTCAAAACCAACAAAAAGCAGTGAGCTGGAAGCAAGACTTAATGAAAGTGACAACCTGAACCACTGCCAAAATTAGTATTTACTAAAAATAGTAAATACCTAGAAATGCCACAAACCTCCAAGCAAGGAAACCCTAATTTCACTTTTGATCAACCTACGGATTTCCAGAAATAGGCTATCAGTCAAAGAAGAGCATATGGCCAAAATGGGGACATTACAAAATGTGAAGTGTGTGAGTCTTGTGTGTGAATAAAGTTCAAATCATTTGAAGGAAGAGCAAAGAGTGAAGAAGAGTGAAGAAGTGTTCGTGTGCTTAACCGGAACTGTAACCAGGCATTATTAGATGCTATTTTCTTAGTTCAAATTCGGATGCTTTTAATCTGAATCTTTTTGTAAGACAATGTGTCTTCCTTGGGCAGTAAGCTTTCTTGTATTTGAGTAGTGAGCTCGAGGAAGTGTGCCTGAATGCATGTGCATTCCCCATTCATATTTCCTTATTCTTTTAACATGGTATAATCTTGTGGATTGACCTCCACTACAGTTTTTCCCCTAATAGGGTTTCCACCTGAAAATCTTGGTGTTATGTGTGGTTTTGATGTGTTGTTCATTTATACTTTCATGATTAATGATCAGATCTAAAATTAAGGTTAATAAGTTGAATAAGTTTGAGATTCGGTGACAACTAATTCATCCCCCGTCTTAGTTGTCTACCCTTTGAGTTGCCAACAATTGGTATCAGAGCTTGTGCTTCCTTGGAAGAAGTTTAACAGCTTGAGGTGATTCAGGAGGGAAACTTATAAGAAGGATAGTCCTAGATTTGATGGAAAAAATTATTCTTTGTGGAAAGATTGAATGGAGTGCCTTCTGAGATGCATTGGTGAACCCTACTGAAGCATTACAAAATATATATACGTTATTCCACAAAATGGTCCTACTACTTCTACTGAGATTAGGGATGCTAAATATAATATTAGGGCTAAGGAGGCATTGTTGAGTGCTTTGAATGATATTGAGATGACAAATGCGATGGATCTAAAGAATGCTTATGAGATATGGAAGAAGTTGGAGACCTTGTATGAGGGTGATGCAAATGTGAAGATTGCTAAGCTACAAAGTTTAAAAGGAAAATATGAAAATTTGAAAATGGGTGATGATGAAAATGTTACTACTTTCATGCAAAGAGTAAATGAACTTGTGTGTGGTATCAGATGTGTTGGTGGATAGATAGAAAAATTAGAGATTGTTGTTAAAGTGCTTAGATCTTTTCCTGATTCTTACAAAGTCAAGGCTAGTGCTATTGAAGAACTCCAAACTGTGAAAAATGTTACTAGAGATATGTTGATTAGTAAGCTTCTTTTGAGTTGAGTGAATTTGGTGATGCCCTTCCTAAGGTTGAATCTACATTTCAGGCTACTACTTATAGAAGAGATAGACATAGATATGATCTGGGTGAAAGTTCATCAAGAAATACATTTAAGTATGAGGATGAAGTGAAACAATTGGATGAAGAAGAAAGAGAGCTTGAAGAACTTGAAGCATTGATTGTGAAAAGAGAAGCCAGAGGACAAGGTAAGTATAAGGGAAGTTTCCTATTGAATGTTTCTCTTGCAATAAGATAGGTCATTTTGCATCAAGGTGTCTTGAGAGAGTTTCCAAGCCAAGATTTAACAAGCCTAAATTCCAAAAGAAGTGTTACTATGCTACTGTTGAAGGTGTAACAAATGATGAATCTAACAGAGGAAATGCAAGTGAAGATGAATTTGTGTTTATTGCTATCAAGGAAAATAATCCTATGTCTACTAAATCTTCTAGTTGTACAAATTTGGAGAAAGCCCTAGCTGCTCAAGTTGACAAGAAAGATGAATCGGTAATTGACAGTGGTTGTTCTCATCATATGACAAGAGATAAAATTAAGTTTGTGAATTTGGAGAAGTATGATGGTGGTGTTGTGAGATTTGGTGATAATGGAGCTGGTGTGATCTATGGAAGAGGATGCATTTCTCTTGATGGCAAGCATAACACTAATGATGTCTTGTATGTTGAAGGTTTGAAGCATAATCTTTTGAGTGTTGGTCAAATGGTTGATAAGGGATACAATCTTCAATTCATGGATGGTAAGTGCAAAATATTGGGAAATTCTAGAAATGTGATTGCATCATGTACACAAACAAAAGGTAATATCTTTCATCTGAATGCTACTAGTAAAATTTGTTTGATTTCTCAAGATGATGAGAGTTGGTTATGGCATAGGAGAATGTGTCATGTTAAATTTGATAACATTTTCAAGATAAGTTCCACTAAAGCAGTGAGAGATATTCCTAAGCTAATGAAACCTACTAATGCCATATGCAAAGAATGTCAATTAGGAAAGAAAACAAGAATTTCATTTCAAAGTAAACAACAAAACTCCAATGGATTGTTGGAACTTGTGCATACTGATTTATGTGGTCCTGCTAGAACTAGAAGTTTAGAAGGTTACAAATACTTGATGTTTTTTTATTGATGATTATTCAAGGATGATGTGGGCTACTTTATTGAGGGAGAAATATGAAGCTATGGAAAAGATCAAGATATTTAAGGATATGGTTGAGACAGAGACTAGTTTGGAGATTAAGTGTCTAAAATCAGATAGAGGTGGAGAATTCACTTTCGGTGAGTTTGATTCTTTTTGTGAAGAGCATGGAATAAAGAGACAGTTATTTGCATTGCAAACCCCTCAACATAATGCAGTTGTGGAAAGGAAGAACAAAATAGTTCTATATGCGGCTAGAACCATGATATTGGAAGGAAATGTGCCTCATATCTACTAGAGAGAAGCTATGAGTACTGTTGTGTACACACTTAACTAGGTACAAATCAAAGGCGATACTGGTAAGACTCCTTTTGAACTATGGACTGGTCAAAAGCCTACTGCTAGATATTTCAAAATCTTTGGAAGCAAGTGTTATATCAAAAGAGATGAATATATAGGAAATTTTGATGCTAGGAGTGATGAAGGAATATTTCTAGGTTACAGTACTAAAAGTAAGGCCTACTAGTGTTACAAACAAAATATTGAAGAAAAAGGTTGAAAGTGAAAATGTTAAGGTTGATGAAGAAATAATTGCACTATCCAAAACCTGTGGATATGATTCTAATGATCAGAATGATAGTACAAGCAAAGGAAAGCAAGGTCAGACTGCAAGTCAAGTTCAAATCATTTTGATGAATCAAGAAAATCAAGAAGGAGATACTGATGGAAGAAAAAAAGAGATGCAGAAGAGCCTGAAGTTGAAGAACGTTCTAAGAAGACTCTGAGGTATGTGATATTGAATCATTTAGAGAATCAAATCATAGGTGATAAGAACAAAGGTGTCCAGACTAGGAGAAAAAATGCAGAAGAGTATTGTTTGATTTCAAAGACTGAGCCTAACAATGTGAATGAAGTATGCAAAGATGAGCACTGGGTTGAAGCAATGAAAGAGGAACTACAAAAAATTGAGAAGAATGATACATGGATTCTTGTTCCCAGACCTAAGGATAAGAATATAATTGGAACTAAATGGTTCTTTAGAAACAAACTGAATGAACAAGGTGAAGTGGTTAGAAACAAAGCAAGATTGGTTTGTAAGGGATATTCTCAAATGGAAGGTATTGATTTTGAAGAAACCTTTGCCTCTGTTGCTAGAATTGAAAATGTGAGATTGTTTCTTGCTTATGTTGCTTACAAAGACTACAAGGTTTATCAAATGGATGTCAAGTCTTCTTTTCTAAATGGTGAATTGGAAGAAGAGGTATATGTTCAGAAACCTAATGGATTCTAGTTGACTGATTAGGAAGATATGGTGTGTCGATTGAAGAAAGCATTGTATGGTATTAAGCAAGCCCCTAGAGCATGGTATACTAGATTGGATAAGTACTTGGTGAAACTTGGATTTAACAAACGTACTACTGATAGTAATTTGTATTTCAAGAATGATGATAAAGATTTGATTGGGGATTTTTTTGTTGATGATATCATATTTGGAGGAGATGATAGCTTCTGCATGAAGTTTGCTAATGAGATGCAAAATGAATTTAAAATTTCAATGATTGGAAAGATGAAATTATTCTTGGGATTGCAAATTACTCAGTTAGATAAAGGGATTTTTATATCTTAGTCCAAGTATGTGAAGGAATTGTTGAAGAAATTTCGTATGAAAGAATCAAGGCTTGCTGGTACACCCGTGGTAACCAGAAGCAAGTTGACAACTGATAATGATTCTTCAAAGGAAAATTAGACAAGATATAGATCAATGATTAGTGGATTGATTTATTTGACTCAAACTAGGCCTAATATCATGAATGTTGTATGTATTGTTTCTAGATTTCAAGCTGATCCTAAAGAATCTCATGTGACTACTGTGAAGAGAATTTTCATATACTTGAAAGGGACAGTTGATTTTGGTCTATGGTATCCCAAAGATTATGATCTTACTTTGATTGCCTTTATTGATGTTGATTGGGAAGGAGATGTGAATGACGGGAAAAGTACTAGTGGTGGAGCATTTATCTTGGGAAAGAAGTTGATTTCATGGTTGAGTAAGAAGCAAAATGCTATTTCTTTATCTACTGCAGAGGTAGAATACATTGTTGCTGCTAATAATTGTACTCAAGTACTATGGATGAAACAGATGTTGAAGGATATCAGAGTTGTGTATAATGAGCCTATTGTTATATTCTGTGATAAATCAAGTGCTATTAACATTTCTAAGAATCTGGTGCTATATTTAAATACTAAGCATATATCTATAAAATTTCACTTTTTGAGAGAGAAGGTAAGTGAAAAGGAAGTCAGATTGGAATATGTGCCTACTAAGGAGCAGATTGCAGATATCTTTACAAAGTTGTTTCCTAAGGATACTTTTGAGTATCTCAAAGGGAAGTTAGGGGTGATTATCCCTCCTAATTAGAGCTAAGATGCATTGCTTTTCATCAATCCATGCATTTCATGATCATATTTTGATCTGAATTGATGTTGTGGTGGCTACTACTCAAGGGGGGTAGTCAAATGTTCAAATGTTTAGAAGTTCAGATATGTGGTTCAAAGCTTGCATTGAAGAGATCTTTGTCATTGATGTCAAAGGGGGAGAAGAGTAATGTGAAAAAAAAAATTCTAATTATCTGGGGAGAAGAGCCTTGTGGGGAGAAGATCATGTGAGGAAAGAAAAATTAGAACTTAAAGGAAGAGTAAGCATAGTTGTGTTGATGGTATTTTTCACATCATGTGTTGCCATCAATTCCAAAGGGGGAGCTTGTTGGATGTTGTGGTTGTGTTGCTAATATGTGGTTGTCATTGATGTCAACACTATTAGCATTGTTGCATTAGAAGCTGTATATGTCGAGGATATTGAGAAAATTATAATAAGAAGTGTTACAGGTTGTCAGTGGTGAAGTGAAGTTCTTTCTGTCGGTGTGTTCAGTACATTTTTTTTTTTAGGCTATGGACTAAAGGGTTTCTTGTTGAGTATTTCTAGTTTATCCACATTGAGTTTCAAAGATCCGTATGAAGATTTGATCGAGTTATGGTGATTTTCATTTTGACATTTTTTCTGTCTGTTCAATTAGTGTTCATGATTGAATATTTTGTGATTTTAGTAAGTTCAGTTGCTATGGATGCTTCTTTGATGTTTCATGATGCTTGTGGATGTTTCTAGTTCATTTTATATCTTTGTGGCATGTCTACATTGATCGTTGTGCTCGATCGTGATCCGATATTTTCTCTTACATGTTCATGTTTTTCATGTTCTTGGCTGACAAGGTGTTGAAGTGTGTTGTGGATCTTCAAGGAGAAATTAATTGAAGTGTTTTTGTGTTGGAGATTTTGTTTTCGGTCTTCACTATATTATGGTTGAACTTGGTTGATTTACATGAATAATCTTTATTTATTTTGGGCTGACTGTTTGTAATTGTTTTATTATCTTTTTGTGGCCAACTTATAGTGATGTAATTTATTGTTGCAGATATATAAGAGCAATTGTTTGAAGTTTGGAAGATGTGCAAATGCAAAGTGTGTGATTCTTGTGTGTGAATAAATTTTAGATCATTTGAAGGAAGAGTAGAGAGTGAAGAAGAGTGAATAAGTGTTCATATGCTTAACCGAAACTGTAACTAGGCATTAGCAGATGCTATTTTCTCAGTTCAAATCTAGATGGTTTTAATCTAAATCTTTCTATAAAAAAGTGTGTCTTCCTTGGATAGTAAGCCTTGTTGTATTTGAGTAGTGAGCTCTAGGTAGCGTGCGTGAATGCATGTGCATTCCCAATTCTATTTCCTTATACTTTTAATAGGGTATAATCTTGTGGATTGACCTCCACAGTGGTTTTTCCATTAACAGGGTTTCCACGTAAAAATATTGGTGTTATGTGTGCTTTTAATGTGTTGTTCATTTATGCTTTCATGATTATTGATCAGATATGAAATTAAGGTTAATAAGTTGAATAAGTTTGAGATTCAGTGACAACTGATTCACCCCCCCTCTCAGTTATCTACCCTTTGAGTTGACAACATATATATATATATATATATATATATATATATATATATATATCAAACCTATAGGTAATGTACTTATAAACCTAACATGCATTGGATAAGATCTAAACTTAGAAGCTTGGCACTTGTAACACCTACAAACATATATTGTTCTATCTCTCCTCCAAGTTCCTCTTCCATAATAAAAAACAATGTAAAAATGCCCCAACTCCTATGGACTTTATATGAAGTTACCTTTAAAATAACACCTCATAATGTTGTGAGGATCATTTGTAAATGATAACCTAGTAGGGGTTGTTTTTACGGGGTTGAGATCTAATTAGAAATTATATGAGTCCCCTAAATTCCATCATTGTAAGAAATTTCAGATATAGATTATGACAAGAAGTTGGTCATGTAGTCTAGAATGCATGATCTTCATCTTGGCATATATTTTATCTATGTAGTTTAAGAGTGTCAGGGAATAATGTTTAGTTCGGGGCTAGGCTATTTATGAGTAGTCTTGATAACATTAATATGACTCCATTTAATATAATGTTTACGTTTATATTTAAATGTATGACATACATGATCATAAGGGGTTGATTATTTAATTAATAGTTTAAATATAAAGTACTTTATTAATTAAAATATCATTTAACTTATGACATATATAACAATTTAGTTTGAATATTAATTAATAGATTAATATAAATATTATTTTCTCAATTAAAATATATCATTCTTTAATTCAAAAGATATCACTGCTCAAAATGGTATCAAATTGTATCATCCAATATTCAAGGATTCCAATGTGACGAGTTTAACATATTATTGGATATGTGAATTTAACAATTATTAAATTTTTCAAGAGGTGTTGAGGTTGTATGTGGAAGGAGGGATTAGAGATTGAAAATTCTCAACACAACTAATAATATTTTGTGAGAATTTTGACTACAAGGATTTCCTCAAAAAAAAAATTAAGGTTTTTCTGATGTAAATTTTATGTACTATAGCGTTGTCTCCATTTTATTTCTATATAGTTTATTTCATGGTTTAATTCATTATCATAATAAATGACTAGCATTAATTAATTATTGTAATTTATGAAAAATATAGTTTGTTTAAAAATCCTTTTAGTTTCCCAATTAAATGTTATTTGTATAGTATTCCTAGAACATAATGTTATTAGGGGTCATACCCTTATAACATTTATATATTTTTCTAATATAAGGTTATAAAATCTTATATATTATGTGCTTTATTAAGTACATCCCATTTAAGATAATTATAGTATAATAACTATTAGGTTATTAATTATTTATGAATGGTAGTTGTTGAATAGGTGCAACTAATACCCCTTCAAGTATTTTTCCACCCTTTCTCCTATATTTAAGGAGGTTCTCTCTCATTTGAGAGTGTAAATTTGGAGATTGATAGTGAATTATATCACTATGCACATGAGGTATTATTTACCATGTGGAAGTATGTAGAGGAGTGTCCCCAAGTTCAATCTATTTTTTAATAGACTATTTTTTGCAAGTGTTTTAATAAAATGATGCTTTATGAGTTTTTTTTATCTAAAAGGGTTTTCCCCATGTATATCTTTTGTAGTGTGTAAACTCTATTTTTGTATGATTCTTGTTTTATTTATTTTATTTTATTTTATAATCATTTAGTATTATCTAACAATTATTCTAGGATGAGTCTATTGCTTGAGAATAAAGTGTTTTGATACTATTTGTATTTTTAAAATATAAAATGTTTAGATTATCCTAGTAGTGTTTCCATTTTACAAAAATATTTTCTCATTTGAGATAAAGCTGTAAAAAGAGTACAAATGTACAAGAAAATGAGGATCGAAATATAAATTTAAAAAACTAATGCTAGAAGAAAAAATAGCATGAAAAGTTGGATTTGGAACTAGAATTTGGAGTTCCCTAGTTGGGATGTTTGCAATATGTGTAGATGTTTGCATGATGTATTTTTGTACATATAGCACTTAGTGATTTAGAGGTATAGTAAACTCATATTTTTTCCTATAAGTTTTTACTCAAATGCACAGCAAAGAACACACAAAACATAATAATAATCTAGGTCACACACATAATTCTCATAGTCCATGACATTAGAATGAATCATTTCCAAATTTGATTGAGTTTATTTCACTGACATTTCATATCAAACTCTGTGATCCATCATCATTATGTAGCAAGTAAGAGAAGATAAATGAATGGTTATTAGTAGACTAAGCTAGTTAAAAAGAGGAGAGTAAAGGGACATGTGAACCAAGAATACATAAGGGAGGAGTGGAAGGTAGACACTTATTTGAATTAAAAATACAAGAAAATAATTATAGAGAGCATAACTCAATACATGATCTCAATATGATAGAATACCAAGAAAAAATCCAAGAAAAATATGTGAAAGATAGTGTGTGTGACCAAGAATGAACAAAATAAATGGTCATGTACACTCTTTTTCACATATTTTGTTGGATTTTTTCTTGGCATTCTATTATATTGGGATCATGTATTAAGTTCTATCCTTTTTCTTTCCTTTCTTGCTATTTTGATTCAAATTAGTGACTACTTTCTCCTTCTCCCTTATGTATTTGTGGATCCCATTTCCCCTTACTCCCCTCCTTAATTTAACTATCTTGGTTTACTAATAATCATTCATTTCTATTCTCTTTATTTTTTCCTCTTAATGATGGATCATGGAGTTTGATCTAAAATATAAAGGAAATAAACTCACTTAGTCAAATCCAAAAATAATTCATGCTACCAACTTAGGTGACAAGATATAATATAATGATAAATAAATAAAGATAAGTCCATGTATTTAAATGAGAGAACTAGAATTATAGCAAAGAGGAAGACTATGCAAAACTTTTTGTGATCGATCATTTTATCAAATATGTATTAGCTAGGAGAATAGGAGAATTTTTAGGGTTGTATAGGAGCTTTCCAAGAGTGTTCATGCTTCTATTTTAATCTCTTGACCTTCACAAGTAGCTAAATGTAGAAAAATGTAAAATATTGTATGTCTATCAAGGTAAGAGTGATAAAATGAATGAAATCTATCACTATTCAATCCTTGGTCTATAGGGATAACACCCTATTGTGTAAAAAAAATTAAATGAGGTAATAAGAGGTGAGGAGATAAATATGATAGAACAATAGGATATATGCAACCAATGGTTGAACAAAGGTTGTCATTGATGTCAAAGTTTTTTGGTCAAAAGATATGTGAGAATTAAATGTAACTGTATTGTCATATCATTTTGAGTTGCAAAAGTATATATTGCTAGCTATATTAATAAAATCGGTTGAGGATTATCCGTAGTATCATACTACACCTATTCATATTGGTAGAAGTGATTTGGAAGTCTGGTCTAGAATGTTGGAGGTTATTTATTCAAGATAGAGAGATTTCTCTAGCAATGCAGTCATGTTTCACATTTCCTTCTGGACACATATTCTTCTTTGTATTTTGGGTGGAAAGTATGTCTACACACATTCTATCATATTCCATAGTTTTTGGAAGTAATGTTTAGCATGAAAGGAGTTTGAAGTGACATAAGGTTCTATGTGCTTGTTTATCAACAAATAGTACTTTTAAATTGTGCACAATGGCTAGTAGCATGTGTCAGCTAATGTTAGTGTGGAGTGTTAAGATAGGTCTTGGTTAAAGCTCTCATGGAACCTCTTGGCATCATGTTCTTTTGGCAGAAAAAAAAATGACTTAGGACCAACCTGTTACATGTTTCATGTAATTTGAATACAGGTTCACATTATGTCATCCTAGTTAATTGTGGATCCCTAGTCGATATAGTGTGATGTATGAAGATGGTGGTATATAATCATCATCACTTCACATGATAAATTTGTAGAAGTTGTTTGTGAGAAAAAGAGAAGAGAATGTGGTGAGTGAATATACAAGGATGTGAATATGAGAGCATCTATGCAAGTTGGTGTTATTCAATGTGAGTTGCATCTCAATTGTGTTCCATCATAAGAAGATCATAATGAGTATTGTAGAGTGTTTGAAGCAAGTTTAGACCTTGTGTGAGTTGTATTATCAACATTTTAGATCCACATCATAACGAGTATTGTAGAGTGTCTAAAGCAAGTTTAGACCTTGTGTGAGTTGTATTATCAACATTGTAGATACACAAGCCTTATCATTGTAATCTGGTAGGATTGGTGTTCTACTTTTTGAAATTTGTATTGAGGATTGATGTCTCTAGTAGGTTGGT
The DNA here is from genome assembly GCA_007258455.2 of Sequoia sempervirens. NCBI lineage: Eukaryota > Viridiplantae > Streptophyta > Pinopsida > Cupressales > Cupressaceae > Sequoia > Sequoia sempervirens. The sequence goes on from VDFB02271358.1 coordinate 124,062,250, forward strand.
GCCTATACGTACAATTGGAGATTGGTGTATTTGATAGGTTGGTTCCTACTTCATATTGTAAATCCCCTCATTATATTCTTGCTTTGTTGTAAGGAATCTATGGTAGTGGATCAACTTCCTACACTAATATTGAGAGGAGGATAATGCAAAACTTTACAGGTCTTTAAGTGTTATAAAAAATTAAATAAAAATATACATAAATATCATGCATACCACAACACAGTGATTTACATGGGGAAAACCCTTTTGGGAGAAAATCTCCACACTCTAAAAGTTGCCCAATATATTATTCAAAAATCATGAAGATTACAATATACTTGTAGAGAAAGCTTCTCATAGGAGTATCACCAACCAGATATCCATCACAATACATCACAATATCAAAATATCAAAATACATCACAATGTACAATTGTAGTACAATTCCCTCATAAAATAGGTTTCCTTCTAGGGCAAGTCAAATTAACAAAATATAGACCGTCAGATTTGAGACCTAATGATGAATGATATAGATTTACAATACTAAAATATAAATAAAATTTAGCTTTCAGGGGCATTTCCCTCGAGCCCCCATTGAGGCGCATGACCCTTGGACCCCCCATTGGGGGGATGATCCCCCTAGACCCCTCACGAGGGGGGGGAACCCCCCATGCCCCTCATCACTAACATATCAATAGTACCATTTGTAATTGCAAAGGTTAAGACACACTTTCCCAACATTTGTGAGGATGGATTTGGACATTAGATTGGTTTTCCCATCTTGGGTTTCCACGTATATATGGTGTTCTTATGTGTGAATGTGTGCTTATATTGTTGATTAGTTATTAGTAGTTGTTTTGATTCAAGTTTCATATTTAGATATATATGTTGAAGTAAAGAGTATTAAATAGATATGATCTACTAATTCACTTCCCCTCTCAGTATTAAATAGTATTAAACTTGAGGTAGATTTAGTATGGAACACTCAGTGGCTTAAGAAGGATTACCTTCAAATAAATCATTTTTGTTTCATGGATCAAATTATGCTTTCTAGAGTGCAAGGATTGAAGCCTACCTGATGGCTCTTGGATTGGAGGTTTGGCAGTCAGTTGTTGATGGCTATGAGATTCCTGAAAGTGTCCCTAGAGATTTGGCTAGGAAGAAGGCATATGAAAATAATGTTAGGGAAAAAAATGCTATTATATGTGTATTTTCTAACTTTGAATTTGTGAAGATCATGCATTGCAAGAAAATGAATGAAGTGTGGACTAAAATGCACAACATCTATGAATATGATGACAAGGTTAAAGAAGCTAAGCTACAAACTCATTGAAGTTAGTTTGAGAATTTGAAAATGAAGGAAGAATAAAAAATTGCTACATTTCTACTTTGGGTTGATGAGATTGTCAACTCTATTAGAGGTCTTGGTGAAGAACTAAAAGAAATTATGATTGTGAAAAAGATACTTAGATCTCTTCTTAGAAGGTTTGATTATAAGGTTTTTGTTGTTGAAAAGGATAAAGATCTGAATTCTCTAAAAATGGATGAATTGCATAGAATCTTGATTGCTTATGAAATGAGGTTTTATAGTGAAAACTCTAGAAGGAAAGATACAACATTCAAAGAATCTAAGAAGAAAGTTGATTCAGATTTTGATGTTGGATCTGATCCAAAGGAAGCAAATTTTTTCAAAAAATTACAGAGAGGTTTCAAAAAGTATAAAGGTAAGTTACCTTTCAAATGTTTTAAATGTGGTGAAATTGGACATTTTATGGTTAAGTATCCTTACAAGGACTCTAACAATGTCGAGCATAAGTATGGAAATAATTCATCTTTGAAAGGAAATAAATTTTAGAGTAAACATAAGAGTTTCTTCATTAATGAAGAAGTTTATTCAATTGATGAAGAATATCAAGACATCTCTAGAGATGAAAGAGAGAAGGTTGTATTCATGTCTATGGAAACTATTGAAGATGATGCAGAGATGAATTTTAGAAACAATGATGATGAGGTAGATCTTGTGGAATAATTACTTTGTGTTGGAAAAGAGATTAAAAGACTAAAGAAAGGAATGATGAGGAAGTGAAAGCTAAAGACAATGTATATTAGAACTTTGAGAAGGTGGATAAGATGATCATTAACCTAAATACTGAGAGATTGTTGTCAAAGGACAAGGATTGTGAAAAAAATTGAAGTAGAAATTGTGTTACTAAGAAAAGATCTTAACACTATAAATCATCAACTTAAGATGGATTTTGTGAAGAGTGTTGAGATCTTGGATCAGATTATTGATAGCCAGAGATATTTGCACATCAAAACTAGTATTCAGTTTGTGAATGGACAAAAGAACACATTGACATAGTAGCTTGTGAAGCATGCTAAGGAGAATCCAAAAGAGATTGGTTTCAGTAGTACAAAATTAGAACAAAGTACTGCAATAAATGATGGAAAAGTGTAGAATGATGGTTTTATCCAAGTGCAAAGGAAGAGTAGAAGATCCAAAAGCCAAGATTCGATAGGACAATGCTACAATACTAGGTTCAATCATTCCTTTTCTGGTTATTATTTTAATTGAAATCATTTTGGTCATAAGGTTGTGAATTGTAGAAGGGCTTTGGTAAGAAGGAATAACTTTGTTAGAAGTAAAAAATTTTCACCTTTATACAACTTCAATATTATCTATCATAAGTGTAATAATTTTGGACACATTTCTAGAAATTGTAGAAGCAATTTTGTGATTTATCTATCGGAAATTAAAAAAGGGTCAAATTGTCAAAGTTATGAATCAGATAAAGTCTAGAAGGTGAAACTGAAAGAGAAAAAATTAGAGAAATTGATGATAGCTCAGATTGCACTACATGTTGAAATGTAGAAAATTGTGTTCATCAAAATGAGGGTTCACCAATGTAAGTTTACCAAAATAAGAAAGGGGAAAAATGGGGTGTAATGAACCTATCTTTCTTCTGTTTCATTAGGAAATGAGATCCCCCAATGGTAGGATTGAATTTCAACCCTAGGTGAGTCAACCCAATTAGAGATCTTGCAAATTTCCTTATGATTGAGGGGGAAAAATTTGTACAAATAACACTTTTGGGAGATAAAAATAAATTAGTAAATGAACTCAAATATGCAATGTAAGACCTAAATCATGTAGATGAAGCATAAATCTAGCATAAAAAAAAAAAATAGTAGATATGAGAGAGGTAAGACACTATGTATCCATCACCAAAAGTGGTTGTTGAGCATCTAGAAATGGTGAATGAGTCCTTGTATAGAAATTTTCCTCAATTTTTAGGAGACCTAGAGATGGATTGAGTCCCACAATTTCCACTGCTAAAATGTCAAAAATAAATTTTGGATTTGAGTTTCCATGGTCTTGACAAATTTTTGTGACAACTTTTGCAACTTTGATAACTTTTGTAATTTTGCACTTTTGAGATCTTCAATTCCAATTCTTTCTTCACCTATGAACCTGCACATACACAAAGAGAGGATTTTTTTTTTTTGGTGAATGGATATTTACCTTGGTAAAACCTTGTTTTGGTAATTAAACCTTGAAATGAAATGAAAAATGAATGGAAGGAATGATGAATGAACACTAGCTTGTTGCAACTCACCAAACCCTTTAATGGCTACCCTTTGAGGATTGAAGTCTAACACATCACTCCAAGGATTGGATCTTGCATGAAATGGCTTGATTGGATGCTTGATTTTGATGCTTGAATTGATACTTGAATGCTTGAAACCTACATCACAATGTTAACTCCAAAGATATGCATAAATGCAAATAACTTTGACATGATCTTGATCTTGAATGATGTTGCAGATGATTGAAAATTTTTCTCTTCAATTCTCTTGACAATAATTTTTGCTATAGTAATGCTCTCATAAAAAAAATTATAGGATTTGAAATGATAAAAAGACCTTGTATTTATATGCAATTTTCTAATTTCTTGACAATTAAACATCTAAGGTTGACAATTGCAATTTGAATTTGAATCATAAAAATTCCACCAAAAACATATTAAAAATTGAGATCCTCAACTTAAGGAACCATTCACCCTTGGGTGAATGGGTTCTAGGACCTAAATACAAGAAACTCAATTTCCAAGGAAATTTAATTAATGTTTGAAATTGTTTAATACATGTTCCCCTTTTGGATAACATGCTTAATTAGGCTTTTAAATGCATAATTGTGCCAATTATAGGTTTAATTAAGTCCAATTAAATTAAGGGACCCAAATATAGAGTGAAAATGTAAAGGTGTACATTTTTCTACACAAAATTTATCCCTCACTTTTGTGAGAGGACAAGTCCTACACTCAAACTCACACTAAAGTAGATAAATAAGTGAAGAGAGGGGTCCAAGTGTATAAATGTTAGTGAGATAGGATGAAAAAGATCAAGAAGGTTTTGCAAGCCCCCAGGATCAATATCCAATTGAAAACCAACATAAGCAGAAGGACACACACATGAATGTATGATATACACCAACAATAAAAGATACATAAGCATACAATGCCAAAATAATGCAAAGAGAAAATAAAGATGAACTAGCAAGTTGCATTATACCACGTACACAAAATACACTCATAAGGATGTAAAATCACTTATGAAACAAATCCCTCCATAGTAAAGCAAGTTTTGTTATGCTTAGTGGCCATGAAAAATATGCTCACAAGGGCTAGAGCAATCTGATATACACTAGGTGATCCCCCAAGACAAATATGAGAAACACACACTAGGTCTATAAGGTGTGATCCCACAAAACAAGTGGTGATGGGAAATTCATGCCAGGTCTATAGGCTCCCATACATCAATCATACCAAAAGTTATACCTCCTAATAAATTTGATAAGGTACCACAACAAAAGAGGTTCCACAAGGCTAGCAAGTTGTGTTATGCTATACACTCATGGAAAACAAAAAGGATCCATTGGCAGGAAAGTTGTGTTATGCTTGGTCGCCATAAAAAAAAATTAAATACAAAAGGATAGGATAGTCAAAGGGTTTTTTTTTAGTTCATGAAAGGTCTCACCTTAGGGAACATCATGCCTGATGTCACCAAGAGAGGACTAGTCAAGGATAAAAAAATTCACAAATTAGGGAATGCAAGCCGTAGCATTACCACTAAGAGGAATGTCTTATGCCAAGAAAGGTCACACTTTTGAAGGACATCGAACTCAATTTCACCACGAAGAAGACACATCACATGAAGTAAAAAGACCACACTTTGAATAAAATGTTCACACTTTTTAGGAGATGTATGTTATCATCACTAGGAAGGGAGCATGCAAATAATGAACAAGGGACAATATGCCCCCCACTTAAAATGTCAACATACTTGCTATGTTGGTATTTTAAGTAGAAAGAGAGGAAGATGGGATCCTTGAAAAGAATGCACACCTCCCAAAACTAGTTATCCTTGTCCCCCAATCATAGAGGCAAAGACAACCACCAAGGACTATCATATTGCTGCCAAAAGAAACATGGTTTTCATTTAATATTATACCAACATGAATGGAAATAGGCAAGACACATAAAGCTACCAATGCCACATAGTGATGAGCAACATGATATGATGAAATCATTATCAATTAGAGGAAATAGGTGTGTCCACACAAGGAAGAGCACCACAATCCTTGAGATGTTGAATTTTATTACTCAAAGCCTTACATTCATTGGTAGAATGACCATGCACTCAATGATATGTACAAAATAAACTTTTGTTATAAAATTTCTTTTGTTTCTTGGAGGGAGAGATATCAAGCAAGCTTGGAGAAGCTTTGAAAAGGTATTATCTTTATCAATAGTAGAAGATGTTCCTTTCTTTTGTAACAAGGATATTTCTTGCTTAGTAAAAGGTGTCATGCATACACAAGACTCTCTAGATTGTGAGATTTTGTACTATCCCTTAAAGGAGGGTGTAAAATCTAATGAACCCCAATAATTACTAAGACATGTGTTTGAAGATTTCCTAGGAGTGTTTTGTGTGATGACATTGATATTAAGCAAAGGTTTCTTTGATGATTTCATTTCTTTCAAGGGACAATAACCAAGACCACTAGTTTTTTTTTGTGTGTAAGGCTCTATAGGGACACAAATACCTTGTTCTATAGCACCAAATCCTTTTCCATTATATCCAATTTGCTTCAAAATCTCATAACCTCTTCCATAAAGTTTTTCCATTCCTTTTGGATTTGGTGCTTTCTCATTATCACACTCTTCATATGTGGATGTGTAATTGTTGTTTTCCTCTTCTTTTCTGAAAGTTGTGGACTCATGTACTTTTGATGACTCAACTTGTTTAGATAGTATCTTTGTTTCTTTCTCTTTTCCTATTTTTTTGTGTAATATTGTATTCTCCCATGAATTTAGGTGTAAAATCTAAGGAATCCCACTCATCGTCCAATAGCTTGGTGACTTATTCAATATTATTCTCTTTTTATTCCTCTTGCATGGGTTCTAATTTTGAAGTTGGTTTCAATGTTTTCAAAGGACTTTCATTTTTTTTCTCAGTTTGTAAACATCTTTTTGGTTGAGGGTAATCCTTGATTGTGTAAACCTTGTTGTTATAGACATACTTCACTATATGATGTAACAATGAAGGAACCACATTCATTGCATGAATCCAAGGTATACCTAGGAGAAGATTATATGAGAATTAATTAGGCATAACATGAATAGGGGTTTGCAATGTAACCTTTCCAAATGTCATAGGTAAAGTTATTATGCTAAGAGGTTGCTTTCCCACATTATCAAACCCACAAATAGATAAGGAATTTGGTTCAATTTTAGTCTTATCCACTTTAATGTTATCCAAAAGGTTTACACCACACACGTTAAGGGCCGAACCATTGTCAACGAGAGTTATTTTTATTTCATTTCTACTAAGAATAGCCAATATCATCAAGGCCTCATTTTTTTTTTGCACTTCTAATGGAGGTAAATCATCTAGATTAAAGGTAATGTCTAAGTTGACTGGGTTCATGCCTTGAATTATGGCTACTACATCATTTGGTTTCACATTAGGATGAATAAAAACTTGTTGTAAAGAATTTTGAAGAATGCTATGATAATTAGGAGATGTTTGAATCAAATCCCATAAGGATATCTTAGCAAGAGTGTTAAAAAGTTGTTCTACAAGGTCATATTCTTTACCACCATGATGTGAGATATTAGGTGTGGGTGGGAGATATGGTTGAGGAAATAGAATGGATGTTGGAGTTTTTCTTGGTTTCTAATTGTTACGAGTTTTATATGTATGAGAAACTGTATTATAACATGGTTGCTATGAAACATTATTACTAGTAAGTTGTCTTGCAAAATTTAAGATATATCTTGGAGGTTGTGGTTGGTGTTATGGTGGTCCTATGATAAGAAGTGGCTTAGGAGATGACTTGGGAGGTCCAATAATTAAAGGAAATGTAGGAGATATAATAATCAAGGGAGATCTAATATTTAGAAACTCAACAAACTTATCCTCATTTTGATGATATTCTAACAAGGGGAAGACTAATGTTACCTTATCATCTTCACCTAAGGAAACCACATTACTATTGTTTGAAAGACATGTATCAATGCTATCATCTTCTTGCATCATAATATCTTCCCGAGTAGGAGAGTTTTTAGTAGAGGATAAAATGAGATTTCCATGACATTCAATGGTTGGATCTTCTAAAATAACTTCATCACAATTGGGGAGATATCAGGATAGGAACAACTAGTATTTTCCTACTTATCAATGATTGCATCCTTTTGTTGAAAACTCTTCCCAAGTGGGAGAAGCATTGGGAGAGGGAGAAAAAATATTCTCATGACTTTTAATGGTTGGATTGTTTAACACTAAGACACCTTTGTCACAAGTAGGAGAGGTTTTGGGAGAAGAACAACTAGGATTATCATGATTGTCAATGCATGCATCCTCTTGTATCACATCATTCTCACAAATGAGAGAGATAGGAAAAGTGATATTAGGGCATGTGCCAATGGTCTTATCCTTGTATCCAAAAATTTCTTCCCAAGTAGGAGAGGTAGAGGAAGAGAAACAAATAGGATTCTTGTGACTCTCATTGATTGGATCTTCTAACACCAAAAAATCTTCACAAATAGGAGAGATATTGAGAGAAGAACAAATATGATTATCATGATTATCCAAATTTGTATTCTCTTTCACTAAGTTTCACACATGGGAGAGGGATCTATGAAAAATAAGAAAAGAGGGGAAAGGACTTCATATTCATATGCTTGTAACAATAATTTCTTAGAGTATTCAACAAAATATGAGAATAGAACATGAAGTATGATAACAAGAGACTTTTGTAATGAAAACATGATGTAATAATTGTTCTACAGATCTGAAATGTAACAAATTTTCCCAATTTGCAATTCCTAAACTAAATGGATGATTAGAACTAATGCATACAATAGAAATTCCTAAAAATTGAAAGACTGAAATAGTGGTTTACCAACATATTTGAGAACTGTAGAGGACCACAAAAATGCTTAGAAATTTTGGTTTTGATGGGCCCTCAAGGACTCATTTTCCCAAGGGAAAATGGGTCCTTGTACAATTTTTTTTTAAAATAAAAAACACAAATTCTGATTTATTGTTTGTGTTCTCTATTCCAAGTTGCAAACTGTGGTTTCTTTGACAATTTTTCCAAATTTTGGTGTCTTTAAATGCAAGTGCAATAAAGGGAAAAAAGTGAAAAAAGATGACACTTTTTGAATGCAATATTGAATAATTTTTCTAATGTAAATGACTGAAAGTACACTAATATGCAAGTACTATGCAAAATCAATATGATTTGTATGCAATTTTTAGATTTTTTGGATTCTAAACAATGCAAAATGCAAATTTAAAACCCTAGATGAAATGCAAACTAATACAATATTGAAATCTCTAGATGAAATGAAAAATAATGCAATGCAATGAAAAATAATGCAAATCCTAGATCTAGGGTTTGAATGAACTCCAATTTAAAAAATTTCATAGTGCAATAATGGTGGGTTTACCAAAATGAAATGTATAAAAATGGGTTCATCAAAATGAGGGTTCACAATGTAAGTTTACCAAATATAGAAAGGGAAAATGGGGTGCAATGTGTTGCAAGTATGAGCATGTTTGGTGGTGGTGTCATTAATGTTGTCATTGATGTCAACACTATTCAGTAGGTTGTAGATTGTGCATGTATAGTTGAGATGTTGTGAGTACATGGAGCTATCTTTATGATGTTGTAGATGTGCTGAATTGATAAGTTTCTAAGTTCTTTTGAGAAAATTAATAAAGAGAGAATTCAGAGTTATGAATGTGTTCAAAATGTGCTTCATGTTTCTCCTATATTGATCCTATGCTTGTACGGATCTGAAGGTTTGTTGATAAGTGATCTATTGGTGATATCTCCTGATTTGTAGCTTCTGGGTTGTTGGAATGTGAAATTTGTTTTCACCGATATGTGAACCATTCTGGTAGAATTAGTTTTTGTGGACTAGGAGAAATTTTTTTGCTTCGCAGTCCTCTGCAATTTTGCTTCAGATCTTGCGGATTTGGGATATGTCTTATAATGGTTTTCTCTGGGTTTTGGAAAAAGATGCTTGTGGATTGGTGATCTAGAAGTTGAGTTTCAGAGTTTTTGTATGTGTTTGCACATTCTGGATGGACTAGTGGAATGTGTTTGGTTTTTCAAGGTTGTTACACTTGTTGCAGATGTATCTAAAGGAACCCAAGATGTGTTCTCATGCATATTGAAGCGTGTTGCGTTATTTGTGTGTCATCCTTGCTAGAAAGCGTGCACATCAATGTTCATTTGTGTTTTCATTAGGTTTGGCCGATCTGGTGTTTACACTTCATATGAAAAATAAAATTTAATTAAGGAAGCATGTGGTTGATCCAAGACATTACTCTTTTATTCTTGATTAAGTGTTTTATTGGTCCACTCTCATTCCTTTCCACCACGGGAATGTTGAGTTGCCAACCTAATTTGAATTTATGAAATGAAGCTCATATGGTCGACTTTGGAGAAAGTTTCTAAGGTTGAAGATGGTATAATTGCAAGTCAAATTATGAAGGATTGTATGATGCAAAGTAATGAAGTAACCCACAAATCAAAAAAGCGGAAGTGTGAGAAAGTGAGTTGAGGAAATAGTATTTCATTGTGTTAGATTCCTAAAAGTAGTGACCTGAAGGTTTCTACAATCTTCTGATCAAGGTTGTGGATGTGTGTATATTACTGTGGTGGATCTTTTGTTTTCTTTTGTATCTGTAGGTAGTGAGCCTCCCTCTTGGACACTGGTCCTTTCTGTAGGTAGTGAGCATTTATATCTAGACAGTGAGTCCTCTTTTGGGCAATGAGCCCTTGGCAGTGAGCCTTTGTATTCGGTTTTGCAATCTTTTTATATTGTGGGTTAATCCTCACTGTGGTTTTTCACTCATTGAGTTTTCCACGTTAAAATCTAGTGTTCATTGTGTTGATTTTACTTTTTGTTATCTGCATTTCATTTTCATACTTAATAATAGAACAATTGGTATCAGAGCTTTGGTTCCTTGGTGTAGAGCTTAAACACTTAAGGAAGATCCGATGGTGCATAATTTGGTGATCCCTATGTTCAATGGATATGATTACAGTGACTGGAAAGTGCTGATGAGATGATATATTATCTCTCTTGGTTACAAGACCTATAAGGCTATTGAGACGAAGTATGTTGCTCTGGTGAGTGGTCCTACTACTGCAGATGAGGTTTCTACTTATGAGGAGAACGAGAAGGCGAGGTATGCTATTTTTAGTGCCCTATCTAAAACTAAGCAAACTAAGGTTCTTTCTTTGGATACTACTTATGAAGTTTGGAAGAAGTTGGAAGATATTTATGAAGGAAATGATTGAGTAAAATTGACAAAGAAGCTGACGGCAAAGTGCAGATATGAGAATATGAAAATGGAAGAAGGTGAAGATTTTGCAAGTTAGTTCCAGAGGGTTGAACTTGTAGCAAATGATGTCAGAAATCAAGGGGGTAAATTGATTGATGAAGATACCATTGAGAAGATCCTAATAACCCTTCCAAAATGTTACAATGATAAGATTTCAGTTATTGAAGAAATGTATGATCCTAAGAAATACACTAAAGAAGAGATATTTGGCACCTTAACTGCATTTGAGATAAGAAAGTTTGGAAAGAAGGAGGAAAAGATAGAGACAACATTTAAAGCAACAAAGATTGAGGATGATTTGGATAGTGATGGTTCTAATGAGTTGGAAGTGAATTTCACGAGGAAGTTGAAGAAAGGTATTGGTAAGTGTATACACCTAAAAATGGTGTAGATAATCTAATTAATTAAATACGATTTATTTGATTGATTAACATTTAATTCATCTAATTATAAATAAATAGAAATATTTATTTATATAGTTCACATTTAATTCTTCTATCTTTATTATATTATTTCCTCTTGATTAAATAAACAAATTTAATACTTTATTTTATTTGATTATTATTATCAAATTCTTCTATAATTATCTTCCATCTTAATCACACCATTTCATCTAAATTAAATAAACAAGTTTCATATTTTGTTTTATTTAATTATCATATTTCTTCCATATTTATTTAATAAACATAGACTTCTATAGTTTGTTTTATTAGATTAAATATCTTCTTTTTCTAAATTGAATAAATCTAAATATTCAATTGAAATATTTCTACAGCTAATCATATCCACCTACCAAATTAGATATGAAATGTCTAATTTAATTCATCTCAACCTTCATGGGCAAATTTGGAGACAAATTTGTAGGAAAACTTTTTCATCTTCTTCCATTGATTCTTCCTATCCTTTGGCTAAATGTTTTTATGAGGAAGAACAATCTCCATAATTAGCTCAGGCTTCTTCATCCTTCACCATTCAATTCTTCAGATCAAATACAGACCTTTTCTTTGCCACCCCTTCACAAATGTGCTGTCGGGAATCTATAAATATAGCCTTTGTCTATAGGAAAATGATCCCAACTTTGTGCAAACTTACTCTGTAGAAATACATTTATAGCTTTTGAGCAATTTGGTATTTAGCAATTTAGAATCATTTCAATCATTTAGTTTATAATCATGTCTTTTATTATAGATTGCATCTTAATATAGCTTTCATTATCATATCACAACATATAGCTTTCATTTATCAACCATCAACATCATAGGTTTTACATCATATAACTTGCATATCATTTAGTTCAATCATATAGCTTATCATTCTCATTCTCTAGATTGGCATTTTAACAGTCACAGTGCTTACAAAATCTGAGAGCCCCATGATTTAATAAATCTTTGGAGATAAAGAGCAATATGATGCTTTCAATATATTTCTTGCTTTTAATAGATTAATCATTGTTTAAATCTATTGATATAATGTCTTATTGATTGTGTTGATTATCATTTTACTCAGACATAAATTGGCGCCCACCGTGGGGCCCGAAAGTCCCATTTTTAACATTTTTTTGTGAAAAGTGTGTTCGCAGGTTTCTGACATGTTTTGTTTTATCACGATTGAGATTTTTTTTGGCGCATTCAAAAAGTCTTTTAGCACATCCAATCACTATTACGACACATCCAGAAAATCTTTCAGTGCATCCAGACACTGTGCTGGCGCATCCATAGCTTCTTTTAGCACATTCAAAGCCTTCTTTTGGCGCATTTGACACTTCTTTTAGTGCATCCGAATGATCTTCTAGCGCATACATTGGATACTTCTTTTAGAGCATAGATCTCTATTTTAATAGTTTTATAGTCAAACTTAAAACAATCATATCTTGGTCATACAGAGGTCTTTTTCAAAACTTTTTTTTTTTAAATGGGGTATAATTTCATAAGCTATGTAATGGTGTAGGTATTTATTTATTTTTGTGAAGTTAAAATTTTCAATTTTACATTTAAAGTCAAATCACATTGTAACTTGGTCTAAGTTTTAAGGTTTTTATGCTTAATCATTCATCTAACCCTTATATCTTCTTATTTCTTGATCTAATATAACATTTTGGGCATTTATTGTAGGTTTTAAGAGGAACATGGAGCATTGAAGTGAAAGAAAAAACATTTGATATCCATTGTAATAGTATTTTCAAACACTCATGGGAAAATAACCCATCATATGTTATTTTTCATTCATGCTTTAGGACCAACTAGCATTACTTTGGGGTTAAAATTAACCATCTACACAAGCTTTGTCAAAGTTGGTTAAAAAGAACATTAAAAACTCATTAATTTTTGGATTTGGATTAAAATTGAACAAACAACTTCACACTCAAGTTTGGTGTTTTAAAAAGAACTCATTATTTAAGATAGACATCTAGTTTAAGTAAAAAGATTAATTGAACCCCTTATCTACTGTGGTTGAAGTGATAGGCCTATGATCTCTCCTTCACTAGGTGATTAGAATGCTAGAATCACTTTTCATGCTTTATTAAATCCTTTAGAAGGTCTGCCATAGTGGGAAAAAGTGCTCACCCTACGGGAATGACCTAAGTGGTGACAACCAAAGCCAGGTTTTCTAGCCCACTATAAACAAAAGTGAATCTGGGGAAACCCACATTTAATGATAGTGTGCAAGATAACCATCCCAAAATATTTGTTCTAAAGATTGAGAGGTCTCCTGAGGGAGTTTATCAATTGTCGTGCCAAACAGATACCCTATCTACGAACCTTAAGTTAGTATCTCACCGTGTCAGTTTTCAAACACTTTTTATACCATAGTGCAAGGGGAGGGAAGAATCTTCCCCCAAGAAACTCACCATATAAATATCAGAGACCCTGGCCAAAAGTGGAGGACTTGACTCTGGCTAAGACTCAGGAAAGGCAAAAACACAGGCACCTTCTAGGGGGTGACATGGTTGTGTGAGCTAACATATTTTTAAGATGTGGGTTGTGGTATCTTAAGTGACCTACTTGATAATTAGAAAAAGTGCTTGAACTATCTTTATTTGTGTCAAAATAGTGGAAATTGAAAGAATCATATTTGATTCTTGAACACTCACTACATGTTTAATGCATGGAATCTGAACAATTGTTTACAATCTGGCTTTTGTGTGTGAAGTTATTTTTCAAAAAGAAATCATCCAAATCAAAAGTAACCAATTCCTACAATTTCTAGACAAACAAATCAATTACCATATCAGTAATCAAAAGTTTATACACTAGAGATAACAAATTCATTGATTAAAACTAAAAAAACTAGACAAACTGTTAGAATAAGAAAATATTTTCCAGAAAAGTGCATTCACTGTCTATTTTGGCGCATACAATCCGCTTAACAACACATCTAGGAATCTTTTAGTGCACTTAAGGTCTATTTTAGTGCATTGAACCTAAACTTTAGCGCATTAGAGTAACAGTCTGGCACATAGAAGCAACAATCTAGTGCATTCAACCAATTTTCTCGTGCATAGACGAAACAATACAGTGCATTCAACTAGTCTTTTAGCACTTCAAATTTTTTTTTTACCACATCTATCAAGTCTTTTAGTGCATCAGAAGACTGTTATAGTGCATCCAAAAAATCAAAATCTAGAGAGCTATTTTTAGTGTTTGTCAAAATTTTATCATCATAATTTAGTTTTTTCTCATAATAGAAACTTTCCTAAATCAAAACATAGTCTTAAACCCACATACACAGGACTTTACAATTGAATTTTTTCAAATCAAACCAAGATCTACCATCCAAAAGTTTCTCAATCAAGTACATTTGATTAGTAAGTTAAGTTTCAGGATCAGTCATCCTAAATCAAAGAAACAAAATTGTATAATCTAACTTATCAACTTAGTCTAATCAATATAATCTATCATTCTATTTGACTTGAGTTAATATCTTTGACACTATACCAAACTAAGATCAAAAGTTTATTGAAAACAATAACGTTCGTATGTCCATTTTAATAAGGTCACAGAGACTAAAATTCTAATAAAAGAAAATTAAAACTCAAACCACCATGGATGAAATAGATGAGGATCAATTGAATTCTTTCACTCAACAGATGAAAAACCTTTAACAACTACTCCAAGACATACAAAGAAAAACCATAGAAAGAAACCAAACAATGAACATGAGACCTTCTTCACCAAAAACTACATCATCCAAGTTTAATGTCTTTGAATTTTTACAAAAGTTGAATAAACCCAAATCTAAGTCCTGAAACACAAATGATATTGAGAAATCCTATCATGTCATGCATTTATCTCCATCCACCATAAGCCAAAATAAACCTTAAGATTCTTTCACTCAAGTTAACAATTCCATCCGATCATCCTCTTCTATCATATCTTCAACATCCAATGATTCATGCCAATCTCTCAATCCAAAGCATGCTAGCATAGACCCCTACACATAAAGATCAAAATATTATTTCCACTCCATACAATGATATCAAAATTCCACAAATTCTTCCTATCTTTGATCAAGATCCCATTTCTCAAGAATCTTATGACGATCCCCTCTTTAACTTTTCATCCAAAATAATTCCCTTCCATCTCAAGAGACAAGTATGCTTCCAAGTTCTTCTTCCACATCATCTAATCAATCCTTACCATCTCATGATTCTATTGCATCACAAGAGCATGATAGTTCTTCCATCCTATCTAATGATTTCTTACCAACTGATGATCAAGACATGCTTTCTACAAAATCTCATGATTCCCTTCCTCATCAAGATCAAGATATGCTTCCATTCAAGGATACCATTTCATCCCATGAATATGTTTATCCTTCTCATGATCAAGATATGCCTTTCATAACACTTCATAATTATTCCATACTTAATAAAGGGAAAGCTACTTCCTCTCCTACACCTCATGATCCTTTTCCAAGTCAAGATCAAAACACCCCATCATCCCCATGTCAAGATCCTATCACACCTATTCAAGCTATCCATGAACCCCACCCCTATAAATTGGGATCCTCCACCTTTATCCATTCTAGTTCACTTCCAAAACCTACACCTATCCTCTCATCCATATCATATCCTCCCCAAAATGGACTCGTATCTTGTTTCACAAACAATACATATCCCATTGGTAAACGAATGTGTCAAATTAGAAATTACAAAGGACAAGGATTAGGCCTTCATAAACAAGTTATCCTAGAACCCCTTTCTGTTCAAAGAAACCCATATCACCATGGCCTTGATTATATGCCTAAGTGTCCTAGTTCATCAAACCTTCCATATATCCTAGGTCCTCATTCTAGTTCATCAAACATTCCATCTATCCTAGTCCATCAAAGCTTCCCTCTATCCTAGGTCCATATCCTATTTCTCAAGAACAACAAAGGCACACATCCTTGATTCCCTTTCAAAATTCTACCCACATTAACTCATCCATAATACCTCCATATCATTCATCTCAATCCACCCCTCTCATTGCTCTTGGAAGCAATTTGGGTGCCAAATATCAAAATCCACATGTATCAAAGGATCAACATGTCTCCTTGAAGAGACATGCAAAAGTAAAAGAAAATTTGATCCAAAATCAAAAGAAAAATCTAAAATGCCACAAAGGCCCATCAAAGCAAAAATCCTAAAGACCACAAAGGTCCATAAATCAAAAAGAAAAATTTCAAAGGCCATAAAGGCCCAAAAAGAAAAAATCAAAGTCAAAAGTCATGTGGAAACCTAAAAGTCTCATAGAAGCAATAAAATCTAAATTGGAATCCAAATTTGCTAATCCAAAAGCTTCCTCCAATTTTCCATCTAATAACCTATCACCTTTCAAATCCATTTTTTCCTCCATCACCCCACCACCCTTCAAGGTGTGTGCCAACGTTGATCTTTCCATCCTTTCCATCTATCCATCAGCAAGCCTTCCAACCTCCTATGCATTATCCAACATTCATCCCCCATCATTCTCATTTAATCCAAACCTTTGCATAAGTCCTTAGATTCTTCCATCATATCATTAATCTGCCAACATTTAGGAGTCTAATTCCCATTGCCATGGTTTATTAGCGGGATATTTGGTTGTGAAACTTGATTATTAAGTCCTTCCTCCATCTCCCTATCATCCATATCCTATCTTCCATATTCCTCTTTTACTCTACACTTAGGGACAAGTTTTTTCCATCTTATCATTCATGGTCATTATCCTTTCTATGCTCATTCCTTACATTTCCACCTTTGATCTTGACAAGGTTAAGGATCTTCTTGAACATCATATATCTTATCCTATACGCTTTATCCATATCTTCCATACCATATCTTTCATCTTATCCATATTCCATCATTCTTAATAAATACATCATTTCTTCCTTTCCTTGGCCTTGATGAGGAATATGGGAAAAATACTTGGGCCTTGTGTCCATATCTTATCTAGTTGATCTTGATCATCCCATTCATTATTTTTATCCTTGCTTTCTTCCATTCCATATCTCCTAGCTTATCAAAATCCATGTCACTGTGTCCCTTTGCAACCTTGAATCTTATCATGCAAATCATATTTGAGCCTAGTTGTAAAACATTATCCAATCCTCATATCTTTTGTCAATCAATCATAAAAAATCATCAATCTTATCATACTTAGAGGAAATTAGTGATCCTAAGTACTTATCATCATCATGCCTTATGGAATCAATCATTCCTGGGATCTTAATCAATCAACCATTATCATCTTTTGACAAGAGATATGTTGCTTGTGTGACATGTTTTGCAGTAAATCTTTTATTTTGATCTATCATTTATCCATGGTTGCATTACCCCTATTGTGGGGAATCTTGTTCCTTCAATCAGTCATATCATCTCATTTCATCTTAAATATCTTGAAAAATCCAAACAAACAAAAAAAAGATGCAAAATCCAAAAAAAAGTGAAAAAGATAGAAAAATACAAAAAAAATCAAGAAAATACAAAAATACAAAAAAATCATAAAATATGAAAAAGTGCAATAAAAACACGTAGTGAAAACCTGGAAACAGGCACTACTTGTGATTTAAGTTATTTTTTCCATCTATTAGATGTATGTCTTGGTTGTTCACTTTTTCCATCATTCTGCCTATCATTGAAAATAAATGGTTGTGTCTCACCTTAGCTTGGGGGAAAAATCCTGAACTCAGTGGGAGCGATTAACTTTGGGCTTAAAAAAAATGGACAAAAAATAGTATGACACCAAAGAAAACACAATGATCATAGGGAAATTCAACATTGAACATATATCAAACATCAAAACATTTCAGAAAATCAACCATCCATATCAAACTGCTGAAATCAAATCAATCCAAACAACTTTAGATAGATGATATTCTTTTGAATCATGATTTTATTGCTTTAGCTTGAATGTTCAAATATTGTACTTTGATTTTTGTTACCATTTCTTTGGAGAAACTTGATGATGTATTGAACTAGAGAAGCTAGGAAGGAGAATGGTATTTTCTTTGTTTGATGTCTGGGAGTTAATTATTATTACTGTGTGAATTTTCACGAGATGTGCTCTACCAAGTATCACTGATGACATTCAGAATTCGCATAGGAAAGTGATTGATTCTTGTCTGTTTATGCAAGAAATTCTTAGGTCATCTTGGTTTAATTATAGCTAGATGCTTGTGTTCACTTGTAATATCAAAAAACATGAAAGTAGTACTCAGGTCATCAAGGTCTAACTCATACCATCGATGCTTGTACTCACTTTCAAAATTTTAAAGGCTCAATGATGATAAAATCACAATAAATATTGGGCTATTAAGATGAAAACATTTGCATGTGTAGATTTGCATGGTTAAATTAGAGTGCATTCATATTAGTTTTTCATCTGCATTATAGATTTTCCAAGGCTGGTGAATCAATAACATGATAGAGCAATCATAAAATATTTGACTGAATAAGTGTACATCATCAAGTTTCAGTACATTAATCAATCCTATACTGGGGCATATCAATCAAAGCTGATAAACCACATCGATTGATGATATCTATATTAGCCTGCACCAGATGTGGAATCATGTCCCATGTCTTTGGGAAGAACTCTAAAATCCTCCTATGATCATAACATATCACAAATCAGCAATATTATCAATCAATCAAAAATCAATCATCCTATCAATCTAATCGGCTCTGGTGAGACTTTGATCAAATCTCATGAGCGACTATCATTGAACCTCATCTATCATGAGGTCAAATATCAATCTATTATTGATCCTCACCTATCATGAGGTCAATCAATCAATCTATCAATGAACCTCTCCTATCATGAAGACAATCATCAATCTATCATTGATCCTAGCCTATCATGAGGTCAATCAATCAATCTATCATTGATCCTTGCCTATCATGAGGTCAATCAATCAATTTATCAATGATCCTCACCTATCATGAGGTCAAACATCAATCTATTATTGATCCTCGCCTATCATGAGGTCAATCAATCAATCTATCAATGATCCTCGCCTATCATGAGGTCAATCAATTAATCTATCAATGAACCTCGCCTATCATGAGGTCAATCATCAATCTATTATTGATCCTCGCCTATCATGAGGTCAATCATCAATCTATTATTGATCCTCGCCTATCATGAGGTCAATCAATCAATCATTGAATCTCACCTATCATGAGATCAATAATCTTCTAATCTATCAGGCTCATCAATCAATATCAAATCAAAGGCTGACACGATCAAAATCATCAAACACAAGGAGGTAAAGCAGGGCAACATTTAATCATCTGGTGGAGTAAACATCATTTTTTTAGGAGATAAATCTATTTTACATCATTGAAATTGAAAATCATCAAATCGTCAAAAAAATCATAAAAATTTGAAAACTTCCAAAAAAAATCCAAAAAAAAAAAAAAATCATCGATTTATCTCCCGAGGGGACATGTATACATCATCACCTGAAAATCAACACCCTGTGGCATACTAAATTTTTTTCGTCAATACTGACAGCAACAACAAAATTTTCTTTAAAGCAATGTGTAAACACATTATAAGTGTGGAATAAGTAATGAGTAAAATAACAAACTATTGTGTAGTTTTTGCACACACGCCCCATTGAAAGTAGGGACCCTCTTTTGCTCTGGTTTTTGATGCTTTTGCCCTTGGATTTTGAGGATTTACCTTTCCTTGGCATAAGCTTAAAATGTTTATCTTGCCTGTCAAAGTGATTCCCCTAAATTACACATTGAAAATCTTAAGTTCTGAAGGAAGTTTGAGTTTTTGGCTTCTTTTAGGATTTCCCACCCCATCCTAATTTTCCTAGATTTCACTCAAGGCCCGGTGGCTGATGTTTTGCCCTGTTTTCCAGAGATTCCGGTCCTTCACAAAATTCCGCCTGGATCGGATTTTCCTGAAATTCTGTCTCCTTGTCGAAATATTGGATTTGGTTTTGGTCTGTCATTTTATGAATGTTGATGCACTTGAGCCTAGGTCCTCAAATTTGTGATCTTCGATCAATTTGAGCGAGATCGTTGGAGAACGTCAAAATCCAGGTTTTCTGTTAGTTTCGACTTGTGCTGACGGATTTTCTTGATTTTCCTTGTCCTTTGCATTTTCCCAAAATCCAAAGTTTTGCTTGCTTTGCAGATTTTCGCTCCCTCCATATTTTCCCAAAATTCTCGTTATCTCTTCATTTTCCATAATTTGTTGACTATGGATTGTTTTCACCAGAATCCGCCTCGTCCAGATTTTCCCGAATTTCCCTTCTAGCCTGGATTCCGCGAAGGGGTGAAAATACCGAACTGTGTAGAAATTGTGCTTTAGCATTATTTTGAGATTGATTTCGATCTGTGCTTGGATTTATTTGAATAGTGGATATCATTGATGGTGGTTTTTGTTGAGTGCAGGCTGGATTTATCAAGGTCGTTAAAGCAGCTCTGGAGGAGACTATTTCGATTGAAGGAAGATTTAAAGCATTTATTACTTCACATGTGGCCGACCTGGAGAGTATTTTTCTTAAGGTTCCAAATATATTGGATCAGGATCAGGATGAAAGGGCCAGTTAATGATTGATTGCATTGGGAGTTGTGATTTCTATGTATCCAGAGCTTGTTTTCTACCTTTTTTTCGTCCTTCACATGCATTGGATTGAGTTGCATTATAAATCCCAGGCCGACTTGGATGAGTCCCATGCATTTAATGCATATCTTATCTTATTTCGAATTTCTCTTGGCCGATCTATTTGTGGCCATTTATTATTATAAACATTAGTTGGGCTGACTTGTTTTGTGACTATTTTATTATTTTAAAATCTAATTAGGCCGACATGCTCTAGGGGTTTTCTATAAATTTGGCATTTCACCTCATTTGTAGGGAGTGGAAATTAGAATTAGATAGTTTTGATACAAGAGAGAATTAGGTAGTAGAGTAGGGTTAGAAGTTAGTCGATTCTAGAGAAAATGCTATAACACAGAACATCAGAATTATTGTTGAAATTTGGTGATTCAATACAATTGCAAACATTGTGATTTTCTGGTGATCTCTTTTGTGTTGACTTATCTTGCATGGTTCTTGTGATTCTATCTTTTAAATTTCTCAAGGTTATTAGATATAGGTTAGACCTAATTCAATGGTGTTTATGATTTGATGCTTGAAGTGTTTGCAACAATCCCTGGTCCATACTTTTTCCAGCTGGCTGATTGTTAGTTGCTTTGCAAAGTTAGCCTGGACCTTTTATATTCATTGTGCTTAGTTCAATTGTGAATTTTTTCCATTTCAATTGCAATTGGGTTGGATTGGATGAATGTTCATGATTTGAAAATCTTAATACCTTAGAAGATTGCACTGTTTCTATGAAATTGCAGATTCATCTGGGTTAAGCAGAAATTAGTTTATGAGGGATTGGTCCATTTCAAGTATTTTATCATTTGCATTGTTAATCTTAGGAGTAGTTTTAATCTTAGATATCTCTTTGAAAACCTTATATTTTTTTATTTCTTTATCATTTGGGTTGGATTTAAGATTGAAGTATCATCATATTTCTAGATCTAAAAAGTTAAAGATTCAGTATTTTCCTGTAGTAAGGTCCCTTTGTGATTACCAACATTTTTACATTTATCATTGAGTTGTTTATGCATTGTCAAGACCTGACATTAGAGACCTTGGGGTTATCTCTTGAGGCTTGCTGATAGATATTTACCTTTCAAGAGAGATAGGATTTCATATTTTGTCTGAGTTGTTGCTGTGTAAAAAACATCATCAACAAATTGGTGCTAGAAGGAGGGCCTGAATAAGCAAGTTGGATCAATTAATGTCTACCATCTCTCCTGAAAGATTTAGAAGAAGAACCAGATCTACTCCAGGAGAAGAGGAATTTCAAGAATTGCAAGCCCCTACTAGGTCAAGAAGGACCAGCAGAAGGGAAGAATCATCATACACCCAACCACTTCCATCATCCCCATCTTCATCAAGTGCATCTTCATCCGATTCTGAAGCCATCCCCATTCGACAGCCTCAACTAGTCATAAATCAACCTTTACCACCTCTTCCTCCATCAATGGCTTTCCTAGCGAACAACCCATCCCCCTTATCTTTTAACAACTACAATCTGATGCCTAAAAATCCTGAGCTTTTCTGCTCCAAGTTTCACATTAATGATCCCAAAAGGACTGTAGAGGAGCATATTAGGATCTTTCAGACTACCCTTAAGGATAGGGGAATCAATCATGAGGATGTTGCATGCAGAATTTTCCCATATTCCCTTGGGAATGAGATATTTTGTTGGTATAACCATCTTTCTGCTGGGTCTATCACTACTTGGCTGTAGTTGGAGACTACATTTTTATAGAAATTTAATATCCCAATTAGTGCTAATGAGTTACTACTGCAGTTTACTGGAGTCAAGAGGGAGGCAAATGAACCAATAGTGGCTTTCAATAATAGATTCATAGGGCTTATGCTAGGCTGCAACCCTCTTATGCTATAGATGATGCCTCTGCCAAGGAAGTTTATTATGAAGCTTTGGATAGTTTAACATCAACTTTCATCAAATGGAAAGAAAATCCTCTTGGTAGCCTATTTGAAGCTTATGATGTGGCTATTAAAGTGAGTACGGATTTGAGACAACACTTGTCTGGATCCTTAGCTAACCAAACACGTATGTTGAGTCCAGTCCCTCAATCACCCTTGGTTTCACACCTAGGTCAACCCTTGAATCAAGTTCCACCCATGCCAAATTACCCTCTAGATATGAACCAACCTACATTCTTTCATCAACAAGCTAATATACCTAGTTATTTGTAGAGTTCTGAGATACTTAATCAACCCTTGAACCATGGGTTCCATAATGTTTATATGTAGAATTCAGCTGGTATTGTTCCTCCATCAAATAGTGCAGACAAGGAGAGGTTGGATGCACTCACAGAGCTAGTTGAGAAGCTGAACACTGAAGTCACCTACCTAAGGCATCAAAATAGTCAAGCATAGGCAGCCCAAAGGGGGATTCAGTCCAATTATAATCAAAGCAATAGGGATATGATCCAAGCTCAGGGGCAAAACTTTGATAGAGGACAACATCTTGATAAAGATTATGGAGGGTAGCCACCACATTAGAATAGGAACTGGGATACAAGGCCTAAACATGAAGGAGTCCTAATGTCTCTAGATCAACCAAGAAATCAAGAGAAATCTAGTGAAGTTCATCTGGAAAAAGAAGCTCTTTTAGGATAGTGTAGGCTTCATAATACTACTCGGCATTCTGAATTAGACTGTCAAGAATTCTAGACTGCTACATCTATTTTCCAACAGAAGGTTCAACATGCTAGCAATAGTTTGAGTGGACAGGAGATAGTACCATCTAATCCTTATGAAATATCAATCATGGTGGTGAATCATGTCCCATTTCCAAGAAGTGAAGAGAATGAACTAGAAGAAGAACATGATAAAGGTGTTGAAACAAGGTATGTATATAGTGACGAATCTATAGTTCAATCCTTTGGAAATAATGAGGAGAATGATAATGGTCCACCAGATGAAGAAGAATCTGCAACTAAAGAGTTTCAAGCATTCCATCATGTGCCTACTTAGTATTTCATAAATGGAGGACAATCTGACGCTAAAAATGGGGAAGCGTTGAAAGCAACATGGATAAACTTGTGGTTGGCTCTGAAGACAACTATTCTACCATGACTGTAGAGAAAATAGGTGAATGTGTGGTAGAAGAACTCAAGAAAGTCAAAGTAAGTCTCTTTGCTCATGAGTTGTTAAGGGATCCTACCATTAGGGATGCAGTACTAAGGTCTCTTGAAAGAGATATGCTTTCTGAACAAAAGGGTGCTTCAAGCCAGGCTGATACAAATACTTTTAAGGAGGTATTCATGTCTGGAACAAGATTGGGAAATTATGTACTGACAATTGACCCTCAAGAATCAGAAGCTGAGGAAATCCTCATGTTACACAATATACCTATTCATAAATTCAATAGTGCTGAAGCATCGGTAGAATCAATAGATTGGGAGGAGGTACAAGAGCAAGTATGGTTGTCAGATCATGTGCATCCAACTATGGAGAATGGGCTTTCAATTAAGGAGCCTCAACAAATTTCCAATGAATGTCTTGTGAAGCAAATTTTAGGATCTGATATTGTGGGTAAAGAAGTTGATGTTCCTGAGGGTTACAGTTGCAAACTTGAACCAGTACCAATAAAGGAATTCAAGGAGTTTTCTTGTTCATCTAATTCTATTTTTTCTCCACCTGTTGGTGGAATAAATATTGAAAATTCATAGATTTTATGTGTTAAGACAACTGATGTGACTCATATAGATGTGCAGGAAAAACTGAATGATGTTGAAAACATAAATGTTGCAGTCAATGTTGGTGAGCTTGACTACATTGCAGTATGTGAAGGCATGCTTATAGGTTAGTCTGTGGGGCCTCATGATGAACATCATGATGAAGAAGTTACTATACATGATAGGGCTTCTACATTTGCATCATTGATCCCTCATGAGGAAGTGCACATAGGTGAAAAGTTCCATGTTTATACTTCTGAATATTTTCAATCTGATTTTCACCCTAAATTATTCATTGAAGACTCCAGTTCTGTATTGCATGTTTCCAATGCAAGAGGGATATTGCATCATCAGTTGAGACCTCCTGATGACATGGATATCAACTCTTCACAAGTACAGGGTGATGAACACAACATTCAGTCCATAGCAGTGCAAAATCAGGTTGTTTCTCTCCTTACTATGAATTCTGAATCTTATCAATTTGATTATGGAGGTTTAGGAAAGACAACTTGCGTATGGATTGATCATGGTTTCAATGAGTTGTCTCAATTGATGATTATTCTTGATTATGAGGTTGAATTTGAATGCTGCATTTTTGAGGTTTATTTTGCTGATTATAAAGATGAATTTGCATTCTTGAGGACTATTACTATCACCTTGTTGCTTGTCCATGCATTGATGAATCGTATAGGGGTGGGTCTCAGTTCACCCTGTCTGATAATGAGTTGTTATGAGTCTCTTTATACATACTGCTGATTTGAATAAGTGCAGCTTGCTCTTCTTTTCATTTGCTTTAGTCTATTTTTTGTTTTCTTTAGGATAGATTACTTTAGAATTAGTTTGCTTTGGGTTTGTTTTGGGTGTCGGTTTGGTTGTTGCTTTGCTTTTCTGGCTTGGATTTTTTTCTTTCTGGTTGGGGAAGTTTCTTTCCTGCACAACAACCATTTCATTATTTGGGACTATTCTAAGTATTTCATTGATGTACTTTAATCATGTATCTTGAATGGATGGTCAAGATCTTTTATTAGTATCAAGCAGTCTAAATGTTTGATTCAAAGAAGATGGGTCACTGGTTTGATTTGAACCTGAAATATTTTGAAATCTTATATCTTTCATACATCTTAAGAATCCTGAGGTTGTAGTAGGGTCCTTGTGAGGTCATGGTAGGTGAAAAATCCTATTTTTGCTTCAGCGCCACTATGGTTCTCAGCCATGAGTGTGAACTTCATTGTTCACAGGTTGAAATGAAAAGTGAAAAGAAAAGAGTATCAAAAGAAAGGAAAAGTGAAATGTTGAAAATCAAAAGAATGAATTCAATTTATTAGGGGTATTTGAATATCTCTACTGGGGCTATGGATGCCTGGCTGTCAGTAGAGCTATGTTCGGGAGAGTCACAACGATAACCTCATTGGGGCTATGGATGCCTGACTGGAAGCAAGGCTCTATCCAGGTTCCTTTTGAAGTTAGAATCTTTATGTAGCGTGCTCTGACTAAGCTTGGTTTTTGCAATAACTTGAGGAGGGAAATGAACTCATGTGCAAACACTAAAATTTTTAGTTTATGAAAGGTTCAGTCTACCTTTGATTTTGATTCTCTTTCATCTTGCATTTTGATTTGTTTTCCCGATATGGAGATCGAAACCAAAGATTCTGGGTTCTTGATTCCTGCTCATCATCAAATACTCTGGAGCATTTCCTTGTAGAGTTGCCAATTGTTGTGCAGTTTTCAAACACACGCCCCACTGAAAGTAGGGACCCTCTTTTGCTCTGGTTTTTGACGCTTTTTCCCTTGGATTTTGAGGATTTACCTTGCCTTGGCATAAGCTTAAAATGTTTATCTTGCTTGTCAAAGTGATTCCCCTAAATTGCACATTGAAAATCTTAAGTTCTGAAGGAATTTTGGGTTTTTAGCTGCTTTCTGGATTTTCCACCCCATTCGAATTTTCCCAGATTTCACTCAAGGCCCGACGACTAATGTTTTTCCCTGTTTTCTGGAGATTCCAGTCCTTCGCGAAATTCCGCTTGGATCGTATTTTCCTAAAATTTCATCTCCTTGTCAAAATCTCGGATCTGGTTTTGGTATGTCATTTTATGAATGTTGATGCACTTGAGCCAAGGTCCTCAAATTTGTGATCATTGATCAATTTGAGCGAGATTGTTGGAGAACGTTGAAATCTGGGTTTTCTGTCAGTTTTGGGATTTTCCTGTGCTGACGGATTTTCCCGGTTTTCCTTGTCCTCTGCGTTTTCCCAAAATCTAGAGTTTTTCCTGCTTCGCGGATTTCCGCTCCCTCCAGATTTTCCCAAAACTCCCGTTATCTCTTCATTTTCCATAATTTGTTGACTATGGATTGTTTTCGCCAAAATCTGCCTGGTCCAGATTTTCCTGAATTTCCCTTCTGGCTTGGATTCTGTGGAGGGGTGAAAATCCTGAACTATGTAGAAATTGTGCTTTATCATTATTTCAGGATTGATTTTGATCTATGCTTGGATTTATTTGAATAGTGGATATTATTGATGGTGGATTTTGCTGAGTGCAGGCTGGATTTATCAAGGTCGTTAAAGCAGCTCTAGAGGAGACTATTTCGATTGAAGGAGGATTTAAAGCATTTATTACTTCACTTGTGGCTGACCTAGAGAGTATTTTTCTTAAGGTTTCCAGATATATTGGATCAGGATGAGGATGAAGGGGCCAGTTAATGATCGATTGCATTGGGAGTTGTGCTTCCTATGTATCTGGAGCTTGTTTTCTACCTTGTTTTTTCGTCCACATGCATTGGATCGAGTTGCATTATAAATCCTAGGTTGACCTGGATGAGTCCCATGCATTTAATGCATATCTTATCTTATTTTGAATTTCTCTTGGCCGACCTGTTTGTGGCCATTTATTATTGTAAACATTAGTTGGGCCGACTTGTTTTGTAGCTATTTTATTATTGTAAAATCTAATTAGGCCGACATGCTTTGGGGGTTTTCTATAAATTTGTCATTTTGCCTCATTTGTAGGGAGTAGAAATTAGAATTAGATAGTTTTGATATAGGAGCGAATTAGACAGTAGAGTAGGGTTAGAAGTTAGTCGATTTTGGAGCAAATGCTGTAACACAGAACATCAAAATTGTTGCTAAAATTCGGTGATTCAATACAATTGCAGACATTGTGATTTTCTGGTGATCTCTTTTGTGTTGACTTATCTTGCATGGTTCTTGTGATTCTATCTTTTAAAATGCTCAAGGTTATTAGATATAGGTTAGACTTGATTCGATGGTGTTTATGATTTGATGCTTGAAGTGTTTGTAGCAATCCCTGGTCCATACTTTTTGCAACTGGATGATTGTTAGTTGCTTTGCAAAGTTAGCCTGGACCTTTATATTCATTGTGCTTAGTTCAATTGTGAATTTTATCAATTTCAATTGAAATTGGGTTGGATTGGATAAATGTTCACGATATGAAAATCTTAATACCTTAGAATATTGCACTGTTTCTGTGAAATTGCAGGTTCATTTGGGTTAAGCAGAAATTAGTTTATGAGGGATTGGTCCATTTCAAGTATTTTATCATTTGCATTGTTAATCTTAGGAGTAGTTTTAATATTAGATATCTCTTTGAAACCCTTATCTTTTTTTATTTCTTTATCATTTGGGTTGGATTTAAGATTGAAGTATCATCATATTGCTAGATATGATAAGTTAAAGATTCAGTATTTTCCTATAGTAAGGTCCCTTTGTGATTACCAATTTTTTTACATTTATCACTGAGTTGTTTATGCATTGTCAAGACCTGACATTAGAGACGTTGGGGTTATCTCTTGAGGCTTGCTGATAGAGAATTACCTTTCAAGAGAGATAGGATTTCATATTTTGTTTGAGTTGTTGTTGTGCAGAAAACATCATCAACACAAACAACACTTCTTAATAAGACATTATATCAAAGATTCAACAATTAAACTAATTTAAAATAAGAATCTACTAGAAGTGTCATATTGTTCTCTATCTCTAAAGATTTATTAAGTCACAGGGCTCTCAGATTTTGTAAGCACTGTGACTGTTAAAATTCCAATCTAGAGAATGAGATGTTGGTAAATGCAATAATCTAATCCTGTATGGTGATCTCTAGATGATATGATGAAGCTACTGTAATCTAGACTGACATGAATATGATAAAAAGGAAACTGCAGTGATCTATGATGCAGCTATGATATTGATTCTATACTATGATTGCTATTGCTTAATGATATCACTATTGCTAAGATGCTTGATTGCTTGATTGCTATTCCTACAGATTATGTTTGCTGAAAGTTGGAATCCTTATCCTGCTTCAGAAGGTTGTATATATAGATTTATTGGTAGCATCCTATTATGTGGTAGCACAACAAAGGCCTAGATTTGATCTGGAGGATTGAATGGTGAGAGATGAAGAAGCTTGAGCTGATCATGGGGATTGTTCCTCCTCAGAAAAACATCTTTCCAAAGGATTGGAAGAATCAGAGGAAAGAGATTGAAGAGGATTGCTTGTAAGTTTGTCTCCAATTTGTCTCCACAGCTTTCCCATGAATGCTAGTTGAATTAAATTAGATGTTTTATATCTAATTTGGTAGATAAAATATGATGAGTTGTAGAAATATGAATATATTTGAATATTTAGATTTATTCAAATTTAGGAAGAAATAACAATTATTAATAAACAATTTTTTTTTGATATTGTTTATTTAATAAAAGAGAGATAAATGATAATTAAATAAAAACTATTGAAGTTTGATTATTTAATTAAGATAGAATAATCAGAAGAATATAGATGTAAACTAAGCAAATATTTCTATTTATTTAATAGTAGAAGAATTTGATAGTAATAATTAAATAAAACAAAGTGAAATTTGTTTATTTAATTAAGACGAAATAAAAGAATAAAGATTGAAGAATGTAGAAGATGAACTATATAAATAAATATTTCTATTTATTTAATAGTAGAATAATTAAAGGTTAATTAATCAAATAAATCACATTTAATTAATTAGATTATCCAGACCATTTTTAGGTCTATACATTTTTCCCCTCATTGAAGTGATGTGTTTACGCATTGCTTCAAAGAAAATTTTGTTGTTACTAGTACTGACAAAAAAAATTAGTATGCCCCTGACATGGATTTTCAAGTGATGATGAATATATGCCCCCTCGGGAGATAAATTGATGAATTTTTTATTTTTATGACTTTTTTGTGAATTTTTTGAATTTTTTATGATTATCTGATGATTTGATGAATATTTGATGTTGAAATAATTTATCTCCCGATAAAGAATGAAATTTTTTTCCCCTATGATAAATTTGAATTAATCTCCCATTGAAAAAAAATAATAAATCCCACAAAATACTATCTTAATTAACCTATAAAAGGTTCAAAAAGGTGATTTTAAACTCATTTGTCATTTGAGTTTGAAAAATTTGTGAGAGAGTGATTTGGAGCAAGATGCCAATCACGTACCACACTCACCGATTTGAGCGTGTGTGATGACACAACTGCCCAGCTGCCTACGGACCTTCGATACATGCCCATTAACCTCCTTGTTTTACGTGTTTTCTCATTTTTTGTTCCATTTTTTATATTTTAAATTTATTGTTTCTTTTAGAACTTTTAAGGCCCAATGTAGCGCTTAGGATGTCTGTTCTAGCACTTTTAATGAAGTAGCGCTTAGGATAGATTTTGTAGCACTTAGGTGTTTAATTTAGCACTTTCAAAGTTTTAGTGCCTAGGATAATTGTTTCAGCGCTTTTGATTTATATTTTAGTGCTTTGACTAGTTTAGCACATTGACCCATTAGATTAGCGCTTTGACCTCCTAGAATAGCACATTTACTGAAATGGCACTTTGATGTCCTGAAATAGCACTTTTCCCCCTTGAAATAGCATTCTAATAAATTAGCACTTTGAGCACTTTTTTTAGCGCTTCAAGGTGTTTTAATGGCACTTTTGATATTGTGTTGCCTAGAAACACTATTTTAGCGCATCCAAGTTAGAATGATGTAGTTTGTCAAATTTATCCTTGATTTTTTAAATTTTGATTGTGTCAGCTCTTGGTTTGATATAATTGATGATCATAATCATGAAGATGATGTTCAACCTCATGATAGGTGAAGTCTGATGTTTGATTGATGATATTTATAGTTTGTTTGATATACCTCATGATAAGTGAGGTTGATTTGGTTAATTGACCTCATGATAGGTGAGGTTCAATGATGTTTGATGATTCACCTCATGATAGGTGAGGTTAAATGATGTTCACTCATGATTTTTAATCAAAAGTCTCACCAAGAGCTGATTAGATTTGATAGGATAATTGATGTTTGATGATTTGAAAAAAAGTACCGATTTTGAATATTTTGTGATGATAGGAGGCTTTGACAAACCTTTAGATTCAAGAGTGGCTTCCCCAGACATTTGATTTGATACCACAACTAGCACAGCCCAAGATGACAGTTATTACACATTGTGGTTTGTCCCCTTTATTAGATATGCCCTAGATTAGGATTAATTGGGGTCTCTTGAAAACCCTAGCAGAGAGGTGGCATAGTGAGCATAATACTTTCCACCTACCTACTGGAAAAATGAGTCACCCTCAAGGATGTCTGGCGTATTCTGAGGATACCCATTGTTGGTGACATTGTAGTGTATGATTCATCAGAACAAGGTAGGACTGATTCCCTCCACAAAGTATTTTAGGATGATCATATTTCTGGATATTGGATTTCGTGGCACAAGATGGTGGATTCTTATGCCACTTTGTCGACATTTATGGTTGGTTTCATTGGAGGGTTCCTTTTTCTTGATCACATGTCAAAGGGACTTTCTGTTGGTTGGGGTTGTGTGTTGGAGAGCATGATTGTACACAGGATGAGATATGCTTGGGGCATGTGTATGCTTGCCCATCTATATCATGATTTTCATTTGAATTTTTACACTGGAGGTCGTAGTTTGTCTTCAAGAGTCGCTCTTCTATAGGTGTGGGTGTGGGAGCATATTGCTATTGTGTGTCCAGTGATGGTTAGACAGAGACCCGCCATGTGGCCATATGTACATAGATATACAGGTCGACTTACTCAGCCTAGACTGGGTAAGTTTGATCATTGGAGGAGAGTATTGGATGATATAGAGGTTGTGACATGGTGACCTTACTTAGATTGTGAGCAGTGGAATGATGATGATGTACAGTTGCCTTTCCTTTACCAGTTGATGATTCTGATTGGGTAGACATGGGTGTTGGAGATATTTTTTCTCCAACGAGTTCTTAGACATTATGGAATTGTTTAGGGCATGCCCCAGGGTGTTGCCCATTATGCTTGTCGACAGGTAGATTCTTCAGACTGGGGGCCTAGCCTTTCATATGATTCTGGTATTCAGGAATTCCAGGCTCTACCGCCTCTAGTTTGGGAGATCTAGCCTGATATTGTTGAGCCACCTGTTTCAGACGATTATGTAGAGTATGGGTTTCTTCATCCATTTCCATGTATTACCATTCCTGATGAGCCAACACTACTACCTGTCAAGGAGGAGGTTGTCGTTGCACACAATCACTAATGGAGGAGAGAGGAGGTTGGTGAGGAGGAGGTGGAGGATGTCGAGGACAATGGTGATGAGGAGGACAATAGTGAGGATGAGGATAGTAGTGATGATGATGAGGGGTATGGAGGTAGAGGATCAAGTGTAGCCAATGGGTCAGGTGTAGGTGGATTAGGTCCAACCATATATGTATAGGAGTATGCGATGCTTCGTAAGAGGCAAGTAGTGGTAGATCCTATAGAGAAACATGTGCGGCCTACAAGTGCAAGTTCAGACCTTATAGGGTCAGCTGGTTCAAGCTCGGGGTCTATCAATGCAGACATAGGATCAGATGCAGGCACAAGCCTAGTCACATGCACAGGCTCTAGCTCAGGTACAGGCTTAGTTGGCTGTGGCTCAAACATAGATTACATCATTAACAACCAAGAGGGATGCCACTAGACGGAATGCAAAGGGGGCTCAGGCTCAGATTATATCATTGACAGCCGAGAGGGATGCCACTAGATAGACTGCAGAGGGGGCTCAGGCTATAGCTAAGAGATTGTAGAGATTGGTGGATGGTACCACTGTAGTGGATTATATGCGAGAGGTTGTTCGTGTTGGTCAGGAGGTAGATTACTATACAGGTAAATTTTGTGATTTCGTTCCTTCAGAGCAGAGAGTGAGTTATGTGTAGTCTCGATCTGGTAGGTCCCATTCGAGGACTGGAGTAGAGGTGTGACACAACCTCTCCTGAGAGACCCGAGAGATCTTGGTACATCTGGTGTTGGAGGGACTGGTCCTGAGATGCCTGCACTGTTTGGAGCCAACAACACATAGTTTCGTGATTGTAGCTTCTCTTGTATTTTGAGATGTGATGTACACTCTGATTACAACCATTTTTGATGATATATCTCTTTTCATTTTAGACATCATTATATACTTGACATTATGAATTTGAGATCTATATGATATGCAGTGGATTTTTATCGATCTATTACGTGTTCTATATGATTCTATGATGGATGCATTTATTTCCTATGTTCTATATGCTATGTGATGATCCTTATATTATGATATTATGGATGCAATTTATAATCATGATGTATGTATGCCTGATGTATGCAGTTATTTATATGGATGAAATATATGTATGATGATGTGCAATTCTAAATTATATGATAATGTACCTATATGATTTTTTAATGATATATGATGTATGGTGTAAATGGGATATGTGTACTTTACTTATGTGATATATTTTAAATGCAAATATATGATGTAATAAGTGGATGGAAAAAAATGATAAATATAATGGTATTTGAATACATGATATACGGTATGATGAATGGATGAATGAAAAATGTAAATACATAGAGATTTTTTTTTGGATAGTTCTTCTCATGCATTTTTTATGATGTGATATGAAAAATATGATATGTTCAATGCAATTTATTTGATTTAAATGTATGAATGATGAAATGATAAATTAAATTCTTTCTAATGTATGCAAGAAAATGATTATGCAACTATATGATAATGATGATGTTTTTGTTAATGTCAAGTATACTCAATCCATTATGAGAAAAGCTATCATTGTTTTTGAATCCTTTTACCAGCTTTTGTAACAAACACTCTGCAAATGTAAAACTATTATGAATGAAATCTATTTTATTATGATAATCTACATGCAAACATTGGCATCTTAATAGTCCATTTATTGTGCTTTGTATCATCACAGAGCTTTAAAAATGTTGAAAGTGAGTACAAGCATCGATGGTATAATTTAGACCATGATGATCTGAGTACTACTTCCACGATTTTTGATATTGCAAGTGAACACAAGAATCTAGGTATAATTAAACGAAGATGACCTGAGCATTTCTTATGTAAACAAACAAGAATCAATCACTTTCCTATGTAAATTCTGAATGTCATTAGTGATACTTTGCAGAGCACGTCTCGTGACAATTCACATAATAATAATGATTAACTCACAGACAACAGACAAAGAAAATACCATTCTCCTTCCTAGCTTCTCTAGTTCAATACATCATCGAGTTGCTCCAAAGAAATGATAAAAAATAACAAAGCACAACCATCCAATCTTTTATTAAAGTATTTCAACCATTATTTAGATTAGATCATCCATTTTGATTTGATTTTGATTTTGATTTTCTAATGGTTTTGTGATTTTCTGAGATTTTGACCAAAAACCTAACCTAAAGACCTATCCTAGGGGCCTCGGGGGATGATCAAAGACTAGCCTTGCCTACGTTATACATATAGACCATGTAGTTCGACTAGACAACTCTATTTTTTACTTTTTGATCAATTTTTGACCTATTTTTGGATTTTGATGTGATATGGATGTTTGATGCATTTCTGATGGTGATTGAATGTTCAATGTTGGGTTGTGTTTTTTATCATTGTTTTTGTTGTGTTTTTCTTATTGTTGTTTGTCTATTTGGTTAAGCTTGAAGTTTATTGCCCCTAGTGAGGTCATGATTTTCCCCCCAAGCTAGGGTGGGACATGACCACATTGCAATGATACGATAATGGACATAAAATTATAGTGAAAGCGAATGACCATGAAATGCCTCTAATAGATGGAAAAGATGGTTTAAATCACAAATAGCACCTATTTCTAGGTTTTCACTACATGTTTTTATTACACTTTTTTCAGTCATTATGATTTTTTTATATTTTTCTCTTTTCTAATTTTTTTTGTATTTTTCCCATCACCGAGACACTTGTTTGCCAGGTTTTCATCAAGGTAACCATTGAACTATGCACTAGGTGATTTAGGTGTAGAAATTTTTGAGACGGATACTATTGATGGGTTCATTGAACATATCCCCTTCAAGTGTAGATAGTTGATAGGCCCCAAATCCTTAAATTGATATGATGACAAAGGGACCTAGCCAGTTAGGTTCAAACTTCCCTTTCTTTTCTCCATCTTGTCGATTTCTAGGGTTTTCTTTTAGGACCAAGTCCCCAACTTGAAATACTCTAGGCTTTACCCTTTGATTGTAGCTTCTGGACATCCTCTCTTGATATGTCGTCAAATGGTTCACAACTTGTTGATGACGTTCATCCAATAGTTCCAACTCTTGTAGTCTAGAGACCCTATAATCCTCATCTGGAATGATACCTTTCAATGATACACAAAGTGACGTAATCCCAACCTCAATGGGTAGTATAGCTTCTGATCCATATTCCAATGCATATGGTGTAGCTCCTATGGGTGTTCTGATGCTAGTTCGATATGCCCATAATGTAGGATTTAGTTGAACATGCCAATCACGTCCAACATCATTAACCATTTTCTTTAGAATTTTTAGAATTGTTTTGTTTGAGGCCTCTTCTTGGCAATATCCTTGAGGATAGTACGGTGTTGAGAAATGATGTTGGATATGAAATCTTTCACACAATTCCTGGACATCCTAGTTCTTAAAAGGTCTACCATTTTATGTTATAATGGTTTGGGGAATTCCATATCTACAGATGAGTTAGTTCAGTATGAAAGACGAGATCTTCTTTCTAGTGATTATTTTTAAAGGAACTGCTTCTATCCATTTTGTAAAGTACTCTGTTGCTATGATTATAAATTTGTGCCCATTGGATGAAGATAGACTTATCTTTCCTACCAGGTCCAGTCCCCACTGAAAAAAGGGCCATGTTGATGTAAACGGATATAATTCTTGCGTTGGTGCATGAACTAAGTTACCATGGATCTGACATTTCTAGAATTTCTTAACAAATTGATAAGACTTCTTCTCTATATTCGACTAGTAATACCCCAAACGAAGGAGTTTCTTTGCTAGGGTTGGTCCACTTGAATGAGTTCCAAAAATACCTTCATGAACCTCACATAAAACTGTCTTAGACTCGTTATGTTCTAGACACCGAAGAAGAGTACCATCTAGACCTTGACGATAAAGTATATCAACAATTAATGTATGTTGTGTGGTTTGGTGGATGAAGTTGCATTTTTGGTTTCTAGAAAGATCGGGAGGAAGGATATTATCATTCAGGTAAGCATAAGTCTTTCCATAAATGGAGGATTCAATGTCCACAATTGGCATATGGTTTGAGAATTAGGATCATCATAAGCTGGTTTAGACACTTGTTCTACCATAAACTCATAATGACCTTGCTTTTTTGGCAACTGTAAAAGAGAAGCAATTGTCACCATAGCATCTGCAACTTTGTTTTCTGCCCTTAGAATCTATTCAAACTTGATTTGCACAAAGTACTTTTTGAAATCATCTATCATCTTCTTATATGGCATAATTTTTTCATCCTTTTTCTGATATTCATCATTTACCTGATAAATGACTAGTTGTGAATCACCATATACTTGCAGTTCTATGATATTCCATTCAACTTCCACTTTGATACCAATAATCAAAGCCTCATACTCAACTACATTATTTGTACAGGAAAAAATGAGTCTATAGGACCATGGGACTGTATGTCCTTGAGGTGTGACAAATAGAATGCCCGCACTAGACCCGCGTTGTGTTTATGACCCATCAAAATAAAGCCTCCATGGTTGTGTTGTCACAGTAAGAATTTCTGCATCAAGAAACTCAATGTTCATTGGACGATCATTAGATAACGGAGCTTCAACTAATTGATCGACAATCACTTGAACTTTGATGGCTCTCCTATCCACATAATAGATATCAAATTCACTCAAGATCATGACCCATTTGGTTAGTCTCCCTGTTAGAGCAGCCTTGCTAAGTAAGTACTTTAATGGATCAATCTTTGCAATGAGCTTAACCGTGTAGGTCAACATGTAATGCCTCAACTGTTGGGTAGAAAATACCACTTCCAAACATGCTTTCTTGATGAAGGTGTAATTTATTTCATAACCATTCAGAATCCTACTAATATAGTATATAGCTTGTTCCCTTCCTTCATGATCTTGTGCTAATAGAGCTCCTAAAGAAATGTCTGTTGTTGCAATGTATAATAAAAATGGTTTCTCTTTTGTATGTGGCATTAATATGGGAGGTGACATCAAATATTGCTTTATTTTATTGAAAGTAGTTTGAAATCCTTCATCCCATTTGAAAGATACATTCTTATGTAGCAAATGATTGAAGGGATGACTTTTATCTGCTAACTAAGAGATAAACCTCCTGATTGATTGTATCCTACCTTGTAGAGATCTTAATTGATTGATATTCTTTGGTGGCGGCATTTCCATTATTTCTTTGACCTTAGCAGGATCCACTTCGATACCTTTTTCTGAAGCTATGTATCTAAGGAGCTTTTCCGATGTAACCCCAAAGAGACACTTCTTTGGATTCAATCTGACATTGAATTTCTCTAATCTTGTAAATATTTTTCCCAGAATATCCAGATGTCCTTCCTTGGTGTATGACTTTGCTAATATATCATCAACGTAATCTTCCATAAAAGTATGCATCATGTCATGGAAAATAGTGGTCATTGCACACTGATATGTTGCACCTGCATTGTTCAACCCAAAGGGCATGATGTTCCAACAAAATGTACCCCATGGACATGTGAATGTTGTCTTCTCCTAGTCTTCGAGTGCTATCTTGATTTTTTTATACCTTGAGAAGCCATCCATAAGTGACAACACAACATGTCCTACTGTTAAATCCACAATAATGTCAATGTTTAGATAAGAAAAATCATCCTTTGGACATGCCTTATTTAGATCTTTGAAATCTGTGCATATTCTGATACTATTATCTGGTTTAGATATAGGTACAATATTTGAAATCCATTCATCATAATTGATGGACCTAATGAATCCTACATCTAACAATTTTTTCAGCTCAACTTTTACCATCAATGTGATGTGGGGATGCATTTTTCTTAGTTTTTTCTTTACTAGTTTGATTCCGGATGGTAGAGATAGATGATGCATCAGAAGATTTGGATCAAGCCTTGGAATATCAGAGTAAGACCAAGCAAATTTTATGTCTCTCTTCAAAGAATTTGGTGAATTTGGGCTTCTCTAGTTCTGTCATAGATGCTGCCAGATGTAGAATTTTTGTCTTTTTTGTTGTGCCAATATTGATTGACTGTGTAGGTTCCACCAAAACTGATGATCTTTCATGAAATTTTTTTGGAATGGTGTCAAATCTTCCATCCTTCGGTGTCTTAGAGTGATTTTCACCATCAGATACATTCTTTATTTTTATTTTTTAAAGATCTAATGCTGCCATTGAATGGTTTTCACCATTAGCTCTATTGCTCCTATTTTCAATTTTGCAACTGAAAGATTTGACACCTTCCTAACCTGGAGCACCGTTATGAGTTTTATGATTAGTACTTATGTCAAGTTCGTCACAACAAAGGAAATTTATGATAACATCATCGTTCTCAAAGATAGGAATGCTGATAGGTTCAATTGGTTCCCAGTCGATAAGTTCAGGATGCATTAATGGTAAGATGTCATCGGATTGGTTAAGGTCAATGCCAGTAAAGGTTCTAATAGCAATGTTGTCAAAATTTTTAGTAGTAATGTCAAGGTCTATGATAGTACTCTCCTCCAAGTCATCTATCTCACTCAATATTTTTCCATCCTCACTTGAGACATCGATATTTTGTGATCCAAATACAAGGGGTCTAGTCCCTGAGCTTTGTCCCTCCTCACGTATGGGTGCATTCTCTTTTATGAAATCAATTTGTATGTCTCTGCATGATGTTTTTTTATAAAGAATCCCACTCATACTCATTAGAATTTTTCTCAGAACTATCTCATATTTGAAGGATTATTTCTACAACTCTATGAGTGTTTTCTTCTTTTATTTCCCCTGTATAACCTAGTCCTATTTTTTCTTTTGGCTGAAATGTGAGAGGTTGGATGGGTTCCACAATGCCTTATTTTCTTTTACCAATAGGTCCTTTTCCTTCATACCCTATTTCTTCTAAGATAGATTTTCCTTTTCCATAGTGATCTATTTTTATGCTTATATTTGTTGATGTTGATGCTTCTTTGTCTTTGTAGAGCCAATTGAGAATGGCCTTGTCTTCTGATTCATCTTCTAGAGTACCTACTTTTACAAACCTTTCATCTAGAACTGTGGTAGGTTGTGATGATTGTTTTTTTTTTTGTTGAGGGTTGTCCATATAATTTTGGAGATGGCAACAATTGTGAAAGACATAGAGATTTCTCAATGGAATATTCTCCCAAGCCCTTTTCTTTTAACTAGATCTTGTCTTTGAACTACTATGATATAATATTCAGTGGACCTTCATTTCTTGATGAAGTTGGGTTAGCAGTTGTTTCCTTTTATTGGTCCTTTTTCTCAACCCATTTGGATATAAAATTTAGTTGTTTTTCACCATTGGATGAACTAGAAGTGTTTGCTTCTTTGTTATGGGGCACCAAAGTGTCTTGAGTTGCTTTAAGCATGTTACAGGTCTGGGGATTATTGTAGTCAACTGAAATAGTGACTTCGTGTCCATTGACAAGAAATTTTAAACACTAATGATAGGTTGAAGGTACTACCTACATTTCATGAATCCATGGATGTCCCAAGAGTATACTATATGTTAGCTCCTTGTCTAACACTTGGAAAACTATATTCTTGACAATTGGTAACACAATCAACCCCTTGGAAGATCTCTCTTCTTCATCATAGGCTTTTATTGTGATCTTTCTTCTTGCATTAATAGCATTATCAGAATAACCTAGTGCACAAATCAGTTTTAAAGTACAAATGTTTAATCCAACTCCACCATCTATTAAGACACGTTTGACACGGTGTTTATGGATTAAAACTTCTATATGAAGGGCCGCATTGTGTGGATGATTAAGTGACACATCATATTTTTCAGAGAATGACATACAATGAGGCATGGTCAAATGTCCCACCATAGCTTGAAATTGACAGACATCCAGATTATTGGGTACCATTGTGTCCACAAGAGCCTGTTCTAAAACCTCCTTATGTGATGGTGAAATTTTAAGGAGTTCCAGTATGGATATCTGTGTTGGTATCTTTTGTAGTTGATCGACTATGCTATATTGATTTGAAGGGGGAGTAGTGGTTTTAGGTGCAACTCCTTTAGTATCACTTTGGATTTCCCCCTCATCGTTACATTGACTGGTTGATAGTCTTGTCTTTCCCTAATTTTTATGACATTGATTTGGTTGTCAAATGTGTTTATGTTTGGGATTATGTTCAGGGATACGATGTCATTGATGCTAATGTTATTTGTTTGATTATCAATGATATTATTTGTCTCAACCTCAGAAATGCAATGAATGGTGTTGTCATAAATGTAGTTTACACTTTTTCCTTTACTATTTGAAGAAGACTCTCCCTTTTCATAATTGTGTAAAGGATTTGTAAATGTACTATGATCGTTGTTTGTTTGAGGTCCTTCAAAAAATACCTTCTTGTTGTTAATCAAATCTTGTATCATATGCTTTAATTGCATACAATCATTCATTTTATGTCCTTTATTTTTATGAAAGTTACAATAGTCAACATCATTCCACCAATATGGTTATAATTTTGGCTCCCAATTTCTCGCTTCTAGTAGGGTAATAAGTCTATTTGCAACAAGCTCTCTCATTGCTGATTCCAATGTTTGTCCCAATGGTGTAAATCTTCTTTGATTGGATTTTCTTTGATATGATGGTTGTCGAAATTCTCCATTGTTTGGATTGTTGTTTTGAGTGGTTCCTTGATTGATGTTTTGGTTTTCATTTTGATTATTCTTTACAGTCATTGCCATTAAATTGAATGTTGGTTTTGCATTTTGTGTGTCAGTTGTAGCATCATTGTTTCTAGTATTTCTATTTTTTTGCCAAAATTTAGGTTTATCATTGTTGCCATAGTGATTTGAGGAATTAGTATTGTTTAATCCTTCATTGTAATGTTTAATCACTCCTATTTTGACCAATGCTTCTTCGATTTTAAGCCCATTCTCAATCACTTTTTCAAATGTCGGGGGACATTGTAGTCCAAGGCTATAGCTCATTTCATCAGTTAAGTTGTCAATAAATAATTCCATCTTTTCCTCTTCAGGTATAGAACAGGGATATCTAGCAAACATATTTTTCCAATGTTGTAGAAATGATAGGAATGTCTCACCCTTCTTTTGTTTCATGTTGTAAAGGTATTTTATGGTTACTTCATGTTGAATATTGAAGGAGAATTGTGAGATAAATTTGTTGACTAGTTCTTCAAAGGATCGAATCCCTGGTTGTAATTTAGAGAACCATTCCATACAGTGACTTCCTAAGCTCCTTGGAAATAACCTTATTAGGTAAGTATCCTCTTGTGCAAACTCTAAACTCATTTTTTTGAATTCCCTCACATGGTCAATTGGATTTGTTTTACCATTGTACTTGTCATATTTGGGGAATTCACAATGTCTAGGAAATGGTATCATGTCCACACTTGGATTGAAAGGATAAGGAAAAATCTCATGTAATGAGTACTTCTTTGTTAGGAAATTTTGATAATCACGGAGAAACTTCCAAGAATAGTAGTGCCTTTGGGAACTTTTAATTTCTTAAACTTCCTCAAATACATGTACAACTGTGCCACAAAGTGGAATTAGACATAGTGAATTAGACACAGTGCATTTCCACATTAACCCTTATGAGAGAAGCACATGTAAATCGAGTTTCAACAACAAACATTAACAGATTCTAACCAAGAACATGGAACATAAAAGATGAGACATAACACATAGATTTACATGGGGAAATCCCTTTTGGGTTAAAAACCCCACAATCCAAAAGCCTAAATCACCATTGTATTATTCATGCAACATAACAGTTACAAATACAACTCAAGCACTAAGCTTTTACAAAGATTACATCATGTTTCATTCTGGAGACAAGCTGGCATCATAACCCCTTATACGATCTTGACACTATTACAATACCCTCTTTTAGTATACAGTGTAGATCCTAATCTTCCTCACTCCTGCTCCATCCCTCTACTCTCTCTCTCCCAGCTCAGCCTCATGGCCTTGGCCTTATCAGCTAGCCTCATGGCCTTAGCCTTATTAGCCAGCCTCACAGTCTCGGCCTTACCAGCCAGCCTCACAGCCTTGGCCTTACAAGCCAACCTCATGACCTTGGCCTTACCAACTAGCCTCACAACCTCATCCCTTTGTCTTTTCCAAACCACTTCAGGATGCCATACATGGAAAACATATCAATTCAGTTTCCAAGAATCTACTATCCAAAACCGATTTAGTTCTCTCAACTGCCAAGAAGCTCAACCGTCGACATTATCCCACAATGGCACGGAATATTAACAGTCATTAGTTTATAAAAAAAAGCCCGAAGACTTTAGCTATCCACAAGTTATCCCTTTTGATTACCAACTCACTCATACACCTGCAGTCAAATCAACGATCGACATGGCCCCACCAAAGTGAACACCTGTCAGTGCATTGCTAAAAAAGATAACTTCATAACCACCGCAAACAAGTTATGAATTTACCAATCCCCATGACAAGTTGATACCATTGTCACCCAGTTAGAGAAAACACAAACTTCATAACTCTGCAACAAGGTTCTTAAGTTACCATAATCACCGATGTCGCGA
This sequence comes from Sequoia sempervirens, assembly GCA_007258455.2. NCBI lineage: Eukaryota > Viridiplantae > Streptophyta > Pinopsida > Cupressales > Cupressaceae > Sequoia > Sequoia sempervirens. The sequence continues at coordinate 124,105,006 of VDFB02271358.1, forward strand.
CAAGAAAGGAGGTCACCTAGTGGGGAAGTTACGTAACCTCCAAACTCTGTGACAAGGTTACAAAGTTACAAAAACTAGCAATGCCGTGACAACAAAGGATGTTGGCCAATCAAGAAGTTTCAGAAACCAGCGATGCTGCAACAACAAAGGAGGTCAGCCAATCAGGAAGTTACAGAACTTCCAACCACCGCGACAAGGTTATAGAAACTACTGATGCCACAACAACAAAGGAGGTTGTCCAATTAGGAAGTTATGGAACTTCCAAACACCATGACAAGGTTACAAAAACCATTGATGCCATGACAATGAAGGAGATCGGCCAATCAGGAAGAGATACAAGCCATCAAGTAGAGGAAAAATTTCCAACAATCTCCCACTTGATGAAGACTTACTGGCTTCCTCCAAAGCACTCAGGAACTACTGAGATTACAATGACACCACCAGTTCAGACCCTATTATGTTCAAGTCTCTGATTAATAGCATTTAGGACACCCAATCAACAAGTTTCCATAGATAACAGTCTACTAGACAATCTAGAACAAAACCAAATATCCAACTACAACTAACTGTCCAACATTGCAACCAATCACAACCTTCCATGAAACGACATAGATCTCAAACATGCTCTCATGCTCCATCAAGAATTCTACAACATCTAAGATGTCCACCATTCAGGCAACAATCCCTATCATCTTCCAACATGCCACCTATGGAAGAAAGGTAGCACCAATCCAACGAACACAAGAAAAAGATCCCAGTGATATCAACAACAAGATACTGCCACCACTCTAGAAAATAAGATAAAAAAATTAGCTAGAACAACAATCAATCTGACTGCTTCCATCCAACTGATAAACCCACATGACTAAAAATATCACCCACAACAAGTGCTAGAACATCCAATCATCCATACCTTAAAGGTATCAAATATTAGTAAACTTATGCCACCAACATAACCAACCCATGTACTCTAAAAGAAGGCTCCATGTTCCAACCAGTCGAAGAAGATAAAACACATTCAAGAGCTCCCACTGCATGGGTAACGCCAAATCTGAAAGATCAAAGGCATAATAGGTCTACCAATAATAGCACATAGAAAATGTAACCATGTAGTGCCAAGGAATTATCCACAATGATATGCACAACTTGCAACCAACTGCTACATGAATCATTTCTCTCAACAGTCTTCTAGAGCTCTTCCAAGTTCTCCACACCTAATAGAAGAAAGAGATTAAGAACCTCCATGTCATCACCCAAGAACATGAGTGAAAACACATGAACACAAGAAAGTGATCACTACAGCTCTGACCAAACCTCCAAGAAGACTATCAAGACCAAAAAGAGCACCCCTGCACATCATAAGCCTATATAAAATCCTCCTAAATACACCTCTAAAGGCCAACTGTGTCAAGTATGATCTCCTTCACATCCCAAAGAAACAACCATAACAACACCCAATCGTTCAATCACTAATGTAATGTGAAACAAAACATCCAGGAAGACTACCAAGACCAAAAAGAGCACCCCTGCACATCATAAGCCTGTAGAAAATCCTCCTACATACACCTCTAAAGGCCAACTTTGTCAAGTATGATCTCCTTCACATCCCAAAGAAACAACCATAACAACACCCAATTGTTCGATCACCAAGATAAAACTTAACATATGTAACATGTAACCAAACATGGATGTAAGCCTCTTAAAGAAGATCAAACAACCTCATTTCCCATCTTAGGAAATCAACCCATATAACTATCTCCTACTAGTTCTTATCAATAAATGATATAACACAAAAGCTCAAGGAGATGTCCACCTTCCACTATGAATCCTCTAGAACTATTTAACAATTCAAGATCCATATCATGAAAGAAAGCATAAAAACACCTAAAAGATATAATGGGCGGATACCTCTCAGATAAACTACCGAGTAGACCAAGAGTGGGAAAAGAGAATGCTCCTCCAAGATATACAAGCCACCATGACTCATCCAAGATCAATCTCCTCATTGGTATCTGTTGAAATCATGTCCAACCAAGGTGTAGGCTACTCATAATTTCAACTGTAATCAATACCTTTCTCATCTCAAAAGAGTTATAGCCTCACCTTCTTCTCCATGTATCCATGAGCACCTGCAAATGATCATCCCATGTTGAACTCCAAACTGCATTACTGCACTTAACATGAATTTCTCAAGCATATAACCAATGTACTCAAAACAAAGAGAAACTCCAGACCACTATCAGAGCTCCACACATCTAAAACATGAACTTATCATGACACCATGATCTACACATCCCCCTTAGAAGATACCATTCTCTCAGTGACTTCACCATGGTCTCAAGTGCCATGCACAATGTCAAAACTTGAGTCCATTAGCAAGAGTATACCATGACATAAAGAAAACACACTCAAAACCAACATCACCTGTCAAGCACCACCAACACCTTAGCCAAAGAATCTAGTTGTCCTCCATGGTTCAAGATGTTACACATCCTCAAATAGTGTCCATGTAAATGTGAAAGAACCCTTCTGTAGCAATAGGATCTAAGGACTCCTCCTAGTAACATCTACAACACTAAAGAAAAAGTATTCACCATGAAGTGATGAATCCACAGTCATTGCTAAAGCTCCCACTGGACTGTGACAACCGAGCTTCTCAAGCATCATGACCCAACATCTGCTAATCTGAAAATCCTTCAAGTTCACACAACAACATGTCCATCAAGTGGCACCAAGATCTCCAAAACGAGCAGAGATTATCATCACTGTCAAAAGCTTACACAAAGCAGTGTGTCCAAGATATCCATGACATCATGATACAAATGCTATAGGTCCCTATGACTAACTATTCAGGTACTTGGCACCATCCATCTTCTCATCCCAAAGTAACCACACCAATGCATAAGTGACCACAGACAAGGCTAGCTAACAGATCTGCACCAACATTGCATCAACCTTGTGGATATAGACAGTCCACATCCGAGTTATCTCACTGTAGCCAATGGGTAGCTAAACCACCAACCACATAACTCAAAGATCAATTTCACATAACGTGCAAACCCATCATCACATTAGTAATCATAAACCAAGATATCAAAGAAGATAACCATGTAGACACCAAGACTCCAACACCAAATCATACTCCAACACCAGATCATGACCAGATCCAATTTTCCAAACATGTCCACAATGAGCACCATAGTCTAGGAATGCATCAAGAAATCATCAATTTTTATTGACCATGTAAAACCTGCAAAAAATCATAGAACATGCAAGTACAACACACCCTTAAAAGGAACAACAATTCAGAAACTCTAGGCCTATTTCAAACCAACTCCAAAACCACCAATATGCACATGCATCTGAGAAAGAGATAGGCTATTTCAGAAGCTTTCAAATCATTCAATAATTAACTCCATAGCCTTCATGCATTCAAGGTTAACAAAAAATAATGCCTTCCAACACCAGGAAACACCACCCAACATAAGAACTCTCTTCCATGGCTGAGAAATGACCCAAGCTTCTCCAAATCACCAAGCAGCCTCTCACACATACACCCAATATGAAAGCTTTGCTGCAACACAACCACGAAGAAAAGAAAAATTCCACCTCATACATTAAGGTCATACCGCTCCCAACTAGGAGACATAGATCACATCAATTCAACATGACCAACTCATTTTTCTCCATCTTCACCATCCTTCAAGCTGCATGTTGTCTTTGAATACCACAAGACTTCCACTCAACAAAGGATCAATACATCAGTTGATTCCTCCATATTTCCTCAAGCCTGTCTGACTAAGAAATCTTCACAGGAGAAACACCCAGAATTGACAACCAAAAGAAGACTTTGATACCACTTGTTAGGAAATTTTGATCATCTCGGAGAAACCTCCAAGAATAGTAGTGCCTTCGGGAACTTTTATTTTCTTAAACTTCCTGAAAGACACATACAATTGTGCCACAAAGTGGAATCAGACACAATGCATTTCCACATTAACCCTTCTGAGAGAAGCACATGTAAATCCAGTTTCAACAACAAACATTAATAGATTCTAACCAAGAACATGGAACATGAAAGATGAGACAAAACACATAGATTTACGTGGGGAAAAACCTTTCGGGTAAAAAAACCCCACTCCAAAAGCCCAAATCACCATTATATTATTCATGCAACATAACAGTTACAAATACAACTCAAGCACTAAGCTTTTACAAAGATTACATCATGCTTCATTCTAGAGACAAATTGGTAGCATAACCCCTTATACGATCTTCACACTGTTACAATACCCTCTTTCAGTATATAATGTAGATCCTAATCTTCCTCACTCTTGCTCCAACCCTCATCTCTCTCTCTCCCAGCTCAGCCTCATGGCCTTGGCCTTATCATCTAGCCTCATGGCCTCGGCCTTATTAGCTAAGCTCATGGCCTCGGCCTTACCAACCAGCCTCACGGTCTCAGCCCTTCGACTTTTCCAACCCACTTTAGGATGCCATGCATGGAAAACATATCAATTCGGTTTCCAAGAATCTATTGTCCAAAATTGATTTAGTTCGCTCAACCACCAAGGAGCTCAACCATCGACATTATCCCACAATGGCACAAAATATTAATAGTCATTAGTTTATAAACAAAATCCCAAAGACTTTAGGTATCCATGAGTTAGCCCTTTTGATTACCAACTCACTCATACACCTGTGGTCAAATCAACCATCGGCATGGCCCCACCAAAGTGAACACCTATCGGTGCATCGCTAAAAAAGATAACTTCATAACCACTGCAAACAAGTTATGGATTTATCGATCCTCGCGACAAGTCAATACCACTTTCACCTAGTCGGAGAAAACAAAAACTTCATAACTCTGTAACAAGGTTCTTAAGTTACCATAACCACCGATGTCATGACAAAAAAGGAGGTTTCCCAATGGGGAAGTTATGTAACCTCCAAACTCTGCAATGAGGTTATGAAGTTATGGAAACCAACAATGCCATGACAACAAAGGAGGTCGGCCAATCAGGAAGTTATGGAAACCAGCGATGCCGCAACAACAAAGGAGGTTGGCTAATCAAGAAGTTACAAAACTTCCAACCACCATGACAAGGTTACAGAAACCACTGATGCCATGAAAACAAAGGAGGTTGGCCAATTAGAAAGTTACGGAACTTCCAAACACCACAACAATTTACAGAAACCACCGAAGCAACGACAATGAAGGAGATCGGCCAATCAAGAAGAGATACAAGCCAACAAGTAGAGGCACAATTTCCAACACTCTTTATGGTTCCTTTTTGCATATCTTGAAGTTTTTGTTGAAGATTTTGCATTTGACATGTTAAGATAACCACTTGATCTGTGTTTTGCGTGTTGTGTGGTTCAGTTTCAGCTACTTTAGGTGTTTCTTTCAGTCAATTGATGTCAAAGTCTTTTGGAAGTTTGGCACCTAGCTCAGCTAGCATCGGAAGATATTTTTCCATATCCTATTATAAAACCTTTTCCATGAATTTGTGGAAATTTGGATCTTGTTGTGCTATTTGAACATCCTCTTGGGTTATTCATTTCCATCATTTTGGTGGAATCTGTGAAAGGGTTTTTCGTGAGCCATTATATTTGATGTTTCAATTTCCTTTTCTCTAAGTTTTTGTCTTTGTAACCTTGTCAAAATTGGCATACAAGTATTTTCTATTCTCACTAAACTTTTGATCTTTTATGTTTGGATGAGTTTCAATGGATTTTAACAAAGTCAAATAGAATGATATATTCTATTGATGAGACGAACTTAAAATTTTTATTATTGTGTTTCATTTCATGATTGTAGGATGAAAAAATCTTGATGATGAAACTTAACCTAATAACCAAGATTTGTGTTTGATAATTGGACACTTTAAAGTTTCAAGATCTAGGTTTAACTTAAAAAGAATTTTGACTTGTAAGATACTATTTGTTTCAGGTTTAAGACACTGTCTGGCCTATGAAAATGTTTTTGTCTTGATAAAAACCTGAGTTTCTAATTTCAATAGTTTAACAGATATTTTTTATAGCTCTATGTTTTCTTGTTCTGTGGATGCACTATTACAGAGTGCAAAAGTGCTAAAACAGACTGTGGATGCGCTAAAAGATACAAATGTGCTATCAGGTAGGGTAAATGTGCTAAAACAGAATGTAAATGCGCCAAAATATCTGGTAATTTTTGACAATGATGAATTTTGATGACAGACTATAGATGCACTATAAGATTTGTTAGATGCGCTAAAACAAACTGTAAATGCGCTATTTGAATTGTGGATGCACTAAAAGACAGGATAGATGCGCTAAAATAGACTGTGTAAGCACTATTTTGGGACTCCACAGTGTTGTTTGATTTTCTTCTCAATAAAGGGGCTGATTTTTGGGTGTAATTTTCCGAATTTGAGGTATATTTGACCGGATATCTTTGCTGGTAAATCTCTGATTTTTTATGACAAGCCTAATGTTTCCAAGGTTTTTTTTTTCTATTGTAAGAATTGATTTGGCCTATTGGAATATTGTATTGTTGGTTGTAAGATGAAAGACTGATGAATGGGTCGACTATGATTATGTTTTTGTGAAAGAGCTCTTTGTTGAAAATAAGCTTGTGAACATAAAGGCTCTAAGGAAAAATCATTAGTATATCCTCTAGCAAATTAGTGGTACCTATGGATAAAAGTTCGATGCTCAAGCAAGATCTTTCTACTTTGATATTAGAAGCATCTCTTTTCCAAAAGTTTCTTGTAACTATGTTGCTTCTTTTGTTTCTTGACTCTTTTTGTGAGGGATTTCTTGACAAATGTTGTTAATTTCCAATCCCTAATCATAAAATTTTTTAGGTTGACTTGTCAAATCTTTTGTGTTTTTCAAGATGATCTTTATTTGATTTAATGATTTGAAAACATAGCAAGCAATTGTAAAATAGTTTTTTTTAAGTCCAAGAGTCTAAACAATAAGCGTATGTTCAAGAATCAAATATGATCCTTCTTAATTTCCAATGGTTTTGACAAAGAATGCACTTTAGACAGACTCACTCTTAAGGTCAAAAAGGTCATCGTTATTCTCAACAACCCACATCTTAAAATTGCATCGTCTCACATAGTCGTATCACCCCCTAGAGGGCACCCGTGTTTTTTTATTTTCCAGGTGTGTACTCAAAGTTATATTTCTCGATCCCTTGAGCAAGCGATCCTTGGAAATTATATGGTGAGTGTCTTGGGGGTAGATTCTTCCCTCCCCTTGCACCGTGAGTATTAAAATGTTTGGTTACTAACATAGCTGGATTCTACACTATGGTTCGTAGATAGGGTTTCCGTTCGGAGCGGCAAATGATAAACTCCCTCAATAGACTTCCCAATCTTTAGAACAAATATTTTGGGGATGGTTATCTTTCACACTTCTAGTAAATGTGGGTTTCCTCAAATTCAGTTTTGTTTTATAGTGGGTTGGAAAACCTGGCTTTGGTTGTTCCCACTCAGGTCGTTCCCGTAGGGTGAGTACTTTTTCCCACTATGATAGGCCTTCTAAAGGATTTAACAAAGCATAAAGTGCATGAAATTAAAAGATGAGTCTGGCATTTTGATCACCCAGTTAAGGGGAGAGCATAGGCCTATCACCGCAGAATCATAGTAATCAAGTGTTCATTTTTAAAGCCCAAGTGACAATTTTCTACTGTACATGAAGATATTGCTTCACAAAAGACATGATGTCAATTTTAACCGAAATAGAAAATGTATGATGACTACCCTAGGATTGGTTCATTTTAGTCCAAATACATTGATGAGATTACTGGTCGTGGTCATGTCGGATCTAGACAAAAAATTACAAATGCGCTATAACAAAGGTCATAAGCGCCACTTGGTTGATCATATGCGCTACAGAAATTATTAGAAGTGCTGCAAATTTTTTTGGATGCGCTAAAACAGGGTTGAACATGGAACAACCAACTGTGCTAGGAGCTTTTGGTCGATGTGCTGAAATAGTCTTCAGAAGCGATATAGTTTTTGGTGGATGAGTTAAAACAGTCAGAAAAAGTGCTATAGTTTTTGGTGGATGTGCTGCAAAATCTTTCGGTCGTGCTAAAAGAAACACACCGGAATCCTGTACGAACACTTTTCAGAAAAAAATGTTAAAACATGGGGTTAGGGCCCCACGATGGGCACCAAAATGTAAGTGTGGGATAAGTAATGAGTAAAATAACAAACAACACTTCTTAATAAGACATTATATCAAATATTCAACAATTAAACTAATTTAAAGCAAGAATCTATTGAAAGCGTCATATTGTTCTCTATCTCTAAAGATTTATTAAGTCATTGGGCTCTCAAATTTTGTAAGCACTCCGACTGTTAAAATGCCAATCTAGATAATGAGATACTAGTAAATGCAATAATCTAATCATGTATGGTGATTTCTAGATGATATGATGAAGCTACTGTAATCTATGCTGACATGAATATGATAAAAAAGAAGCTACAGTGATCTACAATGCAACTATGATATTGATTTTATACTATGATTGCTATTGCTAAATGATATTTCTATTGCTAAGATTCTTGATTGCTTGATTTCTATTCCTACAGAGTAAGTTTTCACAAAGTTGGGATTCATTTCCTGCTTCAGAAGGTTGTATATATAGATTTCCCGGTAGCATCCTGTGATGTGGCAGCACAACAAAGGCCTAGATTTGATCTGGAGGATTGAATGGTGAGAGATGAAGAAGCTTGAGTTGATCATGGAGATTGTTCCTCTCGAGAAAAACATCTTGCCAAAGGATTGGAAGAATTAGAGGAAAGAAATTGAAGAGGATTTCCTATAAGTTTGTCTCCAATTTGTCTCCACAGCTTTCCCGTGAATGCCAGTTGAATTAAATTAGATGTTTTATATCTAATTTGGTAGGTAAAATATGATGAGTTGTAGAAATATGAATATATTTGAATATTTAAATTTATTCAAATTTAGGAAGAAATAATAATTATTAATAAACAATTTTTTTTTGATATTGTTTATTTAATCAAAGAGAGATAAATGATAATTAAATAAAAACTATTGAAGTTTGATTATTTAATTAAGATAGAATAATCAAAAGAATATAGATGTAAACTAAATAAATATTTCTATTTATTTAATAGTAGAAGAATTTGATAATAATAATTAAATAAAACAAAGTGAAATTCGTTTATTTAATTAAGAAGAAATAAAAGAATAAAGATTGAAGAATTTAGAAGATGAACTATATAAATAAATATTTCTATTTATTTAATAGTAGAAGAATTAAAGGTTAATTAATCAAATAAATTGCATTTAATTAATTAGATTATCTCATTTTTAGGTGTATACACACATCACTTCAAAGAGGAAAAAAAATGTATACACCTAAAAATGGTCTAGATAATCTAATTAATTAAATACGATTTATTTGATTAATTAACCTTTAATTCATCTACTTATAAATAAATAGAACTATTTATTTATATAGTTCATATTTAATTCTTCTATCTTTCTTATATTATTTCCTCTTAATTAAATAAACAAATTTAATACTTTGTTTTATTTAATTATTATTATCGAATTCTTCTATAATTATCTTCCATCTTAATCACATCATTTCATCTAAATTAAATAAACAAGTTTCATACTTTGTTTTATTTAATTATCATATTTCTTCCATATTTATTTAATAAACATAGACTTCTATAGTTTATTTTATTAAATTAAATATATTTTTTTCCAAAATTGAATAAATCTAAATTTTCAATTGAAATATTTCTATAGCTAATCATATCCACCTACCAAATTAGATATGAAATGTCTAATTTAATTCATCTCAACCTTCACGGGAAAATTTGGAGACAAATTGGAGACAAATTTGTAGGAAAACTTCTTCATCTTCTTCCATTGATTCTTCCTATCCTCTGGCTGAATGTTTTTGTGAGGAGGAACAATCTCCATAATCAACTCAGGATTCTTCATCCTTCACCGTTCAATTCTTCAGATCAAATCCAGAACTTTGCTTTGCTACCCCTTCACAAATGTGCTGCCGAGAATCTATAAATACAACCTCTGTCTATAGGAAAAGGATCCCAACTTTGTGCAAACTTACTCTGCAGAAATACATTTACAACTTTTGAGCAATTTGGAATCTAGCAATTTAGAATCATTTCAATCATTTAGTTTATAATCATGTCTTTCATTATAGATTGCATCTTAATATAGCTTTCAGTATCATATCACAACATATAGCTTTCATTTATCATCCATCAAAATCATAGCTTTTACATCATATAACTTGCATATCATTTAGTTCAATCATATAGCTTATCATTCTCATTCTCTAGATTGGAATTTTAACAGTCACAGTTCTTACACAATTTGAGAGTCTTGTGATTTAATAAATCTTTGGAGATAGAAAGAAATATGATGTTTCAATATATTTCTTGTTTTTATTAGATTAATCATTGTTTAAATCTATTGATGTAATGTCTTATTGATTGTGTTGATTATCATTTTACTCACACAGTAAGTATAAATGTATGTTTCCCTTTAAATGTTTAGTTGTGGTAATATTGGTCATTATGCTTCAAGATTTTGGAATAGAGTTGTATATAAAAAGAACAAGGATCATAAAGATAAGGATAGAAAGGATAAGAAATATAAGAAGTTGTATTATGTTAAAGAAGAAGCTGGAATCTCAGATGATGAATTTGATTATGGGGGTGATGATAGTGAATGATTGTTTTTAGCTTTGGAGAGTAAATTTGTATCTGCTAACCCTGGAAAATGTGCAAGAGAGAATGCTTTGGAGAACAAAAAGAATGAGATGGAAGGTACTTTAGTTACTGCATTTCATGCTAGACAAGATGAAGACTACTAGGTGATTGAAAATGGATGCTCTAATCATATGATTAGAGATAAAAGTAAGTTCACTAAACTTGAAAAGTATGATGGTGGTTTGGTCATGTTTTGTGATGATTTAGGAGTGAAGATTGTAGGAAACGGTTCTATTAGTTTTGATGGAATTTACAACACTGATAATGTATATTATGTAAAGGGTTTGAGGCATAACCTTTTGAGTTTAGGAAAAATGTGTAGCACTAGTTTTAAGCTTGTACTTCAGAATAATACCTGCGAAATCAGAAAAGGATTCAAAGATATTGTTGCTACTGGAAGGAGAACTCATGGAAACATCTATCAGCTTAAGGGAATTGATGGTCAATGCCTTGTATCTCAACTCAATGAAAGTTGGTTGTGGCACCAGAGGATGGGACATGTAAATTTTGATAATCTAGTCAGGACCAGTTTAAGAGATGTAGTCTAAGGTTTTCCTAGAATCACAAAGCCTGCTAATAATATTGTAGAAGTTGTTAGTTGGGGAAACAAACAAGATGCAGTTTTAAGGGAAAAGAGCACTCTACTATCAAAATGTTGGAATTAATTCATACTAACCTCTGTGGTCTGACTAGAACTAGAAGTCTAAATGGTGATAAGTATTTCATGCTCCTTATTGATGATTATAATTGAATGACATGGGTTGCTTTTCTTAGAGAAAAGACTTGGGCTTTGGATAGATTTAAAGTGTTCAAAGCAAGAGTGGAAAATGAGCTGAACCTGAGAATCAAATGTTTGATATTTGATAGAGGTGGAGAATTCACTTCTAGTGAATTTAATACATTTTGTGAGCAGCATGGCATACAAAGACAATTCTCTTCTCCGAGAACCCCTCAGTAGAATGGGGTAGTTGAGAGGAAAAACTAGGAATATAGGAAGCTGCAAGAACCATGATGAAAGAATAAAATGTACCGTATGTGTACTGTAGAGAGACAATACACATTGTTGTTTATGTTCTTAATAGAGTTTAGATTAGAGGCAACAACACAAAGAATCATTTTGAGTTATGGACTGGTAAGACTCCTATTGTGAAGTACTTTAAGGTATTTGGAAGAAAATGTTACATTAAAAGAGATGATGAAAATCTTGGAAAGTTTGATGCTAGATGTGATGAAGGAATTTTTCTTGGATACTCAACTACTAGCAAAGCATATAGATGCTTCAATAAAATATTGAGGAAGATTGTTGAAAGTGCTAATGTGAAAGTTCACGAGGACATGCACAAACCTATTGAGATAAGTGAAGTTGAACTTGATGATCTTATCCGTGGACAAGTACCTGAAGAGAATAAGGAGAAGGAAGAAGAAGAAGAACAGGTTGAAGAAGAAGAAGAAATCTTGAAACCTGTTGTTAAGACTCCTAAGTATCTGCAAAAGAATCATCTGGAGGAACAGATAATTGGAGATAAGAGTGAAGGTGTGAAGACAAGAAGTAAAGTAGCAGCTGAGGTAAATCTGTGTTTACTTTCTAAAATAGAACCTAAATCTGTGTGTGAAGCATGTGAAGATGAGAGTTGGTTCAAAGCTATGAAAGAAGAGTTGCAGCAAATAGAAAAGAATTAGACATGGGAATTAGTCCCTAGACCCGTGAATAAGAATGTAATTGGTTCAAAATGGGTGTTCCAGAATAAATTGAATGAAAATGGTGAAGTTATAAGAAATAAGGAAAGACTTGTATGCAAGGGATACTCACAAGTTGGAGGCATAGACTTTGAAGAAACATCTCCCCTTGTGGCTAGAATGGAAGGTATTAGGATGTTTCTGGCATTTTCTACCCTCAAGGATTTCAAAGCATATCAAATGGATGTTAAATCAACATTTTTGAATGGTGAATTGGAGGAAGAGGTGTATATGGAACAACCTGAAGGATTTCAGTTATCTAACAAACCAGATATGGTTTGTAAGTTAGAGAAGGCATTGTATGGACTAAAGAAAACTCTAAGAGCTTGGTATGCAAGATTGGATAGACACTTGACAAAGAAAGGTTTCAACAAAGGCTTTGCTGAAAACAATTTTTAATTCAAAGTGCAAGGTAAAAAAATGTTGATAGTAGTAGTATATGTTGATGATATCATCTTTGGTGGAAATGAAGGCATGTGAAAAATATTTGCAGAAGAAATGCAAAAAGAATTTGAAATGTCCATGATTGGTGAGTTGAATTTATTTCTTGGTCTTCAAGTAAATCAAATTGATAAGGGGATATTCATTTCAAAATCTAAGTATGTAAAAGAACTGTTAAAGAAGGTTGGAATGGATGACTCCAAACCAGTTAGTACTCCTATGGTAAACAGATGTAAGCTGATCAAAGATGATGAATCTGCTAAGACTGATCGAAGCAAATACAAATATTTGATTGGTGGGCTATTGTATCATAATACTACCAAACCAGATATTATGTATGCAGTATGCTTAGTTACCATATTTCAAGCAGATCCTAAAGAGGCATATGTTACAGCTGTAAAGAGAATATTTAGATATCTTAAATGTACACCGGATTATGGATTATGGTATCCTAAGGGTGTTGATTTCACCTTGAGTGCTTATAGTGATGGAAATTGGGTTGGTTGTGTGAATGAATAGAAGAGTACCAGTGGAGGTTCTTTCTTTCTTGGAAGAAGATTGGTTTCTTGGTTGAGTAAGAAACAAGACTTGGTTTCATTATCCACTGTAGAGGAAAAATATATTGTTGCAACATCCTACTACACACAAGTTTCATGGATGAAGCAAACTCTGAAAGACATTGGAGTGACATGTGATGAGCCTATTCCTATTTTTTGTGACAACACAAGTGCAATAAACATTTCAAAGAATCCAGTGATGCATTTAAGAACAAAACACATATCTATCAGATATCATTTCCTGAGAGAAAAAGTGTTGGAGAATGAAGTCAGGCTGGAGTATGTGACAAAAAAGGAACAAATTGCAAATATATTTACTAAGGCTCTTCTGAAGGATACTTTTGAGTATCTTAGGGATAGGTTGGTGGCCATTGGCCCCCTGAACTAGGTGCACATGAAGGTGCATCCGTCCAGTGAATTAACATATTCTTCATTTATCTAGATTGATAAATGGGTCTACTCCGCAGGGGGAGTAGATAATTTTTTCATTGTTACAGTATGAGTGTACTCCTAAGGGGGGGTAATTAGCGTTTTTCATCTTTTCCATTGATGTCAAAGGGGGAGATAAAGTCATGTGAAAAATAGTAAACAGAAGAAAATGTGTTCTCCCAGAATATTCTAAAGGTTGTTGTCTTTGATCATTTTTCACATCATGTGTTGCCATCAATGAAAAAGGGGGAGATTGTTACAAGTATGAGCATGTTTGGTAGTGTTGTCATTAATGTTTTCATTGATTTCAACATTGTTCAGTATGTTGTAGATTGTGCATGTATAGTTGAGATGTTGTGAGTACATCAAGCTATCTTTATGATGTTACAGATGTGCTGAATTGATAAGTTTCCAAGTGCTTTTGAGAAAATTAATAAATAGAGAAGTCAAAGTTATGAATGTGTTCAAAATGTTCTCTAGTATGTGTACCACATTTCTCTTGTGTTGATCCTATGCTTGTGCAGATCTGAAGGTTTGCGGATAAGTGATTTGTTGGTGATATCTCCTGATTTGTAGATTTTGGGTTGTTGGAATGTGAAAGTTGTGTTCACCAGTGTGTGAATTGTTCTAGCAGAATTAGTTTCTGTGGATTGGGAGAAATGTTTCTTCTCTGCAGTCCTTCGCTGGTTTTCTTCAAATCTTGTGGATCTGGAATATGTCTTATAATGGTTTTCTCTGGGTTCTGGAAAAAGATGCTTATGGATTGGTGATTTGAAAGTTGAGTTTTAGAGTTGTTGTATGTGTTTGCATAGTCTGGACGGACTAGTGGAAGGTGTTTGGTGTTTGAAGGTTGTTACACTTGTTTCAGATGTATCTAAAGCAGCCTAAGATGTGTTATCATGCATATTGAAGCATGTTGCGTCGTGTGTACGTCATCTTCTTGTTGGAAAGTGTGCATCATGTAGACACTTAAAAATGAACTAGGCCTGCAAGCTCTATTTTTACCACTTTTATCCTAACATAATTATGACGTTTAATTATGTCCTTGGTCCACATTCGACTATTGATTAAATAATTCATAATTGTTCAATTAATTCATGCCCTTTTATTCTTCATGATTATTAAATAAATAAAATTTATTTATTTATTAAATACGTCATTCATTGTCTAAGTCTTCCTCCTAATCAAATAAATTTATTAATCTATTTAATTACTTTATTCATTTAGTCTTCTTGATTATTAAATAAATAATTTTCATTTATTTATTTAATATGTCACTAATTCTCATAATTAAATGAATTTATTAATTTATTTAATTATTGATCATATCCTCTAAATTAAATAATTATCTGTAATTATTTAATTGCCAAATTTAACATTTCCCTCATTTTAAATAAATGAAATTATTTAAAAGGATCTTACATTCCTGACTGTCAGTTCATTTTAGTAAATAATCTGAAAATCGATTATTTATTATCACACAAAATCCATATTTTGAATTAATTTAATTCAAAATGGTAATATTCTTCCAAAAATCAAGCAATCGAGCAGATTCTTGATTTTCCAAATCTGATCTTTAGTTCAACTCTTATTTTCTTGATTTTTCGAATCTCACAAATCAGGCAGTCTTTATCTTCTTGATTTTCAAAAATCTTTATTTTTCTGAATAATTATCTCATTTATTCTCCACCACCGATTCAATCTTCTCAAATGACATCTTGACCACTCATTTAATAATTTTTCCCTAACCCTAATTAGGGATTGTCACATTAAATCTCGTCCTCTAATTTTAGGATTTCACCAACTTTCAATCTCGTCCATCTGTCCAAAATTGCATTTTCTATAAAATGCCAATTTTTCTCACAATTTCAATGACGCTTAGATGCTTAGACATTTAGACATATTCATATACTTGCATTTTTATTAGTGATTTTGGCATAGTTTTCTTAGGGATTAGAGTCATTTCGTCATAAACATAGATATTTGATTTCATTTTAAACAATCCAAATCCTTCAAAGCTTGTGTAGGACTTAGTCTTTGTTTCCAAATTGCTCAAACGTTCGATCTGAGGGCAACCATCAGCAAGTTAGAAGGTTCTATGAAGGTGAATCAAGGAAGCTTCAATGAATGACAAGTATAATCGTTCTTGTTTTTAGTTTCCTTTGTTTTTGATAGCTTATTTGGGTTTTATGCTTTATTGATTTGATAATCTAATAACCTTAGGAAAATAACCCTTAGATACATTGGTGAACTTGACGTTTCTTTTTCTATTTCGTACATTTTTTTGTGTTTTCTATCTTTTTTGTAGGAACAGGTGCAAAACGACGCATTTGAGTTTTCCTGAGCCGCATCTGATGCGTCTGACGCATTCGATAACCTAAACGACACAATCACTCTGAGGTGACGCATTAGCAGTACGGAAAGCCACATTTGATAGAAATGTAACGCATTTTCCTGTCAGAAAGCGACGCATCTACCTGGAGAATTTTTCTTCCCTTTGGCTTTCTAGTTTCTGTCCTTTTATGTTTTCTTTCTATTTTCTATTTTTCTATTATGATCTTTTCTGTTGGGCATTTTTGTTTTCTTTTATAGCATAGGTTTTTTGTGTTATTAATTTGGATTTTTAGCATGAAGCGTTAGCATTTTCGTGGGTCAAAGGCATTTGATGAAACTATTGACATGTTATTTTGCAACTACATTTGTTGAAGATTTATCATTTAAACCATTTGTTTGTGATTTTTAGTTTAGGAATATTTCCATTGGTGCACTAAAATGAACTTTGTTTGCAAGTGTTTGATTGTGTTTGAACAAATGGTAGGTGATTATGCTCTCACCTTGTGAAAACTTGGTAATTAGAAAACCAGACCCATTTTATTTTTTATAAAACCCTGATGCAATAACTGGAGTATCCTCTCCCCTTGCGCAGTAATGTGATCCTAGGTGTAAGAGAAACGATTATTGCCTTTAGAAATTGGGCCTACCTAGGGATTTCATTACCCAAATGCAACTCAAACTGGCAATGAAGCTAAAGCCAAGCTACTCTCGACCGGTATATAAATGTGAATCTTAAGGGAAAACCTAAGATTACAAGTACAGATGTGTCATACGAAAAAAGTTGTACTCCCATAAACCCTATTGAGCTTAACCTCTTTAGGCTGGAGTGCCACCTAATTGGTGATTAATCTCTTGCCCCATGTATGGCCACTCGAATGGGGGTCCTGAATTAAAAAATCTTGTGTAGTAAGCCCAAAACTTTCTATTTGCTAGTACAACACTAGTCAGTGTGAAGCCTTCCACATCTTCACAATCTTTAGTAGAGGTGATCAATCTACCATGGGAGTTTCATGGGGGTTGGAAGCTTGGTTGGCTTGAGAAGAGAGTGCACTGTAAGGGGGAGCCCACGTAGCCAAGCTTCTAGATTCACATGCTACTGGTATGCAGTTGGGGAAACCCATGTGGAGTCTAGCGAATACTGTCATGGCCTAACCTAGGATCGTACTTGTTCTCTTGTGTGTCTGTTTACTTTTCAAAATATTGTGCTTGCCAAGTGTTTGCTGGTTACTCAAACAAAACAAACAACACTCCAACATCTAAAAATAGATAGTCAAACTTTTGGGTTTTTAACCACAACATCATAAAATTAACGTTTTAACATCTTGAGACACATCTGTCAAATCACATTTACTCTATCACACCACATTTTCCAAACTTTGCAACACATTTTCTTTGACAAGCCGCATTTGCTGCTCCAGCACCACATTTTCTTGTCTTAAACCACATTCTCCTTTTGTAAATCTGCATTCAACATACTAAACCGCATTTGACTTTTTTAAAGCCACATTTGCAAAACTGAACCGCATTTTCCATTTCCAGAGCCACATTTGATAGATGCAATGCATTTGCTGCCTGTAATGACACATTTGCCTATCAACAAAGTAAACTCCATTTCAGACTAGAATCTGAGTCCATAAATCTTGGCCTACTGTTAAACATCTTTTTCAAAAGTCTTTGTCAGAAACCAAAATTGAAATTGCTCAAAACGTCCATCATTTGCATTCATTAGCTTGCACTTTAACCATAGGTTTACAATTTCCATATTTTAGTTGCATTTCTTGGCATCATAATCATCATTTTTTCCTTAGGTTTCATTTTGGGTAAACTTTGGATTAGGCCAAATCTCCTCACTTTGCAAATACCATTGTTTTCAAAATTAGGGTATCTTGGGACATATTCCTCTTTTCGGTCATTGTCATTTTTGTGAGAACCTCCAGCTCAACAGTCTAGTTAGGCAAGATCACTCGTCATTTTGACCTCATCATTTAGTCCCTTTAGCAAGTCCTTTTGATAACTTAAATTGAGACCTACATCAATCTTAGAGTGGTTAGACAAACCTTTCTCCAAACATTGTCCAAAGTTAGTCATCATTTCTTAACTTAGACTTTGCATTATCCACCCCTAGTCCTCATTTTGAACCTAGACTTTGCATTAATCACCTTAGTCCTTCATCAGCATTACCATCTCAGCCCTCATTCGACACTTTGGCTTTGACAACCTCATCATTTTGCATCAATCGTTTCCTTAGTCATCACCTTGCATTGCCATCCCTCATTATCAAAAATACAAAAATACAAAAAAAAAAAGGCTAGTATCATCCTTGCATTTCACCATCATTTTCATTACCTCATTTGAGCAATTCCCTTTTATGGTGGAAACTAGACTCCAAAGAAAGAAAATACAAATGGAAAACTTTGGACAAGATTCTAATTCAAATGTCACCAATCCCACTTATGACCCAAATTGGACTTTTGACGACCCATTTAGCAACACAAATACTCAACCTCTCACGACCATACCATCCTCATCAAACAACCCCTTTGAACCATTCTTACATAAGGATGAATACGGAAAAATACTTGAGGAAAACCTAGAGGTAGCAACACAAGATCCAGAGGTGCCCCAATTCATGGAACAAATGGTCCTATATGACAAAGACAGATATTTGGCCATACTCTTAAGTCAAGGAGCTAAGTTACATCGTGGATTCAACATTAACACATTGAGATCAACATCTCCTGACCCTAATGTCCACAACACACATAACATGTCCAATAGTGGTCAACATCCAAACACCACAAGCAATACCTTTTTTGACGCTACCTCACAAAATGTTACAATGACCATGAGTGCTACCTCCAACATTCCCAACAACTTCAATTCAATAAACGCTACATCCATTGGAGGATCACAATTTGTCACAGTGCCCACAATATCCACAACATCGTCACAATCGGTTGGAACCACCTTTGGCTCCTCGACAGTGTGGGCAAGTTATTCCAATCCTCTCTTTACCACTATGGTAAATGTGATGGGGGCATCATCAAGACATACAAATCCTCCATTGACAACTACATCTAGTACCATGAGTACATCTTCGTCATATCCTCTCATTGGTATCTCACAAAATCCTTTGGGTGGAGGTAAACGATGTATCTTTATTCAAGGACAACAAAAAAATGTTAACACATCAACACAATCAAATGCCATCACCTCCCAAGGACAAAATACGACCATTCCCCTTGTACAAACCCAACAATTTGGACAAGGCAGTCAAAACACACAACCTAGGGCATCATTTGCACATCAAAATGTTCATGGTCACTATATTCCCCAAATATCAACCCAGATGGTTGGGGGACATATTCCAACATATTTATCCCATATTCACACCCACCAACATACCCCCAATCCAAACTTTCAATACCAACAACACGCAAATCAAAACACATCACACATGTCACAACAACCCATCACTCAACAATACACCAACATCCACGCACAACAAATGGGGACCTATGGCATGCCAATCAATCCTATGTATGGGACCACAAATGACCCTATAATCAATGCCTTACAAGAAAAACTGATGGGTCTAGAGAAGACCATAGAAAACATACAAATATTCAACAATAAATCAGAAGTGTCATATGATCTATTTGTATATCCCTTCAACATGAACTTATACATGCCACCATTTCCTCAAGGATATGTGTCACCTAATTTTACCAAATACAGAGGAAAGACAAACCCCATTGAACATGTCCACAAATTTGCAACCAACTATATGGACGTCACCTATGAACAAACACACTTGATGAGAATTTTTTCTAAAAGCCTTGTAGGTCCTTCCCTTGAATGGTTCTCCACTCAAAAGGATATCCAAACATGGGATGAGCTTAAACACAAATTCATAAAAAATTACGCATACAACATTGACATGGACACCTCTATTACTAGCTTATGCAATCTCACACAAGAGGATGCTGGTGAAACATTCATCCCATTCTTTCAAAAATGGAGAAGTCTAGCTAGTCATTGCCACATCGACATACCCAAAAAGGAAAAGGTGGACATGTTCATTCAAACACTTCTAGGACCCTTAAAATATGCATTACAAGTACATTGTTGCACAACCTTCACAGACCTAGTCAAAAAAGGGGTCCATATTGAGAAAGCCCTTATCGCAAAGGGAGAGCTAAGATATGGTCCTAAAAACACAAACACAAATCCTCCCACTGAAAAAAATAAGTACTAGGTCAAAAATAAACATGTTACCAACGATAGTGTTGTGGACACCAAGGCTACACACACTATGGGTCCTGTACTAGCTCTAAAAGGGGTTCAACCGCAAAACAAATCAATGACGCTATCGACACCCCCTAGCAATGTCCCCCCAAACAACCAAAGCAGCCAAAATAATTAAGGACAATACTGTCAAATGAGACAATTCCCCAGGGGTCGCACATACACTCCCTTGGGTGAGCCCATTGAGGAAGTCCTCAAGCAATGCCTTCAGAATGGTGTCATCACACTTCAAGAACCAAAACCATATGACCCAGGACAATTCAAACCAACATGGTGGGACGATAGTACATTTTGTAATTATCATCAGACAAAAGGGCATAAAACTTCTTCTTGTCGACAACTAAAAAATATGGTACAAGACCTTATCAAGAATCATATCATTGAGGTAGGTGGACCACAATTTGCCTCTAATTCAGATCATACCATTCATAAGAACCCACTGCAAGACCATGGTTCTAATAATGCTTCCACAACAGGTCCAGAGATAAACAATAATCAAGCCAATTTCGCCCAAGCCAAGTATGACTATTGTGGTGGAACCACTATAAACAATATCCGAACTGATAATGAATGTGTCAATACCATCACAGTCAAGAGAGCACCCCAATGCAATGCTACTACTCGAAGTGGAAAGGTCACCATAGCTGGTCCGCCTCCCATTAGGCAAACTAAGCTTACCATACCCGGTCCATCTCCTAGGCAATCAAAACCCACCTCAACCACAAAGCAATGGCAACCCAAGAGTCAGTTTAACCTTATCGACCAACTTGGCAAAACTCCCACGCAAATTTCTATACTTGAGCTGCTTCACATCTCTCCCGCGCATAAGGCTATACTGGATAAAACCCTGCAAGAGTCGTCAGTCCCTAAGGATATTGATGTCAACCAATTTGAGACCATGGTGGGATACCTTACTACACCTCACCATGTCACCTTTTCATATCAAGACTACTCTTCACCCAAGACTAACCATAATGATGCATTACACATTGAAACTTCCATCCATAAGCACAAGGTCAGAAGAGTTTTAGTAGATGGCGGAGCAGGATTGAACATATGCTCCTTGAAACTGGTTAAGGCTCTAGGATTTTCTGATGCATGTGTGGACCCTATAAGAATTGGCTATGAAGGTAGCCACCCAAGATCTAGAGGCCTAATAGAAAGCACAAGCATAAGAGAGATAGAAACAATATGACAAGAATAAACTGTATTCTTATCAATGAATGCAAATATGATATGAAGAGCAGTACAAAAGTACATAGGAGACCCCTTGGTTATATAGCCCAGGTGAGAACATAGAAGGGAATAAGATTATGACAAGTGTCATAATCTTATGACATGAGACAAATGTGAAAATTTATCACTCCACCTAAAGTGGAAAAGTGATAATGTGATAATCACCACAAAAGGTGGAAGTGATAAAGTAATGACATGCCAAGTCCAGCAAAAGTGGAAACTCTCCAACAACCTCCTATGTGGTCCCTAAGTAATCTTAACTAAGGTGTAATTATGACCTAGGACAAGGTACAACACATTTAATTACACCAACACCCCCCTTAAGTGCAACTTATGGAGAATGTACACAAAAGCAAACAATGCAAGATGGGTCTTGGCTACTAGGCCATGTTATGTACCCATGTACATATGCAATGCAATCTCTCACAACCAGAGAAAAGGATAAAAATCAGTGGGACAAAACTCCTCCCCAAAAGAGAAACAAAACAAGAAACATGCTCTAGGAAGGATAAAACCTTGAGTGAGGAAAAATTCCCCCCATAAGAGAGAATGAAGATAGTCTATGCAACCCCCCCTCAATGGAGAGTCACTGTTCAAATGTCACAATGCCAAGAGTCCCCAAATCTTAGCTAAAGAAGGAGACAAAGAAGAACAATGTGAGGAATGATGTAGACTAGACCAAGAATGATGATGAGTCCTCCAAATATTGTTCCAAAAGAAATGCCAAAGTGTGCAAAACACTGATAGAAAGAATTAGGTAC
The DNA here is from genome assembly GCA_007258455.2 of Sequoia sempervirens. Lineage (NCBI taxonomy): Eukaryota > Viridiplantae > Streptophyta > Pinopsida > Cupressales > Cupressaceae > Sequoia > Sequoia sempervirens. The sequence goes on from VDFB02271358.1 coordinate 124,127,587, forward strand.
AACTGCAAAAGATGCCATATAACTGGTGACTGAGCTGAATCTGTCAACTCAAGAGTAACTATAGAATCTATCGATGAAGAACTGTAGATAAATCCACACTACAACATGAATAAGGTCAAAACCAAGAAGACAACTGCGTGAGCATCAATTGAATGCCCATCAATAGCAAATTGGTACAATCTATGTCTCATTGGAGCCATGCACCAAGTCTCTGGATGTAGAACTGAACTTCTGAAGACAAGTAGAGTGCTTCCAAAATAGGAGTGTCTATATGGTGACTAGTCCATCTCACCAAAATGCATGGGTAACCAGCTGCTGCATTTGCTGAGTAGATAGGAACTAACACTAGATACATAGATCAATCCAAAGAAGTATACAATATGATAGAGTACATTGAATAGTAGATTGTGACACTTTATTTTAGTGTGATTACAACATTAGAAAGAGGAGAACTATAATGACCATGATACAAATCTAGAAATGTTGATGAAGAAGCCAACCAAAAGAAACCCAAAGCTGAAGACCGTGAAGAAAGCCCTCCAGGTGGATGTGGATAGGATCAACTAACCCCTGTTGATTGCTGGTTGAAGGAGCAAATGGTCCAAGACAAGGATCGATCGGAGGCAAAATTATTTTCCTAGGTTTTCTTATTAATGCATGATTTGTTTTTAAAAAAATTTAATTAAAAGTTTAATTTAAAAACATTATTTTTTCAAAAACATTATTATTAAAATAATAAAAAATTAAATTTTTTGATGAATAAAACTTTATTAAAAAATAAAGAAAAAACATTTATTTTATTTTTTATAAAAAATTTATTAAAAACTTAATAAAGAAAATTTAATATTTTTATAAAATAATTAAAAACTTTAATAAAAAAATTATTAAAGAATTTTTTTTTAAAACTTTTATTTATTAAAAATTTAATTAAAAACTTTAAAAAAAGTTTTTATTTAAAAAAAAACAATTAAAAAAAGGGTTGCGGGGGCTGACAGGGAGTCCCGCCGCTTGTCTGGCCAAAGGCCGTGGCATGTGGCGGTACTGCCAGCTAGTAATAGTACCTGCGGGCCACAGGGTGCCCGACAAGGCTTGCCGCTTGCCACGTAGGTACCCTGTCGGGTACCCTGCGTACCGCAGGAATTTCTTTAATTTTTTTTTTTTATAAATAACATTTTATAAAAAAAATGATTTTATGAGGATTTTTAAATGCGTTTTTTTTTATAAATATTTTTAAAATTAAAAAATTACAAACTTTGCAGAAGAATTATTTAAAAAAAAAATTGTACCTACGCAGGTAGGGTTGTACGGGCCACCTACTAAATTTTGTTTTCCTTCGAGAGCAACTTTGTCCAAATTCGACAATTTGGTAGTCGATTTAGGGGTTTTTGGCCCTTTTGAACGCAATGGCATTGTCTTTTTTGGCTGAAATTGCTCCAAAGTGGTAGCTAGCTCCTGGATCTGACAACCACCTCCAATCTTCAACCCTTTGCAGATTTGGCCTCCAATGTCCAACTGAGACAAAACAAAAGGAAAATCTGACTATCTCAGACACTCTAAATACAATGGTGAGCTCAGATCTAATACAACAAGCTCCCAAAATGCACCTACAATACAAGGCCAAAAATGGAACCCTCCAAAAATATCTCCAAATGACTAACTAAAGGCACTCCAATAGCTCTGATACCATGTAAGAATTGGCTATGGAGGTAGCCACCCAAGATCTAGAGGCCTAATAGAAAGCACAAGCATAGGAGAGATAGAAACAATATGACAAGATTAAACTATATTCTTATCAATGAATGCAAATATGATATGATGAGCAGTACAAAAGTACATAGGAGACCCCTTGGTTATATAGCCAAGGCGAGAACATAGAAGGGCATGACACGAGACAAATGTGAAAAGTTATCACTCCACCTAAAGTGGAAAAGTGATAATGTGATAATCACCACAAAAGGTGGAGAGATAATCACATGATGTGTCCACAAAAGGTGGAAGTGATAAAGTAATGACATGTCAAGTCCACCAAAAGTGGAAAATCTCCAACAACCTCCTATGTGGTCCCTAAGTAATCTTAACTAAGGTGTAATTATGACCTAGGACAAGGTACAATACATTTAATTACACCAACAGACCCTACAAAGAGTATAGTCATAAAAGCATATAATGATGAAGAATGCTCTTCACAAGGCATTATTTCTCTTCCTATAAGAGTAGGACCAGTCATTATGGATACAACTTGCCAGGTCCTGGATCTAAAATTACCTTACAACATCTTGCTCGGCCGCCCATGGATTCATGCCTTAAAAGTCGTTCCATCCACATATCACCAATGCTTAAAATTCCCATTTGACGACACATAAATCACCATATATGGAGACCCTGACCCTTTTCAATATTGTACCAACCTAAGGTATTTCTACAAACCGAGTGCCTATTAACCAAGAAGCTTCTGGCTCCTCTTCTTCTAAATACATTGACCCATCCACACTCGCATCATCTTCCATGTCCACTCCATCCACATCTTCCACTACACCACCATCTTCCACACTTCCTAAGGATGAACCCAATGTCAAGATCCAGGACCTAGGCTGTGGATAATTCAAACTACATACGACATATAGCATCACAACAATACCCAAGTCTCTGAAGGTCTATGGTCAACCATTTTTTAGAATGGAACCCAAATTTTTTTTCAAAGTTCCACCAAAAATGGTTTTCATAAAATGGGGAGACATGAGTAACGAGGACCTGACCGATATTACAGGATGGCTCTATAAAGATATGGCTGAACTACCCCCATTTCCAGTTAAGAAATATGGCAAGGGATATGACATGATGAAGGCTAAAGGCTACGATGGAACTAGTGGCCTAGGAAAAAAAAATTGGACGAAGACAGCCCATAAAATCTTTCAAAATACCAAAGTATCTTGGATTAGGGTATGGATTGCCTAAAAATGATGAATGACGTACCACTGGGCTTTCGAGTGAGCATGTACATGCTTTAGAAAGTGTCAAGACCACTAAGGAAACCTTCACTAAAACTGACTCCCAAGAATGGGAATTTGGCTCTCAAAGATCCTTAAGTGACTGTTGCCTCGATGATTTGTTTGTCAAAACAGGGGAGCTTACCTATGAACAAAATTTTTGGCAAACATTTAAAATCGATCGGGCACCAAAAATTCATAGTTCCATTTCCCTTCCCCATGACATACAAGACCCACCACTTGAATCTAGTAACCACTAGTTGAATCCATCTAAATTGCCAGATAATGCGGACAACCACGACTCTGAGCCCTTCACCCCTTTGACAACAAATATGAAACAAGTGAAGGGGAATATTGTATAGAGTTTGATGTGGAATTGGATAATGATAATTTCATCTACAATATCTCTAAATCCGTCTGCATGCTTTCCACATCCTCTCCTCAATTCACCAACGCTGACGATGGAATTTCCTTAGTCTATCCACAATTAATTGATTGGGACCAACAAGGCCCACCAATCTTGGACACCTTTTAGAATGATGGGGCTATTGCATAATTTATGGGATTACGTGAGGGAATACCCAGTGGTGATCACAAGGTAGGATTCACCATTGACCTAGATTGTGCAACCTACTTCAGCGAGACTGCTCCGTCCTCTAGTCACAAAATTAAAAAATAAAAAATAAAGAAAAATGAAACACCTTTAGGTGAAAAATGAAAGACACCTTCTGACGACAAAAAAGTAAAAACAAAGGATGTATCTGTGAGTGAAAACCTCTCAGAGGCACCCAAAGATGGAGGACTGGACTTTCTTCCTGTAACTCAAGAGAAATCAACTATGCTTATAGAAGACACCATAGAAGACAACATATCAACTACAGAAGATCCCAAAATGGTCCTCTTCGCTGCATCCTTGACTGAAAAAGAGACCAGAATTTCATAAATTCTTTGTAGAACGTAAAGTCAACTTCACATGGTCCTATGTTGACATGCCGGGATTAGACCCAGAACTGGTTTTGCACCATCTGCCACTATTGCCTAATGCCAAACCAGTTAAATAGAAGGTACACAAAATACATCCTTAGGTCTCTCTATTTGTCAAGGCTGAGTTGAAGAAATTTCTAGACGCTGAGTTCATACGATCTATTGATTATGTTGAATGGATATCTAACTTGGTGCCAGTAACAAAGTCAAATGGGATGATCCGTGTCTGCACATATTTTAGAGACCTAAATAAGGCATGCCCAAAAGATGACTTTCCTTTACTAAATATTGATATCATAGTTGACCTCACAACAGGATATGAGATGTTGTCCCTCATGGAAAGTTTCTCCAACTATAATCAGATTTGTATTTCCCTTGAAGACCAGCATAAAACAACATTCACTTGCCCTTGGGGTACATAATGTTGGAATGTCATGCTATTTGGTCTTAAAAACACAGGTGCCACATATAAGAGGGCTATGACCACAATATTTCATGACATGATGCATAAAATAATGGAAGATTACGTAGATGACCTTTTGGATAAATTAGTAACAAGAAAGGATCATCTGAAGGTGTTAGACACAATTTTCAAGAGACTAGAAGAATATAAAGTCTGACTAAATCCTAAGAAATGTGTCTTTGGTGTAACATTGGGTAAACTCTTGGAATACATAGTTTCTCGAAGAGGCATTGAGGTCGATCAAACAAAAGTAAAATCCATCATAGACATGCCTCTGCCTAGAGGAATCAGTGAACTCAGAACCCTACAAAGTAGGTTGCAGTCTATTCAGTGCTTCATAGCCAAATTGGCTGATAAATGCCAACCATTCCAATATATTATGCGCAAAGGTATCCCCTTTGTGTGGACAGATAAATGCCAAGAATCCTTTCAGCAAATAAAATATTACCTATTGTCACCACTAGTCCTTATGCCTCCCATTCAAGGAAAGCCTTTGATATTATACATCTCTGCCACTACTTCAGCACTGGGGGCATTACTAGCACAAAACGACCAAGAAGAAAAAGAAAGAGCTATATATTACATCAGTCAGACATTGGTCGGGTATGAACTAAACTACACATCAATTGAATGGGCTTGTTTAGCTGTTGTCTTTACATCACATAAGCTAAGACATTATATGTTAAGCCATCAAACACAACTAGTAGCAAAGATCAACCCCCTCAAATATTTGTTAAGTCGGGCAGCATTAATAGGATGTCTAGAAAAATGGGTCATGATTCTGAGTGAATATGATATTCAATATGTAGAAAGAAAGGAAATAAAAGGACAAGTCATAGTAGACCAGTTGGTGGACGCACCTTTACAAAGTGATCACCCGTTAGTGGTAGATTTTCTAGATGAGTCGATATTCCATATGAAACCTAAGTCACCTTGGAGACTCTACTTTGACGGATCACACACAAATCATGGCTTGGGGGCAGAAATCTTATTCATCACCCCTCAAGGATAATCCATTCCTAATTCTTTCCGCATAGCTTTCCCATGCACAAATAATGTGGCGGAATATGAGGCACTGGTTACAGGACTTAAAATGGCAATAAAATGGAAAATCAGAACACTGCATGTCTATGGGGATTCTCAGCTGGTCATCAACTAGGTTAATGATGACTACGACACAAAGGATGAGAAACTCATGCCCTACAAATGAATGGTTACCAATTTTTAGACGTATTTTCATATGGTGACTTTTGAACAAGTTCTAAGAGCACAGAACAAAGCGACAGATGTCATGGCTACAATAGGCTCTCTCCTCGACATTACAAGCAATATGCCTCAGTTGGAATTCCTAATAGAACAATTGTTGGTTCCTGCCTATGACATTCCAAAGTTAGAGATGGTCTGCAAACTTGTTGGTCCCGATTCTCCCTAGTACCAAGATATTCACGACTACCTTAAGTCCCAAACCCTTCCACCTAATTTTTTCAATAACCAGAGGAAGTCCTTTATCTAAAAAGTTGCAAGATATGCCATCGTCAGCAACACCCTTTACCACCATAGCTTTCACAACACCCTCCTTAGATGTCTCGACACCAACGAAGCACGTACAACCTTACGCAAAGTACATGAGGGTATATGCAGGTCTCATTCGAGTGTTCCTACTCTGGCCAAGAAGATAACGAGACTTGGGTACTATTGGCTGACCATTGAAAATGATGCACTAGAATATGTCAGGACTTGTTGCCAATGCCATATTCACAGTGATTTGATCCACGCTTCAGCACATGAACTTCGATCGATCACTTCTCCTTAGCCCTTCACAAAATAGGGACTCAACCTCATGGGTAAGATCCATCCTACCTTGTCAAATGGCCACAAATTCATCATCACTTCCACTGAGTATTTTATGAAGTGGATCAAAGCCATCCCTTTGACATACATAACTGGCAAACAAATATCCAAATTCATTCTTAACTACATCATTTTCCGGTATGGACTTCCACAATCCATCATTACTGACAATGGATATCCATTTTAAAACCAAGACGTTCATGAGTTATGTGAGTGATTTCATATCCAACATCATTTTTCCTCTCTATATTACCCGCAAGGAAATGGTCAAGCTGAGGCGTCAAATAAAACCATTATTAAAATCTTGAAAAAGACTGTCAACGACGCTGGCCACGACAGGCATATTCAACTCAACCCTGCTCTATGGGCTTACCGCACTAGCATTCATACACCCACATGAGCCACTCCATTTGCCTTGGTCTTTAGAGTTGAGGCCATCTTGCCCATTAAGTTTGAAATCCCTTCTTTATGATTCTTTTTGAAGGGTTTGACCGATGATGAGGAGTATAGACAGTCGCACCTACACAAGCTGGAGATGTTAGAGGAAAGAAGGAAAAATTCCTTGAACCATCTACAAGCATATCAGAATTGTCTTTTTCACAGTTACAACAAGAAGGTTATGGTTAGGAAATTTGACATTGGTGATTTAGTCCTCATGCAAAACCCTAAGAACCAAGCTGACAGAGAAAAGCCAGGCAAGTTTGAAACAAATTGGTTGGGTCCTTATGTCATCATATCCTCCTTTGGTTCTAGGGCTTATCAGCTGGTGACTCTAGATGGAGAACAACTGATAGATCCTATCAATAGTCCACATCTCCAAAAGTTCTACGCATAGCATCAGAAGGTTGAGTTGAAAACCTTAAAATACAAAAAAAATATTAAAAAATGGCAAAAAATTGTTTCCTTGATGAAAACCTGGCAAATAAGTGTCTTGGTGGCACCAAATGAATAAATAATAATAATAAGAAAAATGATAAAAATAGTAAAGAAAAATAATTCATCCAATAGTGAAAACTTGGCAAACAGACGCTTTGGATAAGTACCATGGTGAAAAGCTGGAAAATAGGCACCATGTGTAGTCAATCATTGCTCGACCATCTACTGTTACTTTATCTACCTAGGCCTAGGAAGGAACACATTTCTTGTCACTATCACGACACTCGCCATGACATCATACCTTCCTCTCATGGTTGATAAATGGTTGACATCGAGTCCTCTATACTGTCTATTTGGTATCGCATGCATATCCCTTCTTCATGTCCTTTAAAATTGGCTAAGTCTTGGACCTGACTAGGGGAAAAAAATTATCATGTGACTGCAGTGGATATCACGCATGGTCTTGGAAATCACCAAAAGTCCTGAAGAAAGACCAAAAAAATTATAAAATGTCCTAGAAAAAAGACAAAAACATTATAAAATGTACTGAAAAAGACCAAAAACATCACAAAAAGTCCTGCAAAAAGACCAAAAACATCACAAAAAGTCCTGAAAAAAAGACTAAAAACATCACAAAAAGTCCTAAAAAAGACCAAAAACATCACAAAACGTCCTAAAGAAAGACCTAAAAATTGAAAAATGTCCTAAATAAAACCACAACAAATGTCAAACTGCTTGAAGAATGCAAAACAAAGTCACATTTCCTCATTTCCGTCACATTAGTCAAGTCTCTGTCATTTTTCGGAACTACATTGTCTCTGCGCATTTGCTACATAGGCAAGACTCATTTTTGAGTCCCCAAGACATTAGGTCAGTCCTTTTAGGTTTGTCAAAAGAAAATCCTGGCGCAATCTTTGGTCATCAAGACAAAGTCATTGGTTGTGTCGAACTATGAGGTCTCTGAGTGTATGACGTAGGAATGGCCATTTGTCCATGAGCCCCTAAGGCTGCACTAGGTTAGTCCATTAGGGTTCATGGTATTACACTGGCACACACGTCAAAAGTCTTCAAGCCAAGACAAATCATTTTTCAAATGGGAAAAATCCTAAAAAAAAGTGTGGCAATCATTGATTCAAACATGACAATCACATCAACATGTCAAAAAAATTGACATATGGTCAACACAAGCCAAACTCGGTCAAAACAAGTCAAATGATGATAACCTGTTAGACTGTCAACTCTTGGTTATCTTTCAGATGTGTCCTTCTGAAGAATAGCCTATGTCATTCATGCCTTAGGATGTGTCCTTCCTAGGCATCATCACTATCATTTGACATTTTGAGGGATCCTCTTGACATCTAAGGATCACTCCTCTTGACATCAGTATTCTTCAGATGTGTCATTCTAAAGAACCAACTCTATCATTTATACCTTAGGATGCGTCCTTCCTAGGCATTGTCACCGTCCCTATCACTGGAATTTTGAGGGATCCCTTTTGAAATTTAGGGATCAATCCTCTTGACATCAACATTATTCAGGATGTGTCCTTCCTGAATTTGACAATCTTTGACATTTGTCATCTTGGCATCATCAGAACCTTGACACCCTGACATCTTCACATCATCAAACCTAACATCTTGACATTAAAACATAGGGTATCTAGACACACTGGGCAAACACTTGGCACTTGTATTTTGAATTTTTATCATGTTACTAGTTTTTCAGCGAGATCCCAACAATAGGAATTAGAGAAGCAGTGATGTATCATAACGTTTATCTTGAATTTTTGACACACTTGATTACTAGTTTCTCAACGAGGTCCTGATTTAGGGATTTAGAAAAAAATAGCGATGTACCATGATAAGGGTTCTATTTGGTATTTTGGCAATCATGCTACTAGTTTCTCAAGGATGTCCTAGAAACAGGATTTAGAGAAGCAACGATGTTTCATGAATTGTCCTTGTCTTTTAATGCTTGTGGTTGATTATGACAAAAAGATTGGGGCAATTGTGCTCTTACTATGAGTCGTGATCATCTTTTTCTGTGACTGCTTTTCTTATGTGATGGTACGAACTTGTACACCTTGATCTATGCCATATCATGGTGTTTGTTGGCCATTACAACAGTCTTCCCAATGATGATTAAGAGCAATAAATATTAAAGTCCTATGGTAAAGTTTTGAAGTGATTTGGTCTAGGAACTAACATGCATCTCCTTTATTCTGGTCATCTTCTCTCGTCCATCTCATGATGATGTCCTGTGACATACAAAAACATAAGTGCATACATAATCATATAAACGTTACATTAGGTCCATACACACACCATCCATAGCATTAGATCATATAACATTTCATTTCATATCGCATTCACATTATCATAAACATGGCATCCATTCAAATAAATACATGATGCATATCATTATCATCGTCATCACAAAATCAACATAACATATAAATAAGCATTGCATCATCATGGCATCATATCATAAGTAAGAATCATAGGACATACATGACAAGATATATAAATAATACCATCATCCATCATAAGTGCATATCATACACAAGTTATCCATCATATATCATAACGCATAAATAAAATAATATCGCATAACACACATGTAGGCCGCATCAAAACTACATCTTATAGCATCATCTAAAAATATACAATGTCACAGGATAGAGTCAAGAGATATCCCAAAAATGGAGCTTGCAAGCTCAGTGGTCTATACATAATGTGTCATGACATAGAGGAAAATGTGGCAAACATGCCCCTAGGAAAGGCTCTCATCATCCCCTCATGGCGAAGAGTGTGGTGGTTGAGGATCTGTGATTGGCATTGAGATCATAGGTGGAACAGTAATGACCTTTGTTTGTGAACTTGATGGAATTGACACTGATGGCATCATCTCTATGGTAATGGGCACCTATGCTGACACTATAGCCTGACTCTGAGAGGAAAAAGGATCTATCATTGGTGGTTGCCTCTGTGCTGACCTCTACTTTGAACTAGTAGACCCATGACTACGGCTCGAATGATGACTCGAGGCATGCCTGTGAGAGTGGTGGGCCCTGTGCCCTGATGTGTGCCCTGACGAGGTAGATCCTCCTGCACTAGTGTGACTTCTGCTGCTGCTCCCACTCCCTGATCTATGACCACTGCCTGTCCTCATCTGTGAGCGTGATAGTGTAGGATCTCGTCGCTCAGGAGGCACTGCCTGCTTATATAGGGTCTTGTACTACCCAAACCGAGTGCTCACCCTGGCAAGCTCACGAGCCATATCCCCTGAAGGTCCTAAACATAAGGCTGCAAAATCCACACACCATTGTGCTAACTCCTACTGATAGATCACTGCCTAATCCCACTCTACTCGAGCCACCTCTAGCTCTGCCAATAGTGCCTTGACCTTTTCCACACTCTCATCTAGCCTCCTCTGAAGATCCACCACCCTCTAGTCTGTAGTGGCATCCTAGGGAAATGTCAAGGAGGATGGTATCTCCTCCTCTCCCTCCACCATCCTGCATCTCAAGATTCTCTCGGCCTCGTCCATGGAATCATCATCATCATCATCATCCTCTGCAACATCCTCTCCACTGACTCCCTCATCCCGAGGCACATCTACGTCCACATCCACATCCTCCTTAGGCTCTTGTCTCTCCTCCTCCTGTCTGGCCTCCTCCCCAGCCACATGCTCCTCCTGTCTCTCCTCCTCCTACTCTTGCCTCTGTGTCTCCTCCACATCCATCTTAGGCTCCTATCTCTCCTCCTCCTTTCTCTCCCCCTCCTCTCTCTCCCCCTCCTCGGCCACCTCTGGGATAACATCTAGTGCCACACTGACCACACATGGTCACACCCTCCTGCCCTATCTCTGGACATCCCTCCTCCATCTCTGGCTATCTCCTCCATCGTCCCCATCATCTCTGACCCGACCTCCATCCCTGCCCCCATCTCGCCCTCCACCCTGGCCTCCATCCCTCCCCCTGCCTCCATCCCTACCTCCATCCCTCCCCTGGCCTCTACCTCTATCACCATCTCTTCCCCCTTGCTTGACTCTCGGCACACATGGTATAACTGACCTCCTATCCACAGGTGCTATCCCATTTGCATTTGTCAGCAACATTGGTCGATGTGCCTACCACCATAAATTGTAGTCAGTGGTAGTCCCAGGATCTACAATCCCACCTCTCCATCCCCACTGCTGGGCTACTAGCCCATCAATCTGCTGCTCAAAAAAAGCTACAGGAATTGTTGGCCCCCAAGCTAACTCTCTGGAAGACCAGGCATACTCAGCTATGCCTGCAGGTACACCCTACTACTCTCCAAACTGTCTAAGGACACACTATGGAAGATACATCTCTATAATCAACTGGCTCTACACTGTCCTCCCAATTAGGTAACGATACTATCTGCAAAGGCTGAGATGGTCGACCTCATCATCCCAGTGTTGACAGTCTCTATACGGTATCTAGATGAATGACACCATGGTATCAATCTGATGGTGCCACCAACCTGTCTCTCCCATTCGTGTCTATTATAGAGCACTGGCATAGTAATAGGCATAGGGTATCCCCTCAGCTAGTTGTGGTCTCTGGATAGGCAGACAAAATATTGCTATATGCTCCCATGCCCATATCATCAAAAGTGTGGTGCCACATGAAATGCTCTTTGCCCTCTTGTAGACAACCTTGTGAAGGTGGTGGTCGAGTGTGCCCAACAAACAAGGCCCCCAGGCATATACTATCCTATCCTGCCTCATCCCCACTATCACGTCTCCCCAACCAATGGGAAACCCATGTTTGCGACGGTTAGGAATCAATATCCTGCTGATCAATGTCACCAAAAATGCATCGAACCGAACATAATGCTCCGCCATAAACTCTCAGCAGATCTCATAGTCCTAGATGGCAAGTCCTTCTCCCTCATCTTGATAGTGGGTAAAAGCACAAACCTGTGTCACACTTTATAAAAGAATCGGCCAACAACAAAAAAAATTCTGAACTTCGACCACATAAAAGTGGTCTTTATGTTTTGAATTTCAAAATGGTGTAAACTAATGAAATGTAGAACTTTTGATGAAGTTTATTGCTGTAATTTTTAAAATTTAAAAAAAAAATGTTTTCATTATGTTTTTATCAATCTAAGGATAGATTTTGGAATGCTGAAAATTTCAGAAAAGAGTGACTTCACGGACCGTCAAGAAAAAAATTGAAAAAAACTTCATTTCTCCCTAATTTTTTTTTCTCCAAATAGGTAACTTCAATATCTTGTGCATGAAAAAAGAAAAATCAAATTTTGATGTATATTTTTCTCGTAATAACGTTTTAAAGTCAAACATGTCATAATTTGACAGTTTTCACGGACCGTCAACTATTTTCAATTTTTTTAATCATTTTCAAAAAAAAAATTATACCCTTTTGAAGAAGACTCTCTCCTCTTGTGCTCCATATAAAATTTAAATTTTTTTAATAAGTTTTACTATATTTTTTTATATTTGTAATCAGCCTCTTTTTTCATTTTAAAAACCTACTTGCATTATTTTAAAAATAAAATATATTAAAACTAATCAAAATATTAAAAAAATTATATATTTGGATTCTCCACTCGAGCTCTACAAAAGGGTATTTTTATTTTTTTCAGAAAAATCATTCTGACTAAAGAAATACCTAGCTAAAGTTGAAAGTTTCAAAAAATCCTGAAAAAAGCTGAGTTGGCTGCCAACTAGGATGCCACATAGACAGTTTAAACTGTTTCTATAGAAAGGGTTTCAGCCGAAACCTTTCTATAGAAACAGTTTCGGAAACTTTCTATAGAAACCTTGTACATTAAAAAATGCGATTTCAAAGCCAATTTCAAAGCGGGAAACAAAAAAATTTAATTTTTTGGGATTCGGCCGAAACTTATTCGTCTGAAACTTGTGTTCCACGTAATAGGCCACGTGGTTTCGGTCGAAACCTAGTCGGCCGAAACCTTTCAGGCTGAAAATGTTTCGCTCGGAACTATTTATTTGGCCAAAAGTGTGACACAACTTTGTGCTTTTACCCTAGTACGCTGTGAAATTCTGATGGCCATGGTGAGGGTCATAAATGATCTGCTCTCCTCGGATCGGCAGGTGTAGAACATGGTAAACATCCTCAAGTGTAACTATTGCCTCTCCCATTGGCAGGTGGAAGGAGCATGTCTCTGAATGCCATCACTCACATAACACAGTCAATAATCCCCTATTTTCCCGAATAACAGGCATATAGGCAGTATAATATAGACCTAGCCGTAACAACTGTCATCGCTCTTGTGGATTCAGTTGATCTCCAAATTAGAAAGTCGACAGTTTTCTCTCTCGCATACATATGGGGGCTAGTTCTCTCTACACAAAGCCAAACAACACGTCAGTACCTTCTAGACAATTGTCATTATCATCATTATAACTAAAAAGCATTTCAAATTTGAAAAGCATCAAATTCAACCCTAGTCAAACTCAAAGTCAAATGCATCGCGTTGACTGCACTTGAGTCACGAAATAACGGTTGCGTCGTTCCATACTTCACATATGTCATGACATATCGATTGCATCGTTCTATTGCTCAATTACATCGCATCAAATCTTCTGTGTCACAATATATGACACATGCATCACTTCATTCAAATGCGTTGCTAAAACAGGTGAATGCGTCGCAAAAAGACACATGCGGCCTTCTAATTCTTGAATGCGGCTCGATATGATGAATGTGTTACACATCCTTGACCTTCCTTAAATACCCTTACACTTGTGTCGCGACGCATCAAATGTGTCAAACGCGAAGTCAAATGCGGCTTATGCGCACACATATGCATCACGGCGCATTCATTGTTCGCCCTAAAAACCCTAATTTTGGCATGCAAAATGAAATAATGACAAAGTAGGTTAGGGGTACATACTACTGGCTGTGAGCCCTCTGGATTCCTGTAGGTCCGCACGATCTCGCTGTGATGCTTAGTCACTGGAATCACCATCCTCGCAGAAGTCCTCTTCGCTCTGAGCTCTCGAATTTGCTAAAGTAAATAGTGAAAATGAATTGACTTTTACCCCTTTGTCAACCTATTTATAAAAGTCAAAATGACATTTGTCAACTAGGTTATTACTGGAGGCCCTTTTGACCAACTTTGACCACCCCGTTGGCTGCCTTAAACATGTCAGAATCCGAAACTGTCTACGCCACTGTCTTTCTGCTCATCCAATTGACTTATCGGGACCCTTTCCAAATTTTTCTGCTGTCGGCCCAAAATTTGAAAAATTTCCCGAGGGGGCATTGATACTTTGTAGCTTCACTGGGGCATGGCTTTGACTTATTTTCTTTGTGACAATGCGACATGCTACATTATGACAAAGAGGGGCAAAATGTAGACACTTAAAAATGACCTAGGCTTGCAAGCTCTATTTTTACCACTTTCGTCCTAGCATAATTATGACATTTAATTATGTCCTTGGTCCACATTAGACTATTGATTGAATAATTCATAATTATTTAATTAATTCATGTTCTTTTAGTCTTCATGATTATTAAATAAATAAATTTTATTTATTTATTAAATACGTCATTAATTGTCTAAGTCTTCCCCATAATCAAATAAATTTATTAATTTATTTAATTACCTTTATTCATTTAGTCTTCTTGATTATTAAATAAATAAATGAAATTTATTTATTTACTATGTCACTAATTCTCATAATTAAATGAATTTATTAATTTATTTAATTATTGATTATATCCTCTAAATTAAATAATTATCTTTAATTATTTAATTGCCAAATTTAACATTTCCCTCATTTTAAATAAATGAAATTATTTAAAATGATCTTACATTCCTGACTATCAATTCATTTTAGTAAATAATCTGAAAATCAATTATTTATTATCACACAAAATCCATATTTTGAATTAATTTAATTCAAAATGGTAATATTCTTCCAAAAATCAAGTAATCGAGTAGATTCTTGATTTTCCAAATTTTATCTTTAGTTCAACTCTTATTTTCTTGATTTTTCGAATCTCACAAATCAGGCAGTCTTTATCTTCTTGATTTTCAAAAATCTTTATTTTTCTAACTAATTATCTCATTTATTCTCCACCGCTGATTCAATCTTCTCAAATGACATCTTGACCACTCATTTAATAATTTTTCCCTAACCCTAATTAGGGATTGTCACATTAAATCTCGTCCTTTGATTTTAGGCTTTCACCAACTTTCAATCTCGTTCGTCTATCCAAAATTGCATTTTCTATAAAATGCCAATTTTGCTCACAATTTCGATGATGCTTAGACGCTTAGACATTTAGACATATTCATATATTTGCTTTTTTATTAGTGATTTTGGCATAATTTTCTTAGGGATTAGAGTCATTTCGTCATAGACATAGATACTTGATTTCATTTTAAACAATCCAAATCCTTCAAAGCTTGTGTAGGACTTAGTCTTTGTTTCCAAATTGCTCACACGTTCGATTTGAGGGCAACCATCAGCAAGCTAGAAGGTGCTATGAAGGTGAATCAAGGAGGCTTCGATGAACGACAGGTATAATCATTCTTGTTTTTAGTTTCCTTTGTTCATGATAGCTTCTTTGGGTTTTATGCTTTATTGATTTGATAATCTAATAACCTTAGGAAAATAACCCTTAGATACAGTGCACATCAATGTTAATTTGTGTTTTCATTAGGTTTGGTCGACCTGGTGTTTACACTTCATATGAAAAATTTAATTTAATTAAGGAAGCATGTGGTTGATCTAAGACATTACTCTTTTGGTCTTGGTTAATTGTTTTTTTGGTCCACTCTCATTCCTTTCCACCGCAGGAATGTTGAGTTTCTGGCGTAATTTGAATTTATGAAATGAAGCTCATATGGCTGACCTTGGAGAAAGTTTCAAAGGTTGAAGATGGTATAAATGCAAGTCAAATTATGAAGGATTGTATAATGCAAAGTAACGAAGTAAGCCACAAATCAAAAGAGCAGAAGTGTGGGAAAGTGAGTTGAGGCAGTAGTACTTCATTGTGTTAGATTCCTGAAAGCAGTGAGCTAAAGGTTTTTGCAATCTTCTGATCAAGGCTGCGGATGTGTGTATATTGTTGTGGTGGATCTTTTGTTTTCTTTTGTATCTATAGGCAGTGAACCTCCCTATTGGATAGTGATTCCTTTCTATAGGTAGTGAGCCTTTGTATCTGGATAGTGAGTCCTCTTCTGGGCAGTGAGCCTTTGTATTCGGTTTTGCAATCTCTTTATATTGTGAGTTAATACTCATTGTGGTTTTTCCCTCATTAGGTTTTCCACGTAAAAATATGGTATTCATTATATTGATTTTACTTTCAGTTATCTTCATTTCATGTTCATACTTAATAACATAACAATGTGGTTGTGAAGTTAATAAGTGTTGAAGTTTTGAGTTTAATTTTAGTGACAATTGATTCACCCCCCCTCTCAATTGTCTTGTGCCTTTTTAACATAATGAACCTATCTTTCTTATATTTCATTAGGAAATGATATCCCCCAATGGTAGGATTGACTTTCAACCCTAGGTGAGTCAACCCAATTGGAGATGTTGCAAATTTTCTTATGATTGAGGATGGGGTAAAATTTGTCTGAACAACACTTTTGGGAGGTAAAAATAAAATAGTAAATGAACTCAAATATGCAATGTAAGACCTAAATAATGTAGATGAAGCATAACTCTAGTAGAAACAACAAAATTTTAGCAGATCTGAGAAAGGTAAGACACTGTGTACCCATCACCAAAAGTGGTTTCTTAGTGTCCAAAAATGGCGAATGAGTCCTTGTACAAAAACTTGCCTCAATTTTCATGAACCTCTAGAGATGGATCTGAGATGCCTTTTCCCATAATTTCCACTACTAAAATGTCAGAAATAAATTCAGGATCTGAGTTTCTATGGTCTTGACAACTTTTCAACTTTGATAAATTTTGTAATTTTGCACATTTGAGATATTCAATTCCAATCCTTTCTTCACCTATGAACTTGCACATACAAAAAGAGAGGGGAAAATTGTTTATTTTTGGTGAATGAAAGTTTTCCTTGGTCAAAGCCTATATTGGTAATTAAACCTTGAAATAAAATGAAACATGAATGGAAGGAATGATGAATTAAAACTAGCTTGTTGCAACTCACCAAACCCTTTAATGGCTTCCTTTGGAGGACTAAAGTCTAACACATCACTCCAAGGATTGGATCTATTCATGAAATGGCTTGATTGGATGCTTGAAACCTACATCACAATGTTAGCTCCAAAAACAAGCATAAATGCAAATAACTTTGACATGATGATCTTGATATTGAATGTTGTTGTAGATGACTGAAAAATCTGCTCTTCAATACTTTTGACAATAATTTTTTCTATAGGAATGCTCTCATAAAAATTCTTCTAGGATTTTAAATGATAAAATACCTTGTATTTATAGGTATTTTTCTAATTTCCCAACAATTAAACATCAAAGGATGACAATTGCAATTTTATTTTGAATCATAAAAATTCCACCCAAAACATATTAAAAATTGAGATCCTCAACTTAAGGAGGACCTAAATCTAGGACACTCAATTTCTAAGGAAATTTAATTAATATTTGCAATTGTTTAATACAGGTTTCCCTTTCGGAAAGTGGTATTAATTAGGATTTTAAATGCATAATTGGGCGAATTAGATTCTTAATTAAGTCCAATTAAATTAAGGGTTTGAAACATAGAGTGAAAATGTAAAGGTGTACATTTTTCTACACTACACATACACAAAAGGAGAAGAATATATGGATCATTGATAGAAGATGTTCAAGTCACTTGACCGAAGACAAAATTAATTTCATGTATTTCAAGAAGTTTAATGGAGGATCTGTAATTCTTGGAAACAATTCTATTGCCAAGATTACTAGTAAGGGTACTTTGAGTCTTGATGGTGGTTGGACAAAAAATCATGATGTTCTTTATGTTGAAGGAATAAAGCATGATATTTTGAGTGTAAGTCAGATGTGTGATAAAGGTTACAAGCTCTCTTTTAGTGCTAAAGGTTGTGAAATATAATCTAATACCATAGAGTTGATTGCAGAAGGAAGCATGACTAACAGTGATATATATCATCTCATTGGGCTGAATGGAGAAAACTACTTTAATATATAAAGAGAAGAGAGTTAGGTCCAACACAAAAGATTGGGACACATTAATTTAATGGAATTGCGAGGATTATCTCAAAGGGAATGGTAAGAGACATGTCAAATATTAATAAACCTCAATCTACTAGTTGTAAACCATGTCATGAAGGAAAAAATAAATCAGATTTCTTGCTAAGGAGCATTCTATAATAAAGCCATTGGATTTGATCCATACGGATCTATGTGAACCAATGAGGAAAAAGATTCTAAAAGTTGGAAAGTAGTTTATGATGCTTATTGATGATTATACAAGAACGACTTGGATTACTTTTCTAAAAGAAAAATCAGAAGCATTTGAGAAGTTCAAACCATTCAAGGTATTATTTGAGAATGAATACAAAAGAACTATTAAGGTTTTGATATTAGACCAAGGAGGAGAGTTTAATTCTAATTGGTATGGTGAATTCTATGAGGAACATGGAATCTAGAGGCATTTTTTTGCTCCTAGGACTCTGTAGTAAAATGGAATTGTAGAAATGAAGAACTAGATTGTACAAGAGATGGGTAGAACAATGTTAATTCAAGAAAGCTTATCAAAAATATATTGAAGAGAAGTATTTTAGATTGCGGTATATATCTTGAATAGAGTTCAAATCAAACAAAGGATTTATAAAACACCATATGAGTTGTGGAGAGGAAGATTGACTTCAGTTAGATATCTTAGGATATTTGGATGCAAATGCTACATCAAGAGGGATGAATACAATTTGGGTAAGTTTGATTCCAGATCTAATGAAGGAATTTTTCTTGGTTACTCTATGACAAGAAAAGCAAATAAATATTAGAACAAAAGGCTAAAAAGGATTATGGAGAATGCCAATGTAAGAGTTGATGAAACAATACAGTCTACTAGTATTCTGGAAGTACAAAATGAAGAAGATACAATCCACAACAGTGATGAAGACTCAAAATTTGACTCTAATAAGGTTGTCACAAAGACTCCGACAAGGTATGTTTAGAAGAATCATTCTGAAGATCAAATTTATAGGAGATAAGGACAATGAGGTTCAGACCTAGAGAAGAATTGAGAAGGAAAATGAGCAAGTCAATTTTGTATTAGTATAAAAAATTGAACCAAGGTCCTATATAGAAGCAAGCAAAGAAAAATGTTGGGTAGAAGCCATGAAGCAAGAATTGAATCAAATTAAGAAAAAAAAACTTGGGAACCAGTTCCAAGACCTAAGGGAAAGAATGTTATTGGTACCAAATGGGTCTTCAAAAAAAAGCTAAATGAAGATGGAGAAGTGATCCAGAACAAGGCCAAACTTGTGTGTAAAGGATATGCTTAGGTTGAAATAATTGAATTTGAGGAGAAATTTTCTCTGGTAGCAAAACAAGAAGCAATCAAAATGTTTTTGGCTCTTTCAACATTCAAGAATTTCAAGGTATATCAGATAGATGTGAAGTCAAAATTTCTAAATGGTTAGTTAACTCGCGAGCTTTCTACATATATAGTAGGGGTCTGCCTTCTAGAACAAACCTAAAGTATTCCCTCAGTAGGGTTGTTTGTATCCCAACCTCTACATTGAGCAACCAGAAGGGTTTCAATGTTCAAATAATCTAGATTATGAGTGTAGATTGAATAAGGCTCTTTATGGACTCAAACAGGCTCCTAGAGCTTGGTATTATAGGTTGGATAAGTATTTTCAACAAGGGTTCTAGAGAGGTAGGGTAGATAGTAATATGCACATAAAAATAGAAGAGGATCAACTGTTGATTGTTGTTGTCTATGTTGATGATATTATCTTTGGTGGAAGTAGTGATAACATGTGCAAGGTGTTCTGAAATGAAATGCAAAGTGAGTTTGAAATGTCGATGCTTGGTGAATTGTCTTTATTTCTTGGCTTACAAATTCCTCAATTAGATAGAGGCATATTTATCTCTCTGAAAAAATATATAAAGGAAATGTTAAGTAAGTTCAAGATGAAAGAATGCAAAATGGTATGTACACCTATGGTTACTAGATTTAAGCTGAGTAAAGGTGATGAATTTTCTTTGGTAGATCAAAACTTATAGAGATTTATGATTGGCAGTTTGTTGCATGTGACTGCATCTAGACTAGACATAATGCAAGTTGTTGGAGTGGTGGCCAAATTTTAGGAAGCACCAAAGGAAAATTATGTCAAAGCACTAAAGATAATATTCAGATATTTGAAAGCTACAATGTATTTTGGTCTATGGTATCCCAAGAGTGAAAATTTCACTTTGACTGTATACATAGATACAAAATGTGTAGGAAGTATAGATGACTGAAAGAGTAAAAGTGATGGAGCATTCTTTCTTGGTGACAACCTTGTAACCTGATTAAGCAAGAAACAAAATTCAATTTATTTATCCATAGCAAAAGCATAAAAAAATGTGGTAGCTTCTTGTTGTACTCAAGTACTATGGATGAAGCAAAATATAAAGGAGATGAAGATTGAATTTGATGAACCTATTTCCATTATTTGTGATAATACTAGTGCTATAAAAATTTCAAAGAATTTTGTAATGCACTCAAGGATAAATCATATTGCAATCAAGTATCATTTTCTAGGGGAAAAGGTTGTAGAAAAGGAGGTGAAGTTGGAGTATGTTGAAACCAAGGAGCAACTAGTAGACATTTTCACAAAACTGCTTCCTAAGGAGACCTTTGAGTTTCTCTAATAAAATCTGGGAGTAATTTCCCCCTCCTCTTGAATCAAGAGGAAGAAAAAGTTGAGGGGGAGTATTTTATTCCTACCACAAGAAGGCTTGGTGGTCTTGCAAAGTGTTTTCAATAGTAGTTCAATATGGTCTCAGGGGAAGCATTTCCAAGAAATAGGTTTATGAATTGTGTAGGGTCTGGGAACTACAAAGGGGGGGGTGTTGACCTTTTCCATTGATGTCAAGGGGGAATAAATGGGACTCAAAATTTTATATCTTTTGAAGAGAAGAAGTGGGAATCAATTTGAGGTGGTTCCTAGTCCAAACTACATTAGATTTGTCTTCGTGTGTGGCCATCATTTTTTTGTTTTCCATCAATAAAAAGGGAGATATTGTTGAAAAAAAAAATTCATTGATTTCAAAGGTTTTTGGTCGGAAGATATGTGTGTTGTCACCAAGATTGCACCCGTGATGCTAAGATGAGAGCCTAGCAGTCTAATGAAACATGGGATGATTTCCAAGCCTGTGGGTTGCCTAAAATGGAAATCAGCCTCCAAAGTGAGTTGGTTCTCCTACTATGCCTCCTGAAAACTAACTTTGATGGGAAAAAGGATATAAGGATTGCATTGAAATAAAACCTATCCTAAGAGGAGGTGATGCACCAAAGCTAACTGAGATCTACAAGTTGATTTACTTACAAAACCTTTCAACAAATAGATTTGAATCTTTCACAACCTAACTAAACATGTGATGCATAAATATTTCTTTAGAAAGGGGTGAATCCAATGCTTTCTTGAAGGAAAACAACTAGTTTTCACAACTACAAGATATCAAAATCAACTAACAAAATCCAAGACCTGCAATCATCATATATCTCCTTACACCAAATGTTGATTGAATGAGATAGAATAGAGGATTTCATAGATAAATCACAGAAAGAAGTCTTGAGATAACTGATTGTGCCTCTTTGAAGTGATCTCAAACTGATTGTTTCCACCTTGTTTCTACTTCAAATTTACATGATGAATGGCTTGGGTCCAATTTTCTTGAAAACCATGGAAAATAGGGTTGATATTTGATACAAACTAAAGCTTGACTACTGAAAAGAAGTCTCAATTGTTGTCCAACCCATGAAGGGATTCTAACTGAATCTTAAACTACTACAAACTCTCTCAAACCTCCTTCTTTTTAGGCCTTGATCTGATTGCATTATTCCTTAACTGATTGATGTAATATCAACTTCATGATTTTGTTATTTGCATTCATCTACATGATTGTTACGAACTGGTGAAGTTTTCTCAAAAACTACGAATTGAGTTCTCATAAAAGTTAGTGGGTTTCTTAATTTTACTCTTTTCTATTTTTTGTCCAAAAATCATGAAAACCCAGTTCATATTTTTTAAGATATGAATGAAACACAACTATGGCTACACCCTTTTACGTGATGATCTCCATGTTCCTCTGAAACTGAAAAAAATGTGTTGATATCTCTATTCTATCCTTCTTACTAAGCATCCATGCCTTAGATCATGTATGAACTAGCTTATACAACCCTCTTTAAAAGAAAGAAATATCCTATTCACACCATGGAGGAAAGATAAATTGCAGAGAACTATAGCTTACTTAGGGTTTTCTTTTGCAAAAATTAAGCTCCAACTTGAGTTAAACCATGGTACTCTTTCTTTGAATTCATTTTTCAATGTGAAATTTACATGTATGAAAGCATGACCTTGGAAAATAACCTCTTTTTTCCACCTTTTTAAAAGCAAAATGTCTTTTACTTTATCAAACCATAAAATGCAACCTTGGTGTGAAGTGAAAACTCCTTATTTAATGCATTTGTGAAATAAGTCTTAATTTAATGCATTAAATACTCAAGAGGCTCCTATTAGGTCCTGATCCTTGTAAAGAAATAATAAATTTCATAAAGCCTATGGATTATAATTTTTCCAATAACCTCAGGTTAGACATTTTAATAACAATATTGGAAAAAATGTGAGAATTTTGGCAACAATGTGAAAATTAAATGTAATTGTATTGTCATATTATTTTGACTTGTGAAAGTATATATTGCTAGCTATATTAATAAAATTAGTTGAGGATTATCTATAGTATCATACTACATCTATTCATATTGGTAGAAGCGATCTAGAAGTTTGATCCAAAATGTTGGAGGTCAGTTATTCAGAGCAGAGAAATTTCTTTGGAAATATAGTCATGTTCTGCATTTCCTTCTAGATGTGTATTATGCTCTGCAGTTTGGTTGGAAAGTGTCTACACATGTTCTATTATATTCTATAGTTTTTAAAAGTAATGTTCAGCATGGAAGGAGTTTGAACTGACAGAAGGTTCTTTCTACCTATCTTTCAACCAACTAGTGTTCCAAAACTATATGACAATTGTTAGACTGTATGGTACCTGGTGTTAGTATGGAGTGTTAAGATAGGTCAAGGTTAAGGCTCCCATGGAACTACTTGGCATCATGTTATTTTGGTGGCAAAATTTTTGATTTAGGATCAACCTATTAAACGATTCATGTAATTTGAATATAGTTCCACATTATATCACCCTAGTTATTGGATGCACATGAAATATGTGAAGGGGGGTGAATCAATTGTATACTTTTAAAACATTAGAAACCCTCTAGATCTACATTAGTTCTTAAACCCTTATCCACCATTAAACCCTTAACATGCATTAAGATAATGTAAACATGTAAAGTATTCATGCAAACACATCAAACACATAAGAACACTAGATTTACATAGAAAGCCCAAGAAGGGAAAAACTATGGTGAGGATTAGCTCACCAATATATGAATTACACTAAATACAATAAGACTCACTACCAAGGGCTCACTACCCAGAAAGATAAAGAAGTATCACTTCCAAAGGACTCACTATCTAGAAGAAAGAAAGGAGTGGCTCATTTCCAATTTGAAATGCTAATAATGCATCTCTCATATGTCAAAGCTACAATTCCACTGAACCACAAACAACACATCAAATAGATTGAGATGTAGACACCTTCTACTCACTGCATTAGGAAGTCATAATAATTAAGGCTCACACTCAAGATCAACATACTTGATCACTTTCACATCTTTCACACCATACACACTTCACACTTTCCATACAACAATTCTCCTTGTATTTATACCCTTTGCAACCTAAAACAATCTCAATTAGGGTGGCCTTAATGAAACATGCACACCTCAACCATGTAACACCAAACAAAACACTTCCACAATATAAATAAGTGAAGAAAAACCATGCAACTACTTAATTGGGACCCAAATCTACAATAATGTTCTTCTCAACACTTCCTTAATCAACAATTATCCTCCACAATCAGTGCTAGCATGCTAGGTTAGCCAAACCTACACTAACACTAACAAACAACTCCAAACACACTTATCAAGGTCCAAAAACATCTCGTAGACCACACAACAATACTCCATAACATCTATACAACATCTCAAAATACTCTAGCACCATTAGAATATACTACACAACTACTACAACAATTTGAAACTCAAGAACACTTCATTATGTGCAACCATACATACTGGAACAAATATCCAATACACCAAAAAACCATGCAAAAAAACTCAACACCTAAAAATTCAAGGGAAGGTAGATACAACCATTATAAGCATGTTACTAGATCCACAATACCAGAAACTTCACAACAGAGAAATGCAAAGCAATCTCATTTCTCCTAAACAACACTGCTTCATAGTCTACACATTGGTGAACACAACTTCTTCTACCACATGATCCAAATTTTTGAAACTCTAGATATAACACCTCAAAAAACTTCTAATCATCAAGTCTAAACCACATGAGCATAGCTACAATACAGAAGAAATGTGGACCAACACATTGAACACCACTCTGACACAATGAATTCTCTTTTATTCAAATTTTCTCAAAAGCACTTGGAAACCAAGCACCATAAACACCATCTCAACATTTGTAACACCTTCTCATCATCTCAACCACACAAGAGGTTGATATCCACAAACACTTACTCATCATTGCTACATATTAGAGGTTGACGCTAGTGACAATAATAATGACAACATAATGCAACCAACACAATTGAACACACTTGCTTCCTTAGGTGTTGAAATCAATGCAACAATGCTCTGTTGACGTGAATGGAAACACAAATTTCCAAAAATATCCCCCTTTATCATTGATGGAAACACCTGATATGAAAATCCATCAATAATAATAAGCAAATTTGATCAACAACACATACTTCTCACCAATACACACTGCTTCACCTTACACAAGCATTTATTCTCTCATTTTCTTCATATGTTTTTTCAACTAACTTTCTCCCTCTTTGACATCAATGGCAAAGGAAAACATAGTTTCTTTTCTTTTACTCCCCCTTTTTCATTACTTACCTATGCGTTCTCTACCCCAAAGGCAACACCTATAAGAGACAAAAATTTCACTCTCTTCTTGCATAATCACTTTCCTACACACTCACCCTTAGGGGCACACCATATGCTCCAATAGACTACACCAACCAACAATCATTACCACCTACCACCCCTAAGAGGTATCCTTCAACTTCATTCCAAGACCAAGAGATATATCTTGAAATGCTTCTCGGACAAATGCACACACTTATGAATGTAGTTGAAAGGAGGGGAAATAACCCCTAACTTATCCTAGAGATACTCAAAATTATATTTTGGAAGAGCGTTTGTGAAAATATTAGCAACCTGATCCTTAGTATGCACATACTCCAACTTCAACTCATTCTCTACAACTTTCTCTCTCAAGAAATTATACCGGATTGAGATATTTTTCTTCAATGCATTACTGGATTATTTGAAATATTGATTGCACTTGTATTGTCAGACATGATGGGAATAGGTTCATTATATGAAACTATGATATCTTTCAATTTTTGCTTCATCCACAACACCTGTGTTCAGCATGATGTTGTAACAATATATTTTGCTTCTACAATAGATAATGACATTGAATCCCACTTCTTACTTAGCCACAAGACCAACCTGCTTCCAAGAAAGAAAGCACCACCACTTGTACTTTTCCTGTCATTTGCACATCTAGTTCAATCTGTGACTGTATATGCACTCAAAGAGAAGTCAATATCCTTAGGATACCACAAATCATAATTTGGAGTGCCCTTCAAATATCTAAATATTATCTTCACTACTACAACATGATATTCTTTGGAATCTTCTTGAAATATAGCCACAAGACAAACTAAATGCATGATATTTGGTCTAGTAGTAGTAAGATATAATAGTCCACCAATCATTGATATATACTTTCCCTGATTTGTCTTAGGAGATTCACCATTCTTTCTCAACTTAAAACTAGTAACCATAGGATTACATACTGTTTTATATTCATCCATTCTAAATTTCTTCAAAAATTCCTTAACATACTTAGACTACGATATGAATATACCTTTCTTTGATCGACTAATTTGCAAACCAAGGAAGAAATTCATCTCCCCACACATTGACATTTCAAATTATTTCTAAATTTCTTCTACAAACTTCTTGCACATATCTTCATTTCCTTCAAAGATTATGTCATCAACATATACCACCACAATCAAAATTTTCTCACCTTCAACTTTGAAATATAGATTGCTATATGTAGTACCTTTTATGAATCCTTGTTGCAACAAGTACTTGTCTAACCTTTCATACCAAGCTCTGGGAGCTTGCTTTAGTCCATACAATGCTTTCTTCAACCTATAGACCATATTTTCCTCTTCTAAAAACTAAAAACCTTCTGGTTGTTCAATGTATACCTCTTCTTCCAATTTACCATTCAAGAATGTAGACTTCACATCCATCTTATATACTTTGAAATATTTATGTGCTACAAAAGTTGAAAACATCCTGATAGCTTCCATTCTTGCAACTAGAGAAAATTTTTCTTCAAAATCCATACCTTCAACCTGTGACTAACCCTTACACAAAAGTCTAGCCTTGTTTCTGAAAAAATTTTCCATCTTCATTCAGCTTGTTCCAGAATACCCACTTAGTACCAATCACATTCTTATTTTCCAATCACGGGACCAATTCCCAAGTCATATTCTTCTCTATTTGTTCTAACTCTTCCTTCATTGCTTTGATCCAATTTTCATCTTTGCATACCTTATTCACTATTTTTGGTTCCACCTTAGAAAGTAAAAAAAAAAATTACTTGTTCCTCTATCATAGCAAATTTTTTCCTTGGTAGCACACCTTTTCTCTTATCTCAAATGATCCGATCTTCTGAATGATTCTTCTACACATACTTAGGAGTCTTAGGATTCCTTTTTCGAGCTTCTTCCTCTTCAGTTGTCAACTCTTTTCCTTTCTCTTCAACCTTTTCTTCTTCACTACAAGGGGATTCATCATATTCATATCCTTCTATCAACATTGAACTTTGATGTGGTTCTTTATCCACTTTGACATTTGCACTCTCAACAATATTCTTTAACCTCTTGTTGTAACACCAGTAGTCCTTGCTTCCTATAGAGTATCCAAGGAAGATTCTTTCATCATAGCTTTCATCAAACTTTCCTTAGTTTTCCTCATCTCTTCTACTATAACATTTTCTTCCAAATTTTTTGAAATATTTCATAGTAGGGGGTTTACCATACCATAACTCACATGGAGTCTTTGAACTTTTTTCTCTTGCTTGACCTCTGTTAAGAATGTATATTGTGGTATGAATTTCTTCTCTCCAATATACATCCATAAGATTAGCTTCCTTCATCATTGTATTAGCTACTTCCTGAACTATTCCATTTTTCCTTTCCACAACTCCATTCTGATAAGGAGATCTAGAGGCTGAAAAATGCCTCTTTATTCCATAATATTTACAAAAACTATTAAAATCATTTGAAGTAAACTCAAAACCTCTATTAGATCTCAAACATTTGATTTTTAGATTCATTTCATTCTCAACCATAGCCTTAAATTCTTTAAACTTGTCTAGAGCTTCTGATTTTTCTATGAGAAATGTAACCCAAGACATTCTAGAATAATCATCAATTAATAACATGAAATACATGTCACCACATGAGCTTCTAATTATGGTAGGTCCACATAGATTTGTATTCACTAACTCCAAGGGACCTATGGTAGAATATTCTTTGGTCTTGAATCTTGCCTTTGTTTTCTTTCCAACTTGACATTCTTTGCAAATTTCATTGTTAGGCTTTGTAATCTTTGGAAAATCTCTCACGACATTAGTAGAACTTATCCTTGCTATGATATCAAAATTGATGTGCCCCATTCTTCTATTCCATATCCAAATTTCATTAGTTTGAGACATAAAGCACTTTTCACCATTATATTTGAGTTGATAGACATTACCTCATGTCCTTGTTCTAGAAACAACCAAAATATTGAAGCTTCCTTTTTTGATTTCAAAACCACCATTATGAAATACAAGATTATATCCTTTGCTACACATTCATCCTACACTTAGAAGATTATATCCTTTTCTACACATTTTTCCTACACTCAAAATATTATTCCAAAGACCCTTGAAATAAAGAACATCATCTTTATTATGCTTTCCATCAAAACTAATTGAACCTTTTGCACAGATCTCAACAGATGTATGATCACCAAACTTAATAAGACCACCATCATACTTTCAAGCTTAAGAAACTTACTCTTATAACTTGTCATATGATTTGAACATCCACTGTCAATGATCTAATAATTCTTTTCCCCTCTAGCATGAAAATAAGTAACAATAGTTCCTTCAATGTCATGACCTATTTCTAAAGCACTTTCCTTTACACATCTTTCAAGATTAGTAGAATTAGTTCTAACATTTAAATCCATGAACAAGCATTCATCACTATCTTCATCCTGATAATTTGATTCTTCATCATTAGATACACCAATGTTCTTTTCAACTTAATAATTTTTCTTGATAAATTTACCGTTATGATCCTTTTATTTGTCATTAGTAACTTTGATTGGACATTTAGATGCATAATGACCTATCTTTCCACAATTGAAACATTTGAAAGGTAGATTACCTCTATATTTTCTAGTACCCTTTTTCAATCGTAGAAACTTTATGACTATAATCTTTAGGCAGAGTTCTTAATACCTTTTTCACAACTTCACTTTCATCCAGCTTTCCACCAAGACCATTGGTGGCATTAACAACTTCATCAAATTTGAGCATGTAGGTAGTAATATGTTCATCTTCATACATCCTTAGTGTTTCAAATTTGGATTTGTAGATTTGTATCTTCACTTGTTTGACCTTGTCATCTCCTTCATAGATTCCTTCCAACTTTGTCCAAACATCTTTAGAAAACTTGTAGCTTATAACCTTCACAAGTTTTGAATTAGTAAGGCCACTCAGGATTGCATTCCTTTCTTTTCCATTGTTCTCATATGCCTTGATCTCATCATCAGTTGATGGTCCATTTGTAGGCATGGTATAACCTATTTCAACATACTGCCAAACACCAAATCCAAGGGAGACTAAGAAAGACTCCATCCTAGCTTTCCAACAGGTTAAATTTGTTCCATCAAATAAGGGAGATTTGACACCTTTCTTATGCACCATCTAGATCTACCTCAAGTGGTTAAGCTTCTTCCTAAAAACCACAACTTTGATACCAATTGTTAGATGCACAAGAAAAATGAGAGGGGGGTGAATGAGTTGTATACTTTTAAAACATTAGAAACCCTCATTAAAATTTGTATCTACATTAGTTCTTAAACCCTTATCCACCATTCAAGCCTTAACATGCATTAACAAAATGTAAACATGTAAAGTAGTAATGAAAACACATCAAACACATAAGAACACCAAATTTACGTTGAAAACCAAAGAAGGGAAAAACCATGGTGAGGATTAGATCACTAATATATGAATTACACCACCAAATATAATAAGGCTCATTGACAAGGGATCATTTCCCAAAAAGATAAAGAAAGGCTCACTACCAATGGCTGACTTCCAAAGGACTCACTATCCATAAGAAAGAAAGAAGAAGAGGTGGCTCACTACCAATTGGAACTGCTAACAATACATCTCATAGGTTGAAAGTACAATTCCACTGAAGCACAAACAACACATCAAACAGACTGAAATGTAGACATCTTCTGCTCACTACAATAGGAAGTCATAGGAATTAAGGCTTGCACTAAGAACAATGTACTTGATCACTTTCACATCTTTCACATCACACACAATTCACACTTTCCATACAACAATTCTCCTTACATTTACACCCTTTGTGACCTAAAAAAGTCTGAATCAAGTCGACCTTAATGGAATGTATACACCTCAATCATGTAACACCAAATAGGTCAGCACAAAAAACTTCCAAAATATAAATAAGTGAATAAAAACCATGAAACTACTTAATTGGGATCCAAATCTACACCAACACGCTTCTCAACACTTCCTTAATCAATAATTATCCTTCACAACTATCGCTAGCATGCCAGGTTGGCCAAACTTGCACTAACACTAAAAAGAAACTCCAAACACACTTTTGAAGGTCTAGAAACATATCATGGACCACAAAAAAATACTCCATAACATTCATACAACATATTAGAATACTCTAACTCCATCAGAATATACTTCACAACTACTGCAACAACTCGAAACTCAAGAACACTTTCATTCTGTGCAACTAGACATACTGGCATAGACATCCAATACACTAGAAAACCTTGCAAAACAACTTAGCACCTAAAAATTCAAGGGAAGGTAGATACAACCATTATAAGCATGTTACTAGATCCACAATACTAGAAAATTCACTACAGACAAATGTGGAGCAATCTTATTTCTCCTGGACAACATTGCTTCACAGTCCACACACTGGTGAACACAACTTCTTCTACCACATGATCCAAAACCTAAATTCTAGATACAATGCCTTAAAAAACCTCTGATCATCAAGTCCAAACCACATGATCATAGCTACAATACAAAAGAAATGCAGAGAAAAACATTGAACACCACTCTGACACACTAAATTCTCTTTTATTCAAATTTTCTCAAAAGCACTTAGAAACCAAGCACCATAAACACCATCTCAACATCTGCAACACCTTCTCAGCATC
Source organism: Sequoia sempervirens (assembly GCA_007258455.2). Lineage (NCBI taxonomy): Eukaryota > Viridiplantae > Streptophyta > Pinopsida > Cupressales > Cupressaceae > Sequoia > Sequoia sempervirens. The sequence continues at coordinate 124,158,662 of VDFB02271358.1, forward strand.
TCAACCACACAAGAGGTTGATATCCACAAGCACTTACTAATATTTTATACATTATAGGTTGACACCAATGACAATACTAATGGCAAGATAATGCAACCAACACGCTTAAACATACTTGCTTCCTGATTGATGCAACAATGCTCTATTAACATCAATGACAACACAAGTTTACAACACTTGTTAATTGTGGATCCCTGGCCAACATATCATGATATTTTATGAAGAGGGTGGTATGTAATCATCATCACTTCACATGATAAATTTATAGAAGTTGTGTGTGAGAACAAGAGAAGAGAAGGTGGTGAATGAATATATAAGGATGTGAATGTGAGAGCATCTCTACAATCTAGTTTTATTCAATGTGAGTTGCATCTCAGTTATATGCTATCATTAGGAGATCATAAAAAGTGTTGTAGAGTGTCTGAAGCAAGTTTAAACCCTATGTGATTTGTATTATCAACATTAAAGATCCACAAGCCTTATCATAGTAATCTAGTATGACTAGTGTTCTAATTGCTGAATTAATCTTTGTATTATGGATTGGTGTCTCTAGTAGGTTGGTGCCTATAGGTACTATTAGATATTGGTGTCTCTAGTAGGTTGGTGCCTATGCTTCATATTGTAAATTCCCTCATTATATTCCTTCTTTGCGAGGGTGTATTTGGATAGTAGATCCAAGAAGATATTGTCACCGTGGTTTTTCTCATCTTGGGTTTCCATTTATATCTAGTGTTCTTATGTTTGAATGTGTGCTTATGTTGTTGATTGATTATCAATATTTTTTTATTCAAGTTTCATATTTAGATACACATGTTGAAGTAAAGAGTATTAAATAGATTTGATCTACTAATTCACCCCCTCCCTTCTCAGTAGATTGTGTGCCCTTCACAAATAATATACTCAAAATAAAATGAAACTTGAATGGTATTACTAGCTTAAGATTTAGAAGAAGGTAGAAAGAGTGTTGAAGATACCCACAAACCATTAATGTCTTTAAAGCCTCTATTGAACACAAGAAAATGGATTTTATATAGTTGTAGAAATAGAAAAATTACCATCAATAACGAACCAAAGAGATCTTGTATGATATAATAGAATAAAAATATTAAATCTTTTTTAGATAATAGGAATGGAAGAAATAATCACATTTAGATGCAAGAGACATTTTTTTGAATGGGGAGCATTATCACTAGTGACACCAAGTAGTTGAATTGAAGCAACTTTAACTTTTTTTAAATTTCTAGATGCTAGTGTGTTGTACTAACATTTTGGAAAAATCACTCATTATTATGCACATGATCCTATGTTAGGAAGTAGAACTTGATTGTGATATATTTTAAATTTGGGAATATAGTGAGGGGAAAATGGCTAAGGTAAAGGCCAAGTGATCCTTGAAACATGCAAAGGGAGTGTGTGCTAAAGAATATTCAAAATTGTAACATGAAAAGGGTATAGAATTTTCTACATTACATTTCCCTTCAACTTTAATTAGGTCAATGCCACTAGGTGATATGTTACACTAAAGTAAAACAGTGAAAGTGTTGAAAGTAAATATCATAGATATGTTAGCCAAATATTATAGAGGATACAAAAATCTTCAAGTGTAGGTATTTTTCCACCACAATGAGAACTTGTGAAACCAATACCTTCGATAACAAAATCCTACAAGGCATTATTTTCAAAAATCACAAAATTGTAAAACCATTGTGTTAGGGAAGTATAAGATTATATATGATCATGAGAGAAAATGTATACACATAGAGGAAGAAGGCACATAGAAAATCAAGAGAATTTATTTTTGGGGGTAAGATAAATGAAAGACACCTCATTGTGAAATTCATTTTAGTATTTTGCATCATTACCAAAATGTTACAAAAATAGAAGACAAATAGAGGAATTCTAATGTGATGAGAATAATGTTACAAAGAAGAAAATGGCTTAGAAATAGGAAGGGTGGGTGTATGCCTCCTCATTTTTTACCTAATATTTATAAGGTAAAAATAGGAAAAGGAAATTTATCAATCCATATTTTGATTCATCCTGAGGTAATATAGGGATAAATTTGAATTTGAGAAACTAAAAGGCTTTCTAAACTTAAATTATATTTTCCATATTACATTTTGTTGAACGCAACACCATTTCCAAAATTTTGATATATTTTATTGGTTCACCTATTATTATTTTCAAACTCAAGTTCTTTTCTTGGTTTACCTCTTACATTTGAGTGAAAATATATTTCTTTTCATTTTTCAACTATATCTTGTCTTTTTCTCCAATATTTTACAACCTTTTTAAAAATATTATTTTGATTTTCTTGATGGGGTATAAGATTATTCTCCTCAAGAGTCTCATATCATTAATATTCAAAAATAAACTTCTTCTTTTGGTTCACACTTGTAACGCCCCGCCTTGGTTACCGTTATAACAAAGTGTAAAGAGTAAAGTTAACCGAACAATTTTTTTTTTAAAGGATATTTCATTTACACAATTGCCATCAGGTTTCCAAGATGACGTTACTTAAACCTTACACATAAACTCAACACGTTAACATAAACATAATACAAATTTAAAGCCAAGAATGGTTCAGTTTGCAAGACTTATTACATTCGAGAATCCATAGGTTCAGATTACAATAAGAGAGATTTTAATAAATCTCAATACATCCAAAAATGGTACAATTTAAACACTCTTATACAAGAGGTAACTTTTACAAAGCATATAGTGTTCATTTAACATCTGGCACAATTATCCATGAACAAGCTGTGCATCATCAATCACGAACAAAGAAGAAAACTGGAACTAGCTACAAGCTTAGGATCATCTACATGAAAATATAAGGAAGATAGAGCACAGTTTCCTCCTGACCACGTGGAACCAAAAGGTCCACTCCCTCCGTGCTAGGAGATAAATGACAGGTCCACAAGCAAAGAAGACAGAACATAACGTTTACGGGGTTTACAAATTACATCACGACATAACGTCAACAATCATAGCAGATAAAATTTCAGTAATGCAACACATCAAAATAAATTTGAACACAAGGAACACCATCATGATATAGACTAAGAGTGTCATCACATCGTCGGGATAGGTTACCTAGTGAATCTTCCTAGACTACCGGCCCTCTCTCCAAGAGTTACCCTAGTAGCCTCTACTGATTTCCGGCCCCTATGCAGGCCAATGTGGAGTCACTTCATCTTTCAAGAGGACAAGATGATGACTTGCCATTCCAGGCCTTCTCAACCTTTTCTCAACCTGAACGAGTGTTAAGACAGTAGGCGAGGCACACTTTTATCTAAATTAATGTTTATAACTTCCCAACCCATAATTCATTAGTTAATTTTTCACTGAATTAACACACCTATGATAGGTTACCCAGACAATCACTTCCGGATTTCGGCCCCTACCACAAGCCACTCTTTCTATAACATGACTTGACATAAAACCAATCTCAAGGTAGCTATCAAGCGTAAAAGTACGATACCACAGAGGTTTAAATCATTCACTTGAGACACAATAAATTCTCTAAGATGTCTCTTTGGACAATAACAACAAAATTTGTGGAAAGAGTCTTCATTCAAAAGAACATAATTTACATAGGTACCAACATTACTATCATGTCATGGATCTATATCTTCATATTGTCACTGATATAACAATAAAACATGCAACACCTTTCCCTATATATATAATCATGGCAACAATACCCAAAATATAAACATTTTTTTTTTTTTCATATACCACAAATATAATTTTCTATTCTCTAGAAGTAAGAATCTTGATAATTCTCAATATTGTCGTCCACTTGTAAATCTTAAATTAACAAACTTACATAGGATTTTCTTATTTATAATTTCATAAAATAGAAATCTAAAACACCACACAGATACTCTAAATAATAATCAAAGCCAATCTAGAGATTTACATAAATAAAAGAACACTAATTTTTATAAATTCCTATATACACCTTCAAATAGAAATTACATATTTATTGAATACAAAATCAACCATTTAGTGAACCAATTAACTACATTAAAAGAAAATATAAATTATCTTAATTGCCCCCAATTTATTTCACATTACGCTTAATTTATTTATTCAATTGAAATCTTAAAGATACATCAAAGACATCTTTTATACATCTATAAGTATAAACATAAATATTATAAAGATGCAGATTGATTGCAAGAAAAGATAAATTAAACTGAAGTGAAGTATTCGTTATCATATAAAAATTAACTTACAACTAAAAGTTATATATATAAATATATATAATTTCCAAACAAGATTGCTACCACTGTTTTTGCATGTAAGGGTAATACGCACTAGAGTTAAGTTATGGATATCAGTTAAATGATATAACTTTAACTGGATTAAACAATGCGCCATGCATCATGCACGTAAATCAACTGTAGTCAACTATAAGTATCTAATATGTATAACAAAATAACATCAGATTGCTGTGTTTAACTTTACTTTACTTACATCTATACAATTAATATTATGATAACTTATATATAATACTAAACATTCACTCCATTAGTTTACATTATTGATTGTTCTTACAACATTATACTTATTCATAAATCAATATATACAATAGCACTGTATTTAACAAACTCAGGGATAACTAATAAAATCAAGGACGGAAAGATCAAATTGGATGAATGCAGTTGATAACCTAAGAGTCTCAAGTTAAAAGATATCAAATAAGAAGCGATTTAGATTTGCACAGGGACGTATTCTACAAATAGCCCTTTCTCTAATTCCTAACTGTAGCTGCGCACAATTTCAAGAGAAATATATTTCGATAGATAGAAATGGGTCAAGGTTATTGTAGAATTCCAATTAGAAGATATTTCTTCTAGCTATTTTCGCTGGTATGTTCGCACCCATAAACACTGGAGTCATGTGCAAGCTGGAGAAATTGGCTTGGCGTATGAAGGCAATAGGATATTTCAAAATTGAAGACTTTTACTTAACGCTGTGAGAAAGGAGAATAGAAAGATTCAATTATCAGCCACTATATTGCAATTGGAGTTAAAAACTTTGTGTATGGTATGATTGCCACGCTACATTTAGACTCATTCCCAAAATTGTTGCAAGAGAAATTGTTCTGATAGATGAGAACCATTTCCATCGTTTAAAATTGCATGATATTCTAATGGAGGATATTGGTGGTGTGAGAATAAAATAAATTCTAAGATGAAAAAGTTACAAACAACGGCTTAACAGATGAAGGATGATGGCATGCAGATTGACAAGTATATACAGATGCGAACTAAACAATACCGGTCGCAGGAAGAAATGAATACAAGATTCAGCATCTTTAGGGAGTTTTCTCCATTCAAAAGGATATAAGATTAATGAAGAGAAAATGTTTTCAACTATACAGAAATATTATTCCAAATAACATTTCCATTTACCAGCTATAGAAACGATTCGAAATAGATCTTCTAATCAAGTTTACACGGTAAGATTCATTAGAAGAAGGCTAGGCGCAAGTTCAGATATGAAAAGTTAATGGTAAATAACATAGATTTTACCGCCAACAGGAAGGCTGACATTAACGCCAGGGTATATAGGTTGGGAGAAAGCTACACACATTCTCAATGGACAGTTATTATTAAAAACTGTATACTAAAGTTCAACAGAATAGATCATAATGAAATCAATGACATAAGCCTCCTGGTTTAAATACTCGCCTACAGGAGGATAAGCATCATTCTAGGTTATAGCCAATGAAAGAATTTCAGACACCTAGTGATAATATTTGACACAAAAACATATAAATAGGCGCAGATTTGATAGTAGGGATTGGTATCTAACTTCAGGTGTAATTCTGTTATTGCTTAGTTTAAAACATGAGATCAGATAGAGATAATAGAGATAACAGGAGCGATCATAATAAACTCAGAGCTTCAATTCTCAAATTTGGATTGCATAATTTTGAAGACATCAAACTTTTAATTAATACCTAGATTTCATTCTAAATTCTGAATTGGAAATTTCAATAAATCTATGGATATTCAGAAGAAATCAAATACCTTTTCAATTCCAAAAATAAATACTAAATTATGTTTCCTTAAATTCTTAACATCATGAATTAGTTGTATTTTCAACAAAATTTAATTGCTTAATCTAACTATTTCTCTGTTTTATACGCAGGTTTGGTAAACCACTATTTTTCCACAACGTTCATTGAAGAAATTTTACAGAAACTTAAAAAGAAGAAAACCTGGACAATCTTGGAAATTGAGCTGAAACGAATTCTGAAGTCTTTTGCTGATTCCTCTATTAATTTTCCAGACTTCGACAGCGAAATTCCAATCAAAACCAACTTCAAATCACACTTGCAAACAAAATCTTAAAGAAAAATTCTTCTGAAACAATTGTCGTGAAACAAACTACTAAAAACTGCTACCCTCAAAATTCTTCCCATGAATGTACAATTACCCATTTTCCAAAATATATTAATTCATGCAAATCACTTTCCATCACAAAACTTAACTGAAAGTTCATTTCGCATTGTAAATAGCTCATTCAGTTCAACTCAATCTTTAAAATATCAGAACAAACCTTTAACTGGCAATCAAAGATTCTTATCTCTTTGAAAATATCTTTCCTTAATAAAATCTATTTCACATAATACAAGTTGCACAATTAAATCAGCAATAATAATATTTTAATTAAAACATTGCAAAGAAATAACTTTCACCGATAAATTTAATAACTTATTTAATTTAACTTAATAAATTAAATCACAAACATTGATATAAACACCAATAAATATTTAACAAAATTAAATATCGAATACGCAATCACAATACAATATAAATGAACACAACATAATGAACTGGACAACTACACAGGGTAACACAGAGATACTCGTTCAAAAATGAATGATGGTTTAAAAGGACCTGTTAATACCTCCGAAAACATATTTATATTGAATTAGGGTACGCTCAGACCTGAAAAGCAGGTGGAGCCGTTACCCGGTACCTGTGTCTGTAGGAAACATCAACGTTAGAACATATATATACTCATGTTAGAAAACACACCTGAATAAGAATTGCAGCGTAGCAGGGTACTCACGAATGAGTAATGCCACACTGTCTTCTTCACTGACACACACGAGCAAGATAAATCATAAGCAATAGACATAAACAATAAGCCACATCATGAATGAATCTATCACAGTATCATCAAACTAATCACCTCAACATAACAACCACATGAAAAATCGTAAGCTAATAAACCATATCAGATATATGTCTATCTCAATAACATCACAGAAACACAACCAGATAAATAGGACGTCAATGTATCATCCATAGAGTATAAAAACAATATAATTTCAGAGTTATAACTGAGAATACACAACATAGTATCGTAGTGAACTAAAGCATCTAATAGGCATAAGCAAACTGAAATCAAGTAAGATAGGTTGTCACAACGCGAGGGTCACTACAACACTAATAATATAATAATTAGTAATAAACCTAAAATATATATTATAAAAAAACCATCATAATGTGTGGGGCGCCTAGTTTACCCTAGCATTATTATCTTGTCACCACTCTTCAAGGCGGTCCAAAAAACCATCAAACTTATGATTACTTCACTTGTATTATGCATTTCATCAAATCACAACCCATCGCTACTAAATATAATGAATTAGCTCATACTTATAACACTTGACATAACAAATATAGGTATTTCCTATTCCTATTTCTACTCCTCTATCATCTATTATTCTTCATTCAACTCCCTACCCTCCTATCATGAATGGTCATGAATATGATCTTATTGAGTAACTCCAAGATACTCAAGCTAATATCTCTCTTTGGGATTTGATAAAAACTTCCCTTCTTACCATGATATGTTTTAATAAGTCTTACAAAAGGCTTCTACCCATCTTCTATCAAGTTTAGTAAGTAATTGATTTACTTGACTATATCTATACAAAATATTGTGATACTATTTTCCAACAATACAAATTACCTTCTCCTAAAGTTCAACAACAATATGAGTCTCTTATAATCATCATTGACATCAAGGTTATCCTCATTGACAATGATTTTTATCTCCATATATGTAGTTTAGATAGTTCAACTACATTGATGTTGATATGTCTTTCATTTATCCAACTAACCTATTTATTAAAGGGTTTAAAAATATTGGTCACCAAACTCTACACACTATCATGTTTCCTATGTAGTTGGGCCTAGTTACATTACCTACATTAACTTATATAGTTTCAAAATCACTTTCATATAATATTCTATTAGGTTGGAAATGAATTCACTCTATTAGTTTAGTCTCATTTACCTTTCAACAATTTATCAAGTTCATTCATAACAATAGAGCATACATGACCAAGGTTGATCTTGATGTCATTCAATATTTTCAACAAGAGAACCTTGATCATCTACTTACATCCTCTACTATTAAATTTTTTATTCCTTCTTTATAAAAATAGGTTACTTCATCTTCACCTATTCTTGAGGATGATGTACATGTTCATTATTCTCCTTCTAATGCATGTCTTGGTGATAAATTGAGATCCCTAGACTTCACTCCTTTTCCAAGAGAGTATAAATTTAATCTCTATCACATTGACATCCTTAACATACAAAACCTAAATCTTATAAATCATATTTTTTTTAATCATTCAAATAATAAACCATCTTGTTCTAAATCATGTGACTACACTACATATTGACTATGCCATCAATGGGCATCCTCCTAATTTATAGTTAGAATCCTCCTATGGTGTAGGTTTAAATCTATTATCAAAGAGTGGATACAAAGGTAATGGATTAGGTTGTAAGGAATATGACATCAAGATAACTTTAAATCATACACATATCTCTACTATAGGTCTTGGTGAAAAATACCCTCACCTTTATAAACCTTCATATTGGAACCTAGTTGATGTAGCGATGATTTTTTCAATCTCTTCTTTTTCTTCTTTATCAATGATATACCTTGATCTAATCACATAAAATTCTAAATTATGTAAATTCTAATGCTATATGTCTTATATAATGAAGAATATTTAGCTAAATATCTTGAAATATAATTGCATATTCCTTTATATCATCATGATCACAATTTCCTTTATTATCCTAATAGAAATGCATACTTTGGTGAATTCTCTATATCATGTAAAGATCCTGCTATTTATCCTAAACTTTGTGCTAAGATTATAACTATTACCAAAGCTTGAGACTGTATTACTCTCATATTTTGAGATACTATTGATGTTTCCATGGATATTCTTGATTCTAAAAAAGTAATTAAAATAAGGGAATATCTCTCATTAGAACAATATCGGTGCAGGGACACCTAGTCAACATCATGTAAATATGGTTCAATGTTGTGTTTTTGGGTGTTTTGAGTCATATTTGGTGTATTAAGGTCTATTTATACCATTTTCAATGTAATAAGTCTCATGGGGTCAGTTGTAGTTAATGTTGTCAAGTTTTTGTAAATATTGCAAAAGTTGTTATGCAACTTTACAATTTTGCCATGTTTTGGAAGTGGAATGGTCACTAGTTCAAAAAGTGGTTATGAACCATTTGGTTTTGGTTGTGAAAGTTTAAATATGCCTAAAAAATTTGAGTCAAGGTTCTGGTGGAAGATTTGGCGTTCAAGCAATAAAGAAACTTCATTTTTCTACAATTTTTAGTGTTAATTTGGTGCTATATGCTTTTGTATGATTCTGTAAAGGTTGCAAATGTACTAATTTCTATTGGAATTGGTGTATAGATGAACTATATCTATTTTGGATTTGGTTTGAGTTGAATCCATAAATTTTGAAGGATTTTATAAGCAATTTACTGAAAGAGGTCTGAAAAACCCTAGATTGAGAGGGTTTGAACAAGAAAATGGAATAAAGGACCATTCCATTGATGGAAATCTCTGCAAATTGGTGGAATGGCTTTAGTTAGGATTTTTTCATTTTTGTAGTGATTGTAGATTTAGGGGATGGAGTTAGGGCCTTGATTGTGCAAGCCCTATCCTAATATCTTAATGTATTAGTTTGAAATTGGTAGGTAGAAGTAGGGTTTTATTGTTAGATGAATTTGTGGATGTTTAAATTGATAAAACCTATTGTTTCAGACCCCATGTGATCTTTTTATAGCCTTTGAGTGAATATTGGTGAATAGGAGAAGGTTTATCTCATAGTTGCTTTGTAAAAGAGGCTTAATTGGGCTTAAGGGAAACATAGCAGTCCATTTTAGAAGGTGATGTTATGAAACAAGTCTATGCAAAAACTTGATATGTTAAGGAAGAGAATAAAGGGTATTCTAAATGGTAACTAATTCATGGGTTTGGGGCCTTCTCTAAAAGATATGTTGAATTTTCATTGTTTGATGTGCTACAAGCAAGATTGAAGGATTTGTGAACAAACACCAAGTTAGGGTTTACAAAGTGGAAAAACTGGTCAAGGTTGATTGAATTGTGATTGATCAAACAACATCCACCCCTAATTTGGATCAAATTGGTATCAAAGCATAGTTTTTGATCATTTGAAGTAAAGAGGTTGAAGTTTGAAGAAGGAAAAGTTGCAATTAGACGGGAACAAGATGCCTCCAAAGGGAAGTGCAATAATTGCTAGGGAAATAAGAATGATGAAGGAGTCTCAAGAACCTATCATACTTGTAGCATTGGAAACAAACCAAAGAAGAGGTAAGTCCACTGAAGATGAGAGTGACCAAGAGGAAGAGGAAGAGGGTGAGAATGAAAACCCTCAAAGAGGAGTCTAAGGTGATGATGAGTCAAACCTTGATGAAAGAAGGATGGTTAAGATGTTGAAGGATGTCAGAGGAGAGACTACTGATATGGTGGGAAAATGGATAGTGAAGAAATGTTGGATTGAGTTTATGCACTAGACAATTATTTTGAATACAAGGAAGTAGCAGATGAACAAAAGGTAAAGTTTTCTAAAACTAAATTGAAAGGCCCTACCCTAACTTGGTGGAACTATGTACAAGAAGAAAGAGTGAAAAGGGGAAAAGAAAAATAAAATTAATGGGATAGGATGGTGTCTAAGGTTAAGAGTCATTTCTTTCCCGGTGACCATGCAATTCAAACATTTAGGAAGTTACAAAACCTAAAGCAAAAGGAAATGGATGTCATGACCTACAAAGAGGAGTTTCACAAATTGAGCATTAGAGAAAGTCATGTTGAGGATGAAGTTGAGAAGATATCAAGGTATATGAATGGGATAAGGTTCAATATTCAAGATGAATTGAGTCTTGCCACCCCTAGAACGGTGGAAGAGTGCTTGAAGACACAACTGGTTGAAATTGGGGCTACATACTTAGTAGATTTTTCAAGGAATCTTCGGAGGAGCCAGAAGATTCACCTCAAACATTAGTTGTTTCCACAACCTTTCCTTTTTCTTCAACACTTCTGAAGTTTGTTGGTTTTTCTTTTTCTGCTTGAGCATCTTTGGATGCATCCTTATTCTTTTCTTCACTTTCCTTCTCATGCTCTTCTTTTTTCCACTCATCAGCCTTCTCTTTATTATCATATTTATTTGTATCATATTCCTCAGTAGGGTTTTATGTGATAACCAGAGGAATAACTTCTTGTGTTAGAGGAGGAGTGATGGTGTTTTCCTTTGTAATGTCTTCTCTGGTCATTGCTTCTTCAATAACCTTTTCTATCATTTCCTCCACTTTTCGAGGAGTGTTGTCCACTACAACTTATTTGTTGACATCATGCTCATATTGAGCATCATCTTCCTGTATCTCTTCTTTTGCATTTGGTACTTGCAAAATCCATGGCCATTTTAAATTTTTGTGACCCCTGAACCTAGTGTGCCTTTTTTTTTCTATTTTGTGTTGACTTATTTTTTCCGGTTCCCAGTCATCTAATTTATAACTTATGTCTTGGGAAGACGTTATTTTACCAGCCCCTTGCCTCATTTCACTGCTTGTACTCATGTGCCTTCATAAATTTTGACTAATTATGAAGTTTTTTCGATCTTTTGGTCAGTTTTCAAACCTTTTTAGCCACTGACACAATTTCAAAACCTTTTGATTTTATTGACAGCGCATGATTCCTTCGGTATTATTTGGTCTATTTTTGGTATTTCGATGTGTTCGCGAACCTTTTCAACCACTGACATGGTTTCAAAACCTTTTGATTTTCCAATTGAGTCATACCTTTGTTGTTTCCTTACAAAAAAATGAATCATTCTATTACCTAGGTGCGGCCCCCTTTGAAAAACTTTTGTGAATGTGTTAAATTGTCGTCGTTAAGTTGTTGCATCGCCCATCGTGCTTTTCCTTTGCTTCATTAGTTTTATTTCCATGATGAGCAATGAGTTCCTTTTACTTTCATTGTGTATCGTTGATCATTATTTTCCTGATCAACTCATTTCCACGATGTGCAATGGCATGTTTCTTTGCATCGCTAGGTCTCTTCACGTCACATCTTTACATTTTTTTGATGGGTGCCTTTCTGCGATGTGCGATGAAGGGCCAAGATTAAAATAGAATACATCTAATGGATGAGATTGCATTGTACCCTTCCTTCACATCGTTGTTGTGAAGCAAGGTGGTGGAGTGGTATGCATGATGCACGATGGAAAAAGATGGTGGTTGGTCAATGGTGTTGACATGGATGGCAGGTGGCAGGTTTCGCTACATCAAGGGGACTCTAAAATACTCATGCTGATATGTTGCAGTCACTTCGATGGTGGTTATGTTGTTCCTTGGTGCATCATTGTTTCATGTTAAGAGGTTTAATCCAAATGTGGGATGCATGATGAATAGCCTGGATTCAATGGTGGAGATCGACAGTGATGTTTTAAAGTTTATTAGAGATCTAATCTTGACTGTCTATCTCATATCTGATGGCTAGAATTGAAAGTATAATTGCTAGTTACTCCTATTCATGGAGAATGGTAGAATTGAATGCTTAATGAAATATCCAGCTACCAGATTAAATCTAATTAGTTTTGGATTTATTTTTCTTCGCTGTCCTATTGTTGCATTCATTTCTAGATTATTCCATTGCTCTCTTATTTGTTGCAGAGATCAAATTATTCTATCAAAGAATATTTTCCTTGATCTTATTTGCAGATTTCACGAGCGCCCATACCTAGTTTCAGAACACCATCAATGCTAGAGTGTCTTGAGGTGTCAGGTGATTTTATGATTGGTTCTCGCTCTTTTTTGGAGGTAATTTTTTCCATTTGTAATCTGATCAGGGTTCTTTTTCCTATAATCCTATTTGGAGTAAAGGTTAGGATTTTGAATTCAAATCTGAGTTATGCTTGCATTATAAGGGTAATTTTTGTAGTTTTTTTTTGGGTTCCACTCTCTTATATTTTTGTAGGTCCTTTTCCTTAGTATGTATAGTGTTTTCATCTTATACACCTAAAAAGGAGATGTAATGTTTGCTTTGTAATAGCAATAGATGACCTAAATTTTCATTGTATTTTGCACTTAATATTTATATCAATTCTATCATTCTCTCCACTTTTGTACACAATGCGTATGAATCAATATAATCAAGGATTTTTTTTGGTTCTTATATCACATTTGTTGGTCTTGAATGTCTGATTTGTTAGTTCCTATTCAAGGAGCGAAGTAATCTCTTTCAATTCATATGTTAAGGTGGTGATGATGCAATAGGGATTTCAAACAAGTTTGATAGCATTGATTGTTTGTTGGTTTCTTGTTGCAAGGTAGTAAGTTTATTAGAAGCTAGGGTGGGTCTATTGTAGGAGTGTTACTTCATTTTTAGACTCTGTGTGGATAAGGCATTGGTCTATCTATGCCTATAAGCCTAAGTCTGAGGTGGATGCAATTTCAAAATTAAAAAAATTCCCTGATTTCCTAGTTTAGATTTGCTTTCATGTTTTTCCTTTCCACACTGCCATAAGTCATTGATAACATAGAAGGTTGCGTAGATGATTTAGCCCATCAAAGGCCTTCCACCATTGTAGTGTGACAATCTAATTTAACATATAGGGATACCCACCTTGTTCCTACAGATCCTAAAGTGCAGAGGAGAAGATTTCCAATCATCTCTTGTTTGTTGGCCACTAACCTAGGGTCTCTAAGCATAAGGAATAGCTACCCTTTAGGAGAAACTAGACCATCAACTAGAAACATCAGTAGATTGGTGACTCTACTGGGGATAAGTGCATTTATCTCTGGGTGAGCAACTAAAAATATGCTCTACCTCTTTGCAAGCCACATGAAGTGGTGATTTCATTGAGGAAGATGGAGATATATCCATTTGGGAGAGTCAAGGAATTTGCTGATCTAAAGTTTTCGATCAGATGATTTAAGGGGACTTGCATACTTGAAGAGGGAGATTGCTACAACATTTTTGGTCCATTCTCGAATTCTAGTGCTCTTTTGGTGGAGAGAACTCATAAAGACCTAGATCTTGGAAAGAGCTTTATGTTGCTTGAAGATCATTTCCTCTTTCAAAGAGGTGGTGACTCTACAAAAATTTTACATCATTAGAAGAGCTGGTTGTAGTAGTGTTCACACATTTTTCTATTGCAAAATTTTTGTATGAATGTTTGCAAGAAAAAAATTGATAAATATTGTCCCTTATTCAGCACTTTAAGGTACTAATTCAAAAGGGAATAAGAGAAATATATTCTAAAGTAGATAGTTGTAGAGGGTATTAACTCATTTGCAAGTATGTATAACCATTTTGGTTCACCCTCTACGAGCTATGGTGCCATGACAGAACAACAAATATGTTTTCAGAGAAGACCTTTCTCTATTCAAAGACACAGAATATTAAATTTTAGTGGCATCCATAATTTCCCAAATTGTATTCCTAATGGGATTAGGGAACATTTTCCAAAATTTTATGGAAATAAATTTGAGTCAACAAACAAGCATCTACAAGAGTTTGTGAATCTAATGAAAGATTATGAGGTAGATGTTGAGGATGTCATGAAGCTCTTTGTTCAAACCCTAAAGAAAGATGCTAGGGATTTGTTTTCAAACTTACCATCCTACTCCATTTCATCTTGGAAATAGTTTATGATAGCATTCATAGAGCAGTTTGGTGAAAGAATTAATTTGGGTTCTGCAATTTCCGAATTCATGGACATTCAAAAGGTAGAAGAAGAATTGATTCCAACCTTTAACTTGAGGTTTCAAAGTCTATGAACAACATTCTTGGGAGTTTTAGACTCAATGATGTAGAATTCTTGGTTGTATGTCTGGGCATGTTTGATAAAAAATGAGCTACTTGTTGAAGGACAAAGATCCTACAACACTTCACCAAGCATATGAATTTTCCATGGATATTGAGAATAACATAAGGTATTTAATTCCTAAGGGATATATGGCTGCAAGTGTTAGTCATCTTGGCATGTTTTTAGGATGTGAAGTATCTAGATCAGAAAATAAGAATGATTGTTTAGTTATTGATAATTCTTCTATTACAAATAGTTTATCATTACATCCCACAACTCAAAGTGAATTCCAGATAAATTATGCAGGTGCAATGCCTCAGGATGTTAGCATCATTTGTCCCATTTTTTTGGTCTAATCATAATAATGGAATGATTCATATGGATGAAAGGAATACATTAGAAAATGAAAACATGTCTTATGTTGATAGAGGTGAGATTTGTATCCAGGATAATCTAGATGAAGTGTGTGAAGAAGCAAGAGAAATGAAAGGGTTCATGCCCTGTTATGTTTCAATTGTTCAAAATAATAAGGGTTTTTTTTACCCTGATTATTTTTTTGTTACTTATGATTACATGCATAAGATTGATATGGTTGCCTTCACTTCACCTGAAGAAAATGTTAATGTACATATGGATCAAGGCATGTGGTTTGTCCCCAATGAAGGTATTATGTGTGGTGATGGGCTGCAAGAATGTGAGTTGGAATTGCTGATGGGTGGTGATACAAATAATTATGAAATTTCTTCTATTAGTTATTTTGCCAATCTTGGTAATTCCACATGTGATGAGGAGGATAGCCTACATGAAGGCCATGATGTGGATGAGATGTTTCCTAGTTCAAAGCTAATGCATAGAGGCGGTCTTTCTTATGTGTGTTTTAGTTTTGACACGGAAACAAAGAGACAATCAAAAGAGTATAGCTCTTTACATGAAATGTCTCATAGTTTGAATGGATGTGCTGATGAGGTTTGTATCAGTATAAATGACCCCAAGGTATGATGGTCATCCATGGTCCCTATTTTGGGTGAAGTTGAATATGAGACATTCATTTGTTATGAAGAAATGGCTTCCCATGATGAGAATGTTAATGTCCCTGAGTTTGAGCACTTCACATGGACCGAACATGCAACCTACAATAATGATGAGCAACAAAAAAGTGGTGATGTTCTGGTTGCTCATATTTTTGATGTGCCTAAGCTTCAATGTTTTCAGTTTGACTTGTCTAAGGTTGAGTTTTCCCTTGCAAGTCAACATGATGAAGATGCATATTTTTCTTTTCCAAATGAATTGGAGGCATTTTATTTTTGCCTTGATTCATCTGAGGAGGTCAACATGTGTGAAAATTCCATGATTTCATATGGTGTTGACTTAAGGTTTCAAGTTTTTCCACCGCCTACTATGAAAATGAAAAATCAGGTGCATGACATTATGGTGGCTTATGTTATGTGGTTTCCCTACAACAACAATATTGAATATGGAGAAAGTATGCATTTATCCAAGGATAGTTGTGTATTTTTTTTTATAGGAAAAGGGCTTCTTTTTCTACTTTGGTGTGGTACAGTAAATTTTGGGTTAAGGGAGTTTAGTTCCTTTGGCAGGTTGGTGTTTGTCAGGGGTAAGTGTTGAATTCCCTTTTCCATTTGGTGGCCTAAGGCTATCAAATAAGGTTTGAAAGATTGGGTTGACTCTGTAGCCCAATGGTTGGCATGGTCTACTTCTCTAGAGATCTGAATTCTCACTCAGTTCCTCCTAAAAAAATGTCCCCAACTAGAGCCATTGGTGGTACTTACAAAATCCATGGCCATTTTAAATTTTTGTGACCCCTGAACCTGGCATGCTTTTCTATTCTATTTTTGTGTTGACTTAATTTTCTCGATTCCCATTCATCTAAGTTATAACTTATGTCTTGGGTGGTCATTATTTTACTGTCCCCTTGTCTTGTTTCACTACTTGTACAAGTGTTCCTTCATAAAATTTGACTAATTCTAAAGTTTTTCAATCTTTTGGTCAATTTTCAAACCTTTTCGGCCACCAACACAATTTCAAAACCTTTTGATTTTACTGACAACATGTGCATCCTTCAATATTATTTGGTCCTTTGTTAGTATTTCTATGTGTTTGTTAACCTTTTCAACCACTGAAATGGTTTCAAAACCCTTTTTCTTTCCGATTGAGTCATATCTTTGTTGTTTCCTTATAAAAAAATGAATCATTCTATTGCCTAGGTATGACCCCCTTTTATGAAATTTTTTTGTGCATGTGCTAAATTTTCATTGTTAAGTTGTTGCATCACCCATCACACTTTCCTTTGCTTCATCGGTTTCATTTCCATGATGAGTGATGAGTTCCTTTTACTTGCATCGTTGACCGTTATTTTCCTAATCAAATCATTTTTGCTATGCATGATGGCATGTTCCTTTGCATTGCCTCTCTTCACATCGCATCTTTAAATTTTTCCAACGAGCGCCTTTCCATGATGTGTGATGAAGGGTCAAGATTAAAATAGAATACATCCAATAGTTGAGGTTGCATCACACCCTTGCTTCACCTCGTTGTTGTGAAGCAAGGAAGTGGAGTGGTATGCATGATGTGTGATAGAAAAAAATGGTGGTTGGTCAATGGTGTTGATGTGGATGGTAGGTGGTAGGTTTCAATACATCAAGGGGACTCTAAAATACTCATGTTGATATGTTGTGGTCCCTTCAATGGTGGTTATGTTGTTCCTTGGTGCATTGTTGTTTCATGTTAAGAGGTTCAAGCCAAATGTGTGATGCGTGACAAACGACACAAATTCAATGATGGAGATCGACGATGATGTTTTAAAGTCTATTGGAGATCTAATCTTGACCTTCTATCTCATATCCGAGGGCTAGAATTCAAAGTATAATGGGTAGCTGCTCCTGTTCGGGGGAAATGGTAGAATTGAATGCTCGACGACATATCCTGCTACTGGATTGAATCCAATCGATCCTGGATTGATTTTTCTTTTCCATGCTATTGCTACATTCATTTCCAGACTGTTCCATTGCTCTCTTGTGTGTTACAGAGATCAAATTATTTTGTTAGAGGATGTTTTCCCTAATCTTATTTGTGGATTTCATGGGCACCCATACCTACTTTCATAATTCCATCAATGTTGGAGTGTGCTCGAGGTGTCAAGGGATTTTATGACTGGTTCATGCTTTGTTTTGGAGGATTTTTTTTTCATTTTTAATTTGATCAGGGTTCTTTTCCTATAACCCTAGTTGGAGTTAGGGTTAGGATTTTGAATTCAAATATGAGTTATGCATGCACTATAAAGGAAATTTTGGTAGTTTTTGTTTGGGTTCCACTCTCTTATATTTTTGTAAGTCTTTTTCCTTAGTCTGTATAGTGTTTTCTTCTTCTACACCTAGAAAGGAGATGTTGTAATGTTTTCTCTGTAATAATAATAGATGATCTAAATGTTCATTTCATTTTGCACTTAATATTTATATCAGTTCTATCATTCTCTCCACTTTTGTATGCATTGAATTTGAATCAATATAATCAAGGATTTTTTTTGGTTCTCATATCACATTTGTTGGTCATGAATGTCTAATTTGTTAGTTTTTGTATATGCTAAAAATGAAAACTAATTGAATTCACAAATGAAAATCAACATGCATTCAACATCATATCAATGAAGTATTTACAAATGAATACAAGTGAAAGAAATGAAGTACTAATTACGAAGAAATTAAACACATGCATTCAAAAGTAAAATCACTCCATTGTTATCCTATCTACAAGATCTTGCCTTTGCTCTCAGATTTTTATAGTAAAAAGCACAAGAGGCTATGTAGAATGGATTTTTGATCAAGATGAGATTGGAGTTGTTGTTTGAAAAGTGAGGAGGAAGTAGGCTTTTATAGATGTCCTTGTGGGAAAGATCTAGATTTCAGGAAGAATGTGTGATAAATTATTATTTAAATTGTTTAATGAAATTGGTTTATGAAATGGAAAAATGCTCATGCAAATGTATCTATGAAATTGGTTTATGATTATGGAAATATGATTGTGTAATGAATATGATGATTATGTATAAAACATGTAATGGATGTATTTAAATGATTATGGATTAATGATTAATGAAATGGATGTGTTAATGATTATGCAAATGGTTTAGGAGGAAAATATACTAATGAATTAATTAAATAGATAATGAAACCTATTTAATTAATAGAAGAAATTAAATTATTATAAGTACATTTTTATGTGTCTACATATTGGCCCTCTTTGAGACAATGCAACTTCTCGCATTGTTTCAAAGAAAAAGAATTGATTAACTGATACATGCCCCAGGGATATCCTAGTAAGGATGATGATTAGAATGATATGCCTGCTCAAGAGATTGATCAAACAAGTTGTGATAAGATTAATCTCTCGATAGATCACGAGGAGAAAATTTGATAATTGATCTTGCACGAGTGATTAAGCAGAGATGCACATTTGATGAAAATGCGTAACTGTTTGTTGATGGGTATAAATGAACAATTGATGTAAATGATCAGTATAGCTAGGTTGATGAGCTAATTAAGTTGATTGAGTTGATTAAGCTGATTGAGTTGATTAAGCTGATTGAGATTGATGCTAATGCAAAACAAGTTGATACAATGATTGATTGATTGATTGATTGATTAGGGGGTTATGAGATTTCGAGAAGCAAGTTTAATGATTTGAGATTTGATTCAAGAGACATACATCATTTGGATACAACAATTGATTGAATTTTTTTGCAACAAGGAAGATGAACAAAATGATGAAGAGAAAATGAGAGGGAAAGACAATGAAAGAAATTAGTGATGAAAGGGAGAATGCAAGGTGATGATAATTCTTGTGCTTTTTAAGTGCTTATATCATCATCGAGCTTATTATGTCACAAATTATTATAAGCGTCTAGATAACATGAACATCTAGATGACCTGAATATTGTTTGCATTTTTATTTAGCAGTGAAGTATAAGAATATAGGTGTAAAGACCTTAGATGACCTAAATACTTATTGCATGGAAGACACTATCAGATAAGGAATTATCTCATCCAAACTAAAATCATAGGTCCTCAATTATTTTAGACAACCATGTCTTAAGATGAGTCATCCTGTGAATAAGAAACAATCCATAGACAACAAACAAGTGAACATGCCCCATCCTTGCCTCTCTAGTCCAATACATCCTTGAGAAGCTAAAAGACATGCCACGAAAGATAAAATCACAAAATAATCAAAGATCGACAAACAAACAGGAATCATGCTTCAATATAGAACCGATTCTTGTCACAATTTATGCGTTTGGTTGGATCTGAGGTATGTTGCAATGTTTGCTTGATTGTCAATCATGGCGTGTTATTATTTTGTTGAAGTTCAAAGATGTGTGGCGATTTGAAAGTGTCACTATTTTTGGAATTTTTTGAGGTTATGTGATTTTTTTGGATTTTCTGAAATATTTGATTTTTTTCGATTTTCTGAATATCTGTTTTTTTTGGATTTTCTGAATATTTGATTTTTTAAAAGATTTTTTCAGGAGGTTTTATGTTTTTTATGGATTTTTTCAAGACATTTTATGATTTTTATGGATTTTTTTAGGACATTTTATGATTTTTAGGGATTTTTTTAGGACATTTTATGATTTTTAGGGATTTTTCTTAGGACATTTTATGATTTTTAGGGATTTTTTTGAAGTTTTAAAGGTGGAGTGAGATGAAATGTGATAGATTATTGATTAAAGGAATAATATCTTCCACAATAGAGTTAATGCAACCATGGATAAATGATAGATCAAAAGGAAAGACTCACTACAAAACATGTCACACAAGGAACATATCTTTTATCAAAAGATGATAATTGTTGGTTGATTGGATGCTAGGAATGATTGATTCCATAGGGAATGATGATGGTAAGCACCTAGGATCACTAATTCCTCTAAGTACAATAATATTGATGATTGATTGACAAAAGATATGAGGATTGGATAATGTTTTACAACTAGGCTCAAATATGATTTGCATGATAAGTTTCAAGGTTGCAAAGGGATATGATGGCCCACCTTGGGGTAATGTAATCATGGATAAATGATAAGGATGTGAAATATGATGGAATGGTAACGCATAAGGATATGAAAGGAAATCCAAAGCATGCATTTATAATTTTTCCCCTAATCTCATCAAGAACAAAGGAAGGAAATGTGACATGGATTTTGATAAGATAGGAGATATGGAATGGAAGAATGCAAGGATAAGGTTAATGAATAGGATGATCAAGATCAACTAGATAAGATATGGACACAATGCCTAAGTATTTTTCACCTATTCCTCATCAAGACCAAGGAAGGGAAGAAAGGATGCATTTAGATAGGATGGTGGTGTTAGTTTTATGATCAGATTGAATGCACAGAAAAATTAATTCAAAATCAGACATAATAACACAGAAGATACCCTGGGAAAACCCTCCTCTTGAGGGAGAAAAACCCAGCAACAATATATCACTTATATATTGATAAGCAAATACAAGAATCTCCTTTTACAAAGGCCGACATGAAGGCCAACAAGAGACAATACAACTTGATATAGATACACATCAATGAGACTCAGCCTTATACAAATTCTCAACTTGTACCTCTACAGAATTTACTTTGTGACGACTTATGAAGAATATGAATAATCAAATACTA
Source organism: Sequoia sempervirens (assembly GCA_007258455.2). Taxonomy (NCBI): domain Eukaryota; kingdom Viridiplantae; phylum Streptophyta; class Pinopsida; order Cupressales; family Cupressaceae; genus Sequoia; species Sequoia sempervirens. Next base: position 124,180,543 of record VDFB02271358.1, read on the forward strand.
AACATTGAGACAAGAATGAGTATTTATACAATGTAAAGAGAGGGACGTGACCCTTCATGAAACAAGTCAGCCACAAGAGATAAGAATGTCTCTTCAAGAATTTGCATCCTTCTAGAAAATTGTGCCAAAGGATAAGAGGTCGTCCTCATCACAAATAATTAATATTAAAATATGTGTCTCTTCATTTGCTTCAAGTTGGCCCAGGAGAAAGAGTGTATATAATTCAAATAGTCATTGAGGCTCCATTTGAATTATCTCCAAAAGTGGATCTGGAAGATGTAGCCTGATGCTGCAAGAACATCAACACTCCCTCTCAGCTAGGGATGATACTTCTAGCTGTAAAAGACATATCACCTCAACGTGATGTCTACCACATTGGCTACAACCAAATGTGAAAAGAAGAATATCACCTCATCATGATATTAGATATCACCTCAACATGATATCAACCATAATGGCTACAACCATGCTATGGTATGTACAAGTGTATATCACTTGCATGATGTTGTCACCTCAACATGACTTTCACAAGTACAAGATGTGTCATGGAGTCACACACATGAAATCCACCATGACTCTCTCAAAGGGTGGAAATAAGGGATTTCACCTCAAACTTCTCTTATAGAGAAGAACTCATTAATTAATGGATTTCACCTCGAACTTCTCTCACAAAGAAGAAATCATTAACAAGGGCTTACACCTCAAATTCCTCCGTCTCAAAGGAAAATGCATTAACAAGGGCTTGCACCTCAAATTCCTCCGTCTTAGAGGAAAAATGCATTAAGGAAAACAATAAAAGTCAGCTCCAAAAATAATCCTGCAAGGAGTTTCTGAAGCCACACTACTTCTCGAGCTACTATACAAGTTGCAATATACTCTACCTCTATTGTACTCAATGCTATAGATGACTGCTTCCTGCTATACTAGGATATCATAGAAGAACCCAACCTGAAGCAACAACCAGATGTACTCTTTCAATCTGTAACACATCCTACCCAATCATAATTAGTATAACCATGTAGCTCCAAGTCAGCATCTGAAGAATATCTCAACCCATATCCAATTATTCCACACAAGTATCTCAAGATATGTTTAGCTGAAACAAGATGTATATGTCTCGATTCACACATAAAATGACTAAGTGCACTCACAACATAACATATATCTGGTCTAGTGTTAACTAGATACATCAAGGACCCTATCAACTGTCTATACAATGTAGGATCCACCAAGTCTGAATTGGCTGCAACCTCCTTCAATTTATGGAGGTTGATCTCCATGGATACCAAATCTCTTAAGTATATCAATGGTGTACTTCCCTTGACTTGAATCATCTCATCTGATTTCTGCCAGACTTCTAATCCAAGGAAGTAATGCATGAGCCCAAGGTCCTTCATCTCAAATTCAAAAGTCAACTCCTTACACTTGAGAATCAAGTGATCTTCTCCAGTAAGAATCAAATCATCAAAATATAAGACTAAAATTAATGCTTCACCATTGATTACCTTGAATTAGATATTAGAGTCAACATCATTCTTCAAGAAGCCCAAACTTGATAGGTACTGATTAGTCCTTTCATACCATGCATGAGGAGCTTGCTTAAGACCATACAAGGCCTTCTTTAGCTTGCAGACATGAGACTCCTTCCCATGAACCTCAAATCCATCAGGTTGCTTGATATAAACTTCTTCCTCGATCACACCATTGAGAAAAGTTGTCTTCACATCCATTTGATGAATTTTCCATCCTCTAGATGCAGCAATGGCAATGATGGTTCTGATAGAAGTATAGCGAGCAAAATGAACAAATGTTTCTTCATAATCAGCTCCCTCTTTTTGTGAAAACCCACGAGCCACAAATATTTCCTTGTACTTCTCAATGCTCATGTCTGCATCTTTAAGTACTTGCATCAATCTTTTGACCTCATCGTCTAATATTTCCTGCAACAATTGCCTTAGAGAAATGGATTCCAGTATACACCTTTGTAGAGATACAGGGTTCTCCTTTTCGACCTCATCCCAGAACACTCTATTTTGAATAGGTTTGCAAAGCTACCAATGTTAAATCTAGGTTGATTATTTTGTGCAATTCTAATCTTAGCAGCTGAAGAGAACTTTCAAGAATTTATCACTTGGCCTTGCAACACTACAATCTTCACTTCTTCTCAGTGAGTCACAGAACTCCCTCTTGATCCCTACTTCAGAGATTGAAAAGAAGACTTCTGGAAGTGAACTCCCTCTAGCCACCAACTCAGTCTCATGGCTGCAAGTTGTGACTTCACACTTGATCATTTCTTTGGTCAGCATGACTTCCTCATAAGATGCCTCAAGATTTTCATCACTAAGCAATCTCTCATCACCTTCTTGCTCCTAGAACTGTCCTGAAAGCATTAGAGAGAGATTACAACAATTCACAACTATCCAAAGAAATATCAAGGCTAGAATCAAACAAGGTTTACTATTCCAAGTTATAGCATGAATACATAATAATTTATGAACAATATTAAATCATGAATAAATAAATCAACCTAAAGAGAAATATATCAAAAAATAGAATGAAGGAATAAAAAAACTTATATTTATTGAATTTTGATATAACTCTTTCTTCCATCTTTTACTCCTCTCGAGAGTGCTAAACTCAGCACAACAAAAGATAATCTGCACAACTATAGATTTTTTTTTTGAATGCATTATGCAATTAGCATGTAGAACCAACTCTCTCCAAGAGTTCAAGGTTCTATCATAGTTCATGCATTAGAGAATGATATCAATGTGACCAACTAATCATCATCGAAAATGAAATTTTATTTTTATTTTAGAGTCACACTCAGAAATCTTCACAATTAGCATGAACATCTCATAATGAATGAAAGGTGACACCAAAGGATCTCATCCAAGGATCACAAATCAAGAGTAAAAAAAAAACAACACGATTTAATACACAAGATCAAACAACCGATGTCAGATCTGCACAAATTAGCAAACTAATTTTTCCACTTAAGAGAAAAAATAAATACAAGAGTACAAACAAAAGATACTTATCTCTTTTTGTTAGTACACCACACATTGCTCAAAAAATTGTTTCTCCTCTCAAGAGCTCATCTCAACTCAGAGTCAGAGAAATGTTTTAGCTCACAAGTCATATATATAAAAATTAAATATTGATCTTGTTATTTGGTTGCAGCCATTTTTCAATGCAGCTCGACCTGTCAACAGTTGAACTCTTATTTGCAAAGTCGTAGGGATCATTGATGTCCATCATGACTACAAGGACTTATATTATTCTCTAGATTGAGTCAAACCACATCAGCACTAAACTCTGCTGATAAGCTTGAATTTTCTAGATAATCATGTTCTTCATTTATGGACATGAAGTAAACACCCAGGCAGCACCACAATTCTCAGAAATATATGCATACTTCTGAACCTCCAATAATCATGTGGTTATAGCCATTCAATGAACTAAGTGTAGACTTTCTTATCGGAACCCTAGTTCACATGCATAGAACAAGCATTACAAGTCATGAATTTCTAACTTCTGCTATAGGAAGGTATAGGTCAGTCGATCACTTCCACGAAATATGCTTTAGGCACTACAAATTGCAGTATGGAGTCACAGATACCACTAGAAACCCAAGCTAATGAAAGTGAATTAAAATTATCACCAGGATTAATAATATAAACACCTAGCCATATTATTTACCACACCACATTAGAATCGTGCCTAGATTGAAACTCGAATCTAGACACTGAAATCAACACTTCACTAAAAATCTTCCAGAATTTCTAAGATACTTTTCTTGATTAGCTCCTAGGCCATGTCAATTCTCTAGCTGGCCTGAGCATGAGTGGCACACTTCATATAGGAGAATAATAAGTTTGGCTTCCAGGAGATATAGATGTCACCTGACTGAAATATTAAGACTCCTTCTAACAAGTCCCAAACTCCCATTAGGGTAAATCCCGCCAATGATAATGCTTATATAACTAATGTGGATTGTCTCCCAAATTCAATTTGTTGTTCATCATTCCTGTCACAAATGCAACCTGCCAGGAATTGAGATTCTTCTACTCTTGTCATCCTCAATTTTAAAGAATTTGTGACTCTTCAAATTTTTGACTACCTTCATATCATCCCAACTCCAATTGAAGAAGGAGGCTATGCATAATTTTCAATTCCAATTGGCAAGATCAAACATCACCCTTGTATTTGAATGGCAACTCCAATACTTTCACCTATTCTTTCCTCTTTCGTTAAATCCCCGTGAGAGGCTCAACCTTGGTTTAATACTTCTCTGAATATTCCCAAACTATAATATGAAACTATAGAAAAGTAGTTTTGTATCGGGCCATTAACTGACTTCTCCAAATCTACATTTATAGGGATATAAAATTTAGTCCTGATATCGCACACCATTTACCATTAAAATATCCAAAGCAGCGACGACATTCAAAACTCAAATCCTTATGGAAGTCAACAGTATAAGTTGATTATTAAATCATCTCAAATTCAAGACCACGCTAACACAGGTGTCCAATACTTGGAATGACGTTTTCCCAATAAATTGATAATTAGACACTTATTCACAACTCTATCCAACACATAGGTATTGATTCATAAAATGATACGGCCCCTCCATCTTCCTTGTGAAACATAAAGTCTTTATTCATTCTTTACATTGTTGGGAATAAATTCCTCTCCCATGATTTCCTAATTCAAACAGCTCCTTACAAACCTTTGACTGACAACCCTCCAAATTGATGATTTCTGGAAATTGTCTTATTATGCCTTAGCCAAATCTGATCAGATATTTTCTAAACCTGCTATGATACCATGTTAGTTTTATGATTAGATTGAATGCACAAAAAAATTAATTCAAAATCAAACACAGTAACGCAAAAGATACCCTGGGAAAACCCTCCTCTTGAGGGAGAAAAACCCAACAACAATATATCACTTATATATTGATAAGCAAATACAAGAATCTCCTTTTACAAAGGCTGATATGAAGCCAACAAGAGACACTTCAACCTGATGTAGATACACAACAATGAGACTCAGCCTTATACAAATTCTCAGCCTACACCTCTACAAAATTTACTTTGTGATGACTTATGAATGTGATGACTTATGAAGAATATGAATAATCGAATACTGAACAATGAGACAAGAATGAGTATTTATACAATGTAAAGAGAGGGATGTGACCCTTCATGAAACAAGTCGGCCATAAGAGATAAGAATGTCTCTTCAAGAATTCGCATCCTTCTAGAAAATCACTCCAAAGGATAAGAGGTCGGCCTCATCACAAATAATTAATATTAAAAGATGTGTCTCTTGATTTGCTTCAAGTCGGCCCAAGAGAAAGAGTGTATATAATTCAAATAGCCGTTGAGGCTCCATTTGAATTATCTCCATACGTGGGTCTGGAAGATGCAGCTTGACGTTGCAAGAACATCAATAGGTGGAATATGGATAAGGTGAAGGATATGGCATGGAAGATATGGATAAAAATGAATAGGATAAGATGTATTATGTTCAAGAAGATCCTTAACCTTGTCAAGATCAAAGGTGGAAAGGTAAAGGATGAGCGTAAAGAGGATAATGGATATGAATGATAGGATGGATGAAACTTGACCCCAAGTGTAGAGTGATGAATGAAAATGGAAGGTAGTATATGCATGATGGGAAGATGGAGGGAGGACTCAAGCATCAAGTTCCATGACTAATATCCCTCAAATATGTGCTCCAATAAACCATGGCAATAGGAATTAGACTCATAAATGTTGATGGAATAATGGCATCATGGAAGAAGCTAAGGACTAATGCAAAAGTTTGGATTAAAGGAGGATAATGGGGTGTAGATGTTGGATAATGGATAGGAGGATGGAATGCTTGTTGATGGTTATACGAAAAGGATGGCAAGATCAACATCGACACACACCTTGAAGGGTGGTGGAGTGATGGAGGAAAAATGGAGTTTGAAGATAGGTTTTTAGATAGATGATTAGAGGAAGTTTTTGGATTAGAAAATTTGGATGTCAATTTAGATTTTATTGCTTCTATGAGACTTTTAGGAATCCACATAGCTTTTGACTTTGATTTTTTCTTTGTGAGCCTTTGTTGCCTTTGATATTTTTCTTTTTGATTTATGGACCTTTGTGGCATTTGAAATTTTTCTTTTTGATTTATGGGCCTTTGTGGCCTTTGATATTTTTATTTTTCCTTTAGGGACTTTTTGGCCTTTGAATTTTTTTCTTTTCACTTTGGATCAGATTTTCTTTTATTTTTTCATGTCTCTTCGAGGAGACATGTTGATCCTTTGATATATGTGGATTTTGATATGAAAGCTTTTGAAACTTGACACTCAAATTGCTTCCAAGAGAAATGGGATGGGTGGATGGAGATGAATAATATGGAGGTATTATGGATGGTATAATGCAGGTAGAATTTTGAGAGGGCATCAAGGATGTGTGCCTTTGTTGTTCTTGATGAATAGGAGATGGAGGGATGTAGGGCCCTAGTATGGATGGAAGGGTTGATGAAATAGGGTTTGGATGATAAGGACCAAGGATATATGGAAGGCTTGATGGAATAGGATAAGAACCTAAGATATATGGAAGGTTTTATGGACTAGGATACTTAGGTTTATTACGATGGGTACCAGTGTCTTGAGCATGAGGTGTATAACCAAGGCCATGATAATATGGATTTTCATGGATATAAAGAGGTTCTATGATACCTTGTTCATGAAGTCTTAATCGTTTTCCTTTGTAGTTCATACTTTAACACATTCATTTGCCAATGGGATATGTATTATTTATGAAACAAGATGCAAGTCCATCGTGAGGTGTATGTGATATGGAAGGAATAACAAGATCTTGGAGTAAACCACCTTGGATAAAAGTGAGGGAACCAATTTGATAAATAAGGGGCTCATGGATAGCTTGAATAGGGGTGATAAACTCTTGTGGAGGATTGTGATCATGAGGGGAATTAGGATGGGTTATAGGATATTGACATGGGGATGATGGGGTACTTTGATCTTGAATTGGAAAAGGATCACAAGGTGTAGGAGATGGAGTAGCTTGATCTTTATTAGGTATGGAATCATCATGAAGTGGTATGAAATGCATATCTTGATCATGAGAAGGATGAACATCATCCTGGAATGAAAGGGTGTCCTTGAACGAAGGTATATCTTGATCTTGATGAGGAAGGGAATCCTGAGATTTTATGGAAATCATATCTTGATCAACAGATGGTAGGAAATCATTGGATATGATAGAAGAACTATCATGCTCTTAGGATGCAATGGAATCATGAGATGGTATGGATTCATTAGATGAGGTAGAAGGAGGACTTGGAAGGATAATTTTCTCTTGAGATGGAAGGGTATCATCTTGGATGAAACAAAAAGAGATAAGGGGATCATCATGAGGTTCTTGAGAGATGGGATCTTGGTCAAAGGTTGGAGGGGATTGGAGATTTTTGGTATCATTGGATGGAGTGGAAAGAACACTTTGATCTTGATGTGCAAGTGAGTCTATGCTAGTATGCTTTGGACTCAGAGATTGACATGAACCATTGGATGTAGATGGTATGATGGGAGAGGATGTTGGATGAAATCATTAACTTGGGTGGAAGACTCATGAGGTTTATTTTGACTTATGGGGGATGAAGATAGATGCATGGAATGGTAGGATTTCTCAATATTATTTATGTTTGAGGACTTAGATTTGGATTTCTCATTTAGACTTTGCAGAAAGTCATGGACATTGAACTTGGATGATGTAGTTTTGGGTGAGGATAAAGGCTTATGAGATGATTACTTCACTTCATTCAAATGTTGGGATTCTAGTTGCTTTTCAAGTTCTTTCAAATGATAGTCAAAATATTCAATCCTTTGGTCTCGTTCATGGGTCACAAATGAATATGAAGGATAGCAGTTAGACATGAATGATGGAGAGGATGGTGCTTGGAATCCCTTAAGTGTGATTATTGGTTTAGTTGGTGGAATGTGATTAGGGGCTCCCTTAAGCACAACTTTTGGTTTTATTGGAGGATTTTCATTAGGGACTCCCTTAAGTGTGATTATTGGTTTAGGTTTAAATGAAGATTTAGTAGAAAATGATGTGGAAGATAGAGATGAAGGCATGTTTGGATTTAAGAGTTTTTGAAAGGGGATTATAAATGATCTTGGAAAGTTTAGAATGGATCTGAGAAAAGTTTTGGGATGTTTTGAGGATGTTGTAGGATGACTAGTGAAATTTTGGGAAGGTTATGGATGGTTTAGGTATGATTATTATGATGGACGAAGCATGAGACCTAAAGGTTATGATATATGATGATGTTTGAGTGTGATTGAAAATGTTTGTGAAAAGAATGCAATTCAAACATGAAAGCACAATATTTGAATGTTTTGACTTGACATGAAGACAAGTACAACCTATGGCTGGCCAGGACAATATTTTCTAGGTTCCCACTTGGATTTCTCCAGCCGCACCTATTTAGAGCGGATAGCTTAGGATTTTGGTAACACTGGCTCCCCTCCAAGACACTCACCTCTCGATTACACCAAACTCTAAATTCCCCAAAGAGGAATTTTCTATCTCTACTTTGAACCGTGAAAGTGTGGGATGAATTCAGAGGTCCAACCTTCTGCACCAACAAATAGAAGGATTTTGGCTTTCTTCACAAAAGTTTCTAGCAAGGGCATTCAGTTTAGGGGATGATATGATAAACTCCCTCGAGAGGACTCCCAACCCTTAGAGCAAGGGATTTTTGCATCATAAAGATATGGGGGGGAGAGCTATCACATACCACTTGCCATTGATTGCAATTTTCATCGCAACCACACATTTATATAGCGGTTCAAAAGGACTTGGATTTAGCTCATTATCGCTTGGATCGTTCCCACCTTTTGATGCGGGGTGGTAGGCCGTCTAAGGGGTAAACATAAAAATAGATGGGTCTAGCTTCTGATCACTGAGTTTGCACGAGGTGAGAGCATACACCTACCATCTTACAAATAGGAAAAATAGTGGTTTATTAACCCCCTAGTTAAATCTATGTGAAAAAAGATAGTTGTTCTTTTTAAGCACCAATTGAAATGTGATCTACTCTAAAGCAAACAAGGTTTGATAGTTTTGGAATAAAATCTTGGACACATGAAAACCCACTAAACCACCCATTACTAGTTTCTCAAAGATGTCTTGGACCAACAAAAAGTGGCAAAACCCTAGTTAGCACAAGAGGTTAAAAAAACTAAACTAAATTTAGAAATTAAAAACTAAACTAAATTAAAAAATAAAAAAAAACTAAACTAAATTAGAAAAACTAAAGTAATTTAGAAATTTACAAACTAAACTAAATTAGAAAATTAAAAAAAACTAAACTAGATTAGAAATATAAAAAAAACTAATTTTAAAAATTAAAATTAAACTAATTTAGAAACAAAACTAAACTAAATTGGAAAATTTAAAAACTAAACTAAATTAGAAAATTTAAAAAACTAAGCATTTAGAAATTTACAAACTAAACTAAAATAGGAAATTTAAAAAACTAAAACTAAATTAGAAAATAAAAAACTAAACTAAATTAGACATTTAAAAACTAAATTAAATTAAAAGATTAAAAACTAAACTAAATTAGAAATTTAAAAAGCTAAACTAAATTGGAAATTTAAAATCTAAACTAAAATAAGAAACTTAAATCTAAAATCTAAATTAGAAATTTAAATCTAAATTAAATTAGAAAAATCTAGAATCTAAAAATCTAAATTTAATCTGAATTAAATCTAAACTAGATTAAAACTCTAAATTAGAAAAATCTACACTAAATTAAATCTAAATTAAACTAAACTGAATTAAAACTCTATTAAATCTAAATTAGATTTAATCTAAACTGAATTAAATTAAAATATAAAGTTAAGATCTAAACTAAATCAAATGCAAATAATGCACTTCCTGTATTCAACCAACTGTCAACTATGGAAAGCCCTCATACACAAAACTTTGATGAGAAGAAGATAGAGTTGTTGTCAACTATGGAAAGCCCTCATACACAAAACTTTGATGAGAAGAAGATAGAGTTGCATGTTCACATCAGGTTCACCATTTTTTAAATGTTGAAAATGAAAACTAATTAAATTCACAAATGAAAATCAGCATGCTTTCAACATCATATCAATGAAGTATTTACAAATGAATACAAATGCAAGAAATGAAATACTAATTACTAAGAAATTAAACACATGTATTCAAAAGTAAAATCACTCCATTGTTATCCTATCTACAAGATCTTGTCTTTGCTCTCAGATTTTTATTAGCAAAAAGAACAAGAGGCTATGTAGAATGGATTTTTGATCAAGATGAGATTGGAATTTTTGTTTGAAAAGTGAGGAGGAAACAGGATTTTATAGATGTCCTTGTGGGAGAGATCCGGATTTCAGGAAAAATGTGGGATAAATGATTATTTAAATTGTTTAATGAAATTAGTTTATGAAATGGAAAAATGCTCATGCAAATGTATTTATGAAATGGATTTATGATTATGGAGATATGATTATGTAATGAATATAATGATTATGTATAAAACATGTAATGGATGCATTTAAATGATTATGGATTAATGATTAATGAAATGGATGAGTTAATGATTATGCAAATGGTTTAGGAGGAAAATATATCAATGAATTAATTAAATAGATAATGAAACCTATTTAATTAATATAAGAAATTAAATTATTATAAGGACATTTTTATGTGTCTATAGTTTCTGTTCAAGGAGAAAAGTAATCTCTTTCAATTCATATGTTAAGGTGGTGATGATGCATTAGGTATTTTAAAGAAGTTTGAGAGCATTGATCTTTCGTTTGTTTCTTGCTACAAGGTAGTAAGTTTATTAGAAGCCAGGGTGGGTCTATTATAGGGGTCATACTTCATTTCTGGACTCTGCATGGATAAGGAATTGGTCATTCTATGCCCATAAGCCTAAGTCTAAGGTGGATCCAATTTCAAAATAAAAAACATTCCCCTAATTTCTTAGTTTAGATTTGTTTTCATGTTTACCCTTTCCACACTACTAGAATTCATTGATAACATAGAAGGTTGCATAGATGATATAGCCCATCAAAGGCCTTCCACCATTGTAGTGTGATGATCTGCTTTAACATATAGGGATAACCACTTTGGTCCTGCAGAGCCTAAAGTGTAGAGGAAAAGCTTGCCAATCATCTCTTGTTTGTTGGCCACTAACCTAGGGTCTCTAAGCATAAGGAGTAGCTACCCTTTAGGAGAAATTGTACCATCAGCTAGAAACACCAACACATGCAAGAAAGAACTAGGTTATGTGGAGTGCATTAATGTGAGCTCACCTCATATTACGTCTTCCTCTAATGTAGGACCACATACCACCAAAAATATTTTGGCACCTTCTCCTCCTACTTAATCATAGATATAGTCACATGGATCTCCTTCACCAACTCAAAAATAACTTACTCCTCTCAAGTAGCCTCTCCACTAATCAAAAGTGTGGGACCTTATACAAGTGACTCCAATATGCTTGTATGATTTAATTCAATAGTGAGAAAAAAGGAAAAGGGTGTACCAGTAGACACCATAGGACTTATTAGGAATAAGGAGTATGTTGCAATCCCATCCTATCATAAAGAGAAATAATACTTTATCTACCATCATAGTTGATTCTCAAGAAGTAAGGATTGCACAAATATCTACTCCATTGATAGATAAAAATGAGTGAAGACTGCAACCTCAAGATTAACAAATGAAAACTATTAACCTAGGTCACCAAACTAGGGAAGAAGAGAGGTGCTCACTAATAGGCTAGAATAGGGGTAAAGACTAAGAAAGATTTCACCTTGGTCTAAATGTCAATTTGGGGATCATAAGCTTGCGAGAGATTTTGCAGGAGTATACCTAAAGGGAGAAAAGCAATGAATTAAGTGGGGATGAAATGCAACTAGAACACACAAAGGAGCACCTATAATGAAAATATGGTTCAAACTTATATTTATGTTTTGCTCTATTCTGTGATAGAATTGGTAGGAGTTGAAAAAATATGTGTCAATAACAACAATGATCTATGAAAATAACAACAGTTTGCAACAATAACAATAGTAACTTACAGTAGAAAGGAAAAATAACCCAAATCATATATTCTTTTATCCAAACTGTGCTGAAATTGAAATCAGGCAGTCAAAAGGAAATAACATCTATATTAACCAAACCAAATCAAAAGAAAACAAAATATAGAAAATAAAACATCACTAAGCTTCCCGGAGGAGTGGGCCCTTGCTCCTAGTTCACACAATGGATAAAACGAAAGCATTTCTACACTACCTTGACCAGAAGAATCATTATTTTATTTATCAAAATTTTGATATAGAAAATATGTTGTAAAAGTCTACTATCAAATTCTATAGTCTATTTGCTCCCTTACAATATGCTTACTTATATATGCATTGTTTTTAACAATCAAATACATAAAAAATACTAATTTTTCTTTGGCCTACAACCAACAAACTAGAAAATACATAAATATGTGTTGCTACCCACATATTAAAATAGTGTTGTTATAATAGTGAGAAAAAATAGGAGACGTGATTTTATTTTTCTTCTTCACACAGTTGGCAAGCACATCTATTATAATAGATTATTCTCTTTATATGGAAAATAGTAATGTCCTGCAAAGATGCTATCATGAAATGAGCCCACGTAGCTAAATAATACAAACATAAAGTCTAGTGAAAGGTAGATGTGAAGATTTGCAGATTTTTCTCCAATGATTTAGCAGCACATCTCCATCATGAGTTTCCTTCCATAGTCCACAAGAATAGCACATGTGGAGCCTTAGTTGAGTGTTTTTGCTCTATTTGTTGTTGTCCATGAATTTAAACATTGTTTTGGTTTCTTGTGCTTATTTTGAAGAGGTAATTGACGCCACCTTGGAGGCTGATGTCATGATAGAAATAAATTGTTGGTCAAAGAGTAATGCATAGAAGTTCCTTACTAGAAAGCAACAAGAAGATATTCTGCATAAAAAGTGACAAGAATTTCTTGTGATCTGCACATTGTAAGCTTTATTTTCCAAGGATTGAAATCATAATGCTTATTAGTAAATAAAACCAATCATTAATTTCCATATTTTATCCAAAGCTATATTAAATACCACTTATATATATATATTTAATCATATGCAACATAAAATAGTGAAATAGTATGATATGGAATAGAAATGGAATGTGGAAGTGGATATGAACACTAGTACAAAAACAATAATATATGACTAAATAAACTATTAAAAATTGCATATATATGACTAATTTTGGTTACGTGACCATTAGTAGTTTATTTCCGGTCATTTATAACACGACCAAATTTATGACTAAACTATTTTAGTCATTTATCTAGTCATTGATTTAGTCATTGATTTGGTCATTGATTTGGTCATTTATTTGGTCATTGATTCAGTCATTAATTTAGTCATTTATTTAGTCATGGTAGTGATTTGTTTAGTCATATATTTAGTGATTAATTTAGTCATATATTTAGTCATTAATTTAGTCATTGATTGTTGTTAACTGGTCATTTATTTAGTCATGGTAGTAATTTATTTAGTCATATATTTAGTCATTACTTTAGTCATTAATTTAGTCATGTAAGTCATTACTTTAGTCATATATTGTCTTTACAAATCAAATCTAACTTAATTAATCCTCACAAATTAATGCATATAAACTTCAAGTATTATAGATATTCAAATGTTGAAGAAGCACCATGCAATGTAGACTAAAATTCTTGAACAAATATGATTGATCAAACACAAACACAAACAACACAGTATTTATGAGTGGAGAAAAAACCACTCTAAAAATTTACTTTATTAAGCCTGATTGGCAAATCAAAATTTCATTGGTTACATTCAATGTCTCAGTGACACTGTTCAACTTACTAACACTATATAAACATAATACTTTTATTTTCATATACTTATATTGTTTTCCCCTTCCTTAACTGTAGTCATTGTGGAAGGGCAGCGACCTCCTATAGGGGCTCAATCCATTTAATCCCCTTGCAAATCCACAACTTTCCCGCCGCTATTGGTTTCGACTCCTCCAATCTCTTCCTCACTGGTATTCACCTTTTACTTCTCCAATTTGGAGCTGCAACCTGAAAATAAGGTTTCAAAATTTGCACATCAAAAACATATTTGGAAGTAGATTTTTATCAAATATTGTAGTTGCAAGTTCCACTAATTATAATAAAGATAAATAGTTTTACCTTTCTGCATCAACTAATGCAATTCTGATAACTTTTAGAGGATCGACAATGCTAGCCTTTATCATATCAACATACTCAACTGCAAGTTGCAACACAACATTAAACTTATTAATTAGACTCAACATCTAAGAAAGAAAAAAAAAATTCAAACATTATCAATTTAGTTTCCTCGTAGCTTTCCTCTAGCATATCTGGAACCTCTTTAGATGTTCCCTCTAGCTCTCATCACTCCCAAATAGGTAGAATTGTGTATTTCCATCAAACTATCATCTTTCCCATGGAGTTAGAGCTAAATTAATTTAGAAATTTTTTCTTGTTGAGCAATCCAATTCCCCTAGCAAGCCTAACATATAGACAACCTCCTTTACATTTAAAAATTTACTCAAGGATGTCATTTTTAGTCTTAGAAATCAGAATAACCTTATTGTTCATTTGTCAAAACTACATAGTTAATAGGAAAAAAATTCAATGGAAAAATCATGAGGAAAAATAATCTACCTCTATATTATTAGGGGTGATCAAATACTGCTTAAATCTACAATCAGAAACCCTCCTATGAGATACAACCAATCCTATTAGATTAAAAAACAAGCACTAAAACCTTCTTGGGAATCACAACAACAATACCTAAAATCCATCAATGGACGAATGTAATTTTTTCCAAACATGTAGTAATCAAAAGGCTCCTATATTGCTCTATGATAATTAGAAAATTTGAAAGGATCCTGAAATAAAGGACGAAATAGAAGAAATTATGCATTTGTTCAAATGAGTAAATATAGTGTAATGTGTTCATTATTTTTTCTTTACATCATTTAGGAACTAAAGCATAAAAAATTACATAGAGAGGATTTGAAGCAGCAAACCTCAAACTATAATAGAATCCGGTCAAAAGTTGTTGCCATGTTTGAAAGGACTATTTCTTTTGCATTGGGATTCCCACTCTCAAAAACCTGACAAAGGCAATCCAGATACATGACCATTGGAAAGATACAAAATTATCACATTAAAGAGAGGAAACAACAAACACCCTGTTAAAATTCCATTCCTACCTCAAAATCTACTGCTTTGCAAGAAAGAAAAGCATTTCAAGCAATTCCAAAGCAATACTTTCATATTTTTTTATTAAACATCAATATAAAGACCTTTGTTTTGTTGCAGGTTAGTGCAACATCTCAATTCAGCTTCCACATATGAATAATTCTGATCGAATTTATGGATCAATAGTTGTGATCTTAGATTGATTGTTTCAAGTCTTCATGTTAAATGGAAAGAAAACAAGTTAGCATTTGAAGTTATGTTCTTGATCATTGCAACTCTTTGCTTTGTTAGATCCATCTTAGGAAAGTTGTTCACAGGCACGTGTTCATGAGAAAAAGTGTTGTCTTACCATCAATTATCCATCGGATTTGGAGAGATTTGATACATAATCCCCTACATTTTCTTTTTGGAGTAGATTTGCTTGGTATGACAAGCTCAAAATTGGAATCTCAAAGTAAAGGACTTGCCAAACTTTCCACAGATGGACTATTCCTTCAGTTGCGCATAAAACAAGTGAACATAAAAATTATATTTAAATTGAGGAAAAATCCACAGATTTGAGAAATATGAACATATTCATTGTCCTTATATGACATTTTTATGGATTTTTTGTAGGATTCTTCAAGGAAAATTATAGGAGTTGGTGATGGCATTTTACAAGGCACTGAGGCTTTAGCATAGGGTGTGGAATTTGGTTTCTCTGGAGTGTTAACTAAACCTTTGGAAAGTGCAAGAGAACATGGTGTTATTGGTTTTGTACATGGTCTTGGGAGAGCATTCTTGGGTATTATTGTTCAGCCTGTGAGTGGAGTCTTGGACTTTGTTTCCTTGACTATGCATGGTATTGGTGGAAGTTGTACATGTTTTCAGGTATTTGGAAACAAATCTATTTCAAATAGGATCAGGATCTCACGTGCCATCCAAAGTAGTGGAATTCTTGAAGAATATAGTGAAAGGGAAACATCTAGGCAGGTCATTTCCCTTTTCACTTTTTACTTGGGAATTTTTACTTTCCTGCAGATTATTGTATTTATATTTTATCTATTTATGAACAAGAATATCTGCGGAATATTTGTTAAGGTTTTGTAAATTGACCATTTGTAATAATTTTGAGGATACCAATATGATATAAACATTAATGACAATAATACCATGATTACTGATTTTAGAAATTTGGTTTGGTTCTCAATGTTGACTTATGTAAGTATAGTCCAGTCCAAGTGTGCTTGGATGCAGATGCCAAATGTAGTTTTAGTCTAATTATTTGATTCACTATGATATATAAATGTATGTACAATAAGGATATCACACACACATATGTATGGCAATAAAACAATAGCTTTTAAATAATAATAAACATAAGTAAGTGAATTTGTTGAAATCAACAATCTTACAGGAAAGCTGTTAAAAAAATCAATATTTGGATCATCTATCCTTAAAAGTTTGATAGCCCAATTCAATAATTTAATCAGTTTTGTACTTGTTATCAGGGTTGAATGAGAATTTTTTCAAGAAATTAGTGCATGTCACCTTTATGCTTTAACCTGTAAATTAATGTGTTTCATGTATTTTTTTCTATAAATTGAGGTTTTGAATGGGCCATCAGCTTAAGTTATTGGCATTAACCGGGCCCAGCTAGTGGGAACACAAACAAGGGGCCCCATCCCCTATCAACCAACAGTCCAAGTGCACAAGTAAAGTGGCCCACAAGCCCACCAGCCCTGCAAGGGCTTGACACTAGGTGGGCACTGAAACAACACCATCTAAAGACCAACAAACCATGCCATCAATGACAATGTGTTTCCATTCACATACTAGTGCTTTATTGATCTTCAAATTATCTTGACATATTAATGGACGAATTGCACTAGTTTCTTATGTATTGCTAAGCACTATTAAAGAGACGTCATCTCATGGAATGAAATGATTGATTGCAGAATGTGCACAAATTGAATTTTGCAAGGAACCTCTCAAAATCTTTGAATTAATGAAGCACTCTCAAACACATCCTAACATTGTAAGCTTTTCTTGGGTTCTAGGTGCATGCAGTCATGTAGGTTTAATGGATGAGGTCTAAACATACTTCACATGTCAGTAACCCTTATTGCATTACAATTCACATATATAGTTGATCATTAGGTGTGCATGGTTGATTTTTGTGACCTTTGAGGCATTTATTCAAATAGTTCACTGCCTTGTCTATGCTACCACATTTTCAATACATGTCTACCAAAGCATTTTATCAAACAATTCACTACCATGCTGCTATGGCTAAAAGCCTAAAACAGGTGCTTTCAAACAAGCTATGGATTCCAACATCGTAAGCACTCTAGAACACATCCTAACATTGTAAGCCTATGATTTGTACTTCTACAGATAATCTCAGTACATTAATAATATATTTATATATATGCAATTATATGTTAAAATAATACATACTTCATCTGTTCATGTGTACCACCAAAAGTTGCATTTGATATGGCCCATGTTTCTTCTTTCTTAATATCAAACTCAGTAGTTTGAAGGAGCTGAACAAGTGGAGGAATGATGTTTGCATCGATCACAACTTGAAAACCAAAATATCCATTAACAAATAGCAAACCTTAAAATAATTTAGTTTCACACCATTCAACAAAGATGCTTCTCTAGTCGAGATAACTAATAGAAAGACCTGAATTTGTTCTTTGTGTTCCTATGATTATGATTGAAATGGTCCAGCAAGCTTCCTTCTTGATGCTCTTCTTGTGATTATGGGCTAGGAGAGCTCATAGGCAATGAGGTGCTTGATTGTTGATTATGTACTGAAATTAAATGAAACACCATAACATAAGTCAATGAAATAGTACAATGATAGCATCATACACTTGCAAAAAGAGCAATTAATTATTGATATGAAAATCTAAAGAAAATGTCAATATAAACTTATACCTGAGTCTACAAATCATCACCAGTTACAATATTGCCCATTGTTCAGAGAGCTAATACAAGGATAGATAGAGAGTGATGCAAGGATAGAGGTCAAAAACAACTCTACTCACTTTGCTATAGACAACAAATCAATCTACAAACTGAAGCCTTCATTGAGACAACCAACTTTCAATGCAATCCAGTTTTTCCAAGGCACTTTTCCTTTACAAAACCTTGATTCAAAGCACTCCAACTAAGAATAAGGCATAAATTTTTTGTAGAATCCTCAAAACCACATTAAGAAACAACAAAATAACTGACTCAAAACATTTCCCAACTTAAACAACTCAAACTTGAGAGGTTACACAATAGACTGTCTCAAATCAGCAATTGAGGCCATTTAGGCCACATAACCAAGCAACATCAAGTTCCCAAGCCCTTTACTCAATCCCAAAGCTACAAAAAAATGTGTATATGTCTACAAAACATGATTAAACTATCTCCTAAACTTGATTCAAGGTATTTCAGTAAAAACCTACTCAAAAACCCTCTATTTCCACTTAAACTGTGACAATATTCTATTTTTAAGTGTTGTAGTTTTGATAGAATGTCAACAGAATCAAGGAGGTTATTTAAACCTTTAAAATTTCCTATTATATTCAAGTGCTGCAGTTGTGAGAGGTTGAAAATGGAATTGGGGGGGTTATTTAAACCTCTGTAAATTTCTATTTTCAAGTGCTGCGGATGTGACAGGTTGCCAATGGAATCAGGAAGGTTATTTAAACCTCTACAGTCTTCTATGTTCAAATGTTGCAGCTGTGGTAGGTTGCCAATGAAATCAGGAAGGTTATTTAAACCTATATAGTCTTCTATGTTCAAGTGTTGCAGCTGTGATAGGTTGCCAATAGAATCAGGGGGGTTATTTAAACTTTTACACATTTCTATGTTCAAGTGCTACAGCTATGATAGGATGCCAATGGAATGAGGGAGGTTATTTAAATATATACACTCTACCATGTTCAAGTGCTGCAGTTGTGATAGGTTGCCAATGGAATCTAGAAGATTATTTAAACATTCACACCCTTCTATGTTCAAGGTTGCAGTTGTGACAGGTTGCCAATGGAATCAAGGAGGTTATTTAAACCATGACAATATTTTAGTTTCAAATGCTATAGCTACAATAGATTGTCAATAGAATCAAGGAGGTTATTTAAACCTTTGAAACTTCCTATTATGTTCAAGTGCTACATTTTTTATAGGTTGACAATGGAATTAAAGAGGTTATTTAAACCTTTGAAACATGTAATTTAGACATAAGTGAAATCAAGGTAATTTGATAGGCCTTTGGCATAAAATAATATTTTCTTAATTCAAAAAAAGTATATCCTTTCCCCCTTCTTAGTTATGAACAATCCATTAGCAGTCGTAGAATATTTTTAAATTGCAAGAGTATGGTTACATTTCAACATCAGTAAATTCAAGGTAATTTGGAAACTGGTTGTCAATTCTTCAAATATCATACAAATAAATTTTAGAAGCATGAAGGAAAATAAAATAATGCAATATAGTTATATTTATCAGTGAAAACTTTGAGAAGTTACACCTGCATAATTCTTTTAGATGATGCTCCTCTCTTCTCTCCTAGTTACATGTACATATAGTAGTTGTAATTTCTGCAGCCAAATTGGATTCCCAACAACTATATTTTAGCAAGCTGAATCAATGAGGTTCCTGACAACCAAGTGCAAAGATCTTTGGGTAAGTAATAAGAGCAAGGAAACCAAATCAAGAAAATTCACAATGGGAAAAGGAAAACAACAACTATAGAAGAAAATTTCATTTACCAATTACCACTGCTAAAATCCATAAACACTTATTTCTTTTAGCCAAATTCTTTCCTACACAACACTATCTTTTCCACTTCTTCTCTTATCCTTTTGTTCTAAAAAAATTCACTAGCTTTACCTCTAATCATTTTTCAAAATTTCCTCTTTTTAAGAGCATAAATGAGTTACAAAAACCCCTTTAAAATATTCCTTTTATTAAAAATCAAAGAAAAAAAAAATGGTCAAAATTCAGTAGTAGTGATAGTAAGGTATGTAGGGCTTACCCAAGTCAAAAAATTTCTAAACCTTTTGGTAAAGTCTGAGAGTGATGCACTCCTGAATAGGGCATCTTCAACAAATAGTGAACTTTAGGTAGCCAATGCCATTAATTTAACAAAACTATAAACTAAAATATGTAACAGACTACAAATTTTCTAACTATTACAAAATGTTGCAATCTTCACAGCCTCGCATCTCTCATCCTCACACACAACTCACAGTAGACCTTACATCAATATTTCAATAGGACATTACTTGAACATCGGATTCAAATTTGATTTCACTAATATCAAGTCACAAAGATGTTGGTGTCTAGCCCAACCACAAGCTTTCTAAAGACTCAAAATTTATTGCTGAAAACACTAACATACAAAATAGCTTACTAATATAAATGACGACTCAAAAAATTACATTTTAGACATCAAATTGGAATCAAGCTTAAAGGCATTCAGCTCAGCTACAAACATCTATGCCAATCTATGAATTTCATGTTTCAATGACTCAGAATGGATGCCACAGTCCAACTATCCTTGCATAAAAAATGTTTACATTTTGTACTCTGTGACCCTTGCTTCCCCTTGTACTTCTTCCATAGGGTTTTCCCCCTTAAAGAGAAAAGAATAAACAACTAAAATATGAGGTGCCTAGAAAGTAGAGGTTACCAGTCAACAACTGTCATCAGAAAGAAATGGGCCACCACCTGAAAAATAGGTTAGTATTTGCTTAGTAGTGGAAGGATAATAGCCACCAAGAAGGGTTAAGTGTTCCCAACAAAAAGTAACTGCTACTTGCTATAAATGGAAAAGCTTGTATGCTTGAAATGTTAGCTGAAGGAGGACAATTACAACAACGATCAGATTCATCAAATAAAAAATTACTCTCATGGCCCACATGAGGCAATTAGATGGAAAGGTGAAATTTGAAGCCAACTATTCCCAACAAAGATACAAAACACACACAAAAAAAATGGTAACAACAAATAGACCCACAACAAACAAAAATCAGAAGGAAAAAGACAAAAAATTAGAAGATTATTTTGAGTATGCAAGATTGCATGACCCTTGGAATGCACGTGCATTAGAGAGAGCAGAATTATGGATGATGGAAGAGCTAGCCACTATATTTTATCATATTTCTTTCATTTCCCATGTATTATCTAAATCTTGCAAAATTTCTTTTCACTTGACCATGTCAGGCCTGTAGATGCCAATGCGATAAATTTTCACTTTTGTGTCCATAATATGTTCTATTTCTTCTCTCACTTTTGGCAAAAATAAATTCTCCATATCAACATCTACAATTGCAGTTGGATCTTTATTTTTCCTTGGATGACAATCACAAATATTGGAAAAACTGAAGATTGGCTTGATGTAGATGCCAGTGCAATAAGTTTTCACTTTTCTGTCCTTAATATGTTCTATTTTTTCTCTCGTCTTTGGAAAAAAAACTTCTCCCTATCAACATCTACGATTGCAGTTGAATCTTTATTTTTCCTTGGATGAAAAGCACAAATATTGGAAAAAATGGAGATTGGCCTGATGTAAATGTCCCCTAGCTAAAAAATAATACATTATTATTTAATTGCTTCATAATTTCTCAAGGCCCAACCATTTTCTATTTTAACATGTAAGAACCCTGGGGAATCAATATTTTCAAAGATACACTATTACTAATCTCCTCTGTAGAAAAAAGGGTTTCTTTTATGAAGGCCAACCTATTGCTTTATTCCTCTGTTATAGCTAGGAATTTTTGTATCACCTGGCCATGGAATTCCTACATATGCTTCTGGTTCTCTACTAACATGTAAGCTACTTGGCAATTCTACTAGATCCACAAGACCCTTTGTGTTTTTTTTATTAATCTATTGGAATGAAGACTTCCCTGTGGATATGTTCACAGTGGAATTATAAATAAATTTGGCTTGTGACAAAACTAGTTTTTATTGTATTAAAGCCTTAAAACTAAAAAGTTTGCAATTGCATTTGGTTTGTTAAACATGGCCCCTAGTATAACTATTAGATTTGTTAAGAACCTTTGAGTATGCTTTGATTTTCACACTGCATCTAAATTCATCTCCAAGATTGTTGCAAGAGAAATTATTTTGAGAGGTGTGAACCATTTCCATCATTTTAAATAGGGACAATGTTCTTGTGGAGAATATTGGTGATGCTAAATGTAACAATCTAAAAAATAGGCTTGGACTATAAGCACTACATTAGATATCCAGTGATAACGAAGGGACATCCATCAAAGCATAACATCAAGGACTTTTTTCTCATATGTTGCAGTGACAACTACCCTTCTAGACATACATGAAAATGTGGAAGCATAGACAAGGCAATCAAACTGTTTCCAAAAATGCCTCAAAGAAATGTGATATCATGGAATGCCATGATTAAAGGATATGTTCAAAATGGGTTTTTCCTAAAAATTCCTTCGAAAAATTTAAGCAAATGCAACTAGTGGGTGTAAAGCCCAAATCCTTAAACCCTAATAATTGCACCCATAAACTGTTGCTTTAATCTATTCACAGTAAATGGAATTTGAATAAATAGGTTTAAAGGGCTTACTTAGATTTAATTATTAGGGTTTAAGTAAACAAAATTTTCTTTAACCCTAATAATTACACCATAAACTGTTGCTTCAATCTATTCACAGTAAACGAAATTTGAAAATATTAGGGTTTTAGGGCTTACTTAGATTCTTGAGTTAAAAAAAAGAAAACCTGGAAATGGCATCAACAACATCAAATACAATGTAGTCCATAGTCGTGGTTGGATATAGGTGACCCAAAAGATATGTACTCAAAAACCCTCTGCAAAACCTTATTTTTATGCCTAGCTCACCAAATTGGAGAAGTGAAAGGTCAATACTAGCAAGGAAGAATTTGGAGGAGCGGGAACCAATTAAGTTAAAACTCCAATTTAATTAGGTTAAACTAAGTTTAACCTTAGTTTGTTATAAATTAATCGTAGTGTGATAAATTAATAACACTATTGTATGAACAATAGTGTTTATTTAAATGGTTTATTAAACACTCATGTTCATGTTGGAACAGTGGTTTCTAAGGTCCTCAAACAGTGGCAAGGAATGCACAAGACAGTGAATGCTATTCAAAACACAGATCCACAAATGTAGAGCACAAACTTGTAAATGTCAAGGTTTAAAGGAAGGTTTTCATGTATAAGGACAATCTTAGAGCTAAGTGAAACTTCCTCGTAGGAATTTTCAATCCTCCAGTATAGAAGTGGATAGCATTATCATAGCAGGGATCAAAGGTCGGTTAAGATTATAAAGACCGGTTCTCGAATTGTCAAATGATATTCTATTTTTTAGTTGGGTGTCAAAATCTAGACGGTGTAAAATTCCATGGATATTTAAGATTCTAAAGGTCATTAGGAGATGAAAATGCTTATTATGTAGTTCACAAATAAATATGTTAGGAGAATAAATCACATATGGTAAGATCTTAGTACCTTTTATAGTTTTTATTTCTATTTGTCAGGAAACAAGTCCCTTTGCATGAACTTCAGGTGTAAGTGGATTGCAAGATTTGGATTGCTCCTGAGCTTTGATAGAGGTAGATATATCTTCTTGCAGGCTTCCACAAGCAGGGGTCAATTTTCATTATTTAACTTGTTTGAATAAAATGATAAATGAAGAAAGAACTGATAAACAAGTATGCAACAAAAGAAAATCCATTTTCCACTTCTTTCAAATGACAAGCTACAAAACCCAAAGGTTAACCTTGTTGAGAAACTAACATTGATATCATTGATAACTATCTATATTATTGATGTTTCTTAGCATTTTCTCCAGGTCCACGGCTTTTAACTGAAAAGCAATAAATTTAAGCATTGTATATTCTTTGAAAGATTGCTTTTGGAATCAACTGTGTATGTTTATGTATTGAAATTTCAGATCACACTTAGTGATCCATCATTAGGAAGAGGAAAGTGATCTGAAATGTCAATACAAAAACATACATAGTTGATTCAAGAAGCAATCTTTCAAATAGTGCATGGACTGTGGAAAACACTTGCCAACTATCATTGTATATTTTGTGTCTCATTCCTCTGATTTTACTGCTTGATGTTAAAGAACTGTCTGAAGTTTGAATATATATGGTTATCATCCATAGTGTCCTTGTAGTTGATCTTACCTGCTAATATGTTGTCTTTCATTCAATCTTCTTGCAACTTGAACTATCTTTCAGCATTCTCCATTTTGAACAACACTCTTGAAGCTTTATACCACCACTATGATTGCATGTAAAGGTCATCCAACACTTTGTCTAGCTCGTGAGAGGTCTAGAACCAAAATTGCAACATTTAGTCCTCCTTTGTATACTTGAAGCTCTATGAGGTCATTTGCATTGTAGTTTACTCTAAATTCTTCTTTTCTTTTTCCATTGTTATCTCTATTGAATCCCTTGTGTTATTTCCTTTAGTATTGTGGGATCACATTCGCATTCACATGCATTGTTATTCTCTTTTTATTGCACTCTTTTTAGCACCGTTATTGTTCTTTCATTCCTTAATACACTTATGATTAAAGAACACATGCGTCTTTCATTCTTTTCAAAATATAGGCTATTTGTGGAGGTTGAAAAACCTATTTAGGGGCTTGACCTGAAGACAAGCTCCTATGTAACCATAGAAACATTTCCCTTGTCTTTGTTAGCTACAAGGTATCATCTAGAGGAAAATATTCAACCTCTTGAGAGTTTGGTGATATCTTTCCTTTATATTCTTTTCCATTTCTATCAATTTCTTTGCAATAGCTTAGTTTAGATTTCTATTATTTTACTTCTTCCATCACTGGTGATCTTCTCTGGAGTTTTTGGTTTCATGACAAGTTTTTCAAAGAAAATTTGCACTTTGGTTGTTTCCATCATATAGACAACAATGCATCACGCCAACGTCCACACTTGTCACTAGCATCCAGTCCAGTGATCTCCAAATTTCTCTGCCAGATTCTTTTTTGTTATTGATTTTCAGTTCTGATTTCCTCTTGTTATTTCTGTCAAACAACATTTGTTTCTTATAGTTTTCATGTTTTTGCTTGCTTAGTAAATGTAAATCTTTCAAGTTAAAACACATTAAATTAATTAGAATAATATGTTCTGTTTAGCAGCAGATCAGGTCCCTAAACTAAAAAAGGCTAGTTAATTTGAGTGTAGTGCTTATTTAGATTGCTTAGAAAAGGAATTTTGTCTTCCTTTCACTGAGTCGAATTTCAATCACTGCAAATAGTAATCATTTTAGGTTTTTTAAGTTTCTCTATAGCCCTGGCATGGCTATTTTCTCTGGTTTACTATAGCTCTTAGTTTTGTATGTTTCCTTGTTTCTAGTTTTTTGGGCATGGACCCCTACAAATCCTCCTAGGTTTATATAGAAAAACAAAAAACAAATAGAATCTGAGTCAAATTCAACAAAGTGCATGAGACAAGTCTTCTTGAATCTAGAAACATTGGTTTTGCAAACTACTTTTGGTTGTATAATTTAAATTTTTAAATGTTATGATTCAATGGTTCATGAATATCATCCCCGACCTTATTCTAGAAGAGATACTGATGTGAACTCACTCTTACATTCCTTACTCTTTACATGGCAGTAGATTGATGTTAGATCTGTTTATGAAACTATGGTGTACAAATATCATGTAAAGGTCTGTTCCTTACACTTTCATGTTGAAATATTGAATTTTGAAGCAATTGAGTGCAAGTGAATTCTTAGAGAAATATAGGAAGTTAAATTCTTACCCTTTATATCCATTCCAGGTCCTCTCCACCCAGCATCTTCCTTTGATTGCTGCAGAGTTAATTGATCAAAATAAAATTAAAATTTGCTAGTTATTTCTGGATTGAAACTATGTAAATTTTTTATATCAACATTTCGGATCATACTCCTTGATCCATCATCAAGATGATTCTTCTCTCTTTTTGCTTGCCTATCATCCTGATGATAGATCATTGAGTATGATCCGAAATTTTGATATAAAAAATTTGCACAATTCCAATCCAGAAATAATAGCACTTGATTATCATGGACTGTGGAAACTTTATGTTGTTAAAATTAAAGTTGGTATAATCATAAAGTAAAATCCAAATGAAGGTTGAAGTTTGAATAGTTTAGAAGTAGAACCATCTACCTTCATAAGTTTCAGAAACTCATACATCTTTGCTTTAGATTCTCCAGTCTCTCTGCATTGAGTAGAACAAAAATTTAAAGAATAGAATAGAGCACCAAGATTGTTGACACAAATTTAAAATAGGTAGTTTAGAAGAGATTTTAATCATACTTTTTCACTATTTTCGGTTTCTTCCCTTTCCTTTGTGGTACTTTAGGAACAAATTTTTCCTGCAACCAATAAAATATGCATGCAATTACTAAAAGAATTGTGCATTTATCAAACTCAAATTTTGTCTTCATTATCCAGCTTCAAATGATACTGTTGTTAAAGTTCCTTCCAAGTGATTGTTATAAGCAATCACTGTTATATATTTATGAACAACAACGAATGAGAAAAAGTGTAGAGGGAATAGATATAATAAATATTAATCTATAATTATACACATGATGAGAGCTCCTAGTCAAAATTAAATTATATTGTAAATATCCTGAAAAGATCTTGTAATTCTCTTTCCAACTCACTAAAGGTAGACTTTCTAGTTGGATGTTGGACTTCGTTTCCAATTACTTCACATTGCATAACTAATTACAAAGATGCATGTGGTCTTAACACTCCCCTCTATTAGGCCATTAAGGGTAGAGTGCAAAGGTTGAGGTGTGGTATTGTTTCAAATTTCATAGCATAAAAAATATTTTGGGGAAAAATTTGGCAAACCAAAAGTTCAGGATTTTTTGAAATAATCCTGAAAAAATTGGATTTGAAAAAAAATGTAAAAAATAG
Organism: Sequoia sempervirens; assembly: GCA_007258455.2. NCBI lineage: Eukaryota > Viridiplantae > Streptophyta > Pinopsida > Cupressales > Cupressaceae > Sequoia > Sequoia sempervirens. The sequence continues at coordinate 124,207,814 of VDFB02271358.1, forward strand.
TAGAAAAAGAGAAATGCTACTCTTTTTTGAAATTTAAGGTCATTTCCATATCATAGAGATATAGAGAGAAAATCAAATAGAGATTTTAACCCATGAATTTGATGCAAGTACAAGAGGAAAGAAACCACTTTCACAAACTTATTCAGCAAAACTCAAAATAGTCACATTAGATTCATCATTTGTTCACTTTTCTTTCTCAAATCTTTCAACTCAAATACTCAAATTTGCATTAAGAGTTCCCAATTCCTTGAAGGCCTTCAGAATCTTAAAAGTGACTGATTACAATCAACTAATTTCTTCATAACATCAACCAGAGGTTACTTCATACCTAACTGTCTTAAACCTTTCATAGTGGCACCATTGTTTACAAACAAAAACTTCAATTCTTAAGGAACAACCATCAAACCATCACTTGATACAACTTAATTAGGAATTATTCAACATATTCAAACTCTTTCCAAGCCCCAAGAACACAAATTTATATTTTTTTGTGTGATTCCTTCATTACCCTATCCCCACTCTAGTAGGTCTGTCACAGGTCTATCATAAATAATCTCACAAATTACATCATGAAAACCAAAAATAATTATACTTTTAGTTATCCATTTTCCTTTTTCAAAACATAGTGCAAGATGAGATATAGGTCTTTTGGAACAAATGCTTAAAAAAACTACTTTCTTAGACTGTATTAGGTCTCATTAGGCCTTCTTGACAAACAGGGGTTAATGAATATCCAACCTCCCAATATATATCCACTATGCCAAAACCCCAATTAGGTGTAAATGGGCTAATACAAGCTAATAAATGCATCACTAGGTCATTTCCGTGTATATCCTTGCAAACCCTAGTTCAAATTCTCTTGAATCTTTGCTACAGTCTGTCATGTTCAGAATTTACAGACTAGGGCTTTCAAGAAATCATCCCAAATTACAACCAAACGCTCTGTAACCTTAAAAAACTATTAAATGACATTCAAAAATTCCTATCCACCAATTCTTAGGAGATTTCAACGGTTAAAGTAAGAGAAAAATAATTTTTGTGGCTGATTGGTTACCCTAGTTCAGGGTTTTAGCAGTTTTGTGTAAAATCACAATAACTTTCACAAATTGGCATCAAATTGCATGAAACAAGTTTACAATGGGAGGTGATTGAGTTCACTAATACTTACAAACATTTATTTATACAAATAAACCCGTACAGGTCCATACACTTGCAGAAAACAGTGAATTTTAGTGAATTTTCTGACAATTATGCAAGAAACAGAGGTTTTATTCATTCCTACTCTTCTCCCCAATCACCACACCTTCTCCATCAATTAAAAGGCCTTTTATAGGCAATAAAAAATGTATTTTGAGTTTCTAACTTCCTACTAATGACCTCAAGCACAAATGACCTTTCACATTCTAATGTTACCTTGTGCAACTTTTACATTTTTTGCATTTTGTTGACAATTTTTACATTTTCTTTGCAATTACTCATCAAATTTCTTTGAATGACCCCTACAAATGGAAAAATGGAATCATTTACAAAATAGAATCATGGTGATGTGAAGGTGCTCCTGCACTAGAATTGTAGAAATCTAGCATGTTGTTTATCAAATTTATGTTTGTTGAGCTTAGAGGTATCCGTTTCTTGATTAGGTTGTGAACTAAAGATCATTTGGAGCACCTCATACAATAGAGTAGTGTTTATGTCTGGTGCAGGAGCACCTTGACACAATTTTGACTCCTTGTGGAAAGTTTGATAAATTGATTCAATTTGATGTTTCACCTTGTAATAAGGATCATTTAAGTCATTTCTAATGTATTTAAATCATATTTAGAAAACAAATGTGAAATTCAAAGTTGCCAACTTACCATTTATTTGCAATATTCTACTATTAGGGTCATGTTGATCCATTTTGGATTGTTATTAGGGTCTTTGGTTAAAAAGTGTAAAAGTTGTCATGTTGCTCCAAAAAGTTGTCAAGCAACTTTGGAAAGGTGTCAAAAATAAATAGACCGTTGCAAAAAAGTTGGGATTGGTTGGAAGAGTATGAACACACCCTCCAAAGTCAGATTAAGAGTTAGAAACTGATTTGGTAGTTTTTGGTGAATGAAAGCAAACTTTTTTTGTGTTTTCTCACGTTGTAGTCTATTCTTTCAATTTTTATGGTATGTACGGGCTATATGCAGGTCTAAAACCAATTGGATAGTGTTGGCATGTGAATCTTATTTCTTTTGGTTCTTGTGGCATTAATTTTGATCAAGTATTTTACAAGTTATTGTAGTTTCTCTAAAAATTGTCAAAACCCTACTTAGGGTAACCCGAGAGGGGAAATAAAGATGTAACTTGGCCTTCCACAAGTGGAAAATCACCACAATGGGTGCAAAGGTATGTAATTATGTACTTGACCTTGTTCCAAGTTTGTAGGGGCTCAAATTGAGGTTTACATGTGCTTCTAGTGGACAATATGTCTAATATTCTATATGTATCAGATCGTGAAGGTTGTGAAGGGTAGTTTGTATGCCATCAATACAAGATTATTGTGTTTTGTGATTGGAGAAGGTCTAGAGGTGTGTATGAAGGTATTACAGACCCATTCAAGGAATTGGTGATCATTGGTGGAAACTATATGACAAAATGCAAAGACTATCTTATAAGGACTATGTATGACAATGAGAGCATAAACAGTGGCCAGAAAAGTTTGAGTTCCTTGTTGTGTGAAAACCCTTAAATTTGCATGGAAACACTTAGGCTCTAAGGTGTAAAGGGTGTTCAAGATAGTGGATGGGTGTTAGAAACCATTTTCTCTAGTTTGATCTTAAACCATGAAAGTTGCCTCTACTAGGTGCAACATACAAGAAGTTGTAAGCCTGTGGGTTGTTGTGTTGTAGGTTCACCACATTGAAGTTGTTCAAGATCATGTTAAAAGATCTTTCAAGCCTCAAGAAAAGTCTTCCCATGTCATTTGTACTATCCAAACAAATTGGATGCTAGAGGCCTAGTGTAGTGCACCTAGGAGCATGAATGGAGTTGGTGTAAGAACACCTTATTACCTTGAGTTGTAAGTCTAAAGAAGGTCCTTCCTCTGCATCAAGATCAGAGATCAAGTAACTGAGATCAAATATTGTATAAATTATTTGACTAGTATAGTTGATACAAAATACCCTATAACTACCATATTGGGATTTCTTGAAAAAGGTAAGAAATTACAAGATGTGGGTAAAGTAATAAGTGTTACTACACCATAGAGAAATTATTTGGTGGAACAAGGTAACAAGTTAATCAAGGAGGCTATCCAATCCAAAGTGAGTGATGAGTCTAGTGGCTTATCAGAGTATGAAAAACTCTTAGATGAGCAGCTCATTGCATCAAAGGGAAATTTTCTTCTCTTAAAATAGATGACAAAGATCCCACTAGAAGAGATACAAAGAAAACAAGTGATAATAGATACTAGTCCAAGATCACCACTAGAGTGATATCAGGCCACTAAGAGAAAAATAAAATCAATAAAGGAGTGCAAGAATAAGTTTACAATCAAGAGATATGTTGCTAATATAGTAATGGTAGAGTCAGGGAATTTTTTTAAGGTCATAGCTTGTACTTGTTGAGAAAATTCAAATAATTTTTTTCTTGAGGATGATATTATCAAGGATTTGATTCAATGTGTGAGAAAGTCAATAAAAAATGGTCATATTGATGAGTTCATGAGAGTCAAGGGTAATTTTAGTATCTTTCAAGATCGGGTTCTAGAGATTAAAGAGGTTATAGAAGCAAAAAGGAAGACTTTGATCTCTAAAAGGATTAGACTACAATACATAGTTTCCTCCATTTCCAATCTCATCCAAGATGCACTTAATGAGTTCAAGGCCCAATTTTTAGCACAATAAGTGCAATCATCCAAGGTGTATTAATTATTTTTCTCTTAAATAATAAATGTGCCACCCATTTTTGGGATTGGAACACCTCACAAGATTATTGTGAAATTCATAATTATATATTTTTAGTAGCTTATATTTTTGAAAATTGTTAAATTGGGCCAAAGGGGTGAGGTAATCTTAGGCTGAATTGTTTAAGGGTTTTAAAATTTTGGCACCCAAGATTAGTTATTTATTTCCTTCTTATGGAAAAAGTAAAGGGTTATTGAACTATTGTATACCAACAAACTATAGCAATTCCAACTTGGAAGATCCTATTGAATATTATAATATGCACATATTTTGAAATTAATGGAGGATCATGCTTGTGTTTGAAGTGTTTCAACCTTGTTGATGGTGTGTATTTACTTATTTAATTAAAATTGAATAAATTTATGAGATATATTTACTATTCTTATCATAAATTTTTGTGTTGAATCCATATATGGAATATGGTGATTCAATTGCATTAAAATTGAAAATATTTACTTCGTGATTTTCCTTATATGCTAGCTCTAGCATTGTTGATGATTGTGTGAATACTAACCATTGGAATATTGGTTTTTTCATCTCATTAGAACTTTTAGATCTAAGAGATAGATTTGAAATAATCATTATCTATTCAATTTATTGTTTATTTCATTTTTAGTTTATTTTCTCTAAACCCTTAATTGCTTTTGACAGTTTTAGGATAGATTTAGATTTGGATTAGTTCAGACCCTCAGATAAATCTAGATAAGGTTTGGTTAGTGTAGAGTAGAAAATTAAATGCAATTTTACATTTATAGAGATTTAATCTTTTTTTTAGAAAATCTAGAGAGTATGACTACATATTCTTGTCCAATTTGATAAGACTAGTAAAGTTCCCATATAAATAAATCACATAGACCACTTAAATTTTCCAACATAGTCAAGACTTTTCCCAAAAGGAACCTTGTAGCTAATCTCTCAACATTTAAAGATAAGTAGAGTGTTTTATCCTTCTACTTGATGTTAGTTGTGCTAATACTAACATCAAAAATGTCAATGGCATGCTTCAACATGATATTTTATTTATATCTACATTATTTCTTCATTTTTACCTAAACTTTGGCATGCACTGTCATAGGAAAATGTGATAACTTCATTTTTGGTGAACATATGTCCTACTGAATCTCTTTCAACCCTTTGATCATAATACATTTCACCATACACTAGTTCATCTAAAGAAAAAATTATACCTCCACATTATTGTCCTTATCATGTAAATAATACATGGGCATGTGCAGGATCATGAGGGGCCAAAAAGTGGCAATATTATAGATATTTGTAGGGTATGTGGCTAACGACTTTATTTTTATCCAAAATTGATGAAATGAAAAGGGTTTTTAGAGGAGATTCTAAGCTTTCCACCAATATAAGTTATGCTTTAATTTGAATTTAATAAGTAATTATTAATTGTTTTCTATTAGAATTACGACTAAAGTCCTGATCGATAGGTTGATTGAAAAACATCTATAAATTTCAAACGGTATCACATTTTTTGAATCCAAAACATGTGTCAAATTCTATGCTTCACATACTATAGGATTAAAAAAAGAAAAATTAAATTTCATGAAGTTTTGACCAAGTTAAGGTGGTTAGACATACGAGTTTTTATATTTTTTAAAAGTTGTAATAAAAAATCATAATTAATTATTTACTTGGAAAAAGATTACAAAAAATATGCATCACATCCGGACATGAGTCCTCTACTTACATATAAAATCTTATAAAAAATATTATAATTTTATTATGGTTAGGGTGGTCAGACAGACACCTACTTCTTATTTTTTCCCTGAAATTTAAGTACTACTGCATTGAAATTTCAAATTTTCACCAAATAGATTTGATTTATTTTTAAATAAACCTAGTAGTTTAGAAACTACATTCAATTTTCTACAAATTCTATTCTTACATATTTTTGAAATAATATAGATAACTTATTCAAATTTTTACATCAAGTTTCCTAACACTAATTTTTTTGATTTTTTTGCTACTTAAGGGCCTGTTTTTTCCATGATGATCCTGCACATACCCACATATTATCATAATTTTCTTTATCTCATGATCTATTAATTCTCTCTAGTAGGGGCTCATGATAATGAGCAAGAAAATGAGTTTATTTCATATCCTTTTGTTCAATCTTCTACATTATCTTAAGAAAAGAAGGATGTATCTTGTTAGAGGCAAATTGCATATCATTATCGAAGCTTCTCAAAAAATGAACTTTCTTAAAGTCATCAAGAATATGATTTTCTTGAGTAGTAGTTAAAAGAGAAGAATAGTTTTCCTGCTCAAGTATCAAAATTAGGAAAATGAGATATTGTCAAAAAGCTAGTTTTGAGAATTATCAAATAGTGCTATTTTTTTCCTATATTTTGTTTTTGGTACATTTTATCACCTTTCAAATTCAGATGTGTTGTTTTCACTTCTGAGCTCACAAATTTTGATTTATTTCTTTGGTTTTGACAATTCCAGTGGTGTTGGGACTGTATTACAAATCTCTTCACATTCATCATACAATTTTCCATATTTTTATTTAGCTACATTTTATTTAGCTTTTGTGTTTTCACATTTTGGTGAATTACTTGGACGTTTTAGCTCTTAGAAACTTTATGTTTGTGTGGGATGAATTTTATTAGGATTTTCTACTTGTATTTATAGAATTTTGTCCTATTTATGTATTGTATACATATTTGCATGAAATTTCTCTTTTGTAGATGCATTGAGATAAAGTTCCATTATGGTGTATATTTTTTGGGGATTTCACACATCCTGTTGTGCCTTTTGTACTTGCACTATGATATAAAGTGCCATGGGTGGGTTGTGAGTGCCTTTGTTTTTCTATCACACCTTTTTCAAGTGAATGTTCCTTCCACAATATTATTGAACCCCCAATGATTCTTTTCTCATGCGTGTGTGCCTTGGTTTGCACACCCCTTTTATTTGCAAGTACTTTCATGTGCACATTCAGATTTTACTTATTCTCCTACATGAACTTCTTGGTGACACATAGTTTTAGTGGACCTATCTTGGCTCCCCCTTTTTGAATTATGGATGGGTTTCTCCTATTGGTGCTAATGCTTCCTTAGTTTCATTTTTCAAAGTGTTCTATGTATCTAGTTCTTGTTCCTATGTACTAAGTGGATGCAATGGCTAGTTATCCATGCATTTCAGTGAGATGGATCATTTACCATATGGACATTCTTGGATTCCTATTTATGGAGGTGACCTTCCATTTTCATTTGATCAGTTTTCTTCAAACTATTGGTACATGTGTCATTTGTATCTTCAACTTCTAGATGTTTTCCTAAGTTGTTTTTCATCTTATTCAAGTAGTGTTGTTGGGGGTACTCATCCAGATTCTTTTCTTCTTGATCCTAATCATCATCTATTTTAGAGGAGATTCTTCATTTTAGTATTATAGCAATAGTCATTTGATATTTTTCTTTAACTTCTTCATGTTCCTATTCTTTTTGGGACATTGGTTTGGAGGATTTTCTTGTCCTTCATTCACTTTTCTCTTTTGGATAGGAGTTTTTCCCATGATTTTTTCTCCTTTTATCTAGTTGTGAGATATTAGAATTTTTGTACATGGGTACCTCATCAGGCCTTGATTTTCGAGACCCATGATGCATCCTTTTATTTATACATATTGGATTTTTAGAATTTTAGCTACTCTCTAAGTTTATCTTGTACCATATTGAGCACTTTTCTAAATATACTATTGTAAATATTTGACTAGGAGTTCTTCAATACCATAGTTCATAGGGAGTATTTCTTGTACTCTATTGAGTATGTATGCTACAATATGAATAGATTCTCTCCAATAGACATCCGATAGATTTTATTCCTTCATCATTGTCCTTGTTGCTTCCTAAACTATCCTATTATTTCTCTCCACCACTCCATTCTCTTAAGGCGTTTTGGCAGCTGAAAAATGCCTTTTATTCCATGATCTTCACAAAAATTGTTAAACTCATTGGAGGTTAGCTCTCCACCTTTTTCAGGCCTTAATCACTTGATTCTCATATCCATTTCATTCTCAACCATAGCTTGAAATGCTTTAAACTTTTCTAGAGCTTTTGATTTTTCTTTGAGAAAAGTTACCCAAGTCATTCTCCAAAGGTCCTGTAGTAGAATATTCTTTGATTTTGAACATCTTTCTTGTTTGCTTCCCAACCTAATATTCCTTATAAACTACATTGATAGGCTTTGTAATTCTTGGAAGATCTCTCACAACTTGAGTAGAGTTTATCCTTTCTAGAATAGCAAAATTGATGTGACACATTCTTCTATGCCATAGCCAACTTTCATTGATTTTATTCATAAATCACTTACCATAGCACCTTTGAGATTATAAATATTCCCATTTGTCCTTGTTCCTGCAACAACTAGATTTTTGGATCTTCCCTTTCTAATTTTACAACCAACATCCTAAAATACAATGTTATATCCTTTGCTACACATTTTTCCTACACTTAGAAGATTATTTCAGAGACCCTTGACATAAAGAACATCATCTGTATTATTCTTTCCATCAAAACTAATTGAACCTTTTCCACATATCTTGGTAGATGTATCATCACCAAACTTAACAAGACCACCTTAAAACTTCTCAAGTTTAAAAAAATCTCTTATCACCTATCATATGATTTGAGAATTCATTGTCAATTATCTAGTGATTTTTCTCCTCTCTAGCATGAAAAGTAGTCACCATAGTCCCTTTGATGTTGTGACTTATGTTTGGGATAATTTCCTTCATACATCTTTCAGATTCAGTATAATTATTTCCAAAATTTAGAGCCATGAACAAGAATTCATCATTTTCATCATTCAGGTAGTCAAATTAATCATCAGATATGCTAGCTTCTTCTTTAGCATAATAACTTCTCATGACATACTTACCTTTACTATCCTTATATTTTCCATTTGAAACTTTGGATGGAAATCTTGAAGCATAATGACCCATCTTTACACAGTTAAAACATTTGAAAGGTAACTTACCTCTATATTTTACAATGCCCTTTTTCAATCTTCTTACAAAATTTTCTTCTATTTCATCAAGATCATCCGGATTTGATCCATCATCCTTTTATGTTTTGCTAGTTTTAAAAGAATTCTCTTTTCTTGATTCATTTTGACCATACTCTCTCAATTCAAAATTAGTTAAAGCACCAAACAACTGATCTCTAGAATAATGATCTAGATCTTGAGCTTCCTCAATAGCAGAAACTTTAGAACTATAAGATTTAGGAAGAGTTCTTAATACCTTGTTTACCACCTCATATTCTTCCAGTTTTCCACCAAGGCCATTAATGGAATTGACAAGTTCATCTACTCTATGCATGTAGTTTGCAATATCTTTAGCTTTTGACATCCTTAGGGTTTCAAAATTAGTCTTCAAATTCTACATATTTGCTTTCTTGACCTTATCATCTCCTTCAAAGATACTTTCCAACTTCTTCTAGATTTTTTTACCAGACTTGTAGCTCATAGCTTTTACAAGTTTTGAATCAACAAGACCACTCAAAAGAGAATTCCTTTCTTTTCGATTATTCTCATATGCCTTGATCTCATCATTAATTTTCAAACCATTAGTGGGCATGGAATATCCATCTTCAATTGACTTCCAAACTCCAAACCCTAGGGAAACAAGGAAACCTTCCATCCTGGTTTTCCAAAATACATAATTCATCACATCAATCAAGGGAGCCTCCTTCTTTTGTGCCATCTAGATCTACCTCAAGCGGTTAAGCTTCTTCCAAGGAACCTTTCTCTGATACCAATTGTTAGATGCATAGGAAAACTCATAGGGGGGTGAATCAGTTGTACATTAAAACATAAAAAACCCTTAACATTCAAATCTTTATTATCCCTTAAACCCTTAATCAAATTTAGCATGAAAGTAAACAAGTGAAACAACACATCAAAACACCATGCACAATAGAACACCATATTTACATGGAAAACCCAAGAAGGTAAAAATCACGATGAGCATTAGCTCACAATATAAATTAATTGCAACACTAAATACAATAGGCTCACTGCCCAAAAGAAATAAGGGCTCACTGCCAATGGCTCACTGTCGTATCAAATAGAAGAAAGGAAGAGAACTATTACAAAGAGAAATCCATCTCAAAGCAACTGGAAAATCCACCATAACAACTATGAACCATTTGCAACCTTCAGCTCACTGCCTTTAGTAACTTCACATACACTAAAAATGTAGATACCTTCTTCTCACTACTTCTAGCAGCCTTAGTTATCAAATCTCACATTCACATCACAAAACTTGATCAAATTTCACACCACCCCACACCACACACAATTCTCCAACACTCTACCTTGAATTTATACCATCCATAACCTTAAAAATATTTTCCAAGGTCTTTTATGCACCTCAAATGTGTAATTACAAAATAGGTTGGAACCAAACACATTTGTAGTGGAAATAAGTGAAGTACGACCACACCAATGGTTAAATATGACCCAAATAAACATCACCACACTACTTAACACATTCACAATCCATGAGGTACCTCCATAAATAACATTAGCACACCAGGTCTACCAAACCTGAACTAACACTACAAGAAACCACTTACACACTTCTTTAGGTCACACAAACCACATATAAACACTCCATAATACCCATACAACATCTCAAAATGTTCTAACATCATCAGAATATTCTACAACTTTGTCATAACCACCAACAATTGAGATAATCATTCTGTGCAACCAAACACACTTGCATAGATATACAACTTCACAAAATGTCTCAACACTTAAAACCTCAAGGGAAGGTAGATATAGACATTATAAGCATATCCCCAAATCCACAAGACAAGAAACCTCAATGCGAAGAAATGCGGAGCAATCTCATTTATGCTATACAACTTTCTTCATAGGCACACACACTAGTGAACACAACTTTCACTGCAAAATGATCCAGAACCTAAAACTCTAGATATCAAACCTCTAAAAACCTTTGAACATCACATCCAAACCACACAAGCATAACTTTTAAAATAAACAAATGTAGAGTGGAATATAGAACACCACTTTGTCACACTGTAATCTCTTTTACTAAAATTTTCTCAAAAGAACTTGGAAACCAAGTGAACCAACTACATCAACATTGCAAAAAATTCTTCAAAACATCTACAAAATTTGCAACATTTCATATTAACCACAACACATTCATACTACCATGAATATCATCAACACAAGTAGGCTCCAATAATCTCCACAACTATATTGAAAGTTAACAAAAATGACAGCACCAAAAATATTGTGTTGACAACACTAACAAATCCAAACTTACAACAAATCTAATGCTAGGGGTTCACATCAATGACAACAATAGAAATATTCCAATACTATGAACAATATGAGTTGAAGGTTCTTCCTCCTCTTCTAAATATTTAGAGCTAGATGAGCTCTCCTCAAATTCTTGTCTATCCATGGGCCTCGATTCAAATTTCTCAGATGTAGAAGGAAATTGAATGACATCTTGTTTACTTTGTTCTGGCTGCAATGTAACAAAAGGCTTAGTTTCTATAATATAACACTTCTACTATATATTACCTTTTTTCCAATGGGATCCTAAATATTGTATCCTTTCACACCATAACTATATCCAATGAAGATACATTTCACAACCTTGTTCTCCAACTTTCTTTTCTTCTCCTTTGGCACATGTGCATATGCCTCACAACCAAAAAAATATAAGATGTATTAATGAAGGCTTGTGACCCGACCATGCCTCTATAGGCATCTTATCAACAAGAGCTAATAGAGGAGACCTGTTAACCAGGTAACACGTAGTGGCAACATCTTCAGCCCAAAACTTTTGATCTAGACCATCACCACTCAACATACTCCTAGCCTTTTCAATCAGTCTCCTATTCATTTTTTCTACAACTCCATTCTGTTATGGAGAATAAAGAGTTGTATTTTGTCTATGAATACCACAATATTTATAGAATCTATCAAAATCATTAGAGAAAAATTCACCACCATTATCAATCCTCAAACATTTTATTTTCTTTCTAGTCTGCAACTCAACCATTCCTTTAAATTTTTTAAATCAACTGAAAAATTCAGGTTTACTATTTAGAAAGTTTACACATGTGTTTCTAATATAATCACCAATAAATGAAACATAATATGTGGATTTACCAATTGAAGGAACATCTACATGATCAAACACATCAGAATAAATAAGATCCAATACAACACAAGATTTATGAGAACTCGAGTAAAACTAAACATGGTTTTGTTTTCCATAAATTCAATGCTCATAGAAATCAAATTTAAGATTACAATCAGACAAACCTTCAACAAGGTTTTTATTTTTTAAGGTCCTTAGACCCTTTTCTCCAATGTGGCCATGTCTTTGGTTCCATAACATAGTTTTATCTATAGGTAACTTTTATTTAAAATAAAGAGCACCCTTGGGTACCCAAAATCCATGATCATCTACTGAAGATGAAACTCTCACTTCTTCCATGAACTTTCTTTTCACAAAAGTACTATTGTACTCAATAGTGGATGCATCAAGCTTATACAATGTGCCATATCTCGCACCTCTAGAAATCACCATAGCACCTTTGACCATCTTACATCATGCATTAGAAAATACTACTTGCACACTTGTATCGATTAGTTTTCTCATAGATAACAAATTTTGTGCTAATCCAGGGATTTGCAACACACTAATCATTTTTATTCTACCATTAGGAAACTTGATTCTAACTTTACCACAACCAATAATATTTAAATAAGAATCATCACCCAAGTACACCTTACCTCCATGAAATTCTTCATATTTAGAAAACCAATTTCTATTAAAGGCCATATGGAAAGATGCACCTAAGTCAATTAACCATGCATCATTACCCACATGAGTTTCCAAATCTACATTAATTAATGCATCACCATCTTCCTTCTTAGACTTAGAATCTAAATCAAATCTCTTATTTTTCTTCTTCTTTTCTTCTTTGCATTCCTTATGAATATTTCGAAGCTTATTATAGTTCTAGCAAATAAATTTAGACTTTCCAAGAGATTTGGATCTTCCCTTGGACTTGGATTTATCACACTTCTCATTCTTCTTGCCTTTTTTCCTTAGGTCTTCTATGAAAATTTATGGCTTCCTTGGCATTGATGAATACATTCCTTCTCATATCTTTAGAAAGCAAAGAACCCACCACATCTTCAATCTTCAATATAATAGAAGTAATCCTAATAGTCATAACAAGAGAATCCCATGAATTAGGCAAAGAGAAAAGCAAGATCTGAAATTTCTCCTCCTCATCCACTTTGACACCAATTGATTCCAATTGAGCCACCAAAATATTGAATTTTTCTAGGTGGTCTATAATTCATCCAACCTCTTCCATTCTCACAAAATATAATTTAATCCTCAAGAAAATCTTGTTCACTAAAGATTTGGCTTAATACATCTCACCAGGTTTCTTTCATAATTTTTTGTAGAGGTCTCTTCATGGACATTGATTAAAACAATATCTTCCAAGCATAAACTAATTGGACCCTTATATTTATGGTTCATAACATCATATTGAGCCAAAGTAGCATTTTTAGGCCTTGAAACATTCTCAACAACAACATCCCATAGATCTCAATCTATCAATAGATCCTCCATCTTAAACTTCCACAACTCAAAATTATTTCTAGAAAATTTCTCCACCTCTATTCTCCCTAATGAACTTTCCATCTAAAAATTATTGCAACAAGATCACAAAGTATATTCTACATAAATTTTTGCTCAAATCTAGATTAGTTCAAAAAAACCAACAACCCACAACTGAAGCCAAAGGTGATCAATATCTGATACCACTTGTAAGGAAGTTAAGGTAGTGAAACAACATATTTTGAGAGGGGGATAATGCAAAAAATTATAGATCTTTTCAAAAATTACAAAAAATTATATTGAAATAAACATAAATATCATGCATACCACAACACAATGATTTACATGGGGAAACCCTTTTGAGATAAAAACACACACTCCAAAAGCCACCTAATATTATTGTTCATAAATCATAAAGATTACAATATACTTGCAGAGTAAGATTCTCATAGGAGTATCACCAACCAGAGATCCAAAGGCATCACAACCACTATTAGACTCTCAAAATACATCACAATGCACAACCATAATACAATGCCATCATAAAATAGGGTTTCCTTCTATAGAAATTCAAGCCAAAAAAATATCGACTATTACATTCAAGACCTAATGATGAATGATCTAGATTCACAATAATTAAACATACATAAAAATTTAGCTTTTAGGGGTGCTGCCCCTGAGCCCCCACTAGGATGCATGACCCCCAGACCCCTCTCTAGGGGGATGATCTCACTAGACCCCTCATGGGGGGTACCCCTCATGCTTAAATGTATCAATTGTAATTTAGGTAATTGCAAGGTTGAGACATATTTTCCCAACAATTTCTGACATCCAAAAGAGGGACGGTGACAAAATTTAGAGAAGGAGACTCCTTCACCATAAGAATGAAATAAGCTAAACTAGATGAAGATCTTTTATGACCATCCTTTGGAATGTGGTCATTCTCTAATTTATACTTAAGAGGAAAATATAGAACCCTCATATTAGAAGTGAAATAAAGGGAAGAAGTAGAAGGATCCACAGTTAATGTGACCTTCATGTGAAGCATATCCACAAGCTAAAAAAAGGAGGAAGATCAAGTAAAGAAGTGATCAAAGGAGGCTTTGAAGATGGAGCGATGAACACTTGCACCCGATTAGGTTAAGGTTCATTAGGATTCATTGAGGAAGCTAGAAGCAAAATTAAAGCAATAGAAATAGAAACTCGAATGGAAATAGAACCAATAAAATAAGAGATAGAAGTAGAAACAAAGAAAAAAGGCTCACCCTCAGTATTTTGCAAGGTATCTTTCACCTAGTCCAATGCCCATCAGTAAAACTATGCTCACACAAAAATTGGTTTTGAATGCTATGAATTCTAGGAACAAAATCTTGAGAAGACTCTAAGGTCTTCTGCTCCATTGGAGGAGTAATCTACATGATTGTAACTGGCAAAAGAATACACTCCTTAGGAGGAACAAGAGGTGCCATAGAAATAAATATCTAAGTCTTAATTGTGGGCTTCTTAACTTTCTCTACTTTGGAAGCAAGTGGAGGAACAAGAGGAGACCTCGAGGGTTGAGATGTAGGAGCAACACGAGAAGAATTAAATTTTTTTGCATGATTCTCCTTACCATACAAGGTGGGGTGAGGGATCATAGGAAAAACCAAGAGTTGGAAAACTCGAGGCTTAGATTTCACCAATGTAGGTACTTTTCCTTTCTTGTGCTAGGCATAGTAGAAGGAATGGAGGACACCATTGGAAGTTATGAAACCTTAGTACAAGAAGGTTTATTTGTGGGAGTGTGCTTGTCTGTAGCCCTCAAGGAGGAAGGAATAGAAGACAAAGCACATTGTTTCACACACATAAATGCCTTCACATAAATAGCATGAGATGAAGGAGGAAAGAAAACATTAGGGTCCAAAACTCTAGTCTTGTACTTAAAATAATCCCCATAGAATAAATCTCCATAGGGTGATAAAGGTCCAATCAAAGCAAGCCAAAAATGATCTAACTAAAATCCCTCATGTGACACAAGTGGTTTATACCCAATGTCATGAATAACTTGTGCATTGTTCCATCATGGGGGATCTTAAAACACTTTTGGAATACCAATACTATTGCATTCATGAAAACCTAGCCATGGAATGTCTAGTCTCACTCTAAATAGGTCAAATTTAGGAATCATAAAAAATAGAACATCAATAGACTTAAGTCCAACCAGGACTGCCAAATAAATAGAACCAATAGGAGGTACAAAATGGCCATTATGAATGTGGATCATAGCCTTTGAATCCTCATATTTATCCTTATGCAAACCATTAATAAAGAGTGTCTCTTCTGTGATAATATTAACCCTATTGGCAGGGTCAACCATAACATCAGTTACGATGTTACCATTGACTTTAGCAGGGATGTAAAGAGGAGAATACTCCCTATTAAGGGGGAAGTTGTGTGGTGTGAAAGTTATGTCAAGAACCTTATCCATACAAATCACAAGAGGAATAGGATTAAATGAAACCATGTTCACATACTTGCAATGACCAAATTCAAAAGATGTAGAGGTAGTTATAATTAAATTAGTAGAATGGGATGGAATTGGATCTTTGTAAATATATAGTTGGCTATTATTCTTTTCCACATATTTGTTCAATTTTTTCTTCCTACCACCAAGTTGAATGGAACGACTATCTATGTGGTCCTGGATTACATGGTGAAGACACACATAGAATTCAGTGTCATGACCTAGGAATCAGTGATACTAACAAAACTTCTATGTATCATATCAACTAGGGTATGAATTATCATCAAGAAGCAGTTTGAAGAAAACTTACATAAGATTCAATGTTCTTTTTAGTAGGAATGGAAACAACATTCGCTACTACTTTAATATTTTTAGAATCTCTTGGAATAGACACAAATGTTTGATTATCGAGATGGAAGGACAAGGAGGAACCCTCATACTACATCACCATCTGTTGATAATCTCTTAGCATAGTACACTTATGAGAAAAGGATGGATATTTCATTAGAAGAATTTTTTCCCTTAATGCTAGTTGTATATTTTTTATGAATACACATTGAACATCAAAAGTGGGTAGGGCATAGGGGATCTGAGAAAATAAAGACTGATAACAAGCAATAAAACTAGTCACTTTCTTGTGTGCTCCCTCTTATAGTTGACAAGGTCAATGAACATGACCTTCGGCCTGATATTAGCTTGGAACTGCTACAAGAACTAGTTGATTAATTGCTCAAAAGTGAAAATAGAGTTGTAATTAAGGGAGGAAAAAATTCTAATGCAATATCCTTCAAGGACCATAGAAATAATTTAGCTAGCAACTCAACTCATCCTCACAAAGGAAATCACTACACATTGCAGTGAATGATGATACGTGAGTTTGCAGATCACCTCTACCATTGTATTTATTGAATTTAAAAACCTCCAACCCTTGGGGGATAGGGAAATTTAGAATATTCATGGCCAAAGGACTACAATAGTAAAAACATTACAAAGTAGAATGAGAGGTGATGTTGGCTACGTTGGCTAACTATGATTGCATCTGACCCATATTTTGTAATAGGGTATTTAAAATGGGATTAGATGGTGAGGTAGGTGGATTAGCCCTAGTGGCAGAGCTTTGAGGTGTGGATCCAAATAGAGGAGGAATTTTATACCCAAAAGGAATGCAAGATACATTCATTCTAAGATTAATGGGGGACACAGACACAATATTTGTATTATCAGTGGAAGTCATGGAAGGTATAGAAGGATTATTGTCCATCATATGCATAGATACCTCAAGCATCAAAAGATTCAATTGAATACCATTAATATTCAATTGGGAATCTTGGGGTTGAATCGAGATCAATGCGTATGAAGTTACATGGGTCTTAACTATTTTTTTTAGCACACAAAGCAACTCAAGGCCCTCATGGTATGAGATAAGTAAGTTTCTTAGACTATTGATAATGGGAGCAGCTTGAGTGTACAAGTTACCATGGTTTAGAAAATATTCAATTTTTTTAAGTCTCTTCCAAATATTGAACCTACTTAAAGGGGACCCTAAGAGTAGCTTCATAATCATTAGAGGAGGGAAACCCTAGAGGAGAAATTGAAGGAGAAAGACCACCAAACACTGTTTGAGAGCCGAAAGGATCAAGATTTCCAAAAAACATTGGACCAAGTCTAGTAGGACTATAAATTTATGGGGGTATAGTATGTCTCAAGATTCTTCTTACTATGTGTTCGTAGGTAGTAGACTGGATTGTAAAACTCATAGAGGACTACTTACAACGTACAAGCATGCCAACTCCAAGAAATAAGAGGACTCAATATGAGATGAAGTGTTTTAAATTTTTTAAATGACCATGGTTTTGGAAGAAGGAGAGTTCACCTCAGGATCAACAAAATGTAGAGGGTATTTTTTATTCTCAAGGTTATGAGGTCTAAAGTAGAAAACAACCCTCAACTACCTCAAAATATCCAGCTTAGGTGACAAGATAAAATGATGAAGAATTTTTGTTTATGTTTTATACATTATTAAAAGGTGAGAGTTCCGAAAACTAAAGGAGCAAGTCACAAAGATATTTTGGGAACACTAGCAAGCTCTCGACCAAGGATGATAATGCAACACATAGATGTCCTCATGATGTGTGAAAAGAAAAAAGTGGCTACAAATAGTTCTAATAATTGGCAACTCTTAAAATGTGGGAAAATAATAGAGAATAATAAAAATTAAATTAATTTAAACTAAATGAAAGATGAATGATAAAGTGAGAGGAAAGGAAAAAACACTTATAGAGAACTAGGAGATGAAGCCTCCAACAAATAAATATCTTTAGTACCTACATACATAAGACTTGTTGATATTGCATTCCACCCTTAGATGACCCATCATTATGTAAGAGAGGGGGACAAACCACGTCAAGGCCCTAGGTCATGGAGAGCCAAGAGCGAAAGGCTGCCCTAACTTACCTCACTCTAAAGGGGGTGTTTTGAAGAAAGGGACGAGAATGATGAGGACTATAAAGTACTTCAATCACCCTTCAAACCCAAACTTTAGTTTGGGCTAGGCGAGCTTGTTTTTTTGAGTTGGTACTATTCCTCAGACAACTCTCTATTTGAGGACGACAGTGTAGTTCTGGGACGTCAGCGCGACATGCTGGTGTCTCTCGGGCACACTGGTGTTCATACAGCCAAACAACAATGAACACAGTAAAACTTCCAAAAAGACCTACTAACAACCTAGCTAATTCAATCTAGATGATAAAAATAGAATGAGGAAGTATACAAAATAGATACTGAAATGATAAATTAAATAAAAAAGAACTAGGGTGACAAAGATAATCTCACAAAAGCACCTATTCGCCAACTAGCTCCAAAAAGCATGTTCTCCTACACACATGAGAGAAGGGAATTTTTTTGGGACTGTATAGGGGCCTACCTCAGTCATACCCCCATTTTGGTGTTTCCACCTCCACAGACAACCAAATAGCAACGATAGAGAAATGTATGATAAAGAAGTAGAGAAAGAAGGAATGCAAGTAACACTACAAAAAAACATATAGCTATTCAACCAAATCACAAAGGAGAGGAATGAAATGTTACCGCCTCCACCAAGAGATCACTAGCCAATGGAGGAGAAAAGATGACTTGAACAATCACCATAGCCTCGACTGCGATGAAGGGAGGTTTTGCAAAACCTCAAGCCCCTGTTGCAATGGCTTGCTTCACACTTGATTTACAGAATTGACAAAGTGTTTTTGCTACCATAATGGAGTGCTAAAGTGTTGTTGAGAGTGGAGAATTCCAAGAGAATGAAGTTGAATGCTTGAAGATTTCAAAAAGAGATTGTGAAGAAGATGAAATGAATGAAGAGTGTTTTTGAAGGAAGAAGAGGGAAGAATCTGTTGTTTTCGAGGCCGGTTGGTCAAAGAGGGATGTTACAAACCATTCCCAATAGGAAGTGTAACACCTCTACCAACTTCAGATGCAAGAATCTCTTAGGGAAGTAAGCATGTTGCATGGATGTCTACGCGTCGCGCAAGCATCCCTAACAAATATTCTTCCACCGACACAACAGACAAATGCCAAGTTGAAGGAAGTTAGCTAGCTGATGTGGAATTTTAATTTTGGATTTGGTTTTTGATGCAGAGAAGGGTGGATAATTACAAAACAAACACAATTAAACCAAATTTTCAAATCAAGAGCCTCAACTTGGTGGTTTTCTCACCAATCCTTTAATCCTCCTTGTAGTACTCCAAACTAGGGTTTTTCATCATAACTTTCATAAAATATTTCAAACCCAAAATTGAATCACCATTGCAAATACCCTTTATACCCCTTTTGAAACATAATAGACTTGTAGATGTGGTTGTTTTGTAATTGTGAATAATTATTCACGCACTTCTCTTTTCCTTTGCAGTCTTTCTTTCCTTTGTTGCTTCCCCTTTTTTTTGGGTACCGCTTGTAGCTTTATAGCCGCTACCACATGGTGTCTTATCAGAGCTTCCCTTCGAGATGCTCTTTTTATTTTTGTTGGGCCCCCACTACTTGACATGTCACCTCCACCCGCTTTCTGTTCAGATGGGGCCCACATCACAATTACCTTTGCCGAGAGCTTTCCATGTGGCATTTCCTTGGGCATTCGTTGCTTTTGTTCGATGGTTGTTGCAACAGTTTCCGTTTTGATGTTGTGTGGCCATTCACTCCTTGGATCATCCCTATTGGCATGCTGCCATTGCATCTTTCTATTGGTGCCTGCGCGTGAGAATCTTTTCTCATTGATGGCTTGGTGGAGCATCTTTCTTGTTGGGATTTCAGGTGGTGGGCTAGCTCTTTTTAAGTAGCCCTTTCTTCATTTTATGGTTGGTGTTAGATAGACTAAATTTGAAAGTGCTAAGAACTAGCCTTTGTAGTGTTGAATATTTAATTTGAACTTGCAGATTGTGCCAACCTTTTTGGCCTCTCTATTTTCAAGCATTTGATAGGACATTAGATTGTGCTTGAATTTTCTGAGAATATATGGACATCTATTTCAAGCTTCTATAATCTTTATATGGCTTAGCATAATACAAATCATGTTGTTACTCTTTTGTGTTAGCTTATGTTGTGGGGATTATATTATGCAAATGGTTTGATGTTCATATATTTGCACTGCTCGGAAATCATCTCTTTAATATACGCTAGTTACTATCTGAGCCTTTGTTTTCTCCAATGTGCTTACTCATTTCATCACTGATTTGGCACATCGCCTTAGTTTAGATTTGTTTGTTTCATGTTTATCTTCTTTCCCTTTTCTCACCCCCCATAAAAAAATGAAGAATTGGCTTCAATAAAATCCCAAAGGTCACTTAGCTACGCACACAAGTCCCCCAATAGCTAAGTTTCCCATATGGCTGTTGCCTACAAACTTTTGCGTCAACAATTCTTTTTCTAGCATGCCTAGTGGGATGAACTAAAATGTTCGCAATCCAAAAGAGTGTATGAGTCATAGGCTTGTCAGTAGATCTCAAACCACAAAAACCCCTGGTCTACTCATACCACCACTAGTTTCAATCAAGGCAAAAGGTCAACAAGCTAATACATCACCTCTGTCTCTCCCTCCACCCCTTTCGCATATGGCTAGAATTTTTTTATCCTGGGATGCTAGTAGCCCTTTAATACCCCTTGTACCACCTATAGTGTGGGCTCCAATCCCAACCTCAGCTTTAAAGGTTGTCTCAAAATTTACTGGGGACAATCCAAAAACCCCAGTGGAGCACTTGCAAGATGTGGCTGAAGTTTTTCTGGTCCATGGCATTACGAACTAGAATGTGGATTTGTGGTTGCTCGTAGCCTCTTTTAGAGGGAAGGCGTTAGATTAGTATCATACCCTTTTGGCTAATACAATTGGCAATTGGGATCAACTCGAAAATCCTTTCTACGAGCACTTCTCAAATATTGGCGACAGATCTTTGCTATATTTCCTTTTGGCTCATATAAAGTGGTTCCTCATGAAGCTTTGGTTGATTTCAATGCTCGATTTCATGCAACTTGGATGAGGGTCCCTGTCGGTAGTCGACCACCTTCAGATTTGGAATTCATGTTATATCTGAAGTCTATAAATGCTAATATTTTTGTGATGCAACAAGCCCTCGGTGGAAACACCTTACTCAATGCATATAGCCTCATTGTCACTGCAAAGAACAATCTTATTATTGCTGAAAAGTTGGTGCCACGACCTATTATGCCATTATTCTTGGAATCAACCTCGGCAGAACCTGAGGTAGCTTCAACCAGTGCCTCTACGACCCCTAATCCCCTAGAAGCTGAGATGAACAACATGAAGGAGTAGTTGTAGACCATGTAAAATGAGTTCACTAGTATGAAGCAGCAATAGTATGCCAACCAGAAGCCTGCTTACCAAAACTACCAAGGTGGAAAACCTCCTTATCAACATAATCAATGGCAGGATAGATCGTGCAATAATGCCCAAGCCCAACAGAGTAATCAGGTTGTTCCCATAACCATTCCAATGTAGACCGTCTATCCTAGTGAAAATAAAGAGCTAGTAGCAAGACAAAACAATCTTGCTGAGGAGATTAATCCATGGCGCTTCCCATGCAATGATGCACACATCCCCCAAAATTGCCCGTGAGGAAATTTACAAGAAAATATAGCAGAGCAATGTAGCCAAGGCATCATGCCTGATACTGGAGGTTATACATATGCTTCTCAGCAAATCGAGAACACAATTCTCATTGCTAAAATGCAAGGAATGTCTATAGAGCAGGAGCTAGATATAGCTCTAGATCAAGCACTTTGTTCTTGGATGGAGGAAGGGGAGTCGGCATACCCGAATGACTTCCCAGTGACTCAGGCACTGGAAGTACAGTTAGACTATAATTCCCATTCTAAGAGAAGGCTCACTGGAGAATTCACATCCTTGCAAACTAAAGGGGAACCTAATCCAACGCTCGCTCCGTCAGTAGCTGTGTCATCAATTTTGCAGTAGTTTGGGGCCATTGTTCTAGATTCCAAAAATCCACTTCCTCTGAAAGCAAAAGCTCCCACATTCCCCCTAGAAGTTTCCAAATAGATGGATGTACTAGTTTCAAAGCAAAAGGAGCCAACTACCATAGCTCATTAGTCACGTACGCTAGTCAACGTGGTAGAACAACTAAAGAAGTCTTCCGCCAATGTTTCCTTGTGGGATGTCCTGGCCATCTCGGACCAAAAGAAACTATTATAAAAAGAATTATCGGGAGAGGAGGGCATGAATATGCTTGATCAACCCCCAAAAGATAAGCCATCCAATCCAAGCCCAGATAAAGTTTTGGAAAATCAATCAACAAAAAATCAGGTCAGAAAAGAGGGTAATCCTAAACCCAAGCCTTTCTATCTAACACTTATCATCGGTTAAAAACTACTCCATAATTATCTGGTTGACTTTGGTGCTAGCACCACTATCATTCCCAAGCAAGTAGTTGAAGCCCTAGGACTCGAATATGAGTCTCTTAAGAAGGGAGTTATGCAACTCGACAGGAACAAAGTTGAAACCGTTGGGGTAATCAAAGGATTTCCTATGACCTTGTTTGCCTACCCCATCATTACTGTGAATCAAGATATTGTGCTTAATTTACTACAAGTGTTGGAGGTTACCTCTCTTTGGACTGGTTGCACTTGATCCTAAGAACTAGACATGGAGCTAAGATGAAGATAGAAGTGGAACCTTTGCATTCCGAGCATGTGGTTGATGAAGCCATGATCAATTTTGAGGCAACACATACCTAAATTACCCCAGAAGAGATGCCCAATGTTGAACTTCTTAAGGATGAAGAAGCAAGTAGTTCCCAGACTAAGAAGGAAGAGGCTCTTTTGAATGAATTCATAGATTCAGACCCCTTTGGTAACTATCATGCAGCTGGGCTAGGAATGTATGTCATACATGAGGAGGATCAGATTATGCCCAGAGTGACTAATGAGTCTGGGAGTGAAGGGACCTCAAATTTATGGACCTTGCACTTTGATAGAGCAAGATGCACGGTAGGAGCTAATGCCGAAATATGTTTGGTATCCCCATCCAAAGAGAAGACCTTGAGGTCATATCATTTCTAGTTTGTGTGCCTAAACAATGAAGCAGAGTATGGAGGCCTTGTCCATGGCTTGAGCTTAGCAAAATGAATGGGTGCCAAAAAAATACAAGTGTTCAGAGATTCATAATTGGTGGTTAACCAAGTCTGAGGACTGTCAACTTCCAAGAATGTTTGTATGAGATCATACCGACATAGGATCTGGGACCTGATTGAAGGCTTTAAGGCTTTCAACATCCAAGCCATACCTAGAGAGTAGAACTCTGAATCAAACTGAATGGAAATTGTTGGCTCTCAGTTTGAGCCATCTTCTGAGTTAATTGATAACAAACATTCAGTGCAGGTGATCGTGTGGCCTACCGTCCCAAATAATGATCAAAACTGGCATGTTTTTGATAGTGATGAGCATATCGCATCATTTCTCCAGTTGTCCAGAGAATTTTCTGACCAATTATAGCCAAAGATCACTGAGGCCTATGAAGGTCAAGTGGTCCAACTAAGGTCAAACAAGCTTCCTAGAGGTTTGGTCACTCTTGAGAATCTATTTGATTTCAATGATGTGAGAATAGACAAGAGAAAGCTTGTAGCTAATAAAGGTGATTATGCCGATTTGTGTGTCAAAGAAGATAAAAATCTTAAGGTCAAAAAGGGAGTCTCACAGAGGAACAAAGAAAGGTTAAAATATTTTTGTGAGAAGTATCTGAATGTGGTAGCATGGTCTTATGATGATCTTAGGGGATATGATCCTGGGATTATCTAACATACCATTGAGCTATTAGAGGGAGCAAAGTCTGTGCGTCAAAAGCAGATGCTAGTAAATACAAAGATTGAGTCATTAATGGCTCAAGAATTATAGAAGTTGATTAAATCTCAGATAGTGTTCCCGATTAAACACAACACTTGGGTATCTAACCTGGTGTTGGTCTAAAAGAAGAATGGTGATATACGACTATGTGTCAACTTCTAAGACCTAAATAGAGCATCCCTAAAGGACCATTACCCTCTGCCTTCCATGGAGGAAATTATGCAAACAGTCGCTGGTTCTGAGATGTTTTCAATGTTAGATGCTTTCTTCGGTTATAATCAGATTCATGTGAAAGAGTAGGACCAACACAAAATAGTGTTCACCACCAAGTGGGGAACATACGCTTATACTAAAATTCCCTTCAGACTCTCTAATGTCGGAGCCACTTTCCAATCGGATATGGACATTTCTTTCATGGATTTGATACATAAGATCATTCTTATTTATCTGGATGACCTAATGGTTTTCTCAAAATTCGTTGACTATCATTTTGATCATTTTGAGCTTATTTTCCAGAAGTGCCAAGAGTTCGGGATTTCTCTGAACCTAAAGAAATGTGTGTTTGGAGTTCCATAGGGGAAGCTATTGGGTTATGTTATTTCAAAGGAAGGTATTTCCATTGACCCAAAAAGCGTTAAAGTAATCAAAGAACTCCCTCTGCCGATAAACAAAAAGGGAGTTCAGTCTTTTTTGGGCAAGGTTAACTTCATTAGCCGGTTCATACCGGACTTCATAGGGATTGTTCGACCCATCACATTGATGTTGAAAAAAGACCAAGTTTTCAAATGGATAGTGGAAGCCAGAAAAGCCTTCAAACAAATTAAAGAAGCCATCTCTTCATCTCTCGTGTTAGTTAATCCGGATTTGTCAAAAGACTTCTTCATGTATGTCTTTGGTGGTACCACAAGTATCGCTATTGTTTTGATGTAGAGGGATGATGAAGATAAAAGAGAATTTCCCATTGCCTTCTATTTGTGCACTCTACAATATTATAAGGTGAAGTATAATTTTTTGGAGAAGCAAGCTTTTTCTATTGTAAAGGGGCTGAAGAAGTTTCAAAACCTCATATCGTGCAATAAGGTGATTGTTCGTGTGTTGCACCCTAGCATGCATGAATATATTATGGAAGGTTAAATCACTGAGAAGTAGGCTAACTGGATAACCAAGATCCTAGAGTATGATGTTGAGATTAGGGCAATCAAGATTGTGAAAGGAAAGGGGTGTACAAATATTTGGCTAAAAATAATGAAGCAGTAACTGAGGATGAAGTTCCGGAACCCATGCTGCTGAATGAGGAGAGCTCCAGAGATAATTGGCTGAATGACAGAATTAATTTAATGCAAACAAGAAGGTACCCGGCCAACCTCCCCTCATTTAAAAGGCATTTTTATAGATTGCAAAACAATGGCTATGTACTCTTGGAGGGAGTTTCTTTTCAAGAGAAAATTCAATGGCGTCTTGTTAAGGTGTGTGACATAGGAGCAAGGAAAAAGGATATTGGAGTAGTATCACAATGACCCAGTCAGAGGAAATTTTTTAGCAAAGACTACTGCGATCAAGATCATTCGGGCTGGTTATCTCTGGAAAACATTATTTAAGGACTCGTATTCACTAGTGAAGTCTTGCAACGAGTGTCAATTCTTTGTTGGGAAAAGAAAAAATGTTGCCATTCCATTGAAACCAATTGTAGTGGAAGAGCCATTTTCTCAATGGGGTCTTGACTTCATTGGTATGATCAATCCGGTTTCATCAGCCGGACATAGATGGATCCTAACGGCAACAGACTATTTCACTAGGAGGACTGAAGCTGAACCTTTAAAAAATGCAACCGAGACAAAAATTGTGAACTTTCTAGAGGATTTGGTAGCCAAGTTTGGCCCACCAAAGACAATTATCTCAGATAATGCCAAACCTTTTATTGGCTCCAAATTCAACCAATTTGCACTAAAATATGGAGTCTTTCTAAATACATCTTCCAACTACAATCTGCAAGGAAATGGCCTTGCCGAATCTACAAACAAGAATCTTCTCTAGGTGATCAAGAGAATAGGTTCAGAACATCAAAGGGAGTGGCATAACCACCTCTTGATAGCACTATGGGTAGATCGTATTATGCCCAAGCAATTATTGAAGACATCCCCTTATGAGATGGTATATGGGATGGAAGCGCTATTTCCCATCTCTGTGGAAATCCCTATGATCTAGTTACTCAAGTCTCTTGAGATTGAGTCAAATGGAGAAATGGGGGTATGGTTAGCAGAACTACTTGAATTTTAGGAGAAACGAGAACACGCTCTCGAGGCAATGACTAGACGCAAGCAGGTGGTAAAGAAATGGTTTGACAAGAAAACATTTGACCAGGGTTTGCAATGTGGGGACTTAGTGTTCAAGTTTAATGAGCACGGAGCGAAGCTCGGTCAACATGGAAAGTTTGATAGTCTTTGGGAAGGACCATTCAAGATCACACAGTGCAAACAACACAACTCATTTGAGTTGGAAATAATGGAGGGTGAGGCCTTGGGTATTCCAGTTAATGGAATACACCTCAAGAAATTCAATTAATTTCGCTTTCACAGTAAGTTTGTAAATATGTATATATTTTTCCTGCTTTGTTAGTTTTGGGCCATTCTCAGTGCTTTTAAAAATCAACAACCATTTTGGTGCATGGAAATAAAATGAAGAAGAAACCAGAATATAGGAAACATATGTATTATATTGATTATGGAGATATTTACATTGGTATACATATTGTTGTAACGGGGCCCATGGTTGTATTCCAAAATACATTTATTGTCGCTAACGGGTGTTGCAAAAAAAATTTCAAAAAATAAAAAGGAAAAAGGGGTCTTTTGGGTGTCTTTTCATGTATTTGAAGGTCCAACAATGGTAGGTGGTGCACATTGAGGAAACACCATCCTCTCAAAATTCTCGTACCACTGTACCTCATTGAAGGGTTCAATGTTGTGCACACTCATCAAGAAGTGGCACCCAGCAAGGACTTTGTGTTGATGTTCCTCGTTATTTTCAAGCTCAAAGCCACGTAGAAAGGGCCTAGTCAGCACAGGTCCTCCTCCCTCAGCAAGATGATGTAGATTGCAAACATACAGGATTCTACAACCAATCTCAGCAGCTCTCACAATGTTCTCCAACCCCTCTAGGTAGTGTTTGGGAAATACATGCTTGGTCAGCCTCAAAATTTTCCTCTTGGAAACGCCAATGTCCAACAAAGAAGCTACAAAATAGGAACAAATATTGGTGTTTACCCTATATTGATCCTCATATACTATGTAGTCTTTGCTTAGAACCCACTTTATGGCTTTCACATACATGAGATTCTTCACGCCGGTTATGCGTTTCAATCGCCTACACCTAATATTTCCTAAAAAGGCAGCTTGAATCTTCTTGCATGTAAGCTTAATTGGTGTTTCCATGACTACCACTACTCTCTCAAGTACTAAAGCTATCAACTATGTCCTAGGGGCCAATCGCTAAGAAATGCTAAGTGAAAATATGGATTTCCAAGTGCCATGGGGTTCCTTTTTCTATATGGAGAGAGGCTTCTCTTTTTGAGCAAGGTAAGTTTATGTCAGAAGCAAATGGTATGAAAGAGTCTTGACAAGCTATTTTGCGACGTGCGAAATAATGAAGATAATCAAATGCAGTTGTAATTTATTTCAATTAAGCCTTTTCCAAAGGTAGAGAAGGGGGACAACTGTAGCCATAAATAACGTTTATGTCCTGATTAAACCAAGGAAAATATTTTAGGATGAAGTCGTTGGTTGGTGTGCCCTGTTGCAATCAAGTAATCATTAAATGCAAAAATCTCATGAAAAGATATGGCATTGATGTCTTGGTGCCTTTTCCAAAGAAAATTAGAGCTACCATATGTGAGGTCACATCTCTTTATGTGTGGAATCCTTTTGTGGGTTGCGGCCGCTTCGCATGCAAGAAAGGGGTTAGTGGTGCCTGGTATAATCAATGTGAAAGACAATGTGTACCCTTGCTAATTTGATATTTTTGAAAATCAAAAAGATTGATGGGAATATTGTGTAGAAGGAATTAATTGTGTAAGGTTGGTAGAGCATGTAATTCCCTTAGTCATTTGTAGAGATAGAGAAAGAATTTCAAAAAAATAAGTAGCAGAGTTTTCAAAGTAGAGGCAAATGGCTGAAATTGTAGAAAGCTCAACTCAGGTCGTCGCTGGTAGTAGCATTAATTAACTAAGGATGCAGGTGCCTTGCATTGATATCTATGCCAAGGTTTTGTATGCAACTCTGGGCATTCTAGCTAAACCTTCATGGCCCTTCACTAAGCCGGCAGACCAAAAAATGTTAAACACAGTTTCTCCTCAAAACTAGGATTTGGTTTTAGAAGATTGGGATAATGCCCACGACCCAGAGTTATCTCAGAACCCCAAAATTTTAAGAGAAGCTACATGCGAAAAGATGAAAAATGTCAGTGATCCTTTTCATAGCCGACTATGGAATTGTGGCCTCCCTCAATATATGGTTTCTTTGGTGAACTATTGTCCAGAGATTGTGGCTGCATGTGCTAGAAGTTTCAATGTTGATTCAGGAGTTATAAACAGCCATGAATTTAAGGTGGTGATTAGTCGCCAGGTGCTCCAATATATGTTGTGCATCCCTCTAAATTCTCTCAAGGGTGTTGAGGATTTTGATATTTATAGGATGATAAATTACTAGAGGACGTTAAGAGCAGCGCAACAATTTTACAATTTTGAAACGGGTAAGCCACTAGATTACTTTGTCCCTTCTAGCTTTCCTCTCAATCTAGGTTATTTTAAAGTGGGCATGGTTTTTGTTTTCTCTATGTTGGCATTGGTATGTGGTATGGACATGGATAAGGAAGTCTTAGATTTCCAAATTAGCATAGCCTTTATGCTAAAAAAGAATAAGGAGCCCCTATTGATGGACTTTGCGAGGGTCATTAGGGAGAGGATGCATCGATAGCTGAAGGGGTTCGAGCTCGATTGCAAGTTCAGGTATTCTTCTTTCTTGTCCTACATGATTTTACATTAGAACCCAAACTATTTCTAGCAATTTATGCCCCTAGTAGTTTTTGATGAAAACGGTGCTAGAAAGCCAGTTTCAACCAGGACTCCTGTCCTCTCAAGAACTTTTGATTATTACGCATTTTCAAACACATTCCTATCTCCAAATTTATGAGCTTTGGATCAAATAGGAGAGAGCTCTGGGTGCTTGACTCAAATTCAAATTTCATGAATGAGAGGTCTTGTGTCGCGTTGTGATTGGTTCTTTGGTTCAAATTTTACAATGCTCTACATGCAGAGTTTCCTTCGAGAGACTTTTTGGCTCCTGTGTTTTGTTTCGGACAGGGTGTTGGCCTTGGAGGTTTTTAGGTAGCTCTACAATATTGAAAATGATTACTGGGGAGGGAAGCATCTAACCTCCTATCTAACGTTGCGAGTCTTGTTTGGCTCTATAACATTATCCAAGAAGAAGAGCTCGAGGATGAATAGTTTTGAAGTGTTGTTTTCCAAGTTAGGTCACCTTAGATTGGTGGTTATCTATGATACATGGCACTATAATACAGTAGGTAACTTGTCAGAGGTAGGCATTAAAATCCCTCACTAGCCTCAATCATTTTGGGACCCTTAGAGAAATGTAGATGAGGGAAATGCAAAGCTATATGTTGGCCTTGAGCACCTTCCTTCTAGCTCAGGTCGACCACCTTGGCAAAATTTTTATCATATAATGGACAAGCCTAATCCCAAACATATAATAAATCAATTCCTCTAACACCAGCTAGCAAGGCTCATTTGGAAGCTTGAAAAGATCAAATATTTTTGGATCTATAGATAGGAGATAAAAGGGACTGTCGGGCTCTTTCAGGAGGTGGACTCGGACAACCAGTTTGATGAGGCCTGGTACCGCAAGCATTCTAATAGTGATGATTCTCCTAATCCTTCAGAGTCAGAGGTTCGGTGAAGTAGAAAGTGCAGCCCCAGAGCATGAAGAAGTAGCCCAAAAGGCTCCAATGACTGTAGAGGGTCCATTGCAAGGAGAGGTGGCCAGTGGACAGTAATTGCAGCATGAAAGCTCTTCAAATACACAATTGTCAGAGCCAACTAGCTCCTCTGGACTAAGGAAGAAGAGTTCAAGCTCTGTTAGGTGCCGCTGAAGGGTTAGTATGGAACTAGATGATTCCATGGAAGAGAAGAGACCTCGAATTGAGGAGGCAGTAGGAGGAGGATAAGAACAACACAAAGAGGTAGTTGTATCTGCTACGAATCTTCAGGAAACTCAGGTACATTTCTCCCCCTCTTCTCTCTCTTCTTTATCTTTAGTTCCTTCTATGCTTGCTTCTGCCATGTCACTTGCGTCAACTATTCCACTCACTGGTCACCTGGGGCAGGTCAACATTATTTCCCCTAGGGATCCTCGTTCACCTCCTCCTGTGTCTACTACCCCTGAGATACAAGTAATAACAATGCATTCTAACTCACTGAGTCAACAGTTTGTATCTCCGATGCCTTAGCATCAAGTGGCTAATCCCCTGGCCTTTGCCCTTGCTATGTTTTCACTATCTCTGAGCAGTCCTTTTATCCCACCTTTTTCCCCGACAACTGTCACAAGACCTAGCAAATCCGCTGATACCTTAAGCACATTGTCATTCCCATTGGTGGTTCCCTAGGAATTTCCTTTCACTAGTGGATTGGGTATTTCGCCCCAAGAGTATTTCTCATAGGTGGATGTCACTAGAAGTGCCCGAGCTATCCAAATTCAGAAAAGAAGGGTGAAGAATGCAAACAAAATTGTGGAGTCCCATATGCAGACTATATTCGATGAAAATAAAAATTCGTTGATGTTCATGAATTTGACACCCAATGTCATCAGGTCGTTTGGAGAGATGCAACCGACTGATTATTCTATCAACGTTGTTCAACTTGATTTATAGCAGGCTCATCTGTAGGATAAAGTAGAATTAATGGAGGAAACCCAAAGGGTGGTGACAGCTGATTTCCTCAAACTCAGTTGCTATATGAAGAAGAAAGATGAGCAGATTTCAGACATGAAAGGAAAGGTGGAAATTTGGACAAATAAGCATAAGGCTCGGGTGATTGAAACCACTCAACTACAAAATGAAAGAAATTCCTTTGAAAGAAAGGTTGTTGAACTTCAAGCTCTTAGTACGAAGGTTGTTCTTGCCCTATGGAAAGAAATTAAGCAATTCCAGGCATCTGAGGTGGCCCTCTGCGATGAATTGAGGCAAAAAAATGATGGTTTGAAGTAGCTCCAGCAAAGTACCAATGATGAAGTAAATGAAATGAATGTTGCATTGGAACAGGAAATAGGAAAGCAAAAACAGGCTGAGTTAGCCTTGAAGGGTAAGGAGGAGGAAATTATTGCTCTAAAAAATTAAATTTCAGTCTTGGAGGGGAGCATTTCAGAATTGAAGGAAGAATTGAACAGCAAGGCTATGGAGATGGACCTTTTGAGATCCTAGCCTCCTGCATCCCAAATGAAGCTGCTAGAAGTAGCTAAGGAACTGCATGCATCATACTGGGATAAGGTTAAGTCATTATGTCTTACCTTGCAGCCCACTCTCAAATTTATAGTGTAGGCTACCAACTTATGTAGGGTGGTTAGTGAAACAATGCAACGGGTGCAGGAAATAACTTTTGATAGAGTTTCGAAGGCCAGGAAATTATTAAGAAAATTGTATACTACCTCTGATAAGGTGTTGAGAAGTGTGGGGATTGAGGACCAAACAACAATGACCATGAGCATGAATATTCTCATTTCTATGCATGATGCCATCCAGCATGTCGGTGAGTACAAAACAAGGATGATGCAGATTACTTATGATATGCAAGCTAAATTTTCCTGACTAACTCACTGAGGTATTTCGTTGCCCTTCTTGGCTGACCAAATAGTAGCAAGCATAGAACACATCATCAAGAGGATTGAGGAGAAAAAATAAGATTTATCTATTTTCCAATCTTTTGACAAGCCTTTGACTGCTGCCAATATTGAGAACATGGTGCATTAGTTGGTGCAACTTTTCTTCTAGCTTCAGTTTGAGGTGAAAATATTTGGTGGATTTCCTTTTAAGGCAATTATTGATTTAAACATGGCACATGAAAGCTTGTGCACCCTCTTTGCTCCTTCAGATGAGGTTTGGACATCCATTCGTGTTTCCCTCTCCAAGCTATGAGTGATCAGTCCAAGAGATAGGACTGGTCTACGAGGCCATGATCTGGATTTCCTCATTCCATGGGAAAAATGTCCCTATGAGTCGCCAAGCTATGAATAATTATTCACGCACCACTCTTTTCCTTTGCGGTCTTTCTTTCCTTTGTGGCTCCACCTTTTTTTTTGGTACCACTCGCAGCTTTCTGGCTACCGCCATGTGGCGTCTTATCGGAGCTTCCCTTCAAGATGCTCTTTTTCTTTTGTCGGGCCCTAACTGCTTGACACGTCACCTCCGCCAACTTTTTGTTCGGATGGGGCCCACATCGCAGTTACCTTTGTT
Source organism: Sequoia sempervirens (assembly GCA_007258455.2). Taxonomy (NCBI): domain Eukaryota; kingdom Viridiplantae; phylum Streptophyta; class Pinopsida; order Cupressales; family Cupressaceae; genus Sequoia; species Sequoia sempervirens. Next base: position 124,240,773 of record VDFB02271358.1, read on the forward strand.
GGGAGCTTTATACATGGAATTTGCTCGGGCATTCATTGCTTTTGTTTGATGGTTGTTGCAACGGTTTCCGTTTTGATGCCGCATGTCCTTCCCTCTTGTTGTTGCATGACCCATCACTCCTTGAATCATCCCTATTAGCATGTTGTTGTTGCATCTTTCTGTTGGTGCTTGCGCATGAGAATATTTTCTCGTTGATGGCTTGGTGGAGCATCTTTCTTGTTGGGCTTTCAAGTGGTGGGCTAGCTCTTTTTAAGCAGCCCTTTCTTCATTTTATGGTTGTTGTTAGAAAAACTAAATTTGAAAGTGCTGAGAACTAGCCTATGTAGTGTTGAATATTGAATTTGAACTTGTAGATTGTGCCAACCTATTCGGCCTCCCTATTTTCAAGCATTTGATAGGACATTAGATTGTGCTTGCATTTTCTGAGAATATATGAACATCTTTTTCAAGCTTCTATAATCTTTATATGGCTTAGCATAATACAAATCATGTTGTTACTCTTTTGTGTTAGCTTATGTTGTGGGGGATATATTATGCAAATGGTTTGATGCTCATATGTTTTGCAGTGCTTGGAAATCATCTCTTTAATATATGCTAGTTACTATCTGAGCCTTTGTTTTCTACAATGTGCTTACTCATTTCATCACTGATTTGGCGCATCGCCTTAGTTTAGATTTGTTTGTTTCATGCTTATCTTATTTCCCTTTTCTCACCCTCCATTAAAAAAAGGAAGAGCCAACTTTGATAAAATCCCGGAGGTCACTTAGCTACGTGCACAAGTCCCCCAATAGCTAAGTTTCCCATAAGGCTGTTGCATGCAAACTTTTGAATCAACAGTAACAACACCCTCCAATTTGATTACTACACAACAAATAGGTGTAATTAGGCTTGTTTTCCAAAGAAATAGTTTGAATCACTCTCCCCAAACTACAAAACTTCAATCCAGGGCTTTCCTCAAGTCACATGGGGTCTGCAAACACAAATTTCATCCACTAGAACAATTACCCAATCACCTCTTTACAAAACCCTATGTCTAACCTATCCTTCTAAGCCTAATACATAGAGATATTAGGCTAGGGATTGATCAATCTTAGCCCTAACTCCATCACCTACTTCTACAAACCCTACAAACATGAAGAGAATCCTAACTACTATCATTCCATGAACTTTCAAAAATTTCCACTGGTGGAATGGTCTCCTAATTCATGTTTTCCCTATCAAAACCTCAAAACTAGGGTTTTCTGACTATTTTCAGTAAATTGGTTCAAACTCACTCCAATCTTAATGATAAATGATAAAACCAAAATCAAAAGACATTTAATTCATCCCTTCAACAATTCCAATGCAAGTTGTATCATTTCCAGGTCGTACGGACTCATACAAACCCCTATAGCAGCAAGAAATCAATATAAACACACAGAAAATAGAGTTGTTCTTATTGATTGAGCATCAAAATCATCTCCAGAGGAGTGCCTCAAAAATCCCAAGGCATATTTAAACTCTTCCAACCAAAAACCAATGGTTCAAACTACTTTTCAAACAACTTGACCATTCAACTTCCCATACAAACCAAAAATACAAAGTTGCTTTGCAACATTTGCAACATTTTGAAACAAATGACAACTTGACTCCAAATCAACCCCACATGACTAAAAAAATTAGAAATGGTCTAAATAGACCTTATTACATCAAAAGTGACTCAACATCATAAAAGAATCACATTTGAGCCTTATGTACATTATGTATACTAGGTGCTCCTGCATCATACTCTCGGGGAGAACAAAATCTCAAGTTCCACTTGAGAGTAGCTTTTGAACTATGGTTCCATGATTCTTGATGTGTTCCTCTCTCATTTAGGTGACATCCTCCATTGGAAGGCCTTGCCACTTCACCAGGTACTCATTGTACACCTTATTCCTTGTTCATTTGGCTTCCTTTGTGTCCAAGATACACTCAAGCTTCAATGGTTGACTAGGTGGTAAGTCCTTGTTCCAATCTTCATCTAGAACCTTTGATGTACCTATATTTGTACTTGCAATCACAAATCCATTAAAAGGATATAGTTCAAAAACATTAAAAATTGGAGAGATATCCACTCCAGGAGGGAGTTCTATCTCATAGGCATTTGCTCCAAACTTGTGGACCACCCTACATGGCCCTATCTTCTTCATATGTAGCTTTGAATACTTTCCTTTAGGTAGCCTTTCCTTCCTCAAATGAGATAAGACCAAGTCCCCCACTTTGAAATGAACCTCTCTCCTTTTCAAGTCTACATGTTGTTTGTATTTTTCAACACTCTTTTGAAGGTTCCCTTTAACTTGCTGATGTATGTCTTTCATGGCCACTGCAACTCTTCTCCTTCAGCACTCCTCTCCATGCCACTTAAATCTCTAAGCTCAAACACTCCCCTAGGATTCAATCCATATACAATTTCAAATGGAATTTTTCCAATACTTCGGTTCATAGAGTCATTATATACAAACTCAGCTTGGGGAAGGATCATATCCCATTGTGTTGAGTGCTCTTTTGTCAAGCATCTAAGAAGATTTCCAAGGCTTCTATTGACAACTTTAGTCTATCCATCTATCTGTGGATGATAGGAAGAGCTAAAGGTCAAGTTTTTTCCCAACTTCTTCCAAAGAGTTCTCCAAAAGTGGCCCACAAATTTTCTATCCCTATTAGAAACAATGGTTAATGGTATTCCATGAATCCTGACCACCTCCTTGAAAAACAAACCCACAATGTATGAGGCATCATTTGTGCTTTTACATGGTATAAAATGTGCTATTTTGCTAAACCGGTCTACAACAATAAACACACTATCAAATCCTCTTTGAGTTTTGGGCAACCCCAACACAAAATCCATGGTGATGGATTCCCATGGCCTATTTTCCATTGGCAATGGTTGTTAAAGACCTACATTTATACTACAACCCTTGGCCTTTTGACAAATGACACACTTTTCAACAAATTTTATGATATCACTTTGCATCTTTGCCCAATAATAATACCTTTTTACATGTTCCAAAGTTTTGTCCACACCAAAATGACCCCCTAAGCTACCATAATGATTTTCTTTAATTAGATCAATCCTCATAGAGCATTTGAGAATATATAACTAAGTGCCCTTAAACAATAACCATTCTTGAATCAAGAAATCAGAATTGTCTTCATGGAAAGTGCCATTAAAATGATTGCAAGAAGCATAAATATCTTTGAAATCATCATCCCCTTCATCCATACCTTTCAAAGCATCAATTTCAACACTCTACAAATGAACCTCTTGGATCAACAATGTCCTTCTACTCAAAGGATCCACCACCATATTTGACTACCCCTTTTTGTGTTTGATGGTGAAGGTAAAGTTTTTTAGGTACTCCACCCACTTCACATGTTCGTGGCTGATTTTTTCTTGGTTGTTAAGGAACTGAAAAGCATTATTGTCAGTAAAAACAATGAATTCTTTGGGTAAGAGATAGTGTCTCCACTTCTTTAAGGATTGCACCATGGAATACAATTCCAAATCATAAGAGCAATACTTTTTCTTTTCCTCATTGAGCTTCTCACTGAAAAATGCAATAGGCCTGCCCTCTTGGCTCAACACTACCCCAATTGCATACTCACTTGCATCACATTCAATTGTGAAAACTTTGTTAAAATCAGGAAAGGCCAAAATAGGTTGTTGTGCTACCCTTTGTTTCAGATGTTGAAAGTTTTTTTCTACTTCATCAAACCATACAAACCTTTTCCTTTTATCCCATCTGATTGTATCAATAATTGGAGAGTAGATATGACTAAAATTCTTCACAATTTTTTTGTAAAAGCTAGCTAGGCCGTGGAAAATTCCTACCTCATTGACTGATGTTGGAGTAGGCCAATTGAGAATTGCTTCCACCTTGCTAGGGTCCATCTTCAAAGTAACTTTTGAGATAAAAAAACCAAGATAAACCAACTCCTCCTTCATGAATTCACATTTCTTCAAATTGATCAACTTTTCTTCATTCAACCTCTTCAAAACCATGTCTAAATGCTGCAAGTATTCCTCTTTAGTCTTACTAACACAAGAATATCATCCAAGTAGACAACCATAAACTTACCTATGAAGGTTTTTAGAACTTCATTCATTAATCTTATAAAATTGCTTGGTGCATTTGAAAGCCCAAATGGCATGACAAACCATTCATATAACCCCTCATTTTTTTGAAGGAAATTTTCCACTTATCTCCCTCTCTAATTCTAATTTGGTTCTAGCCACTTTTGAGGTCAATATTTGAAAAATAACAAGCCCCTCCTAAACAATCCATAAAATCTTCCATTCTTGGTATGGGGAACCTATACCTTATGGTTATCTTGTTAATTTCCCTTGAGTTAGTGCACATTCTCCAATCTCCTCCCTTCTTTGGTGCCAAAACAATGGGGACAACTCATGGGATAAGACTCTCCCTTATTAGGCCTTTGTCAAGTAGTTCTTGAAATTGTTTCCTAATCTCTTCATTATGTTGAGGAGTCATTTTATATACAACTTTATTGGGTAGGTTTTCCCCTAGTATAAAATCTATATGGTGGCTCACATCTCTCATTGGTGGCAAAGAACTAGGGAGCTCATCTACTACAATATCTTTGTACTTGTTCAACAAGGCTTGGACCTCTTTAGGCACATCATCAAGATTAGCTATTGTCATGATAGATTTCGGTCTGATTATAATAGCATAACCTTTTCCACCCTCTTCTTTCATGGTTTTCAAAAATTCTTTTTCCCCAACTAGCATTACACTAGACCCAACTTGTGTATCTAGATTCTCATCTTGCAATGGAGTAAGGGTGAATGAAACACCATCCTTCTCTATCACATAGGTATTCTTCTACCCATCATGTTTATCTTTTTTGTCATACTTTTAGGGTCTTCCTAATAGCAGATGACAAACATCCATTGGGATGATGTCACACAAGATTTTATCTTTGTACCCTCTTATGTTAAATTCAACCCATGTTTTCTCTTTAAATAGGACCTGTTGTCCCTTATTCAACCAAGAGACCTTGTAGGGAGTGGGGTGTGGAATTATTTTCATCTTCAAATTTTCAACCATCTCTAAAGAAAATAGATTATCTTTGGAACCAGAATCAACAACTTTACACACCTTACCTTGAGATTTGCAGGTGGTTCTAAAAATAGATTTTCTTTGTGGATGCTCCTTCACCACAGGAGCTTTCAGTAATGTCCTTCTCATCATTAGAGATTCTCCAATTTTTGGAGTACAATGTTGAGATGGAGAGTTGAAACTCTCATTATCTTCCTCTTGCACCAATTGGGTTCTCCTTTCACCACCATGTGAAGTAGAGGGTTTCTTATCAAGACATTTCCATGCTTGATGGCCAAACTAATTGCATTGATAGAATCTTCCTAACAATGTATTTGATCCTCTTCCCTGACCCCCAAATGTTCCTCTACTATTTGATCTCCTACCTCTGAAATTGCCTCTTGATTCCAAGCTTTGATCTTGATGGCTACTTGACTCTCCTTGTGCTTTTTGAGATTGTCCTCTTCCTCCAAATATTCCTCTTCCCCTAAATTTTTTTCCTCTACCTTTTCCTTGCTTCTCTTGCCTTTTTTTTAACTTTTCTTCTGCCTTGACTACCAATTGGAAGCATTCTTCCACTGTTCTAGGGGTGGTAAGGCTCAACTCATCTTGAATATTGAACCTTAACCCATTCATGTACCTTGTTATTTTTTCCACCTCATCCTCAACATGACTAGCTCTTATACTCATGAAACTCATCTGTATAATCCATTACATCCATCTCCTTTTGTTTGAGGTTGTGTAGCCTTCTGAATGTTTGAATTGCATAATCACTTGGTAGAAATTGACTCTTGATCTTAGCCACCATTCTGTCCCATGAATTGATTTTTGACTTACCCTTCTTCACCCTCTCTTCCTACACATAATTCCACCAAGTTAAGGCAAGGCCTTTCAACTTTGTTTTGGAAAATTTTACCTTTTGCTCCTCTGCTACCTCCTTATACTCAAAATAGTTATCAAGTGCATCAATCCAATCTAGCACCTCTTCACTATCCATCTTCCCACCATACATGGGAAATTCCATATTCACCTTAGGAGTATCTCCCTTGAAAATCTTCAGCAACTTAGCCATTCTCAATTCATTAGGGTCCAGTTCATCATCACCTTGGACTCCTCCTTGAGGGTTTTCATCCCCACCCTCTTCCTCATCCTCTTGGTCACTTGATCTCCGGTGACCACACCTCTCTTTTGGTTTGACTCCAATGTTGCAATTCTAGCTAGGACAACTTCTTGAGACTCCTTTACTTGTCTCAACTCCTTGGCATACTTTTCCTTTAACTCTCACTTCTCTGGCCATTGGATTCTTTTTAGGAGGCATCTTTGTTTCCTTCAATCTTCAAATTTTCTCACTTATTGACCAAAACCTATGATCTGATACCAATTTGATGGAGAGAAGGGTGGATAATTACAACACAATCAAATTAAACCAAATTTGCAAATCAAAAGCCTCAACTTGGTGGTTTTCTCACCAATCCTTCAATCCTCCTTGTAGTACTCCAAAATAGGGTTTTTCATCATAACTTTTAGAAAATATTTCAAACCCAAAATTGAATCACCATTGTAGATACCCTTCATACCCATTTTGAAACATATCAGACTTGTAGATGTGGTTGTTTTGTCACAACACCCTCCAATTTGACTACTACGCAACAAATAGGACTAATTAGGCTTGTTTTCCAAAGCATATGTTTGAATTACTCTCTCCAAACTACAAAAATTCAATCTAGGGATTTCCTCAAGTCACATGGGGTCTAAAAACACAAATTTCATCCACTAGAACAATTACCCAATCACCCTTTTACAAAACCCTATGTCTAGCCTATCCTTCTAAGCCTAATACATAGAGATATTAGGCTAGGGCTTGATCAATCTTGGATCTAACTCCATCCCCTGCTTTAGCAAACCCTACAAACATGAAGAGCATCCTAACTACTTCCATTCCACTAACTTTCAGAATTTTCCACTAGTGGAATGGTCTCCTAATTCATGTTTTCCCTATCAAACCCTCAAAACTAGGGTTTTCTGACTGTTTTCAATAAATTGGTTCAAACTCACTCCAATCTTAATGAAAAATGATGAAACAAAAACCAAAAGACAATTAATTCATCCCTTCAACAATTCCAATGCAATTTGTATCATTTGCAGGTTGTACAAACTCATGCAAATGCCTATAGTAGCAAGAAGTCAATATAAACACACAAAAAATAGAGCTGTTATTATTGTTTGAGCATCAAAATCATCTCCAGAAGAATTTCTCAAAAATCCCAAGGAATATTTAAACGCTTACAACCAAAAACCAATGGTTCAAACTACTTTTCAAACATTTTGCAACAAATGACAACTTGACTCCAAACCAACCCCACATGACTAAAAACATTAGACATATGGTCTAAATAGAACTTATTACATAAAAACTAACTCAACATCATAAAAGACTCACATTTGACCCTTATTTACATTATGTAGACTAGGTGCTCCTACACCAGTTTTCTAAGGTGGGGATGTACAAGAGGGGAATTTGCATAAGGTGTGCAAATTTTCTCCTATACATTTTCCCCCACTTTAGTGAGCACGAATACTGATGAGTGCTTCAGTAAAGTGGATTGAAGAGTGAATAGGGTTAGAAATTTATACTTGAACCATCGAGGAAGTAGACCATGATCTAGAAAGCTTGAAAGAATAAGGTAGGGAAAGGAATCCATAGCCCCACAAAATTATGAAGTTGTAGATTGAAAGCGTCTTACAGGCCTGTAGACCCACAAGGAGGTGACCCCAAAAATATCACATGAAGGAATCCCTAAGAAGAAAGTGCCTCACAGGCCAGTAAACCTACAAGGAAGGTGTCCTCCAAGATCTTTCACATGAAGGAAACCCGGGAAAAGTGCCCTACAGATCCATAGACCTATAAGGAAGGTTTCCTCCAAGATCTCTCAAATGAAGGAAACCCTAGAAAGAGCACCATACAAACCCGCAAACCTACAGGGGAGAAACAACCAAGATATATTGCATGGAGGAAGCTCAGAAGAAGAACCCTACAGGCCTACAAACCTATAGGGAAGGTGTCCTCCAAGATATCTCACATGAAGGAAACCCCAAAAAGAGTGCCCTACAGGCGTGTAGACCTGCAGGGGAGCGACCCCAAAGACCTCTCACATTGAGGAAGCTAAGAAGAAGTTACCTATAGGCCCACAGACCTATAGGGAGGTACCCCCCAAGATCTCTCACATGGAGGAAACCCAAGGAAGGGAGACTCTGCATAGTTGAAAAGTTGCTTTACAGGCACACCTTCAAAATGACATGTTTACCCAAAGATAGAACATGTCTAAAAGAGACCACACAGGCAAGTAAGTGGACAGTCTTGTAGATTGTCAATAGATTGGAACGATTTAAAAGGTGTCCCTCAGGAACCTAGCATGGAGAAAGGAGTCCACTCAAAGAATGCACTACTTAAAAGTGCAGAAGAGATGTTTTTTTCTCAAATTGATTCATCATCAAGGAATCATTTCAAAAGATGTTCACTTCATCGAGGAATTCAAAAGGAAAAAAATACCCCCTTGCAAGGGGAAGGTCAAAGCTATTCCCTCCTTGAAGGAAAGGTCTCCAGTTCTTTCTTTGTGAATCCATGATGAAGGAAACACTTTCCATTAGGGTTTCAAGTTGAGAATGCGACTCTTTAAAAAGTTTGTGAAGATTCTCGAGAAAAGATTCATTTGGAAACGATTTTTTTTTTTGAGAATTAGAGTGTCATTGAAAAAGAGTTATCACATAGGAGAGGGACAACTCAAGCAAAGAAGAGAGAAAGATAAGAAAAGAGTGAAAAAGAGATGAACATCAACAAAAGGCACAGGGGTGATCTAATATTTCAGGGTCAGAGCTGCTCATCAATATATATATATATATAAGTATAATAATTGTATATAAATGAACTATCATCAGCCCCCTACTATATCAAACCATGTGAAGAATTCATGAGAAGACAATATCAAAAAATAAAAAATTGGGTCAACATGGAAGGGAAGAATAAATGCCCCCAACACTTTGCATCATCCCCAATTATTGAAATTCAATCACAAACATGGAAGAATTATGATACAAATAGAAGAAGGTTTATGGCACATAAACCAATCCTGTATCCAAGCACCAAAAAGGGTGACAAGGTTCATCCAGGAACACATGGCAAGATCATGGAGGAACACATCACAACACACACACACACATCTAATCAAAAGATAAAGAAGAGGCCTCCGCCTAACACTGATAAGCCAAGAGGTCATTCGCTTTCCACTCTAGATCATCATAGGGGGAAGGAGGACGAGCCTGCAATGGTGGGATGTTAAGAGGAGGATATTCTGACCCTCCCCTAATAAGGGCTAAGGAAGAAGGCCTCGCAAGGTCTCCTCCACTTGGCTCTTGTGGAGCTATGGTCAATGATTTCATGAAAATCATTTACAAGGCTAGAGCTTCATCTAGAGAGTTAAACATACACTTCATTGGAGTGCTATGTCGTACCTCAATAGACAGGGAATGTTGTTCTTGAGGTTCACCACTAGGCTTAGCAAGTGACTCAGGAGTGGTGACGAACTCAGGGGAAGTCGAGACTAGTTTCGTTACTAAAATAGAACAAGTCAGTGTGGGACCACCTTTTAGAGAAGGTGGGATCCTCTTACATCCTTTGTTGCTAGATGGACCACTCTCCACCTTTTGCTTCGTCAGGGGATGTGAACTTACCACAGTTGAGGCAAGAGGTGCAGAGGAAGAGGAGGAGGAGAAAATCATAGCAAATACCATCGAAGTATTCAACATATCTATAGGTTTTAGGAAAGGAGGGACATCCGAAAGGGACATCAACAAGGGAGGCTCCACTAAAGGAGTGATGAAAACTTGCACATTTTTGGGGTCAGGTGCATTCGTACTCAGAGTGAAAGTTGGAAGAGATACTAAACTAGATTGAACAAAAGTAGAGGGGAGGAGAGAGGAGGACATGGTAGGAGGTCCTAAAATAGGGGAGGCCATCTCTTTTTCCTTCCTCTATGAGGCAGCCTGCTCAGCTGTGAGAGCCTTTCATAGGTGCTTTCGCTCATGCACAAGGAATTTTATACGACTCTTCAAGCTAGAGATTGGAGGTTGCAAAGGAACAAAAGGCTTTTGCTCAGCCATGGGAGTGTCCACCACAACTTTTTCTAGTGGAGGGACACGCTCTTGAATGGGAGTAGGAGGAACAGGTTGAGAATTAGAGGGGGGAATCAGCTCTAACAGCTTCGTAGTGGGCCTCTTCCTGTTTACTTCCTTGGGAGTAAAAGTGGTTGGAGGCTGTGGAGGCTGAGACATAGAAGATTCCCCATGGGGACCTTTCTTCCTGCTATACCGAACGAGCCTAAGCTCTATGGGAAGAACAAGACGCTTGGAATTTCGCCAAGTGGGAACCATAGGATTCTCTCATAGGTGTGAAATAGAATCTAATGGCACCATAGCTAGGTGAGAAGGAGCGTCAAACTAAATAGTGGAAGAGGAAGAAGGAGGATCTTAGGATTGCTTCTCTTCTTCCCTTCTACATGCCTTGGCGACATCACTATCGACACTTAAGTAATCCTTATGCTAAACAACATAAGGAAATGGAGGGTATCTCACTCTTGATGTTAAGTTCCCTCTCTTGTAATTTTGAAAATATCAATACAAGAGGTCCTTCCTAGGTAGGAGAGGATTGATGGGCATAGGCCAAGAGTAATCCAAGGAGTAACTACCATGGGAAACTGACGGTTTATAACCGGTGTCATGAATTATGTGCATAGAACCCTTATGAATAAACTTTAAACATTTATGCACAATCGAGGGTACTTTATCCATAGCTACTAACTAGGGGATACCCAACTTCACTTTGAAGAGTTTAGATCCAACGATTATGTTAAACAAAAGCTTCATGGATTTAGGTCCAACCAAAACCGACAAGACAATACTACCCAAAGGAGGTATGGAAAGTCCATCATGCATGCAAATGGTGCTCACAGGTGCATTGTACCTATCTTTATGTAAAAATTTTATTAGTATGATCTCCTCAGTTATGATGTTTACTTGAGACATCGGATCAACGAAAACACCTGCTACGATGTTTTCATTGATTTGTGAAAGGATGTAGAGAGGAGATGGTTCCTTATTAAAACCCATCAATATATCTTGTGAGGTGAAGGTTATGCCAGTACCATTGCTCATAAGTTGTGTAGAGGGGATAGGTTGATGTAGGAAAGAGGCCATCACATGCAATAAATGACACCCTCACAGGCCCCCCCAAAGGTTTCAAGATAGGACAGTGACCCCATTAAGGTTTCTTTGTGCAACACTTTCAGAACCTTCCAACTACGCCTACTAGGGGTTGCGGGTTGGGCTGTAAGGTGAGGGCCTCATAACACTCACACCTACAACACTCTTAGAATATGAGGAAAGTAATTTTAAGTATCACCAAATGGAACCAAAATGGTTCACGTCGGGTTCAACAAAAATGTAAGAGAGGGGGACCACCTCGTAAAGGCCCCAAGTCATGGAGAGCCAAGAGCAGAAGGCTACTCTAACTTACCTTACTCTAAAGGGGGTGTTTTGAAGTAAGGGATGAGAATGATGAGGACTATAAAGTATTTTAATAACCCTTCAGACCCAAACTTTATTTGGGCTAGGCGAGCTAGTTTTTTGGAGTCAGTATTGTGTCTAAGATAGTTCTCTATTCGAGGATGATAACACAGTTATGGGACATTAGCGCAGCACGCTAGTGTCTCTTGAGTGCATTGGCATTCATACAGCCAAACAATAGTGAAAAAAGTAAAATTTCCAAAAAGACCTATTGACAGCCTAGCTAATTCAATCTAGATGGTAAAAATAGAATGAGGAAGTATACAAAATAGATACTGAAATGATAAAGTAAATAAACAAGAACTAGGGTGACAAAGATAATCTCACAAAAGCACCTATTCGCCAACTAGATCCAAAAATCACATTCTCCTACACACATGAGAGAAGGGAAATTTGTTGGGGATATATAGGGGCTTGCCTTAGTTAGACCCATGTTTTGGTGTTTCCACCTCCACGAACAACCAAATAGCAATGATAGAGAAATGTATGATAAAGAAGTAGAGAAAGAAGGAATGCAAGTAACACTACAAAAAAATATATAGCTACTCAACCAAATCACAAAGGAGAGGAATGAAACATTACCACCTCCACCAAAAGCTCACTAGCCAATGGAGGAGAAGAGAGGAGTTGAACAATCACCACAACCTCAACTACAAGGAAGGGACATGTTGCAAAACCTCAAGCCCTTGTTGCAATGGCTTGCTTCACACTTGCTTTATGGAGTTGACAGAGTGTTGTTGCTACTGTAATGGAGTGCTAGAGTTCTATTGAGAGTGGAGAATTCCAAGAGAATGAAGTTGAATGCTTGAAGATTGCAAAAATAGATTGTGAAGAAGATGAAATGAATGAAGAGTGTTTTTGAAGGAAGAATAAGGAAGAATCTATCATTTTTGAGGTCAATTGGTCAAAGAGGGATGTTACAAACCATTCTGAATCAGAAGTGTAATGCCTCTGCCAATTCCAGATGAAGGAATCCATGGGAGATGTAAGCGTGCTGCACGGGCATCCCTGGAAAATATTCTTCTACCAACATAATAGACAAACGCCAAGTGGAAGGAAATTAGCCAACTGATTTGGAATTTTGACTTCAGATTTGGTTTTCTAAGGTGAGGATGTACAAAAGGGGAATTTTTGTAAGGTGTGCAAATTCACTCCTATACACATTGATAACTGATTTGAGAGATCCTACTTGGGCCATATTGCATGAATTTTCCTTGAGGAGGTGGCTAAAATTGGCTAAGTCCTAGGTTTTTCAGGATTTCAATTTTTTGCATACCTCTCTTTTGGCATACCTTCTCCATCACCCCTAATCTTCCTTCTCTTTTACTTCTTTCTATGGTGTGTTTCAAGTTTCAATCACCAGTCTTACCCTTTAACACTTATTGCTCTCTCTTGGTAAGCCTTAAGCCTTACCTACGATCATCGAAGTCCTGAGTAGGCTTTTCAAGATTTATCTAAGTATTGATTTGTTAGACTTCAAGTGTCGGGCTTCCCACTTTTTCCTTTTATATTTTCATCTTAGGCATTAAGCCTTCCTTCCAATCCCCAATCCTTTAAATACATTTTTGGCTTTCAGGCATTGGGCCTTCATCTTCCACCTTTCATCCTTCTGACCTTCTCTCCTTCCTTTGGAAACTCAACTAAGTGTCAAGGTTTTGGAGTTTTAGGTGTTAGCTTCCTCTCTTACCTCTTACTTTTGGTTAGAATTAATCCTCCCTCCTAACCCTTGACATCCAATAGTACCTTTCAGACTTCGCGCATCGGTCTTGTCCCTTACCTCTTACTTTTCTTTGGTAAGAGGTATCTCTTCTTCCTACCCCCAATCTCTGACATTTCCTTCGAAGTTTTGGTTAAGGATAAATATTCTAGGCATCAGTCATTAGGATTTTCCTTTACTCTTTTTGTCTTTTTGATAAGGTGTAAGCTTTCTCCTCAATCTTTGACACCTGAAAAGGGTGACCTTTTTGGACTTCACGATTCACTCCTTCAACCTTCTCTCCTCATTTCTTCTACAAGTGGTATGGTGAACACCCAAAATATGATCCTTGATGGTCTGATACCAATGAAGCATAAGGTATGAAGTAGGCCTGATGCCTGAGCCTTGATGAAAATTCTCTTTCACAGCTCCAAACCATTTAATGCATAGAAAATAAATCCTTTCAAGCCTGAAGCCCAAATATTTACTAGATTTGACATGTTTTTTGGGTAGTGACATGCTTGAACCACCTTTCTAAGTAGCGTATTTTGACTTTTGGGTGACAAGGACAAGATTCATTACATTCTCTAACTTCTGCAAGCAGATTTTATGGGTGCCCATTCTTGTTTATTGTTGTTGTTGACCATTCTAATGGATCCACACCCTAATCATGATTTTCACAAGATAGCTCCATCCTGTCATGCACAAACTTCATTGTTAACCCTAGTTAGGGTTAAGGTTTGGTTTGTGGTTCCAAGTTATGACTGATCTATAAAGGAAAGATAATTTTTAAGGGTTCTTCCTCTAGCTCCTCCAGGGGATTTCTCTGGAAGACTTTTGTATTTTTACATCTCTACAATTGTAAAGATTGGTTGTTGCCTCTACATCAATGAAATCGATTAAGCTTTCCTTTTCTCATCTTTTTTATGTTTATGTAAGTTCATTACCTACACATCTAAGTGTTTTTTTTCTCTCTTTCCATGTATATATGTTTGAGTTAAATTATTTATAGTTGCTTCTTGAGAATATCCCTTTCCTTCTAACACCCTATCATACCCTAACCTCCATGTTTTCCTTTGGGAATCAACCAAATAGAGATCCATGTGAGTCTCCTGGTCCCTCTTCATTGGTGTTGTTGTGCAATCTCAGTCAAGAAGAAATAACTTTTCCATCTTGGTGTACCACCTCCCATTTCCATTTCGTGCTTTCCTTCTTCCTTATTTCCCTTATGAGCTATTAGAGTAGGGTAGTCATAGGATTTCATGTAATCGGTTGGATCAACACATTGCACTTAGATCAAAAGAGGAAGTTCACCTTTTCTGAAGATTTGACCTCATATGCACAAGGTCCCACACCTTGAGGACATTTCCATTATGTCATTGGAATGTTGAACCCCATGTTTAGCAAGGTGTAATTTCATGTGACAACTATTTTTGGCATGCCCAATGGGACTAGTTTTTTTTTTTTGCTGAGGAATTTTGTGTTTTCTCTAGTGCATTTTTCCTTTTGAGGCATATCTTTAAACACCATCATGACTCCATTCAAATATACTAGTTCAAGAAGTACTATTTGTAGTTCATTTTGTTGAGGAAGTGGCACCTTCTTCAACATTATAGCCTTTGGAGGTAGTTCTACAAGCACCTAGCGACTCTACAATATCCATTTTGGGTGACTCTATTGGTATGTACCCAAGATATTTGGTTGGGAAGTCCTCTTCTCTTATTTTATAAATTATTTCAAAGGGTTTCCTTCTTTTCCATGCTTAAATAATGTCAAACTATTATGGAAACCATATGTATACTCCCTCGTATCATGAGCGCGCCAACTTTGCACCTCCTAATCATCAATATAAGGTTGGTTATGCCTCCTCTTTTAATTCACAGAACCCTACTATTATGGGTTTTCAATATTCTCAAAATTCTTACCACCCACCACCCCTTCTTAGTCTTCTTTGAAACACACATATTTCTATCAATAACCCCAAGAGACTCATCATTTTGTAAATCAACCTTATTACTCTCCAAGTCAGCCCCAAAGTTCTCGTAAATGAGTACAAGTGAAATTACAAGCATATTGCTAGATTTCAATAGGTATATGGATGATATTCATAGGAAACAAGAGTTTGAACGAAAATAGGAGTTGGCTAATCAAGCCTATTAGGGGTAGGAAGGTTATTTTCCATAGAAAGAAAGATGAGCTTGTCCATCAAGCTCACTATCCTCAATAGAAAAAAGATGGAAGCTCAGTGGAGGTATGGGAAAAAATTGGAGGTAGAAAGAAGGAAAAAACAAGATGAGTATACATCAAAGGGAACTTCTACTAGGAAAGAGCAACTCAAAATTTCCCTTGCTCTAGCATAAATTCTTGAGACTTGGGCAACCCCTTATATGCCTAGTCTTAAACAAACATCTCCATTAGTCCCAAAATAGCTCATTGTGTAGGAGTTACACAAGCATATGTTCGTGAGTTTCAAGAATCCTAATTAGCCTCTTGAAACCAATATTGAACCTCCTAAGCCATCAACTAGATCTCCTATGTTGGAGATCCCAATTTTTAAGATCCTCTATTCCTCACAAGAACCCATCCTTGAGGAGGCTTAACTTTTTTCCCCTATTGTGTGACCCCCTCTAGAGCCTCAATAAAAATTTCAATGTTTTTCTGATCGTTTTGCTCCCCCATTGCTATTTCACTTTGCAAAGGTAGACATGTTGTATGAGATCCAAACTAGTCAAAAGAATAGATAAGGGATCTGTTCTAGTTTAGGTGTGAGGAGGTTATTCCTGAAGAGACTTCTTATGCTCTGAACAATGAGTGTCTTGGTCTATAGACACCTAAATTTTGCCACTTACATTTGGTCAAATTTAGCCTTTTTCATCTAAATATTCTCTTATCTGCATTAATTAAGTAATATTGCTATTATTTGATTAATACCCCTAAAGTCCTCTAAATCCCTAAGGTATTTAGCTAAATAATTAAATACCTTACCCTTTATTCCTTTCCTCTAGAGAATTAAATAAATAATCCATTTATGTAATTCCCTTCATCTCTCATCCCCCATAATATTCACTTAATCATAATCCACCTTATAATCCCATCATTAGGGGTGTGCACATGTCTAATCCATGATCAGGATGTGTCACATCCTCCAAATTTTGCAAGTTGGCTCTTAATCCTCATTAGCTACCTAACTATCTTCTAATAATTAATCAACTATTCTAATCATCCCCTTAGTCAACTCTCCCCATTCCCCAAGGAATTTTCAATTCTTTTTTGTCTTCCCAAGGCCTTCTCATGGAATTTTTAATTCCATTTACAATCTCCATATCCTTCCCAATGGAATTTTAAATTACATTTTATTCATCCAAGGTTTCTAAGGAATTTTTAATTCCTTTTATCATCCCCATGCACATTAAAAATGAGTTTTTAATTACTTTAGTCAACTCTTTGATCTGAGCCATTGATCTCTTGTCCTCTTTCAATCTCCATCGTTCATTTCATCTCCCTTGGCTACATGACTAACACAACCATTTTTGAAACCCTAGCCATTCTAACCATATTCTCCAACAACCCTAACCATCTCAATCTCTCAAGCATCCATCTTGCATCCATAGGAATTTTTCATCCATCCTTGCATCCAAATCGAGCTACAACAAGTTGTTATGCTGTCAAAATCGACATAGAGCACACATATCAATCCATCAATCGGGGCAAACAACTCCATCAAGCTCAAACGAGGTAAAAATGGGTTTCATTGTCTTTTTCAAGTTTGAGTTTCAACTTAAGCCCTAATCTTGAGTTGTTTTGTGTTTTTCCTCCTTTTTTATTTCATTTGTTTTGCATCATTTTGGGTTAGATTTCACACTACACATATTTTTGGCACACTCGGTGGGACCCACAAATGGGTCTATTCTTTTCACGATCTCTGTTGTTTCAAGTTTTGTAGATTCAGGTTTACACATAGGGGTGAATCCTCCCTGAATGAGTGAGTTTGCACCCTCAAGGGGTGAATTTGTCACCTGTTTAGGTGAATCTGCATGCAATAGAGGTAAATCTGCCTCTTGCAAATTCACCCATTTGACAAGTTTGGGCGAATTTGCTCCCTTTTTAGTAAACATGCAAATTTTCACCTGCAAAGGGGCGAATTTGCTTCTAGTTTTTGAGACAGGTGAACTTGTTCTGAGTTTAGATAGGCGAATATGATCAATAGATAGGAAAATATTCATAGTAAAGGGGTGAATTTTCCATCAAAACAAGTGAATTTTTTGTCAAAACAGTAGAATTTTCCTCAAACAAAGGCAAATTTGAGGTAAAACAGAGACCTAAACTTTTAGTTTTTAGTTTCCATTTTCTTTCATTTTTAGTTACTAACTTGCTAACTTGTCCGTTTGTGAGTGTTTTCTTTTCACTAACATTTTGTGCAGCTATTTCTCATTCATCCAAGGCCAAAAGTTCAAAACTACTAATGTTTTCTTGCATAACAATAAGTCCAAGCTCTTTTAGTTTAGTTTGCTTGTTGTTTTTCATACTAGTTAGGAAAACATAGAACTAATTAGAGGGTCAAATTTAATTGTTTGTTGTGTTTGTGAGTGGGTTGTTGACGTATCCAATCCCCTTTCTCTATTTTCCAATCCTGGGTGATGAGAAATCATAGTTCACTCTAGTCCACTTGTGTCAATCTAGGAGGTGCTAGTATGTTTAAGCTCTCCCCTTGCATTGTTTGTGAGCTTGGGGACCAGCCGAAATGTCTAGTATCTTCTTCCTTTAGCAGGACCTTCTTGGGGATTTCATCACCCCAAGGGATGATCCCAACCACGCATTACCGATAGGGTATATAAAGGGGGGAGATCCAAAGCTTTACCCCAATCCAGTCACGTCATGTTTGGCGGAGTGTCAAAGCTAGGGTGATACCTAGATAAGACATGAAGAGTTGGTTCAAGTTTCTAGTACCTTGTTGGGGCTCTTGACTCACACTTGTGATAGGTTGGTGTTCATGGTTGTGCCCCACATACTGTGTATATATTGGGGACTCATGAGATAGCCTTGTTCAGCCTAGATAGAGGCCCGTGTTTGCAAATCCTTATCACTAATTCTAGGATCATGTTGCCTGGTGTGTCTTCTTTGTGCTATAACAGTGTTTTTCTTTTCGGTTGAGTCATCCTTGGCCTTCTTTTTGTTGTTTGTTGTGCTTGTTATCCTTTACCACAATCAACTATTTTGCATCCTAGTCCAGTCCAAGTCCCCCTATTTGGGCAAATTTTCCTTTGACAAAAGTGAATTTTCCTGTGGGTCACTTTCTTAGGCGACCCTATTTTTTCCCATTTCTTGGAACACGTGAGTCTGTCAATCCCCGTTCATCAAATTCACACAATTATTTATAGAATAGGCAAATTTTCTCCTTGTTTGGGAAAATTTGCTACTACTTAGGGTGAATTTGCTCGCTAAAGGGGCAATTTTTCTATCAGTCTGAGTTTGTCTATCTTGTCCTTCAACTTGTCAAATTCACCCATTCTTTGAGGACGGGTGAATTTTCCACACACTTGGGAAAAATTTCCATCAATTTGGGAAAATTTGCTCCATAAATAGCCAATCCCGTCTTCCGTTCAAGTCCCCGTCTATCTAAGTCCAGGTTTAGTTGAGTTTGTTCTTCCATCAGGGGAGTCCGTTCATCTGTTAGGGGAGTCTGTTGATCCGTTAGGAGAGTCTTTTCATTTGTTATGGGAGTTTGTTTCTCCATTAGGGGCATCTATTTGTCTGCTCGTCAAGTCCATTTGTTTGTTAGGCAAGTTCATTTGTCCATTAGGCGATCCTTTTTTCCCATTAGGTGATCCAATTTTTTAGGAAAATTCATCCTTGTCTGTCCCTTTCAACAAACAGGCAAGGTTGTTACCCCGTTAGGTGACCCTAAAAGTCAAATTTGCCTATTTCCTTGAGTTTAGGAAAATTTTCCAACTATTTGGGTGAATCTGTAGCTATTTGGGTGAATTTTCTTAGTGTATGGGAAAATTTGTAGCTGTTTAGGTGAATTTGCAGCTAATTACATGAATTTGTAGCTATTTGTGCAAATTTGTAGCTGTTTAGGTGAATTTGCAACTGTTTGGGCAAACTGCTAGTTGTTTAGGAGAACCTGCAATCAGTTTGGGCAAATTTTCTAGGAAAATTTGCTTGTTTCCTATGTCATTTGCATCTGGGCGAACTTGCTGTCAGTTTGGGTGAATTTTCCTTGCAAATTCTCCTATTCCTTAGGTCCTTTGAATTTTGGGCGAACTTGCTCCCTGTTTGGGCGGATTTTTCAAGTTTTGGGTTAATTTTCCTAGTGTTTGGGTGAATTTTTCAAGTTTTGGGTGAATCCTATTCCTTGATTCAACCACAATATGGGTGAATTTTCCTTTACAGATAGGAGAATTTTCCTTACCATCCCTAAACAGGCGAATTTTCCTTCACAAATAGGTGAATTTCCCCAAGAACATACCTTCATTTGTTTTCCTGTCATCATTGTTCCCATTCATCAACACTTTCTAAAAGTCATCATTTCCTCAATCAAATCACATAGGTGCATCTTAGAACATCATTAGAGTCCACATCCATCATCTATTCATTGATCCCAATCACCTAGACTTCATTTTAGGGGTTTTGATTTTGATGCAAGAACTTCCAGAGGTCATAACTTTTGACTTGGGTGTCCATTTGGGCTAAAATTTTATGGTGGATGCATTATGAGGTGGCATGTGGATTCCTAACCGACCTTAAGTCAGTTTTTCCCCATTTTGGCACTTTTTTGGGGCTTGAAACTTTCATCTTGACCCTCAAAATTGCAATTTAGTGTTTTTTTTCCAGTTTTTAAAAAGTCATTTTCGTTAATAACTCAGAACTCATGTTTCAGATTTAGGATGTTAATTGGAAATTCATCCTACCTTAGTTTTTTTAATTTTTTGGGAAAAAATTGGACTCTCAAAGATATGCATATGAAGTTACCTAAAATGGCAAAATTTGACAATTTTTGAAAAATGCCAAATCTAGAAAAATTTGATTGTCAGCACCTTACGTCATCTAGTTTAAACCCCTGAACTTGGTTTAGAATAAATCCTATCATATCCTCTGATCCAATCCAAATTTTAGATTTAATCCATTCCCAATCTGAGCTTTAATCCAATCCTAATCTGAGCTTCAATCCAATCTGAATTTGAGCTTTAATCTAATCCCAATCTAAGCTTAACCTAAATCTTGATTTGAGCTTTAGTCCATTGCCATCCAAGATCTTTTGATATCAAAACAAATATTAAGATCCCCTTCTTCCATCTTCTTCAAATTCATCCTATTTATCCTTTCATCACCTTTTCTTTCCTTCTAATCATCCATTCCCATCTTTTCAATCTTTATCCATGTAATCTAACATCATGAATCTTTATCCTTCACCAATGCAACCAAAAATAGTAGTCAAGGGGAATCCTAATTGCATTAATGGTGATAACAAGAGTCTTTTTGATCAAGAGGTATATGACATAGATCCCCTTGATGCTATCATTTCTAGTAATCTTTCCCCAACCGCTTTCTAAAATCCAATCACCCCTCTGAGCTATCTCGTTACATCTTCATCCACGCCTAATAACACTCCTTATGCTACCTTCGACAAGGGATAGCCATTATCTTCATCGCTTGCATCTTCATCATATCCTTCCTCTACATCATCTTCTTATCCAACATCCATGTCTTCTTATCCCAATCTAGTGTCCCAATATCCCTATTATAATCCCCCATCCATGTCCTCCTATTTCAATCCTTCACCCACATATTCTTACTACAATCCACCACCCCAATCTTTCCATCCTAATCTACCATACCAATACTTCTAATATAATCCACCATCCATGTCCCCCTATCCTAATCCTTCATACCAATCTAGCTATCCCAATCCAACATCCACACCTTCTTATCTTAATCCTACATCCCCATCAATCTATCCTAATTAGACATCCTAATCTTCCAATCCTAATCTATTATCCCAATACCTCTACTACAATCCACCACCTGCATCCTCTTATCCTAATCCACCACTTGCATCCTCTTTTCCAAAGCCACTACCCATATCCTCTTGTCCCAATCCACCATGCACGTCTTCCTATCCTAATCCACCATCTTGATCTTCCCATAAAAATCCTCTATCCCAATACCTTTACTACAATCCACCATCCATGTCCTCTCCTCCTAATCCACCATTTTTATCCTCCTATGTCACTCCATCTTCCACTCCACCATCTTGTCCTAATCCTCCATCTACTCCCAATCCTACATCCAATCCTATTACCTCATCTAATCCTCATCCACCAATCCATAATCCTAGTCCTCCACCCATTCATGATCCTTCATCTACTCCTACCACACCGTCTAATCCTACAATAGGCAAGAACCTCATTCTCGATGACATCCAAGGACTTGTGACAAAGAATACATATCCAACTCCACATCTTGAAGTCATGGAACCATGTCACCCCACTCCCCCATGTACAATCACTAATGATGAGACCCTTCTCCATCCCACACCTATCATTACTATTACCACCCCTAGCACCACCTAAACCGCTGAAACCATCAAACCCACCGAATCCATTGAACCCCCATTTCCTACCCCGAGAGGCACTGAACCCATTGAATATAACCAAAACCAATCCACTCCTAGATTCACCCAATCCATCAAAGACACCCAAATCCAATCCACTCCTTCCACTCCTAGTATCACTGAAATCCATTCCCATGAACTTCATGAATCCCCCATCCTTCCATCTCCCCCACTTAAAGAGTCCCTCCAACACTCCATCATCATGCCACCCACACAAGATGAGTCATGCCAAGAGCTTGATCCAAAGCATACCAACATATCCCCTTCTCCAAATGAAGATCTTGCCATCCCATCTAGTCCACCTCAAGATCATAGTCCTTCATCCACTTCAGCCCATGATCCCCTTGTCACTCAAGATCCAATCACTCCATCGCATGATCCCTTATCACCCACAACCACAAATCCAAATTCTATCATACACCTAATCCCTCTCCTGATACCTTACCACTCACTCCTCTCGATCAAGATGTTTCCCCATCATCTCCATCACATGACCCTCCATCATCGCCTAACCCTACTATCCCCACACCAATTTTATATTCCCTCGATGCTCTCACATTCATCCATGGTGGTTTCCTTGCAGAAGAGGAATTGAGCATATATTCCAATCATCCTACTCCACCTACTAATGGACTCACATCAATCTTCCAAAATAATAAGCATCCTACTATAGAGTGAATGCTTAATATCATGCACTATCAAGGAAAAGGCTTAGGCCTTCATGGGCAAGGTATTTTAGAGCCCATCCATGTCAAATAAAATTCACATAAACAAGGTCTTGGATATATCTCTCAAGACTCACAGTCCAAAAAACGTTGGCACAACCTCTATCCTTCCTCAATGAGCCTCCTCCTCAAGAATAATAGGCTCTTCCCATCACTCCACCAAAACATTTGCTGCCATCCCCCCTCCATTGTATCACCTCAAAACAACCATCCATATTCCTCCTTCATCTTTTGAATCCATTTTTGGTCCTTATGTCCCTCCATCAGCCATCTCCCACCCTTCATCTAATCCATCTACCATCACACATCCTCTAGGTACTAAGTCCATTTTGGGCCCTTATATCCCAAAATCACCTCCTCCATCTCATTCTATTCATCCTTCCATCCATCCATCACCTATCCATGTCACCCACCATAAACATCCCACTCTCATGTCCCCTAATCAGGATCAATAAAGGAACATACCTACACATTCTCCATCCACATAACATCCCCAAAATCCAACCTCCATCATTCCATTCATGTTTCCTCCACATCATCCATCTCCTCACACCCATCCCATTGCTATTAAAAGCACTTTGGATGCTAAAGTAAAAATGCATAAATCTAAACATCCACATGAATCTAAATCCACTCATGTCTCCTTAAAAACACATGTTGACGAAAGGAAAAATCAAATCCAAAATCCAAATCAAACCCACAAGCCACAAAGGCCCACCAAAGAAAAAATAAAAACCATGTGGATCCCAAAGAAAAAAGATGTAATGCCTTCAAATGAAAAATATGTAACAACATCCAAAGTTGCTAATCCAAAAGTTAAGCATACAAACCCTCCATCTCCTATATCTATTTTAGGTCATGATGTCCCAAAATTCACTATCCCATCTCCTCCATTATCCCCACATCATCCATCCATTAATCCTCCTATCCTTTCACATCCACCACCATATGTGTCAATGTTGGTCCTAAAAACATTACCCCATCACACACCTTCCCCATCATTCCATCCATACACTTTCCAACATCCCATCCATTATCCCCCATACCTCCCTCATCTAATCCCTTTAATCCATTCTCTTGCATAATCCATCCATCTTCATAACCTTGGTTGTACCAACATCCAATAATCACTTCACACATGGGCTCTTAATACCTCATATGGAACTTGATGCTTGAGTCCTTCATCCATGTCCTTATCACATATCTTCTAAATCCACTTATCCACATCCCTATCCTTATCCATCTCCATCCGCATACTATCAAAAAATCCAAAAAAAAAGTCAAAAAAGTCAAAAAATCCAAAAAAAAAAAGTCAAAAAAAGTCAAAGTAAAAAAAAGAACAAAAAAATAGTAAAGAGAAATAATTCATCCAATGGTGAAAACTTGGCAAACAAACACCTTGGATAAGTACCATGATGAAAACTTGGAAAATAGGTGTTATGTGTAAATCCCCCATCCAACTTACTTCCGCACTTGGGGGCAACTGCATCCCCTTCACCCATCTCCTCCATCCCACCTATCTTACACATCCTACCTATCATATCCCATTTATCCCAATCCCTCCATCCTCGTTTTGATCTTGATATAGATAGGGGAAAACATATATACATGCTTTGGACACCTCTTGGCATACATTCCCTTCACCTATACACTATCCTAATCCTTATCCACATCCATCTACCTTATTTTTCCACTCGTCATGCTACCATCAATTTCCCTTTCTTATCCATGCATCCTATCCATATCCATCTCACTCACTTATTTTCCCATCCGTATATCTTCCATCCCTCCGGCCTCATCATATATGACATATCTCAAATGGGGCATCTCCTTCTTTGTGACATAGTCCTTGGAGACATCATTCATCGATCCTATCATCCCTTCCATACCACTATTATTATCTTCCCATCCATCCATCCAAAACATCCCTTCCATCTCACTATCCTTATCTTACTATCCATCCATCATAACATCTCTTCCATCCCCCATCCTCATCTCCCTATCCATTCATCTTTATCCTCATCCCATCTCATAATCCCTTGTCATTGGTATCTAGCTATAGGCTTCTCCCCATGCAAACCAATGCCATCTATCTCATCATCATAACTCACACTTCTTTCACACATCTTTCCAATCTCCTATCACTTCTCATCACTCATCCCTTCATCATATCATCCTCCCCATTCATTTGTTGATGATTTAGATAACTATCACATCCTTGAGCTTCATGCAATCACCATCATCCTATCTTATCCACTAGGTCTATCTTGTCTCATCATATTGGTTCCATCTTTTTATCCACGTATCATGGTCATCTCATCATCCTTTGTCCATGGTCGGTCGTCAGCTTTTTGTCAGACTACATTGCCCCTACGCTTTCATGTAGGAAAGGTCGATCATTTGATCTACCCCTAGGGATTTTGTTCATCTGGTCTTTGTCATCCATCATCATCTCCATTGTCCTCTTTCCAATTTTATCCATGGTTAGTCATCAGCCTTTTATTGAATTATGAGGGCTTTGTGCTTTCACGTAGGCAAGGCTAATCTTCGATCGACCCTCGAGCCCCTAGGTCTTTAGGGTGTGTCTATTTTTGTGTCATGTCTCTTGTGTTTCGTGTCATGGTGTCAAGTATGTCCCTATCTAGTTGGTTCTTAACAAACAAGATCCACTAGTATCACGAGGTTCAATCAGTTTCGAGTATCCTGCATCATGTCAATCACTTAGTTTAGCCTCCATCTTTGGTCTTAATAGGATGCATCCTACCTATACCAGACAACATCAATCCCATCCACCCTCTTGATTATGTGGCAAACGACATTTGAGATTTATTGTGATCTTTTGATTCTTTTGGCTTTTGATTATCATTTGAGCTTCCTATCATACCTTGTCGGGGTTGCCTTGATCCATCATATCATGGTGCACTTTGACTGGTAAACATAGGGGCATATCTTGATCTTTTTGTTTGTTGTTGTCTTCTTAGTTGTCCCACGTAGTACCCACCAAGATCCTTTGCAGTCTTGTGTTACACTAGGGCATCCTTTTTATTTTTGGTTTTCCAACATTGGCCCTACCAAAGCCCTTGTGACTTTGGGATGTTGGACTAACCTTTTGTTTGTTGTGTTAGTCCCATCCATGTGATACGAAGTCACCTTGGTTCTTCATACCCTAGTGTATAGTATCTCATGCTATATCAAATTAATTGCTCGTTACATGGCAGCATAATGCATAACAATTAACATGCTTGATTTGGTTACTATCCATTTATCCTTCATCACTCTCCTCATCTATCTATCCTATCTATTTTCATTCTCATCATTTCATCCTCTCTTCAATATTAGGATAATATAGATTGGCTATTCTAAGCATCTTTTCTTCCATCCTCATCATTTCATCCTCTCTTCAATCTTAGGATAATATAGATTGGTTATTCTAAGCATTTTTTCTTCCATCCTCATCATATCATCATATCTTCAATCTTCTTAGGATAATATAGAATGGTTATTCTAAGCATCTTTTCTTCCATCCTCATCATTTCATCCTCTCTTCAATCTTCGAATAATATAGATTAGTTATTCTAAGCATATTTTCCTTCATAATTTTCATTTATTTCAACCATCTCACATCTCCATCCAATCCTAATCCATTCAATCTAGCACAAATAATCTAATCACATCCTTGGTCTTGTTCCCAACCTTGCTACAAGGGTTGATCCAATCATCATCGTCGTCATCATCATCAGGATGTATCCTTCCCTATCCTTTTGTGTTGTTTTGGGATGTATCCTTCCCTCATCATCCACATTTTCATCATCATCATCGGGATGTATCCTTCCCTATCCTTTTGTGTTATTTTGGGATGTATCCTTCCCTCATCAACAACACTCTCATCATCATCATCGGGATGTATCCTTCCTATCTTTTTGTGTTGTTTTGGGATATATTATTCCCTCATCGGCAACAATCCATCCATCATCCACCCATTTTGGCTTGTAGCTTGATTGGGGCAATATCACATTTGTCCTTGAATCCATTTGTGCTTCCTTTCTTCCCATCTTCTCTTCTCAATCTCCTATCACTTATCATCCTCTCTTATCCATCATTTTGCATCATCTTCCCCATCTACCCCTTTTGTTATCTCATCCATTTCGAGAGCACACCCATGTTCTCTTGAACTTGCATGTCCTCTCGAGGGGGCATCCTTAATCCCTAATCTTCATCTTCACCACCATCATCTTTCTTCCTAGCCACTTCTTTGAATGACTGGGGAATCTTTCCCAATCTAACCATCTTCTTCTTGGTGATATCTTTTAATC
This sequence comes from Sequoia sempervirens, assembly GCA_007258455.2. Taxonomy (NCBI): domain Eukaryota; kingdom Viridiplantae; phylum Streptophyta; class Pinopsida; order Cupressales; family Cupressaceae; genus Sequoia; species Sequoia sempervirens. Next base: position 124,267,817 of record VDFB02271358.1, read on the forward strand.
TTCTTTGAAATGATGCTACTTTGTAACACCATCTCAAAGAGGGGAAAAATGTAGACACCTAAATTTGGCCACTTACATTTGGTCAAATTTATCCCTTTTTATCTAAATATCCTCTTATCTGCATTAATTAAGTAATATTGCTATTATTTTATTAATACCCCTAAAGTCCTCTAAATCCCTAAGGTATTTAGTTAAATAATTAAATACCTTACCCTTTATTCCTTTCCTCCAGAGAATTAAATAAATAATCCATTTATTTAATTCCCTTCATCTCCCATCCCCCATAATAATCACTTAATCATAATCCACCTTCTAATCCCATCATTAGGGGTGTGCACATGTCTAATCCATGATTAGGATGTGTCACATCCTCCAACTTTTTCAAGTTGGCTCTTAATCCTCATTAGCCACCTAACTGTCTTCTAATCATTGATCAACTAGTTTAATCAACCCATTAGTCAACTCTTCCCATTTCCCAAGGAATTTTCAATTCCTTTTTGTCTTCACAAGGCCTTCTCATGGAATTTTTAATTCCATTTACAATCCCCATGTCCTCCCCAATGGAATTTTAAATTCCATTTTATTCACCCAATATTTCTAAGGAATTTTTAATTCCTTTTATCATCCCCATGCACATTAAAAAGGAATTTTTAATTCCTTTAGTCAACTCTTTGATCTGAGCCATTGATCTCTTGTCCTCTTTCAATCTCCACCATTCATTTCATCTCCCTTGGCTACATGACTAACACTTAGCCATTTTTGAAACCCTAGCCATTCTAACCATATTCTCCAGCAACCCTAACCATCTCAATATCTCAAGCATCCATCTTGCATCCAAATTGAGCTACAACAAGTCGTTATGCTTCCGAAATTGACATAGAGCACAAATATCAAGCCATTAACTGGGGAAAAGAACTCCATCAAGCTCAAACGAGGTAAAAATGAGTTTCATTGTCTTTTTCAAGTTTGAGTTTCAACTTAAACCCTAATCTTGAGTTGTTGTTTTATGTTTTTCTTCCTTTTGTATTTCATTTGTTTTGCATCATTTTGGGTAAGATTTCACACTGCACACATGGTCTACTACAAGAAATAGTTGAAGATGACCAGAACAAGTAAATAAAATTGATGTAGTAGAGGAATTATTTCTCTCATTTGATTTTCTCCCTTGTTTTGTTAAAAATGAGGAAGAGAGCTCACCTATACCTACATTAGTAGAGGTCCTTGAGAAGCTTTGGTACATCTTGATGGATAAAGGTAACTCCCAAGTTTTGTAGTAGCAGTATTAGACATGTGTAGCCCCTATTATAGAGGAGGAAACTCCCCTATCTACTAAGGTCTGCAATTCTGAGGTGGAGGACCTCTTCTAGGATGACTTAGCATATTTTTGTTCAAGCTTGGATGTTAAATCTTTATCCCCAAAAGAGGATATTTGTGGGAAGCACATGATTAAGGAGACAAAGGAGGATGTGGAAACCATTCCATGCCAAAAATTTGATGTTGTTGCAGCCAATTACCAAGAAGAAATGAACACAAAAAGACAATTTGAAGAATTTAGTTGTTCACTTGAAGTGTCTCACAAATTTGAGGTATGTGTTGATGAAGTGTACATTAATACAAGCACTTATGATGTATGCTAGTTTTTTGCTATCACTAAATGTAGCAATGTTGAATATGAGGTGTTCATTCAAGATGAAGATGTGACCTTTGATATTAGGGATAATTTTATTGAGTTAGAATACTTCACATGAGACCAACATGTTGAAAAATCCACTATTGAGAAGCCACACATCCACCTAGAGAGTGATGCTCCTATTGCTAAATTGTATAGTATGCCTAAGCTTCAAATATTTTCATTTGAGGCACATGAGGAAGGTATTTCTTATGCAAATGAACAAATAGGCTCAACATACTTTGCATCACCATGTGAGTTGGAAACTTTCCCTTTTTATTCCAGTTCATGCAATGAGCAGGTCAGCGGTCATAGTGATGGTCTTTCCTTTTGTGAGGTGAGTTATCTTTCCTATACATAATATTTTCTCTTTGATGCTGACCTATCTTCAAAAAGGTTCACCCCTAATGATATATGTTCATCTAAGGAACCAATTTCAGATGAATCTGACACTTGTATCATATGGTTCTCCTGCAATGGTAAAGTTTATAGTGAAGTGTGTTGAACATCTAGAATACTGAGAGAGGGGTGAATCAGTATTCCATAAAACTATAATAAAATCCACTTAAACATTATCACAATTCTGACTAAATCAGCAAGAGAGAACATAGAAACAAGTCAATGCAACCATACACATGAACACTAGGATTTTTATGTGGAAACCCCAAAATGGGAAAAAACATGATGAGGGTTAACTCACAATATATTGTATCTAGATACAAAATATTATGGGGCTCACTGCCAGGACTCGGTTTCATTAAAAGTATTGCTACCTGAGTACAAAAGATGGCTAATTGCCAAGATATAATGATAGTGGCTCACTGCCAAAAGATTGAACTGATAAGATACACCTTTAACGTGCAGGGTTCAGTTCCACTGAAGCTCAGAATATGAAGTACTGCCTCACACAACAATCACTCAACAAACCTACACTAATCACAAATGATAAAACATTTATGCTCGGATCTTCTCCTCTTTGTATTTCACATTCACTCCCACTTCTCCTTGTTCTCCTTTATGCTTTCTTTTCCACCCACGCACACACACTTCTCATTCCTCAAAACATATTATATATATACAAGTATATCTTATTCATCGATTAGGTTTGCCTAATTAGATGAACAAAAATATAATCAAAACCTTCTTCGTCGACACCACATTTTATCCATGTAGTGCATTATACCAAGTTGGCTAACATCCATAAAACATAACTAGTCTTTATAATATATTGCATACACTGAGTTGACCAAGACTAGAATGCAACTCTCCAAACCAATAAATGATCCTCAAATAAAACACCTTCTAGATCTGAGAACACATTAATTCCCCATCATTCTACCAACATAGAGACTATCAACAAAACCACAACATAAGAATGTTCACCTTAGTAGAATATGGAGTCTCCCACACAGTATGCCACACAAAGAATAATAGTAGGATACAGGGTTAAACTCTGTCAGAGATAACTTTCTACTCACAACAAAAGATGTCTCAAGATCCAGGATATAGCTATCTAAATGAGTCAAGAAAACATGGTTAAGAGATTAGAGCTATATCAGATCTTGTGGTGAATTCTAGACTCAAATACCAACACATTGATCCATCATAAAAAGGGTATTACTATCAAAGAAAAACTTTTGGTAAACCAAGTAGAATTCCCATATAGTTATCACCATGTTTACATCAATGACAACATAGGAACAACCAACACAACCATCCATACTTCATGCCCATGTTGCAAGGCTTCTAACAAAGTGATCCTTCACCTTGCAGGAATCTTGTGTAGTTCCATGCATGTTAGCAGTGGTTTTCAGTGGTTGTAGTTGGGTGAAGTTTACAACTATGGTATGAGGGAGATCAACTTCTTTAAAAGGTTCATCTTTGACAGAGAAAAAATTCTATTTTTTTATTTCTATTAGTTTTGATGTACATATTAGTTATATTTCTTTCCATGAAGTGCCTTTGCACACCCTAAATTATTCATAAGGGAATTTATGTTTCTAGCTTCTTGTTTTCCTCTAAGTGCAACATGGATATGTTTTTTTGTAAGGAAGCTAACATAGAAGAACAACTTCCTGCATTAATCTTGAGAGGAGAATAATGCAAATCCTTTTACATATCTTTAACAGTTACAAAAAATTAAATAGAAATAAACAAAAATATCAGGCATACCACAACACAATGATTTACATGGGGAAACCCTTTTGGGAGAAAAACCCCACACTAGAAAAGCCACCCAATATATTTTTTAGAAATCACAAAGATTGCAATATACTTGCAGAGCAAGCTTCTCACAGGAGTATCACCACTCAGAGATCCAGAGGCAACACAACCGCTATTAGACTCTCATAATACATCGCAATGCACAATCGTAATACAATGCCCTCATAAAATAGGGTTGCCATCTAGAACAAGTCAAGCTAATAAAATATCGGCTGTTAGATATGAGACATAATGATGAACGATCCAAATTTACAATAGTAAAGTGTATATAAAAATTTTCCTCTGAGGGCACTACCCTCGAGCTCCCACCAGGCCATGCTACCCTTGAAACCCCAACTGGGGGGATGGTCCCCCTATTGTGTAGTTTTCGCACACACACCCCGCTGAAAGCAGGGACCCTCTTTCACTTCGGTTTTGGTGTCTTGACCCTTTCATTTTGAGGTTTATCTTATTTTGGCATGTACTTAAATGTTTATTTGGATTTCCTAGGTGATTCCCCTGAGTTATTAATTGAAAATATTAAGTTTTGGGTGAATTTTGGGTTTTTACCCTGGTTGAGGACTTTCTACCCAGGCTGGATTTTCCTGAATCCTGCTCAGACTCTGGCTAACCACTGTGGTTTGGAGATTTTCAGTCTTTGCGGAATTTTGCATGATCTGGATTTTTCCAGATTTCGTCATGTCGTCGGGTTCCTAGATTTTCTTGGCTTTCTTATTGATTGCATTAAATGTCATCTGTACGAGCTTTGAGGGATGTATTTAGACTATCTCCGATGACTTTTGCACCATTATGCCTATTGTTTTCCATCGTTTGAGCTGAGAAGTGCATTCTTAGAGTTTTCTCTTTGAGTATTTTATTGGATCTGAAGCATTGAGTTTGGATTGTTCGATTCAAGTGGTGATTTCTTGGGCATTGTTGTTGATTGTCTTCGTTGGGCGCCATTAAATTGGTATTTGCTACCTCATTTGATTTCTGCTACGTCAAATGGTATGTATTTGATTGACCTACTTTTAATTAATGATTGTGGATAATGCTTTGATGTTATAGAGTTTATTGGGGTTCGAATTTCTACATGTTTGAAAGTTTGATGCTAGGGTTGCGTGATATGGTTTAATTTATGGCTTCCCAAGTAGTTTTTGTGATTGTTCCTTTGCTTGCATTATGAGAAAACTTGCTTGAGAGCCGTGATTTCCCCCTAGTGAAGAATTAGTAGCTTGAAATGATTAAATCCTAGGCTTGCTTATGCGTTAATGGCAAATTTGTAGAGTTGGATTTAGGGCATCACCATTTAACTTTAGTCTGCTTCCCAATTGGCCTAGAATTCTAAGAAAACTATTAGGAGGCACATATGAAACTTGTTTTAGGCCTAGATTCTTGAAAATTTATAATCGATCCATCAACTTAGGAAAAATCATGATTTAGTGTCGCAGTTCGGGTTTCATCCTCAGTCCAAGATTTTTCATCTCTGGCAGATTTTTTGGCTTTGGCGGATTTTCCCGATCTCCTTCGATTTCCCGGAATCCACATACTTTTGGAGTTTTACCTTATCCATGGATTTCCTTTGGCTCCAGATTTTCCTGAAATCCTTGGTTCCCCATTTTTTCCCAAAATTTTCCAAGTGTCTCCTCCTTCGTGGAAATCTATCCCTGGCGGATTTTCCCAGAATTTGATGGAATATGAAGGAATATGAAATAGCATGACGATTTAATAGATGACTATGCATTTTATGACTAGTTCATGCTATCTTTAGATCTAACATGTTTATTGATTAATAATGATTAGATTGAATTGCTAATAGGTTTTTTCATGATTATTCCGTTGGAATCCGTCTGGCCCAAAATTCTCTGAAATTCCTCCTTGGCTTGGATTCTGAGGATGGTCCTAAAACCCAAAGTTTAACATGATCATTGTATATGAGGTTTAATATGATTTAATGATGATTTTTATTGGTTAACCTTTGTTGGTGTGATCTTTATTATGTTTCCTTTGTCAAGTACAAGTTGAATCTAGCAAGGTAACCACTGGAAAGGCTAATGGTGACATGGAGGGATCTTCCATATCTGAAGTAGAAAGAATAAAGATGGACATCATGAGCAAGATTCTAGAGAGCAAGATCACTTCTGTCTGGTCAGAGGTAACTGATACCAACGTTGATATCTGGGACTATGAGGATTTTAAAGGTAGAATGACAGCACAAGATCTTCCTCTGGTGGCTAAAAGGATGTTAGAATTAGGATTGGCGCATGTAGGTGGTTTCCCCTCCATAGTGCAGTGCTATGAGTTGGTCCTTGAGTGTGCCAGGCACTATGATAGTGAAACACAGAGAATAACTGGTCCTCAAGGGAGGATTCTGGTGAATCTCAATTTAGGAAAAATTGTGATTTAGTGTCGCAGTTTGGGTTTCATCCTCAGTCTGGGATTTTTCGTCTTCGACGGATTTTTCGGCTTTGGCATATTTTCTTGATCTTCTTCGATTTCCCGGAATCCGCATACTTTCATAGTTTTACCTTATCTGCAGATTTCTTCAGCTTTGGATTTTCCCAAAATCCTTGGTTCCTCGTTTTTCCCAAAATTTTCCAAGTGTCTCCTCCTTCGTGGAAATCCGTCCCTGGCAGATTTTCCCAGAATTTGATGGAATATGAAGGAATATGAAGGAATATGAAATATCATGATGATTTAATGGATGACTATGCACTTTATGATTAATTCATGCTATCTTTAGATCTCACATGTTTTTTATTGATTAATAATGATTGGATTGAATTGCTAATAGGTGTTTTCATGATTATTTCGTAGGAATCCATCTGGCCTAGAATTCTATGAAATTCCTCCCTAGCTTGGATTCCGCAGATGGTCCTAAAACCCGAAGTTTAACATGATCATTCTATATGAGGTTTAATATGATTTAATGATGATTTTTATTGGTTAACCTTTGTTGGTGTGATCTTTATTATATTTCCTTTGTCAAGTACAGGCTAAATCTAGCAAGGCAACCACTAGAAAGGCTAAGGGTGACATGTAGGAATCTTCCATATCTAAAGTAGAAAGAATAAAGATGGACATCAAGAGAAAGATTATAGAGAGTAAGATCACTTCTGTCTAGTCATAGATAACTGATACCAACGTTGGACTCTAGGACTATGAGGAGTTTAAAGGCAGAATGGCAGCACAAGATCTTCCTCTATTGGCTAAGAGGATGTTAGAATTAGGATTGGTGCATGTAGCTAGTTTCCCCTCCACAATGCAGTGTTATGAGTTGGTCCTTGAGTGTGCTAGGCACTATGATAGTGATATATAGAGAATAATTGGTCCTCAAGGGAGGATTGTGGTGAATCTCAACCCTGTTTCCATTGCTTAGACTTTTGATATGCCAGATAGATGTCATGTGGTGGCATTCAACATGGAGGAAGCTCAAGAGTACTATGAAGAACAGACTGTTAAATCTCAATAGCTTATCAATTCCTGGCTGGAGAAGCCCAAGTCCCATTATTCCAAACTGCCAAAGCAGCTATTAAGGGAAAAGTTCAAGAAGGAGTATTATAATGCCATCACTCTTCTCAGCAGGGTGGTTGGATTGAAGAATGCCGACATGTTTGAGAATTGGATGTGCCATGTGATTTTGAGAATGGAATAGGAGAAGACTGACTACCATTGGGCAGGTGCCATTAGAAGAGTGATTCATGAGCAGTTTTCCAATGTGCTGCAGACCAAGACCTTCACAATGACCTCATACTTGGTCTATGCTCTTGCAAGGTTTCATCCATACAAGGGATTGAGTACCAGGGGTACCTTTGGATGGGATATTATTTATGAGGTGTACCCTCAGTTGCATTTGGGAAGCTTGAGCTACAGGAGGGTGAATGATGCATTCACCATGCATATCACCAAGTTACTTCAGGGAGCAGAGCATGTGAGGATTTCAGACCAAGCTAAGGAGCTAATTAAGAAATATGGCACTTGGTTCATTCAATTCCCAACCTTCTCATACTCACATTGATGGTTGTCAAAGGGCTCCATATAGGCTTCCAAGGTATCCCATTGATCATATCATACTTTTGGAAGTCACTCGACAGATATTTGACTTTGATGCCATTGTTAAAAGGGACAAGTATAAGACTGGTTTTGGTGGAGACTTCCCTTTGAGGATTGGCACTAGAGAGGCATTTCCTTCCATTATTTATGCCCAAGCTTCAGAGGAGGAGATGAGTACTCTTGGCTTATCTTTCCATTCCAAGAGGTCCAAATTTGATATCATAGGTGAAGCCCAAAAGAAGGCCAGTAGAGAGTATAGTCATAAGGTTGATCTGGAGGACTACTGGACCAATTGTAGTGATGAATTTGAGGTTAGAAAGAAGAAGTTTTCTTGGCTTCCAGTTGAGTCAGTCCGACTATATAGTGTGAAGGAAGTTCGTGATCAACCTGAGGATGATGGGGATCTGATTCAAGGTCATGCTTATGAAGCAGTAAAGGATAGGCTGATTGGTGATGTGGATTGGCTAGAGATAGAAAAGATAGAGCTAAATCAGTTAATGGATCCAATCACCAAGTTTACCAGAATGTGGCTAAAGCATAAAATGTGGGAGTTGGAAAATGATGGGGTATAGTGCACCTATGAGCTGATGGGAGATTTGGACCCTCACTCTACTTCTAAATAATCAACTGAGTAGGATCCTAGGGGAAAAGGTAAGCTGGATTCTCCATTCAAAATTAAGATTAAAGGTGTTTAGGAAGAGGAAGTCCAAGAAACAGAAAAGAAGAGAAAGCCAATTGCTAAGAAAAGGTCAAGGACTGAGAAGTCTGAACAGAAATAAATGGTAGAGCAGGGTCCTGAGGTTGATGTTCCTGTACCTAAACAAAGGAGAGTTGTGAGATTATCACAAAAGGAAAGCTCCAAGGTGGGAGAATAAGAAGTTGCTCCACCTATGGTAAATATAGAAAGTTCAGAGGAGAAGGCACATGTGTACACAAGCAGGTCAAGGACTCCTTCTCCCAAGGATAGTGTGCCTAAAGTAGATCCTCCTCCAGTTACTTCTCAAGAGGAGCAGCATGATGATGTTCCTTCTTCTCATGAAGATCAAGGAAAACCAGGTGAATCCAAAGAGGCTAAGGACCATCCAGACACTAAGGGGGAGGAATTTCATAAGGGTGACCTTTATAGTGCAGAGGCCAAAGTTGAAAAGGTAATGCAATCTCCCTTGGTTGCATATGCAGAATCACCTGTTGGAACTGAAGAGGTCAAATCACCTCCAAGAGAAGAAGAAGCAGAAAATATTCCATCACCTGAGCACAAGGAGGAACATGCTAAAAAGAAGGAAAACAAGACAGAGACTCCTGAGAAGCAGGGTTTGGGTGAGGAATCACCTAAAGATCAATAGGAAGAGGAGAAACAAAGCGAAGTGCAGTTGGAATCCATTGTTCTAGAGTGGTTGGATAAGGAGATAAAGAGAAAACAAGTTGTTGTGGAAGATACTCCACCGAACCCAGATGAGTTGTTGGCCAAGATTGGAAAGGACAAGGGTAAGAAGAAGGCTAGGGTCATCTCAAGGATTGAAAGAGATGAGGCAAGTAATAGAGTTGTTTACATTACAACCCTTGCTTCGGATAAGAATAGAGATGAGGTATCTGCAAAAGACTATAATGTGCAGAATTTCAATTTGGGGCCCACTTCTGTTGAGCAGGATATTGAACATTATCAGGGTTCTAGCACAGTTATCCTAGGGAGATTGAGGAAGGAAGTTCAAACTAAGTAGGAGCTAGAGAAGGAAAATGAAAAACTCAGGAAATGCTTGGAGGATCTGATGAAACCCTTGCAATCCATTAACCCTTTGACTTCTGCTGCAAATCCCTTACCCTAAGAAACCATCACTGATCTTGAAATAATGAAGGCCTCCACTCCTACTACTACAAATTGGCTGCAAGGGGTGCAAACAAAAGGAAATGATGCCATTAGGGAAATTATTTCATCTGGGAAAGATTCTATGAGGGCAACTGATTGGTTGAAGGAGGCATTCGCTAAGGATAAAGAAGATACATATCTCTTGTTGTAGAAAATGAAAACCATCATGGAGTATACTAGAGATAAGCTAGTAAGTGTTAAAATTCTCCCTTCCTCCAAAGATGCTGAACCCTGGGAGTGGTTTGAAGCATTGCAGATCAGGTAAAAGGTTCTGAAAAAGATATACAAATAGAGGAGGAAAATTGATGATACCTTAGCTGGTGTTTACAATGGCTGCATTGATTTCTTTGAGATTATGATAGGAAGAAGGAAGATTCCCCCTAAGTATTTGAGTTTAGAACAGTTGAGAAAGTGGTGGCATGATGTTTATGCCCCAAGTAATGATGATTTCATTTGTGAACATGAGTTAGATGATGCAGCCACCTACATTGTTGTTATTGATAAATACCTAACATATAAGGTTGAGTGGGATAAGTTGATGAAACAATCAAGGGAAGAAATTGCATCAATTGAGAGGCTACTTAGGGTTTTTCCTTTACCACCTATGGCCTACTTGGATAGGGTGCTTTTGAAGGTTCATGAAATGCTAGATTGGAATAAGGACAAAGGGGAAGGTAGTTAATGATGGGCTACATCGAGATTTTTGCTTCCCTATTATTTTTCCATGCATTGGTCCGAGCTGCATTGGAAATACCAAGTCGACCTCGACGAAGTTCATGCATTTAATGCATATTTCATAGCATTTTGAATTTCTCTTGGCTGACTTGTTGTGCCTAATTATTATTGTAAAATCCTATCTAGGCTGACATGTTTTGTGGGGTTCTATAAATTTGGCATTTTGCCTCATTTGTAAGGGTTAAGAAATTTTAGACATAGAAAAATAGAGAGATAGAGCAAATTGAGTAGAGAAAGAGTTAGCAAATAGTTGTTCTCAAGCAAATATTGTAACAAAAAGTTGGAATTGTTGCTACATATGATAATTTGATGCAAGTAATGACATTGTGATTTGGTGCCATACTTGTGTTCTTCTTATCTTGCATGGTTCTTGTTATTCTATCTTCAGAATTTCTTTGAGGAGGATAATATTGGAATTAGATTTGATTCAATAATGTTTGTGGTTTAATATTCGAAGTGTTGTAGCAATCCCTGGTCCATACTTTTCACAACCAACTGATTGTTAGTTGCTTTGCAAAGTTAGACTGTACTTTATATTCATTGTTCTTAGTTCAATTGTGAGGGTTTATTCATTTCAATTGCAATAGGGTTGTTTGAATGAATGTTCATGATCTGAAAATCTTAACACCTTAGAAGATTGCACTATTTCTATAAGATTGCAGATTCATTTGGGTCAAGTAGAAATCAGTTTTGAGGGATTGGTCCATTTCAAGTGTTTTGTCATTTGCATTGTTAATCTTAGGTTTAATATTAAGTTTAGAAATCTCTTTGAAACTCTCATCTTTCGTTATTTCTTTGATTATTGGATTAAATTTAAGATTGAAGTATCGTTATACTACTAGATCTGATAAATTAAGATTTAGTATTTTGCTTGTAGTAAGGTTCCATTATGATTACCAACATTTTCACATTATCACTGAGTTGTTTATGCATTGTCAAGACCTAACATTTGAGACCTTGGGGTTATCTCTTGAGGCTTGCTGATAGAGATTTACCTTTCAAGAGAGATAGGATATCATATCTTGTCTGAGTTGTTGTTGTGCAGAAAACATCATCAACAGATTGGTGCTAGAAGGAGGGCCTAAATTAGCAATTTGGATCAATTTTTGAATATTATCTCTCCTAAAAGATTCAGAAGAAGAACCAGATATGCTCTAGGAGAGGAGGAATTTCAGGAATTACCAGACCCTACTAGGTCTAGAAGGACCAACAGAAGGGGAGAATCATTATCATCCCATCCACCTCTATCATCTCCATTATCCCTATCCTCATCAGGTTCATCTTCATTTGATTCTGAGGACATTCCCATTCCACAACCTCAGCCAGTCATAAATCATCCATTACCACCCCCACCTACACCAATGGCTTTCCAAGCAAACAACCCATCTCCATTGAGTTTCGCTAATTACAATGTCATGCCCAAAAACCCTAAACACTTTTGTTCAAAATTCCATGTCAATGATCCCAATAGAACCACTGAGGAACACATCAGGATATTTTATATTGGCCTTAAGGATAGAGGGATAAACCATGAGGATGTAGCATGTAGACTCTTTCCTTATTCATTGGGGGAGGATGAATTCTATTGTACAATCATTTACCTACTAGGTCTATCCAACATTGGATTGAGCTAGAGACTACATTTTTGCATAAGTTTCAAATTCCCATTAGTTCCAATGAGCTTTACCGTCAATTCATTAATGTTAAGAGAGAGGTCAATGAGCCTATAGGGTCCTTTAACAATAGGTTTTATCGTGCCTATACCAGACTACAGGCCCCTTATGCTATTAATGAGCCTACTGCTTTAGAAGTTTATTATGATGGACTTGACAGTCTGATGGCTACCTTTATGAAGTGGAGCAATAACCATCCTACTAGTCTACTTGATGCATATACATAGGCTGTGAAGGTTAGCAATGCTTTAAGGAAACATCTATCTGGGCCTTTACCCTCATTAGGACCTATTGCTCACCCTGGACAAGTTCTAGCTCTCAATCAGGATTTTTCCAACCATACTCCTATTATGAATCTGGTACCTTAGTTGCCTCTGGTCCCTCACCCAAGACTTCATGTGAGACAAGTTTCATCCACAATTAGTTACCCTCAGCAAAATGTGAATCAACCTCTACATATACAACCTTAGGCTAGCTATCCCCCATACCTACACAATTCTAAAGTCTTGAACCGATCACTGAATGCTAATGCTGCAGTAGGGTATTCCCAGAATAATGTGAATCAGCCTCCATACAGTAATCTTAACAAGGAAAGACTAGATGAATTGCCTAAGCAAGTGAATGAGCTGAATATGGAGGTGACTTACTTGAGGAACCAGAATAGTGAGTTGCAAGCTGCTTAGAGAAATATGCAGTCCAATCAAAATAGAGAAAATCCACAAGGACAACACTTGGATAGAGGGAAGTGTCATGAAAGAGGATATAACCAGGACAGAGGTTACAACAATGAAAGAGGATATAAAAACAATCAAGGATTTAATAATGACAGAAGGTATAATAATGATAGAAGATAGAACTATGATAAAGAGAAATCCTCAGGCCAAAACTTTGACAGAGGGCAAGGTGGTGGACAAGGGTTCGATAGGAGGAAGCCACTAGGATACAACAGGAATTGGAACACAGGGCCCAACAATGGAGGAGTCCCCACCCCATTGGATCAACCAATTAATCAACCTATCAATCAGTCTGTCAATCATCCAGTTAACCAAGAGAAGCCTCCTAGTGGTGTATATCTAGCTGAGGCTTCTTTATCAGGATGGTGTAGGCTCCATAAAATGAGTCAACATTCTGAGTTGGATTGTCAATAATTCCAAACAGTAGCCTTAATCTTTCAGTACAAAGTGGAGAACAATGCAAGTAGTCAGGAAATAGTGCCATCTACTCCTTATGATTCACCAGTGTTGGTACTAAATCATGCTCCTTTTCCTCAAAGTAAGGAGAATGTACTTGAAGAGGAATCTGACCAGTTGAAGGAGGAGGTAGACTAGGTATATAATGGGGATGAAATGACAGTTATTTGATAAGAGTCCAGTGAATGATAATGGTCCCAAAGATGAAGAAGATGCTTTTGTTGAAGAAGTACAAACCTTCCAGAGACCTGTCAAGAAGTATGACTTGAGGGAATTTCAACATAGATTTCCACAAGCTAGAGGCCCCTTCACTACTTCCATTCCACCGAACAATTTCAACACACCTCCAGATCCTAATGCTAGCAATAACCCATCACTACCTCAGGTGTCTAGGCAATATTTACCTCAAGATCAAGGGCATACTGACGTGCCAAAAGGGAGAGGTGTTCATGCAAACAAAGACAAAGTGATGGAATACCCAAAGAAGACCCCTACTGATCTGAGTGAGGAACATAGGCCCTGTATGTTGCTGAAGAACTCAGAAAATTAAAGGTAAGTCTATCTGTATTTGAGTTACTAAGAGTCCCAACCATTAGGAATGCAGTTCTAGGAGCTTATAATACAAATTTTGTGTCACAAGATAAATCAGTTAGTGAAAGTGTCAATAGAGCATCTAGCTCTCAATCAGTAGGAAGGAAAAATCAGAGTCATAATCAGGTTCACGTGCCTCCTGGGGATAAGGGAAAAGAGAAGGACAAATCTCAAGTTGCTCAAGTAGATACTCCCTTAACTCTATTTCAAGGGAAAATAGACACACCCCCATTGCTAATTTCTATTTGAATATTTGGTAAGAATTTGTATAGTTGTTTGTTGGATTCTGGTGCTTCAACCAATGTTATGCCTTTTGGTGTCTGTAGAGCTATGGGTATTACTCCTGCTGACTCACAAAAGAAAGTTACACAATTAGATAGAACTGAAGTCAATGTTGTGGGAGAGTTAAATATGATTCATATGTAGATTGCTTCTGATCCTAGAATTCAACAGGTCATCAACATACAGGTGGCTGACATCCCTGATGTCTATGGCTTAATCTTGGGAAGAGACTTCACCAGGGCCTTGAATGGATATGTCTCGATTGATCATTCTCACATGTGGCTTCCCTAGAAGGGAGTTCCAAACCAGATTAGAATTGAAAGAGAACCTACAATGAAGTACATGATCATAGAATATCAGAAAACCTCTACTGAAATTTTGATATCAGAAGTAAGTATGGGTAACTATATGCTTGCAGCCCCTCTTGAGGAGTTGGATGTGGAGGAAATTATTATGTTCCACACAACATCTATTGACCCTACAGTAGAATCTAGTGGTACTGAAACCTTAGTGGAACCAGTTGAAAATGATGATGATCTGGAAGATAGTCAATTGGGCTTGCTAGATAATTTTCAAGAGTTCATCTAGAAGTGCATCGAAGATCAGGTTTACCTGGGAAGAGGAATAAACTTTGGAGAACTACTCTTGCCCAATTGTTGCAAGGTGCATAATGCCTCTCATTCAAAATTGGATTGTTGCTTATACCAGACTACAATGGAACAAATATAGAAATGTATCAGCCCCACTCTAGCAGTAAAAATTGATATCTAGAATGTCCAAGAAGATCCCAAAGGAAAAAGAGTGATGCCTTCTGAAAGACCATCCAACAACAATAGTGCAAGTGAAAAAGCAGGGAAGTCTGCAATTACTGGTTGCACGACTTTAAGATTCGATGGGTCCAAATCAAAGCAAGGAGCTGGGGCAGGTCTTGAGCTAATTAGTTTGAGAGGTAAGACATTTTTTGTGGCTCATAGACTTCAATTTCATTGTACGAATAATGTAGCAGAATATGAGGCTTTGGTTCATGGACTATTAATGGCATTGAAGAAAAAGGTTAAGATCTTGCAAGTTTTTGGAGATTCTGAGTTTGTTGTCAAGCAAGTTAGGAGACAATACTCTTGTCATGATAGAAGAATGACCAACTATAGAAACAGAGTATGGGATTTTATTGAAGGATTTGATGCCTTCAATATTTAGTTAATTCCATGAAGTAAAAATCAAACAGCTGACTCCCTTGCCTAGGCAGCTAGTACATTACAACCTTTATCTCTTTCTGGACTAAAGAATTTTATTGTGGAGCTGACCCTAGTACCCTCAGTACCTAACAATGTCACCAACTTCTAGGTGTTTGAAGATGACAAGCATATCTTAGATTTCATTATGAGTACAGATGTCTTTTCTTCTCAAATCATTGACGAAACTAAACTCCAAGAAGAAGAGATGGACTTGGAAGGTGTAATTAATTTGAAGACCAACACTATCCTTAGAGGGATGGTGCAATTAGAAAGGATCTTTGATTTGGACAAAGTCAAGGATCAAGAATAGGATACCAGGAAAGAGTCCATTAGTAGATAGTGTGACAAATATAATATGGGAACTCAGGATGATGTCAAAAATGTCTATTGGTAAAGTGTGCACTAAAGAAGAAAGAAAAGGAATCATCAATGCACTACATAGATATCCAAATGTGATATCTTGGAGTTATGAAGACTTAAAGAATTATGATACAACAATCATAACCCATACTATCCCTCTCAATCCAGGAGTGAAACCTTTTAGATAGAGGCAGAGGCCAATCAATGCCTTATTAGAACCCATAATACAAAAGGAAGTATAAAAAATATTGTCTGTAAGAATAATATTTCTAGTCAGATACTCTACTTGGGTTGCAAACCTAGTTCCAGTGCAAAAGAAAAATGGTGAAATCAGGCTATGTGTAGATTTTTGGAACCTAAAAAGAGCTTCAGAAAAAGATAATTATCCAATACCATCACTAGATGAAGTACTCCAGATTGTCAATGGATCTCAGATGATGTCTTTCTTGGATGGTTATTCAGGATACAACCAAGTCATGGTGTAGTATGAGGACAGGCACAAGACTGCTTTCACCACCAAGTGGGGCACTTTTTCCTACAGGAGGATGCCCTTTGGCTTGATTAATGTTGGAGCCACATTCCAAAGAGCCATGGGCATTGCCTTTAAAGACATAATTGGTATGTGCATAATCATTTATACGGATGATCTGACAGTCTTCTCCAAGAAGAGGGGTGATCATATCACATATTTGTGCAAGGTTTTCCAAAAATGTAGAGAGTTTGGGATATCTCTCAATCCAAAGAAATGCATCTTTGGGGTTACAGAGGGTAAATTTTTGGGGAATGTTCTCTCTAAGAAGGGAATTACAATTGATCTAGAATGAATAGAAGATATACTCAAGATCCCACCACCTGCTAGCAAGAAAGAAAAGAAATCATTCTTTGGCAAGATCAACTTTGTGAGGAAGTTCATCACTAGATTCGCAGAAATAGTCAAGCCCCTAAATGAAATGCTAAAGTAGGAGGCCAAAGTTGAATGGAATGTAGAGGCAAAGGAAGAATTTGCGGAGATAAAAATGGCTATTGTTGAAGCTCCGATTTTGGTGAGCCTAGACTATGCTAAGCCATTCTATATATATTCATTTGCTTCTAACCACTCCTGTACTGCTATGTTAACTCAAAAATTGGATCAAGGAAATGAACATCCCATCACATTCATAAGTGCACCATTGAAGGATGCAAAGCTAAGATACCCAAGTGTGGAAAAGCAGGCCTATGCCTTAGTCAGAGCTGTAAAGA
The DNA here is from genome assembly GCA_007258455.2 of Sequoia sempervirens. Classification (NCBI taxonomy): domain Eukaryota; kingdom Viridiplantae; phylum Streptophyta; class Pinopsida; order Cupressales; family Cupressaceae; genus Sequoia; species Sequoia sempervirens. The sequence goes on from VDFB02271358.1 coordinate 124,284,910, forward strand.
AATTTAGGCATTATATCCTCAGAAACAAAATATTTACAATAGTTCCTGATCTTGAAGTCAAGCTATTGTTGATGCAGAATGAGCTGGGAGAATGTAGAGCCAAGTGGGTAACTATGTTACAAGGGTATGATATGGAGATTCAACCCATGAAGATGGAAAGAGGGTAGGGACTTACAAAGACAATGGTGGAGACAGGCCCTAATTTTACAGCCCAGAGTTAAAATTTAGAGGATGTTTCTCCTGGCGAGTGGTATGATGACATCGTTCATTACCTCTTGACTCAGAGATGTCCTGATCATCTTAATGCAATACAAAGAAGGGAATTGCATTTAAAGAGTGATAGTTTCATGTTGGAAGGAGCTATCCTATATAAGAAAAATCATGAGGGTGTTTACTTAAGGTGCCTAGGAAAGGCAGAATCTAAAAGAGTGATGTTGGAATTTCATGACATATATAGTATAGGCCATGGATCAACACCTTCTACAGTGAACCAGATTATGAGGGCTGGTTACTATTGGCCTACATTGTTTAAGGACACACAACCATGTCAGAACGTGTCATGTGTGTCAGACTGCGGTGACAAGAGAGAAGTAAGCAGTGCTCCCACTCCAACCAGTCTTTGAGGTAAAACCTTTTGCATAGTGGGGGATGGACTTCATCAATCCAATCAATTCGCCTTCCTCTGTAGGTCATAGGTATATCCTTATTGTCACTGATTATTTTACAAGATGGACTGAGGCCCTTGCTTGCAAGCAATGTACTTCAGAAGTGGTAATTAATTTCATCGAATCGGGTATCATTAACCATTTTGGATGTCCTATGTCTTTAGTTTGTGATAATGGTTCTGCATTTTTCATCATTGAAGTTTTCTAATTGGGCTTTTGATCATGGGATTATCATTAAGTTTACATCCAACTATTACCCTCAGGGTAATGGTTTGGCTGAGTCATCCAATAAAAATCTCTTGACTGTTATTCGCAAACTGTTAGAAAGAAATCCAAAGGATTGGCATACCCAACTCAAATTTTCTCTTTGGGAAGATCATACAAGACATAAGACTTCCATAGGAATATCACCTTACCACCTGGTTTATGGATTAGAGCCTGTGTTTCCTATTCAGTTGAAAATCCCCACCTTGCAGTTCATTAATGAATATTATGATGATGGAGATAATTGTGAGGCCAGACTTGCTAAATTATTACACCTTGAGGAAAAAAGAGACGAAACCTTGGAAAACTTTTCTAAACATCAGGGGGTAGTCAAGAGATGGTTTGATAAAAGAGCCAAGGTAAAAGCTTTTAGGATTTCTGACTTGGTTCTTTACTGGGATAAAGCCCATGACCGTAAGGGGGAGCATGGAAAATTTGACAAACTTTGGCTTGGACCTTACTAGATTTCAGAAATCCTGGGAGATAATGCTTTATGTTTGAAAACTCTCATTGGAGAGGGCATCCCATTGCTTGTCAATGGGTAGTACTTGAAGCATTATTTCTAGTCTTGAGTTGTTTTCAGCTCTTTTCCTGTATATAGTTAGAGTAGGTTTCCTTTTCTACTTTGCTTTTGGTTTGTTTTGTTTTGTTTTGTTTTTTTTTTGCTTTGCTCTTTCTTTGAGGGTTCTCCTATTTTTGCCTAGATGTGTTGCACCTGCATAGAAAATATATCTTTATCTAGGGTTCTTCTAAGTATTTTTATTAGTGGACTCTCGTCTTGTGTCTTGAAAGGATGGTTGACATCTTTGCTATTGTCAACAGTCTAAATGTTTGATTTATAGAAGATGGGTCACAGGTTTTGATTTGAATTTGAAGTATTTTGAAATTTTATATCTTTCATATATCTTAAGAATCCTGATGTTGCCGTAGGATCCTTGTGATGTTTTTTCAAGTGAAAAATATTATTTCTGCTTCAACACCACTGTGGTTCTCAATCCTGAGTGTGAACTTCATTGTTCACACGTTGAAATAAAAGTGACATTGAAAAGAATATCAAAAGAAAGAAAAGTGAAATATTGAAAATAAAAAGAATGAATTCAACTTATCAGGAGTATTTGAATATCTCTATCGGGGCTATACACTCCTGGCTGACAATAGAGCTATGTTCAGGAGAGTCACAATGATAACCTCGTCGGGGCAATGGATGCCTGATTGGCAGCGAGGCTCTATCTAGGCTGCTTTTGAAGTTATAATCTTTACGTAGCTTATTTTGACTAAGCTTGGTTTCTTGCAGTAGCTCAAGGAAGGAAATGAACTCATATGCACACATTTGGATTTTAATTTTATGGAAGGTTTGGTCTACCCTTTGGTTCTGATTATTTAATCTTTGCTTTTTTGATTTATTTGTCTGATAGTGAGACTGAAACCGGAGTTTCTGGGTTCTCGGTTCCTGTTCGTCATCAAAAGCTCTAGAGCATTTCCCCAGTAGATTCACCATTTGTTGTGCAGTTTTCCCACACACGCCCCACTGAAAGCAGGGACCCTCTTTTGCTTTGGTTTTGGTGTCTTTTCCCTTTCATTTTGAGGTTTATCTTATTTTTGCATGTACTTAAATGTTAATTTTGATTGCCTAGGTGATTCCTCTGAGTTATTAATTGAAAATCTTAATTTCTGGATGAATTTTGGGTTTTTACCCTGGTTCGGGACTTTCCACCCTGGCTGAATTTTCTTGGATCTTGCTCAGACTCCAACTGAGCACTATGGTTCAGAGATTTTTAGTCTTCACGGAATTCTGTGTGGTCCAATTTTTTTTGGATTCTATCATGTCATCAGGTTCTCGTATTTTCTTGGTTGTCTTGTCCACCTTGCAACCACTGCTTTGGATAAGAATAGAGATGAGGTATTTGCAAAAGACTATAATGTGTAGACTTTCAATTTGGGGCCCACTTCTGTTGAGCAGGATATTGAAGATTATCAATGTTCTAGCACAGTTATCCTAGGGAGATTGAGGAAGGAATTTCAAACTAAGCAGGAGCTAAAGAAGGAAAATGAAAAAATCAAGAAATTCTTGGAGGATCTGATGAAACCCTTGCAATCCATTAACCCTTCGGCTTCTGCTACAAGTCCCTTACCCCAGGAAACCATAACTAAGCTTGAAAGAATGAAGGCCTCCACTCTTGCTACTGCAAATTGGCTGCAAGGGGTGCAAACAAAAGGAAATGATGCTATCAGGGATATTCTTTCATCTAGGAAAGATTCTATGAGGGCAACTGGTTGGTTGAAGGAGGTATTGGCTAAGGATAAAGAAGATACAGATCTCTTGCTGTAGAAAATGAAAACCATCATGGAGTATACAAGAGATAAGCTAGTAAGTGATAAAATTATCCCTTCCTCCAAAGTTGCTGAGCCTTGGGAGTGGTTTGAAGCATTGCAGATCAAGCAAAAGGTTCTGAAAAATATATACAAATAGAGGAGGAAAATTGATGATACCCTAGCTGGTGTTTACAATGGCTACATTGCTTTCTTTGAGATTATGATAGGAAGAAGGAAGATTTTCCCTAAGTATTTGAGTTTAGAATAGTTGAGAAAGTGGTGGCATGATGTTTATGCCCCAAGTAATGATGATTCCATCTCCAAAAATGAGTTAGACGATGCGGCCACCTATATTACTATTAATGATGGGCTACATCAAGATTTGTGCTTCCCTATTATTTTTCCATGCATTGGAAATCCTAGGTCGACCTAGATGAAGTTCATGCATTTAATGCATATTTTATTCCATTTTGAATTTCTCTTGGCCAACTTGTTGTGCCTAATTATTATTGGAAAATCCTATCTAGGCCAACATGTTTTGGGGGGTTTTATAAATTTGGCATTTTGCCTCATTTGTAAGGGTTTAAAAATTTTAGACAGACAAATAGAGGGATAGTTAGAGAAAATTGAGTAGAGAAAGAGTTAACAAGTAGTTTTTCTCAAGCAAATATTGTAATAGAAAGCTGGAATTGTTGCTACATTGGAAAATTTGATGCAAGTAATGACATTGTGATTTGGTGCCATACTTGTGTTCTTCTTATCTTCCATGGTTCTTGTTATTCTATCTTTAGAATTGCTTTGAGGAGGATAATATTAGAATTAGATTTGATTCAATAATGTTTGTGGTTTAATATTTGAAGTGTTGTAGCAATCCCTGGTCCATACTTTTCACAACCAACTGATTGTTAGTTGCTTTGCAAAGTTAGCCTGGACTTTATATTCATTGTGCTTAGTTCAATTGTGAGGGTTTATTCATTTCATTTGCAATAAGGTTGTTTGAATGAATGTTCATGATCTGAAAATCTTAACACCTTAGAAGATTGCACTGTTTCTATAAGATTGTAGATTCATTTGGGTCAAGTAGAAATCATTTTTGAGGGATTGGTCTATTTCAAGTGTTTTGTCATTTGCATTGTTAATCTTAGGTTTAATATTAAGTTTAGAAATCTATTTGAAACCCTCATATTTCGTTATTTCTTTGATTATTGGAATAAATTTAGGATTGAAGTATTGTTATACTACTAGATCTGATAAATTGAGATTCAGTATTTTGCTTGTAGTAAGGTTCCATTGTGATTACCAACATTTTCACATTATCACTGAGTTGTTTATGCATTGTCAAGACTTGACATTAGAGACCTTGGGGTTATCTCTTGAGGCTTGCTGATAGAGATATATCTTTCAAGAGAGATAGTATATCATATTCTCTCTGAGTTTTTGTGTAGAAAACATCATCAACACTCCCGAGACCCCTCATGGGGGAGGGGGATCCTGCCATGCCCCCCCACCCTGTTGTCGTCGACTGAACAATACCTTATGTAATTGCAAGGTTGAGACACATTTTCTCAACACTTTTTTTCTTTGAGGAGGCCTAGTATTTGTAAGTCCCCTTCACAACTCTATTCCCAATGGACTAATAAGGCCCCTAAATTCCATGATTAGAAAAAAATCATCAAGTAGAAATCACCATAAATGTTGACATTTCATCCCACCCTTAGATGGCCCATCATTGATAACTAATTTGAGAGATCCTACATGGGCCATTTTACATGAATTTTCCTTGAGGAGGTTACTAATATTAGCTAAATACTAGGTTTTTTTATCTTTCTAGTTTTCACATACCTCTCTTATGGCATACCTTCTCCACCACCCTCGATCTTCCTTCTCGTTTTCTTCTTTCTATTTTCTATTGTGTTTCAAGTTTCGACCATTAGCCTTACCCTTTAACCCTAATCGCTCTCTCTTGGTAAGCCTTAAGCCTTACCTTCGATCACTAAAGTCCTAAATAGGATTTTAAAGATTTATCTATCTTGATTTTTTAGACTTTGAGGGTCGGGCTTCACTCTTTTTCCTTTCATCTTTTCATCTTAGGCATTAAGCCTTCCTCCCGATCCTTTATCCCTAAAATATATTCTTAGATTTTGGTATTGGGCCTTTGTCTTCCACATTTCTTCCTTCTCACCTTCACTCATTCCTTTGAAAAATTGACTAATTGTTAAGGTTTTAGACTTTTAGGTGTCGGCTTCCTCCCTTACCTCTTACTTCCTTTTTGTAAGAAGTAATCCTCCCTCCCAAACGTTGACATTCAATAGTACCTTTCAAACTTTGAGCATCGACCTTGTCTATTACCTCTTATCTTTCATTGGTAAGAGGTAGCTCATCTTCTCACCCCCAATATTTGACATTTCCTTCAAAGTTTTTGGTAAGGCTAAATATTTTGAGCATTGATCATCAAGATTTTCCTTTACTCTTTTTATCTCTGCGATAAGGTGTAAGCCTTCTCCAGGAACTCTAACACCCAACAAGGGTGACCTTTTTGGATGTCATGGTTTGCTCCTTTGACCTTCTCCCTTCCTTTCTTCTACAAGTGTTATGGAAAAAACTTGAAATCTGATCCCTGATAGTCCGATACCAATGAAGCATAGGGTATGAAGTAGGCTAAACACCCAATCCTTGATGAAAATTTTCATTCACAACTCCAGACCATTTAATACATAGCAAAGATATCCTTTCAGGCCCAAAACCCTGATATTTAGCAGATTTAATGTGTTTTATTGGTAGTGACATTAATGCTCAAACCACCTTTTTAAGTGGTCTATTTTAAATTTTGGGTGAGAAGGACAACATTCAGTGCATTCTCTAACTTTAAAAAGTGGATTTTATGGGCCCCCATGCTCATTTATTGTTTTTTTTTACCATTATGATAGATCCATGCCCTAATTGTGATTTTCATGGGATGGCTCCATCCTTTCATTCATGAACTTCATTGTTAACCCTATTTAAGGTTAGGGTTTGGTTCGTGGTTCCAAGTTATGCCAGATCTATAAAGGCAAGATTTGTATTCTTTTTAAGGGTTCTTCCTCTAGCTCCTCTAGAGTTTTTCTTTAGCAGACATGTATTTGTGCATCTCTACAATTGTAAATATTAGTAGTTGCCTCTACATCAATGAAATCAATTAAGCTTACCTTTTCTTAACTTTTTTATGTTTCTATAAGTTCATTACCTACATATCTAAGTGTTTGTTCTCTCTTTCCATGCATATATATATGTTAGAGTTAAATTATTTATAGTTGCTTCTTGAGAATATCCATCTCCTTCCAGCACCTTTTTAAACCCTAACCTCCATGTTTTCCTTTGGGAATCAACCAAATAGAGGTATGTATGAGTCCCTATTTTGTGGTCTCAAAAAACACCCCAAGAATATAGGGCTTGGGGACCCAAGTTTAAAATTAAAGCTTAAGGCAGGTGCTGGTTGGTTGATGGTCACCGAGAAATATGTGCAACAGTAAAAAAATCTTGAAAATGATTAATGGTTCGAATGTACCAGGTGTCGGGAATCTGATTATTTTGAATTCATGAAGTAGTTTAACAAGCTATTACAGTCAGGAGTTAAAATCCCAAGTATGTGAAAAGATTGATAAAATTTGAAAGTCGGGTCAAATTTTGTTCTAGTAAAGTGAAGGGGTATCGGTAGTTGAGTACCAGGGTATCTGGGTAAATGGTGCATCGAGGCCAAGTTGTTTAAAGTTTTTTATTTGGTTTTGCCCGAAATCCTAAAATTTTTGATAACCCACCTACAAGTGATAATTACACAAGAATACATTAAAGCATGTTATTTATGAATTATTTTGAAAATATTAATGTTAATGATGGTTTTATACTAATGAAATTTTTATCAATGTTTTAAAAGTGGATTGATATATGGAATTTTATGTGTAGGAGAAATAACTTGTTGGACAACATTATGGTATGGACAATTAGGAAAAATTAGATTGTGAGTAGATCCAATGATGTTACCAGGTTGGGTGGTGTACTCTAAAATCTCATGCAAGGACAAAGTGCATAGAGAAGAAACATCGATAATTGGGGAACCAAGGAACCAAGTATTACATATGCGACAAAGGAAGAGCCTGGGTTTGGGGTTGAATACTTCTGGGCATTTTTCTCGAAGCCATAACTTGAATGTAGGAACATAGTGCTGGTAGATTAAAAATTATAGGCCCACTTGATCACTCTGAATATCCAATAGGAAGTTCCTACATTTTGTTTGAAGAACAAGTGAAGAGTTTGCTCAATTCAGTTTGATACCTTGATCAAATTTTTAAGACGTAAGTCCAAAAATTTTAAGTGTTGAATAAGGTCAAATTCTATTGACTTATTCAAAAGTTTTGTTTCTAATTGTCATGTGCCACGTGCTCTGCTATGATTCATCCCTTGGATTCTCTTTTATGTGATTAATTGAATTCACCGAGTGTCTTGTTCTTATAAAAGGATGGGAGTTTCCCTTTTGATTTCAAGTTCACAATTTTTGGATTCCAGAGAATTAAAACTTTTTCAAGTTTTATTATTTCTCCTATTTGTTGTTCCATTCCATATTAAAAACTTGTATGTTTCATTTGAAGTTAACTAATATCAAATCCAATTCAAATCTATTTCCTAATATGAAATCATATGTAGCTGATTGTTTGTTCCTATCAGAAAATACTGTGTGTTGCACCAGATTTGGGTGCATATTGACACTATTTGGTGGAAAATAATCCTTTTCTTTAAACTCTTGCATCAATCTATGCCTACCTATGAAGCAATTTGGTGAAATATAGAATGGTTTGCTTTGATTTAGTTATTTCTTGAGGCATGAGTGGATAATACCTGGGAGAAATTTTACATTTCGGTATTTTTATGTTTTATTTTAGAACTTAGATGCTTTATATTTTCAAAAAATATTCCAATATTGATGACTACATGGAGTTTTACTTCAAATTTTTCGATTCCATGAAGTTGTTGAATGCTTAATGCTAAATCTACTTGAATGTATGCAAGTGATTTGAATTTCATGAAATATTATTACAAATCTTTTGATTTCATGAAAGTTGTTAAAAGACATGTGAATAATCAGACTTAGATTATGTTTCAATCTTCTGAATACCAGACAATTTGTGACAACCATAGCCCCCTTGTGTTTAACTATAATTTATAAAACAAGCCTTGAGTGAACCTAGTGCGTCAAGACCTGACATTCCTGAGCCTTGGGATCGAGTTGAGATTGCCTTAGATTTAGGTTTTCCTAGTGTATCTTTCAAGAAAGGTATGTTCCCATGGTACTCTATGAGAATTTATTTGCATGTTGGTGTGTGTGCACAACATATGCATCAATAGAAGTGTCCCTAGAAGGAGGGTGTTTATGTTCTTCAGCTAGTATTGTTGTCCTGGTCACATAGTCAAAGTTTTCTAATGAGTTGAGGGTCTAAGAAAGATTAGAATGGAAGATTAAAAAGAGATTGAAAAGCTCCAAAAAATTCTTAACTGGAATATTTCACCCCTAAGTTTGTTCACTTTTGGTCGGGTTATAGAATGTAGAATTCATGGTACAACCGACCATATTGAAATTGATTGTAAGGTTTTCTTGACTAGGGTAAGTTTGGCTATTCATAAGGTGATTCTATTAACAGAGGCATCCTTAAGTGCGAAAAAGGATGAACCACTACTGGATAGGTTTTTGAATTCTAGGAGAATGCACAGCTCTAGTGGAGAAAATTTTTAGTGGTTTAATTGTTGGATTAAATGAATTTGCTAACCGTGATTGTTATGTGGAAATCCCAAAAGTTTTGCAAGAAAAGAAGCAAGGTCATAAGAATTTAGGAATATCACACTTTAAGCATGAATTTGAAAGAAGTAAGTTACCATTCTTCACACATGTGGATGATAGTGAGAAGAAAGAACTGGTTGAAATAGTTAGGAGATGCATACTTTTTGCCCCTAATTCTGAATCCATGACTTAAAAGGGCAGAAACCTTTGATTTTACACAAATGATAGAGTATCAAGCTTTACTTTCTCTCTTTCTAATAATTGTGTAAATTTTACTAAAGTCTGGTCTAATGAAATAAATAGTGGTGTTAAGGTTGAAGACAAGACATATTGCCAACGAATTCTTGAAGGGAAAGGTAATCAAGTAAATGAAACTATTCATGAAATAGAGCAAAAAGAAATGGAATTACATGAACAAAGGTTGGAAGAATGTACAAGTTTGAGATAATGAAAAAGGTGTGTGCAATCAACCTTTAACTAGGTCGTTTCCATACATTTTAACAAAATTGTGGGAAGTACATCTTTGAAGTTTCATTTATTAAACACATAAAATTTTGAATAACTTGCAATTAGGGTAGGTTATCAAAATCTATTTGAGCGAATTTAAAGATAAACCTGCTAAGATTCAAACTAAAAGCATTATGAAGTTAGTGATAGAAATTAGGGTAGATTCCTTGATTAGGGTAAACTATTTGATTAGGGAAAACTTGTGTTAGGCTAGTTTGCTTTAGTAGTTTTTTTGTAGTTTCTAGTTTAGGTCCTGGAATTAATGAATTCTTCTTAATCTAAAGCACATGTTATTTGAATTGTGAAAACATTCTACTAAAAACTGGAAAATATAAAACCATTTGAAGTAAATACACACATGAATAGGAAACATAAAAAAATTCATTATATTTCATAGTAATAATCTTGTATATACATGAAAATAAGTTGGTATCAAAAACAAAAAAAGGGAGAAAAGGGGTTGGATGTTCAAAACATTGTGTTAGAGCAATTCACATGTTGGGTAGTCAATTTGTTGTGCTTCATCCCAGAGAAACATATACCCCAAGTAGGCATTGTCTATGTGGTTGTTGAGGTTGGGGGTGTGCAGTGTAGTGAGGAAGGGCAGGAGAGGAACTATTTCTCTCTGGTGCAAGAACTATGGGATTTCCTCACCCGCTGGAATTCCTATGGTGGGTTGAGCAATGGCTAGAATAGTGTCCAGATTTCCCAGATAGTCTAGTCACACTATCATTACCACATCAGAATGAAATTTAGTTATAGAAAGGTTGAGGTCTAGGAAAGAAGCCACAAACTATGAAGCCATGTATGAATTCACTCTGTAATAAGAATCGCCATTCATGAAAGTTTCCCCAAGGACCATACATAAGAAATATTTGGTAGAAGTCCTAGAGAAAAATATTTTTCCAAGTCGCTGACTCATAACTCGACCCAGAAGACTAGTCTAGCGATGAACACATATAAGGAAGATGGGAGTATCCATAGCCTAAGGATGAGAGAAAATAAAAAAGAGAAATGGAAAATTGAAGATAGGAGTGCATAAATTGAAGGAAAGTGTTGTATTTATAAAAAAATGTGAGAAATCTGTAGTGCATAGTTGCCTAGAGATAAAATCCTAGAAATGCAAGTTGAGGTGGCAGAAGTACACTTTTCTCCAGAATTGAAAGTTGAATCAAATAAATTCTCACAAATTTAGTACTTAGTGCTTCAAGGATGGCTAGTACGAAGATCATGAACCAATTGAATTTGATATTATAGAATTAAATGATGGTCATTTCAATCCATCCAATTGAGCCGTATTAATTATGAGTTTTTCAAGTGTGTTGTTTGGAAGAAAAGTTGGATTGGTGAGGTGGCACATGTCATCATGTTGAGAAATTTGAGAAAGGTAATACATGCATGATTAGGCATGTGAATTAAATGAGGACATGCTGGTTAGGTTAAGGTAATAATTATGACAAGCCTGGTGCATTAATGTAAGTGCAGAGCCACCAAATTCAAAGTTGTTGGCCAAGTTTAATTTAGCGGGTTGCAATGGATAAAGTGAAATGGATGGGTGGAAACTAATATTTTTAAATTTAGAAGTAATCGGGTGATTTGATAACTTGCAGCTGAATTTTAACTTATGCCTATTTTTTTAGCGGATAGCGAATTGCAGTTAGTTGGAGTCTAGCATAAGGATCGTAAAATTTCGTTGGAAAGTTACGTAGATGGGAAATTCATTAAGTGAATCTTTTGGGAATTAGTGAAAATGATGAAGTATATTTACATTAAGTGAAAAATAAAAGGTAACCTTCACTACCGCTATAATTCCCAACCTAATAGCAGGCTTCATTGCCTCCAAGTTGATGCAAAAGAGCTTACAATGAAATATGAAAAGGAAAAAAAAGAAAATGAATACCAAATAAATATCAAAAGAGAAAAAATAAACTCTTTAGGAACTATCCAAATATATCTATCGGGGCTATAGACATTTGGCTGATAGTAGAGCTATGTTTGGGGGAATTATAGAGATAAACTTTCTAGGGCTATAGATGCTTGACTGTGGCAAGGAAATATCTAGATTGCCTATGCAAGATTGCTAAATTAGGTAGCACAATGCAGATAAACTAATCCTTTTCACCAAGTTTTGGAGATGGGAATAAATCAATGCACACACTGATGCTTTCTAGTGGATTTTGTGGTTTTTATGTTGGGATTCAAGTGAAGGTGAGGAGCTCCTATAGAAAAATATGCATTAGTTATAATTTTATGGCAAGTGGTTGATTCTCAAGTTTTCTTTTAAATTTGGTTTTGTTGGTCGCAAGTTGTTGTGTGGTCTCACAACACGCCCCAAGAATACATGTCTTGGGGACCCAAGTTGAAAATTAATGCTTAAGGTAGGCATTGGTTGGTTGATGGTCACCGCGAAATATGCACAAAAGTAAAAAAATCTTTAAAATGATTCATGGTTCAAATGTACTGGGTGATAACTATATTGAGTGTTAGGAATCTAGGTATTTTTAATTCATGAAGAAAAGTGTAACAAGTTGTTGCAGCCAGGAGTTAAAAGCCTGGGGATGTGAAAAGGTCAATAAAATTTGGAAGTTGGGTCAAGTTTTGTTCCGGTAAAGTGAATGGGATACCAGGAGTCGGGTACCCAGGTATCCAAGTAAATGGTGCATCGGGGCCGAGGTGTTTAAAGTTTGTTGTTTGGTTTTTCCCGAATGCCTAAAATGTATAGTAGCCCACCTAAAAGTGATAATTACACAATAATACATTAAATCATGTTATTTATGATTTTTTTTAAAAAGATTAATGTTAATGATGGTTTTATACTAGTGAAAGTTTAATTAATTTTTTAAAAGGGGATTGATATATGGAATTTTATGTGCAAGAGAAATAGGTTGTTGGAGAATATTTTGGTATGGATGATCAGGAAATTTTGGATTGCGAGTAGATCCAATGGTGTTACTAGGTTGGGTGGTGTACTAAAAAATCATGCTAGAATAAAGCGCATAGAGAAGAAACACCAGTAACCGGGGAACTGAGGACCCGAGTATTATGCATGAAACAAAGGAGGAGCTTAGGTTCAGTGTCAAATAGTTCCAAGTGTTTTTCCCGAAGCCATAACCTGAATGCAGAAACACAATGTTGGTGGATTAAAAATTTTAGGTCCACATGATCACTCTGAATATCTAGTAGGAAGTTCCTACATTTTGATTGAAGAACAAGTGAAGAGTCTGCTCAATATGATTTGATACCCTAATCAAATTTTTAAGATGTAAATCCAAAAAATTTAAGTGTTGAAGAAGGTCAAAGTCTATTGACTTATTCAGAAGTTCTCTTGCCAATTTTCATGTGCCACGTGCTCTACTAAAATTCGTCCCTTGGATTCTCTTTTATGTGATTGATTGAATTCCCCAAGTGTCTTACTTATAAAAGGCTAGGAGTTGCCCTTTTGATTTCAAGTTCAGAACTTATGGATTTCAAAGAATTAATTTTTTTTCAAGTTTTATTCATTTTCCTATTTTCTATTCCATTCTAGATTAAAAACTTGTATGTTTCATTTGAAGTTAACTAATATTGAAGTTAATTAAAAGCTATTTCTTGATATGAAATCATACATGTTTGATTGTTTGTTCCTATCAGAAAAGACTGTGTGTTTTGCCAATTTTGGGTGCATACTAACACTATTCGATGGAAAAAATTTCTTTTCTATAAACTCTTGCATCATTCTATGTCTAGCTATGAAGCAATCTGGTGAAGTATAAAATGGTTTGCTTTGATTTAGTTATTTCTTGAGGCATGCATGGATAATACTTGGGAAAAAATTACATTTTGATATTTTTGTGTTTTATTTTAGAGTAGATGCTATATATTTTTAGAAAATGTTCCAAAATTGATGAATACATGGAGTTTTATTACAAATATTTCGATTCCATGAAGTTTTTGAATGCTTAATACTAAATCTACTTGAATGTATGCAAGTGATTTGAATTTAATGAAATATTATTACAAATCTTTTGATTTCATGAAATTTGTTAAAAGACATGTGAATGATTAGACTTAGATTATGTTTCAATCTTCTGAATACCAACCAATTTGTGACAACCATAGGCCCCTCATGTTTAACAATAATTTACATAATGAACCCTGAGTGAACCTAGTGCATCAAGACTTGACATTCCCAAGCCTTGGGATTGAGTTGAGATTGCCTTAGATTTAGGTTTTCCCAGTGGATCTTTCAAGAAAGGTAGGTTCTTATGATACTCTATGATAATTTATCTTCCTATTGTTGTGTGTGTACAACATTCGCATCAACAGTCCCCTAGTCCCTCTTCATCAATGTTGTGAAATCTTGGTCAGGAAGAAACTTTTCTATCTTGGTGTACCACCTTCCATTTCCCTTTCATTATTTCACTACTCCTCTTTTCCCATATAAGTTTTTAGAGTAAGGTAGTGGTAGTATTTCATGTGCTGGGTTGGACCAACACATTGTACTTGGATCAAAAGAGGAAGTCAATCTTCTCTAAAGATTCAACCTCTTACACACAAGGTACCACACCTTGAGGTCATTTCCATTGTGTCATTGGAATGCTAAACCCCATGTTATGCAAGGTGTGATTTCATGTGACAAAAAGGACAAGAAAAAAGTTGGGGTTGTTTAAGGATTTTCCTTAGTCAAATCCTTGCTTTGGTGTTTCCATCTCCACGGAAAACTAGAAAAGATATAGAGAAATAAAATAGATGTGATAGAAGAAGAAATAGATATACTAGTTCACAATACACTAACTAGATTAAAAGATAATGCAATGAAGAAATCATAGTTACCCTCCTTTAGCAAAATGAGAATGTTGAAAGGGAGATGTTGCAATATCCAAGCTTGAGAGAAATATGTTGATAATACCAAAGCTTCAATGTAGTGTGGTTGTGAGATCAAGAATACATGATGGAGATGGTGGAATGGAGGTGAAGAAGTTGTTGTGATGAAGAAAGAACAAGAGAAGGAAAATCTTGTGAAATTCTTCTTGTGTAGAGAGAGATATCTAAAATGAAGTATTTTAGGGAGGTTTATGCATTTAGGAGTTGTCCTAGTATGTCTACGAGCTAGCAAAGGAATTGCATTCATTAATAGGTGGTAAATATGATGGAAATGGATACTATAATCAAGAATCTATTCAGGATGTTTGTGTGGCACACAAATGTCTACATGATGCATGTTCATTCGAGACATAAATCTGCCTTAATGATAGAAAATAAATAGGTTAAGAAATTAAGGATTAAATTAAAATTGAATAAAAGGAACATTACACTATTTTTTTTTAATTTATCTGAAGGGGAGGCTCATGGGATTTAAAATTACATAGGATACAATTTATGACATTACAGGTACATGAACATCCAAAAAACTCACCTCCCAAATTAACTAGAGGATGCTAAAGAATAAAATAGATGTGGAAGAATTTATTTTGATCTTAATTCCTTTGATTTCATATCAACAATATTTTCAACTTATGTACCCCTATCTAATGCAATTTATTCAAAGACTAGTTATGTATGTCATCTTATCATTTTTTATTGTTTCCATTAAAATATATACTTGTAGTTTCTTCCTGATTTTCCCTTAAAGTCTCATTTGAAATTCAAATGGAATTGCAAGTTTAGTAAAAATTTTGGTCAAAATTAACCATTCAAATTTGGAAATCAAAAGTCAATTTAAATTCTCAATTAATTTCCTGGAAGATACAACACCTCAAACTACACATTGGCTGTTAAGATATTACTTGGAAATATTTGTAAAAATCATAAATATAGTAGACCACTTTGAGGGGTTGATTTCCAATAATCAGATAATAACACATGAATTCAATATTGTATTATATGATGAAATGGGAGATAATTATCTTCCTTATTTATAGGCTAAAATATGTAGTGACATACCCCTTCATCCTAATTAGGGGGTATTATTGTATTGACTAATATTTATATTAGGGTTAAGCATGCCACAAATGCTTATCCTTAGGAATATATCATATTAGGATCATAACATTCCCTCCCCCTTCAAAAAATCATTTCCCTCAATGCTTAGCAACTCTAGAATATTTTTTATGAATCGTTCATCATTCCATGTATCTTCAACTAGAAAATTCTTCCACTTGATTAGGAATTTTGAGGTGGCTCGATTTTTCAATCTGATTTTAGAAATTTTTATATTTTTTTGCATATTTTGTGTGAATACTTTTTCCATAATATTAATGGAAAATAGATGAAAAATTCCATAAAAATATGCATTCTTAATTATTTTATCCACAACAAGCTAGATTACATCAATATTATTTATCTTTAGCAACCCCATAATGAAGTTTACTAATATTTTTTCCTAAAGTTGTATCTAGGAATACCTAATATTTGTAAGAGGCCTAGAGTATTTAATATTTCCCTTTTTTTTTTGTTGGCATATCAAACATTAAACCGATTTTTTTGTATATTTACTTTAATACCTTCCCAAAATAATTTTTTCTTTATAGGATGATAGGTATAAAAATTATTCTATAGTATCTTGTTAGACAAAAAATTCTCTCTTCTTAGGGTCCATATTAACACCTTTAAGTGAAACCAGATGTCTTGTGTATTCTACTTGTTTCACCCTAAAGAGATATATTGGATTGTTTTGCATAGATTTTATTTTCTTCCAATTTATTAGCAATAGGAATACAAAACTTATCTTTATGATTGATTTTATTTAGTTTCTTGTAACATGAGCACATTCTCCATGGATCATCCCTTTTGTTAAGAATAATAATAGGGGATAAATAGGATTTTTTTGGATTAACAATGCTTATTGGTATTAATTCAATGTCTCCAATCAGAGGTACATTTTTGGATTCTTGAAATACTTGTTGATGGTGTTGAATAATCTCTTGAATTTTGGTTTATTTTGAAGTATCATATCTTTTGCTTCTATAAAATGTAATTGTGCCCCTATATTATAAGAATCTTTCTTGAGTAACTTCTCCATCCTATGGGAGCTAATGATTTCACTTGGTGGTGATTTTATTCCCAAAAGTTCTTATTTTTCCCTATGTATCTTAAAATCCATGGATAAGTCTTGAAAAATGAAAGATATTGCTCCTAATTGTTTAAGCCATTGTACACCTAAAACTACATCCACTCCTCTAATAGGGATAACAAAAATTTCTTAAAATAGTTGATAATTTCTCATTGAGAGTTTTATATGATAGTATTTACTAGGTCACAAGAGATTTGTTTCCCATCAACTATCATAACTTGAAAATTAGAGGCAGGATAAGAAAAAAAATTGAGTTCGTTAGCTAATCTTCTATAGATAAATTTATGTGTACTGCCAGTATCCACTAACACTTTCACATTTTTCTTTTTTATATTACCAATTATTTTGATTTTTTTGGTGCATTTGTTTCATTCAATGTGTGTAGGGAGATAATAGTTCTTTATTTTTCCTTGGAATCCTCATAATTAAGTTTTATGTTTGGTTCTTTTGTAGGTACTTCTCGCTCTTCTTAAACCTCATTATTTTTCTCACTACTAGAACACTTATGACTCCTTGACCATTTGCTATCACAATTCCAATAAGGGTCTTTTTCTCTTTTCTCATTCTCTTGTTGAGGAAAGAGCTTACTAATTTCCCTTAGGTTAAATAATTTTTCCATTTTTTTATAGTAGCATTACACTAGCTCATTTGACTGCAAAATTTGATGAAAATTTCCAACGAAAGATGTATAATTTGATGTATTTTCGGGTACTTGTTATATTTAATGTGTAATTTTCAATTTTTTTAAATTTTATCCCCGACGTTCATCAAAATTTTGACAAACATGGAAAATTAGAAAAAAAAATCAAATTATGGCTGACATAAATAAAAGTGATTTTGCCTATTTATTGTGACAGTGTTTTGCTATACTTGCGAATTTGCTCTACTTGTGACAGTTTGTGGAGAACTAAGGATGATTTTCTTGTGAAAAATCAGAAAAAATTCAAGAAGATATCGCTAGGTTGAGGGTAGTCATTGTCTTTTTCCGGAATTCATTTGTGAAGTTAGATTTGTACTTCTAGGTTTGAAAATCATATTTTAAAGCAACATCTCATCAGATTTCATTTTTAGACTTGTGCATTTTGAGAATTTCATTTCCAGATTTTATTGTGCAAGTTCAATATTCTGATTTTAGGAGTCTAACGGTTGGAAATCATAGTAAAATCAGAATTTAATAAGTTCTAGAATTAGCATTTTAAAGTGTTTTTTGGGTTCATTAACTTCAGACTATCTTCTCTTTTGCAGGGGTGGTTGCATGCCAATTTTTTTTGGTGCAAAATATCAGAATTATTAGATTTTGTTACCTGTCTATGATTAAAAATTATTAGAGTTTGAGTTTGATAATTTTTTAAGATCTAAATATTCAAGCTTGGTAAAGAAAAATCATGTCAGATAATATTAGTGCAAAACAAAATGAACAGACAATTGCTAGAATGTGGGCTAGATTGAAAAGAAAGGGTGATGGGAAATATTATTGTCCATGTAATAATTGCAAGGGCTTAAAGACGAGAAGACTTTTAATCACAACAGCTAAGAAACATTGTAGGCAACATGGTCATGTTGAAGGGGGCATGATTATCATCCATTGGTAAGTTGTTCATTATATGTCTTTATATTGATTGAATTTGTAAATTTTTATATTGTTTTAACATTTCTATATATAAAAACAATCACTTGATCATGATTTATTTGTGTCGATCATTATTATAAAGGTGGGGTTCCCTAGGGCACAAGATATGGATTATCATGCCCTAGAGAATGTGGTTTTGCAAGTAGAGGAACATGGAGCTGTGAATATCGAAGACAAAGTTAATGTTTCTATGGAAGAAGATGATCATGCACCAGAAAACACAGTTGAAGATGATGGTACAAATACATTGATCCATGACACATTTAGTGGCACAACTGATCATGACAATCAAGATGACTTTGATGATGTTCATGATTTACCTATACTTGACAAGGCACACGAGCCCCTTTATGAAGGCTTCAAAACAACTCTTCTCTCTATTGTATTGTTGCTAGTGAACTTGAAGGTTATAAATGGTTTATCCAACATAACAATATCACGGATGTTAAGGTATGCCATATATGTCATCTTTTTTCATCTATTCTAATTGTTGTTAGTTCATCATTAGTAAATAAAGGATGAAATATGTACCATTAATATTCTTTATATTAACAAATTATTTTTTGTTGTAGATTGATTGGTGCATTTTTGTTACCACCATCAAATATTTTACCTCGCTTAAACTGAGATTTATCTGCCATTATGAAAGATATTGGAAAGGAGTATCAAGCAATAGATGCATGTACCAATGATCATATTATATATCATAAACAACATGAATTTGCAACAGAATTCTCAGAATGTCATATCAGTAGATATCGAATAGATCAACTAACAAAAAGGTGTCTCACAAGGTTCTTCGTTACATTCCCATTATTCCATGTATGTAATGATTATTTAGGTGCGAAATCTTAGTGCAATTCATGGATTACCATGCATGGAATAGAAGTGGAGATGACATTCTTCGAATTCCTATGGATGGTTCTACATTTAAGGACATGGAGGAAAAATGGCCACACTTTAAAGAACCTCATAATCTCAGGCTTTCATTGGCAACGAACCGTGTCAATCCATTTGGAGAGTTGAGATCTATTTACTCAGTGTGGCCTATTTTCGTTATCAACAATAGCATTCCTCCATGGATGTCAATAAAGAGGGAGCACATAATGTTGGCAATGATTGTTCCAGGTATTTGTTTACATCAATTTTCTTTAACATAGTAGCATCTCATTTGTCTTATTTGTTGCATAATGACTTATATTTTTTCATTTTAATAGTCATGTACATTAATATATATATATATATATATATATATATATATATATATATATATATATATATATATATATATATATTGCAGTAAAATGGTTATAATAATTATGTAATGTTTATGTTCATTCAACTAGGTAAGTACCAAGTTAAAGATATGAATGTATATATCGAGCCTCTTATGACGAGTTACTAAAGTTATGGAATGGTGTCACTATGTATGACGCCTCTAGACCAATAGGACAAAGACAATTTCAATTCCATGCAATGCTTGTATGGACAATTCATGATGCCCTAGGGCTAACACATTTTTGTGGTATGTTTTAATGTTCTGCACTTTAACGATATTTAATTTTATGAAGTAGATATCATGCATTTTTTTAAATAATCTATTCATTATATATAATTATAAAAATTAACATATTTAATCCAATTATATATGATCTTGCAAGTCTTCAAACAAAGGGAAAATGTACATGTCCAATTTGTGTTCCAAAGATGAAATCTTGTCTTTCAACAAGTTTAGGAAAGTAGGTGTTTGATGATTATAGGCACTTGCTCCACAAGCATCATAAGTATCGAGCTACTGAAAAACATCTTTTCAATGGGAAAGAAGAGACTACATCAAAACCACGAAGAATGACATCTCACCTATAAAAGTTGGAATATAATAGAATTAATCGTCAAGGTTATACATCGGATCAAATTGCTTATCTATCATATATGATATGTTTGGAATTTATATTTGTATATTGTGTTTTGTTTGCTCATGTTCTAATTGACAATGATTGTTGTTGTTAATTTGTTTAACTTATATGCTTCATGAAGGTCATCAAGGCATTAATGACTAGCTTCCATAGGGAATGAAAAGTTATCCCAGACAATTTAGTAGGTTTCCCTACTATGAGCAACTACAAATTGTGCATTTTTTTGATACAATGCATATTAGAAAGAATATAACAGAAATGTTATGGAAAATATTAGATGGAAGGCATGACAAAGAAAAAATTGTCAAAATTTGTAGTGACATTCAGGAAGCCAATCATGCAATGAAAAATTGCATTTAATTAAATAGAGATGGAGACCAAATTAATATAAGCTCCCTTCCTTGGTTATTAATGGAGCAGAAAAGCAATGCTATAAAAGAAGTCATACAAAAAATTTGGTTTCCCACAAGATTTGTTGCGAACATAAAAAATATCATAACAAAGAAAGGTGAATTTGGGTAAGGGATGAAAACCCATGATTGGCATACCTTCATTAAGGTAATTATTCTGGTATATTATATATATATTTGTATACTACATGTACTTTTCAATGTATTATGTTTACTACTTTTGAAAAAATAATGAAAAGATCATTTTATAATTGTTGTTGTACGTTCTACCTCTATCTCTCCTAGACAACTTTGACAACAATGTCAAGCAAGTTATATATGATCTTGGAGAATACATGAGGTAAGTAGTCGATATTTGTTCAACTTGTTGTATAGATCTTATAATTTCCATTTGTTTTACTTGTTATGTAATATATTGTATATTGTTGTTAAATCTCGTTAATATATTCGTGCCTTGAATCACTTGTAGATGGTTGTCATCTAAAGAAATCCATAAAGAAGATATAAAATTATTGAAAGAGAAAAATTCCTCATCTAATGTGTGAAATGCAAAAGTTTCTACCTTCAACATATTTCAATGCACAAGAACACTACCTCATACACCAAGTTGAGGAGATTGAATCGTGTAGACTTGTACACACAAGGTCAATGTGGATGGTTGAGAGGCACTTGAAATTTTTGAAGGATTTGGTTAGACAAAGAGAACATCCTAAGGGTTCTATAGTGGAGGGATATATGGTATACCAGACCATGGTGTACATTATTGAATATCTTCCTAAGTTTGCAACAAAGATCCATGTAGATCGTATTTGGGATCCCAACTCCATTAACAAATTCGAAGGGGAGTACCTGATGGGGAAAGGTAGATTGAGGAAAGTGAGAGGTAATTATAATATATATATATATATTTTTTTTTATGTATATTGTACTTATTTAATTATTAATCTTCAATATACATCAATTATAAATTAAGGTCGTATACTGTGGTAATTAACTAATTGATGTAGACCTGGGAGGCTCAACTCAACCAACCTATCAACCTGAATTTAAGAGGCTTCCAAAAATTTTATAATGACCACTTTAAACAATCCAAAAAACTCTCAAATCCTGACAAACAACAGAAGTCAAATTTCACACTTTGACTCCTTGAATCCTTGTAGCAGTGCAAACCTAGTTTTGCCCAATAACTCAAAACTTTCCCAAAACACCAAATAAAACCTTGATGTTTTTAGACACCCATTTTGGTGTTATTAAATATAATTCAAGGGAAAGTACAAGTCCTTTGGACCAAATCACCAAAATCACCCTTTCTAGGTTGTGTTGATTAGGTTGATTAGGCCTATTTTACAAAACAACTAGTCTTTAAACTTGTCATATGCCCATAAAATCTTGGGGAAACAATTTTTTTATGCCTCAAAACCTCAAAATCCATAAAAATATTCCACTTGTACGACCAAATTCTTTCCAAACCCAAAAACCCTTGTTTTAGGCCAAAATCATGAGGGTTTATTCAATCTCGTACTTCCATGACCTCCCAGACCTCAAAATCAACTCATACACAACCCATTAGGTCTACACATGGGTAAAAATTCATAAAATCAGATCTCCCATACATATTTTTTTGAAATGTAGGCTTGAACCTCTCATTTCTCATCTTATGAGGGTTTAAAATTATCACTTTATGCCTTTTAAAGGACTTTACACCTCAAATACTGAACAACCACCTCTACAATTGAATTTTTGATCTTTTATGATCACAAAAAATATAAAACACACTAATTTAAAGGTTGTTAACATCACTATTGAAATGTTTTAATTTTTTGAATTTGTTAACATTGTTTGTGAATTTCATTTTTTTTTGACACAGTTGGTCAAGAGTGGGATGCACTACATTTTTATGTCGCAAACAATCTTGATTGGATGATAGTATGGATTGAACGATGTCAACAATCTAGCCACGCATTAACATGGGAAGGTGTGGCTTCATTGGTTAAAGAAGCTCATTGTAATGGAGATTCCAATATTACACAAAGGGAAATTGATTCAGCATATGGTTTAAGAGATAAACAGGTACATATAAATATATTAATCACCCATATTATTTAATTATTTTCAATTATATTGATGTCTGTATATGTTGAGATTTTTTTCTTTGCATACATTCGGCCAAGAATAAATATGTTTATCAACTAACGATATTGCAATAATTTTTTCATGTTTGACATATTGTAGGTGAAACACCACAAGGCTATGTGGTGCAATGGTCATAAATTTTGAATCAAAAAATTGGATGACACGAAGAAAACTTGTGATTTTGGGATAACTGCAGTGTTTCAAGTGACTAATGTTTCATCTAGAAGCGGCATACATCCAGAAGTCTCAGAAAATCGATACTATGGGATTTTGGATGATATACTTGAGTGTGACTTTAAGTCTTTCAAATTAGTTATGTTCGTTTTCCTATGGTACAGGCTATGATTGAATGAAAATTATCTTGAGAGAATGTTATTGAACATGATAATGGATTTACCATGGTTAATACAAGGTCGATCGAGCGAGCTAGAAATGAGCCCTATGTTCTTCCAAGCCAGTGTGAGCAGATATTTTACTCAGAGGTTCCAAGTAAACTAGGTTGGTCATTTGTTGTTAGACATGATCCAAGAGGAAGGCCGGTAAAGTATAATGTGGTGGAAGAAGAAGATACCAAAGAACTAGAAGATGATGTTAATGATGATCAGGATCAACAATTAGTTGATGATGTGCTTGACAAAGATGTCGAAGAGTAGGAACTAGATCATGATGATGTAGGAGTTAATGTTCATGAAGATGATATCTGTGTGGATGATGACATTATCATAACTGATATCAATGATGATGATGATGATACGACCAATCCTTACAATTTCGAATCTGGATCAAATGATACGTCAAACAAAGAGTTTAATGAAGAAGAATATTAATGACATTAAAATGTATGAGTTATGTGATTGTATTATCTATTTGATATTCATTTCTTGATAGAATTATATTTGAATTATGTGGTTACATAATTAATTCATGATGTTTTTAATTTTTATGCCATTACATAATTAATTCATGATGTTACAACTATTGTAGTTCTAGAAATTTCCATATGATCATAATGAATAGTGTTTTGGGAAATTTCATGAAAGATGACACATTGATCGAAGTAGTGAAATAATTGTAAAGTTGTTTAGATTTTTTAGACCAATCACCCTTCGCAATGTCATTTTTAGGATCATCTCCAATTTGATTACTAGGACACATAAGGTTGGATTTGATTGGCTTATCTTGGAGGAACATTGTGGCTTTGTGTAATGTGAGAAAATTTTGGATGGGGTACTTGCTATTGCTAAGGTGGATCACTCCTTTCTGTGAAGGCCATACACTTATGATTGGGTCAAGTGTTCTTTTCTTTAGAAAATTCCTATTGCCTTTTTGATAGGTTATGATTTGATTAGATGGGTTATGAAGCACTTATTTCAAGTAATTTATGTCTATTTTAATTTGTAATTTATTAAATTCAAACACATCCAAAATTATGTCCCTTGCTTTAATTGATTATTATGTTATTTAATTATTAACTCAAATGACACCTCCAATTTAACTATATATATCTAATTGAATATATCTAAAGTGTTGAACATTTTTAGATCAAATTTAGTAATTAACTCAAAAAACTTTTTTTAAGATATTAAAAAAATATGATTTATGAAAGAAGTATATTGGTGTGATATTAAATATGATTTGTATTCCAATGTAAAAACTACAAAGAATGGAAACAATTCTTTCAACACATAAACTATTATGTAGTAGTAAATTAAAATGAAAAAGCTTACTCTATATTAATTAGGATACACAACTAAGAAAATGATCTAAATAGTCTAATAATTTCAAAAACACAAACAATATTAGGTAGATAATCAAACATCTTTCATTTCTATAGTGACTTATTTATCCTAGAGAAATTAAGTATACAGTATACAAAAAAACGAACAAACCCACAACTACCCCTATTTTGAAGGAGTTTAGTTTTCTCCCCTTCCTGATCTCCCTAAATATTGTCTAATTATTTTAAAGAGACCAAGGGTCATAACACAACTTTATTCAACCCATTAAATATCTTGGTTAATGAAACTTGACAAAAGCAACAAAACAATTGCTACATTTGGAATTTCATGTGGAATGAAGAGTGGTGACAATAATCTACTTATAGTTTAATAAAACACTATTTTTAGAAGGCTTGACATTAGAGAGATAGAGAAGAGGGGGAGAGAGGGAGAGATAGGTTGAAGAGGAGGAGAGAGAAGAGATGAAGATAGATAGGACGTAGAAAAGGGAGAGAAAGAAGAGGGGGAGACTAGGGAAAGCGATATGTAGAAAGGGAGAGAGAGAAGAAGATAGGGGAGAGAGGGAGAGATAGCTCAATATATATACAGGGAGAGGGAGAGACATAGAAAGGGGGTGATATAGAGATAGAGGATGAGCAGAGAGACATATATATATATATATATATATATATATATATATATATATATATATATATATATATATATATATATATATATATATATATATATATATGGGAAGAGAGAGAGAGATGGAGAGATATAAGGAAGAGAAAGGAAGAGGTGGGATAGAGAGTCATGGATAGGGATAGGGAGGGAGAGATGGTGAGAGATAGAGAGGGGTTGGGAGATATCGAGAGGGGAGGGAGAGAAAGGATATTGATAGGTAGAGAGGAGAGATAGAGAAGAGGGAGAGAGGGAGATAGGTTGAAGAGGAAGAGAGAAGAGAGATGAGATAGATAGGCAGAAAAGGGAGAGAAAGAAGAGGGAGAGGGAGAGTGATGTGTAGAAAGGAGAGAGAGAAGAAGAAAGGGGAGAGAGGAGAGATAGCTCATCATATATAGAGGAGAGGAGATGCACAGAAGCAAGTGATATATAGAGAGAGATAGAGGGGATGGTGGAGAGAGAGAGATAGAGATATATGGAAGAGAAATAGAGATGGAGATATATGGGAAGAGAAAGAGATGGATACATATGTGATATAGACAGGAGATAGAGAGCTCCATGGATATGTATATATAGCGAGAGATGGTGAGATAGAGAGGGGAGATAGCTGAGAGAGGGAGGGAGAGAGCGGGATATTGATAGGTAGAGGAGGAGAAGCAGAGAAGAGGGGAGAGAGGAGAGATAGGCTGAAGAGGAAGAGAGAGAAAGGGGAGAGGGAGAGATAGCCCAATAGATAGAGGGGAAGAGAGAGGACATAGATAGTGAGAGATATAGAGAGATAATTATATTAATTATATTATACAATGTAATACAGTTATATATTAATATTATATTAATTTATTATATATTAATTTTATAATATTATATATTATATTAATATATATTATAATAATTATACATGGCACCACAATTTTCATTTTAATTGACATAATCTAAAAACCTAGCTCATCAAATTGGAGAAGTGAGTCACGCGCCAACAGAGGAAAGGTTGCAGGGAGCCACGAATCAAGCTTGCTTGGCTGCAAAAATTGGAATTTTTGTGATTTGTTTTTCCATGAAGGCCTCTACATCTTGTCTGTCGCCAAAATGGTTTGTATATTTCATCTAAAATTTATGAATCAACGTGCTATAGGGTTTTTGATTTGACTTGGTTTGTGAATATTAATCTTTGTGATTGTATTTTGTATATTTTTCTTTAATGCCGGTGGGACAAACCATAACTCAGTGCTTTCAATCACTTTGAAACTCCATTATTTGTGACTCTATTGTTCGCTTGTGAGAATCGCAAGTTGGAATGCATGTCTGTTATTTGCAAGTGAGAATCATAGTTCACCGCCTTGTCTATGCTATGCCATTTGGGCCCCAAACTAGACATCATCCTTTTTCACAATCACACAAGCAAACCTATTGCAAGGAGAACACATAGAATCACTAATAATGGAAGCCCATACTAGCTCAGCTAGAATAGTTGCACCACCTTTCCCCAAATATGATTAGTGAAAAAAGTTAAACTCTCTCCAAACAAATTTAAGAGTAAATTCTAGCTCAAATCTCATAGCTTTAGTTTCTTGAAAGAGAAAGAAATCCATTTTAATCCTATTATTGTAAGAGGATCTTAAAATGCATTCTTTCTAGAAGATTCCAAACTCTAACATTCCAATTGGTGCATCCTATTTTCATTTATAGTATAACCTATCAAAATATTTGGGTTATTTTTCCTCTCCATTTTTTCCACTCTTGTGATTATTAACACGAGTCAGTTTGCTTTCTCTTTTTTCATCCATCCACATCAACACTTGGCCTAGGGACAAAATCCCCCTAGATGGTAGCTTCATCTTGGAATAGATAATTAATAAAATTGAATCTTTACTCTTAGATTTACTCATGAAAAGTATATGGGAAAGGTCTTTGGAAATCATAGACTCAATGTTTTGTAGAGCTTGGGGAGCAATGGGAGGTGTAGCCAAACTAACAAACAACTTAAACTCTTTCAATATTTCTAAGGCAAGCTCTTGGGAATTTTTTTATTACCTAGAATTATCCTTGAAAGAAAACAAGAAGAGCAAGATCATTGTTGACAAAAGGCATATATTCAAGGATACCAACATATGCCTCACTAGAATGAGAGTCCTCCAATTTGTCAAGAATCTCATCTAAAGTATCAAATTCATTCTCGTAAATTTTTCTATTGTCTATTTTATTATTTCCTACACAATCAAGGATGAAATTCTATTAGCTACAAGTCTATTAATATTCTTAAGAATTTTTGGGCCATGCCTTCTTTGATGACCATCCATTTTACATAGAAAACAAGCATTCAAACCTCTCAAAACTTCAATATCATGTTTAGTTTGATTATCACTCAATTGAAAGCACAAAATATGTAGAATACACTCATCAAATTTGAGAGATATAAAAACCCTAGAGTTAAGATGGGGAAGAGTAGACCTTGTTTCTTCCACTTGCAACACATTACCCAAAGATTTGAGGACTTGAGGGATAAAAGTTCACATCTAAGTAGAGATATTTTAAAATTCTAACCACCTTAACATATAATTGGCTAAAGCATTACATAGGGTAGAATCAAGGGTTCAAAGATGGACCTAAAAACAAAATTTCCCATATTCTAAAACTCTTTCTTTTAAAACTCTTGATTGCATACCATGATTTTTGAAGAAGAAAGTGAATAAATCTTTATGTATCATTCTATAGAAAGAAACATAGACAAGGCAGTGAAAATCAAATTGCCATTTGAACCCTAATGAGGATTTAAACAAATTCTCTAAAAGGTTTTTTTTCTACTTGATCCTATTGTAGAAGACTACTCTTTAATCTTCAAATCTGCCACCTAATGCATTTGTCACTATTCTTGCTTTTCAACCTTGGATCTTAAAGGAAATTTGAACCACCTTCATAGCTTCTTGTGCATGCCTTTTCATTCATAGTCTTCATCCTTGTCAAAACTTCCAAATTTGTTCATTTATCAAGGTTTACACTTCCAAAGATATGATATAAGGGATGAGGATGGGATCGTGTCTCAAATGATTTTGGCGGAATAGGTACCTCTCAGTCTTTAGCTTTCAATGAAAAAGATATCAACATAGACTTGTGTTCCCATATTCAATAATAAAGCGAGCTCTGGAATGATATAAAATCCTCTATTAAAAAAAGGACGACAACAACTAATCAATATCAATTTCCAGAGGAACTAGTGAGTAGGGGAAGCTTCTTTAGATGATCAACTAGATGATCAAACCACCAACTTAGCACAACTCTCTCAAATACTCTTTAAGTGGACCTTTCCAATCCACTATTCCTTCAAGGAAAAGACCCCCCCAACTAGGGTTGTTGTACTCAAACAATCAAGAGGGCTTGTATCCACTTGGATCATGTCAAATAGGACTAAACCAAACCATGACACTCAATTTTTCACTTAGGAAACTCCATTTTCTCATCGCTCTAACCACTAGGCCTCTTTACCACCAACTTAGCACAACTCTCTCAAATACTCTTTAAGTGGACCTTTCCAATCCACTATTCCTTCAAGGAAAAGACCCCCCCAACTAGGGTTCTTGTACTCAAACAATCAAGATGTCTTGTATCCACTTGGATCATGTCAAATAGGACTAAACCAAACCATGAAACTCAAGTTTTCACTTAGGAAACTACATTTTCTCATCACTCTAACCACTAGGCCTCTTTACCACTAAAAGGCTTGTAGACCTGCTTGGTAGGACAGTCAAAATAAAATCCACATATGAGCTTCTATTAGGCCCAAACCTTTGAACTTAGACAAGTAATATATGCCCCTACAAAGTCTCAAAGCCTTCTTTCCTGACAGTAGACAGTAAAAGAGAAATGGACCAAAACAAAGCTGCTCCAAGAGGCCTAATTGACAGGCTACAATAGGACAGTTAACTATCTAGGCTCTCCCCTTCACCCAAAAGCCTTGAAACAGGTTATTACAAGATAGTTACACCCATATCTATCACTCCTAAGTGCCTTCACAGTTAAAATCACCCTAAACAAGAAAAACTCAACTTTTTGCTTCATAATCTAGGCCTGTCACATGAGGATGCCAGGCCTAGAACATTGCAAAACTTCCTCCACACAACATGCCATTCTCCAAAACCCTATAAATATGAAAATATACACAAATATATTCCATCCCA
The DNA here is from genome assembly GCA_007258455.2 of Sequoia sempervirens. NCBI lineage: Eukaryota > Viridiplantae > Streptophyta > Pinopsida > Cupressales > Cupressaceae > Sequoia > Sequoia sempervirens. The sequence continues at coordinate 124,314,179 of VDFB02271358.1, forward strand.
CTAGGAATTAGCATTATTACAACATGGAGATGGAAGAAAGAGCCATTCTTCAATCAAAACCCTAGTTTTGAGGGTTTTCAGACCAGTTCCTGCTAGCATGGTGATATCTTCTTTTATACTCAATGAAAACTAGTCAAATCACCTCCAAAAGAAAGCCAGGCATTCCCTCTATCCAACCATAATAGGAATTTACCTATACAGTATGTACAGACACTGTACCACGCAGTAGAACAAGAAATTTACACACAAATTTTCCAGAAAATAGTAAGCTTTTGCATTAGAACTTCAAAATGATTCATCAACCCACATGCCTCAACCAATAGAGGCTTATTTATATCTTCAACAAACCTTCCCAACATCCCACAACTGAAATTTGAATTGGTTGTACGTTGGGAACTAACAAAACATCATTTAGACACCTAATTGCCTAGTTAAGGCAAGTTAATACAACTTCCACAAGCCCAAATACAAAGAGCCTTCAAGAGGTGTCAAAAGGCATCAAAAACATTTCAAAACACCAAGGAAACTCCCCTCAAGCACCTAGTTGCATCATGGCATTTTGATTCTTTAATTTTCCAAGGTGTACTAAGCTTACAAAGTGAGGATGGAGACCTTGTGATTACATTGAAGCTTATCACCAAGACTCAAAACCTACTACAAGCCTTTGAAGAATCAAAATGTTGTTGTTTCAAATGACTATGAGAACTAAATTTCACTATTTGAAGATGTTGAAACCTTGTCATAGAGAAATAGAACATTGATGCAACCACTCATTCTACCTTAAAACATACCAAAAGTCTCCAAGCAATTAGACATAGGAAGATTTAAGATGACTTAAACAATTTTAATTTCCAAAGCATAAACTTATGATGACTTAACCAGTCCTAGTACACACTCCCTCCCTGTTAAACACTTAGACATATGGATTTTATCAGTGGACAACTGAACCACCTCACACATGCACCTGAATTATGTCTATTAGTGTTCTAATTCATATTTTTCAAGACAACTTAAACCAAAATATTATGTATGGTGAAACCATTCTTCTGCACAATACATTTGAGGCCTTGGTTGTGTAACTGGTGGACCATAGTCACATTTAACACTTGTTACAAATTTTAAAGTCATTAATTGCAAGGGACAGTCTCCATACATTGATTTGATTTGTGATGGACACATTTGGACGATAGTAACAATAAATTTCAATCTATCAAGACTTGATTACATTATAACCAGTCAAATTCTAGTGATGAAATGATAGATTAATCATAATGTCACCTTGGGATCACATCACCATGAAATAACTTCATCCAACATCCTTATGAGTGTAGGTACCACCAAATAGGTATTTTTCATATCTGTCTTCCTCGAGCAAGGGAAATTCAGGAAGAGAAGAGGAAAGCAAGACATGTAGTAGATTAAAGAGTCCAACTAGAGGTCAAAAGATTAGAAGAAAATTCTGTAAACACATGGAATTTTTTTCTTGCTATTTGTCATGTTCTTATGATGATGAGGAGAATAGAAATCGGGGTGCCCTATGAGGGTACAAACATCTCCTGAGGAGCAATGGGTACCGGGGAACTTCCTCAATAAGCTCAATTTTGTTATTGTCAATGAGAGAGGATATATCACATAGCACCATCATCATTACATGGTTTGGGCCTATTTTGCATGGAAGACATAGGAGTCACGATACGATCAAAGAATTCTTGAATTGATGATGGAGTATGTTAGTAGACCACTGATTACAGGTTACAAGGTGGATGCAATTGGTTCCCAATATATATACATGAAGTATGCATAGGTATACACCTGCCAACAATTATATACAACTAAAAGATAAAGGGATCAAATAAAGGAGTGGTATTGTACACATTGTTGGAAGATAAAGATCATCGGGGAATATTAGAGGGTTTATAAAGTAGTACCTAACACAGGTCAATGTCAGCAACAATTGCATATTGAGGCATGTGAGGGAAGCGATGTGTAGTATTAGTACGTAATGCGATAAAATCTAATAACTACAGGGAAGAGTTGCTAATCGATTACAATTTGAATCGCTTAGATACAAAAAAAGTTACTATGGTGGTGGTATGCACTATATACCATTTACCCAACCTCCAATTCATGACTCCATTATACCATTTTATTATTATTATTTTTTCGTAAGTCTATTGGTTTCATTTCGATAATATTTTTTTATATTTAATTTTTGTCATAGCGGGACATTGATCATACAGGGAAGGCTCCGTCCCAGACCACAGATCGCGATGCATCTTCAGGCGCTTCTACCCGACAGGTTTACCTCATTGTAATTGTACAAATTAGATACAAGCAAAATGTTTTATTATTATGTTTTTTTCATAAGTTTATTGGGTTAATTTCGATAATGTTTTAAATATTCTTGTTGTAGTCGACTGATCGGGGAAAGGCACTAGTAGTAGAGGAGAGCATCCATAGAGATTCGAGGGTTACACGTAGCATTGATGGATGATGACATAGCATATTCAACGAGCCTCTTGATATGATGGGAAGAAACAAAATACAGAAAGTAGAGAAATCCTTGAATTCCGGTATTCATGATTTACTTTCAAAATAGATTGAGATAAAGAGGTTAAAATAATTGGTAGAGAAATTTTAAACTTTAAATGGGGATTTGAAATGAAGATATCTTTAATTATAACATAAGTTCAGTCCTTGTGGTTTTTACATAGTTTTGTAATCTTTTATGTCATGAACTAAATATTTTTTATTTTTACAGGATTTTTTGTGTCCTCATGATGTTGTTGCCCATGATCAAGGTACTACAAGTGTTGCCCATGGAGTAGGCGTTGGTACAAGTGTCCATCCTGATCTTCCTGCACATACATCACATGATCATCTGACCCCATCATCCGTGCCTATATTATTAGGTGATTGGAAATCTGGAAACCCTGCCCAAACCACACGCGTCGGGTGGTACTAGTGTGAGGCCACTAACAGTGATCATTTATTAGTATTTCTTGGATCTTCAGGTATTACTGTTACGAGAACGTTTCCATTCTCACATTTTTGGTGACCAAGGATTCAATTCCCATAAAGATAGAGAAGGTCCCAGGTACTTTAAAATGTTTTAATTATTATTATATATAGTTCAATTGAAATTTACTTATTGATCACTCTTTTTAGACTAATGATCCCATGATCATTTTGTAGGAAATAATGTTTTTATAAACATCTAGGTGATATAACATTGGAGCTCTTCGGGCCCACCATACATACACGGTGGAATTCCCAAAATCAATATTTAAAGGATGAGATCATTAACCATTTAGTTGTGTTGTTCGATGAAAAAACATTCAACCAAACCAAGGTCCTTAAGAAGCTGGTATATAAAGCATGTGAGGGACCAATATAGGTGCATTTAGAAGAAAAAAAGTACAAGCATCCCCATGATTTACATGATGGGGGTGGAAGGGACACGGTGTCGGATGGAAAGGAGAATTTCTAAAAAGAAGGAAAAGACACCACCGGGCCAACAAAGATTTGTGATACTATCAACAATGTAGGCTATACTGATTACTCCTTTCCTTTTACATAATCTAATGTATTTCAAACTTTTCATAGGCTACCTGACACATCGAAGGCAACAAAGGCAATACTAGAAAAACATGGGCAACACAAATTTGGCTCTGGTGGTTATATGAAATTAGCCACACGAATTGTAAGTATCAATAAATTAAATATAGTATCCAAATAATAAGTTGAAAACAATTTTGGTTTTATCACACCATAGAAGCAAAATTCATTATCTTATGCAAAAATGTAGGGCTCTGAATTCAACAAAGTTCCCACAGAAGATGACCTAAAGATTGCCTTCCAGCAAGGTTATGGAGTCGTGGCTGAATGCCTAAGAGCCTTGAATGGGAAAACACAATCCTCAGCATGTCAGGCCTGCAGGGTAAATAAACGCAATAAAGTTTATTTAAAATTGACTACTTGTGCAATCTATTCAATATTAATTTCCACCATAAAGTAATTACATGCCTATTTGTTTTAAACATTCAAGAAATGATAATACTGCACATGACATTGGAATGCAGCTTGGTGAGGGTGGAGCACAACCTGCAAATGAAGGTCATGGTGTGTATCCCGGTACTGGATGTATTCATGTTCTATACAAAACGCAGTATGGATTAATACAATTAAACATCCATAATTGCAATTGGTGTATTAATTAATGTAACCTTTCGTGTTTCAACTTTAGAGCATGTAGAGCATGATCAACATGTTGAGCATGATCAGGCTAGAGAAGATCAGGAACATGATGTGGCCCCATCAGGTAAAGAGGACCACTCTAATGTTCTTTTAAACATATTTAATTGCAATTGGTGTATTCATTAATGTAACCTTTCATGTTTCAACTCCAGATCAGGATTTAGAGGGTGTTCAGCATGTTGAGCATGAGGCTATACAACAAGATCAGGAACATGATGTGGCCCCATCAGTTAAAGAGAACCACTATAATGTTCTTTTAATTAATAAAATACTTGTAACAATAATAACAAAACATATCAATTTAACATTTCTTTGTTATTGCAGCGGACCGGCTTGCCTCCATTCATTGTCCGATTACAACTAAGTATTACATTTGAATCATGGCTTGAGAGGGAAAAGAGTTTCAAGCCCGAAGAGAGGGACAAATGATTTAAGAAAAGCCGAAGCCCCACTTGACTTTTAGCTTCAAAATTAAAAGCTTAAAAATAAAGTGATTGTAATCATATTATGACAACCATATTTTTGATAATATGCTTAGCAAACTAAATGAATGAATGTTATGTTAATGAATGAATGTTATATTTTAATGAATAGATGTGATATATTTATTAATGGATGAATGAATGAATACTATATGCTAATGGATGAATGAATAGATATTAGATACGTTGAATGAATGTTATATGTTATTAATGGATGGATGAATGAATGTTATATGTTATTAATGGATGAATGAATGATTAATTTTATATGATTGGGTATGGGGAATTGAGTGATGTGAGGAGGGGCCAAATGGCTTCCACTATCACGTGGTTGTACATTAAGTAGAGAATATTAAACTATTCTCGAAACAAAGAGAAGCTCAATCCAACTACATCCAAGTATCTTTTTAATTCCTCTATCTTTCATCAATCTCTTTACTATTTGAACCTCGTACAGATGTTTTACATGAAGAACCCATTATTGTGAAATGTGCCTCCAATTGAGTAAACTGAATCCATGCTCTACATCATAATTTCAAGTTGTTTCCATTCCAATGTTTTGAGTTTAGTTTGTTTGTATGGCTTTGTATGAATACCACATTGTGTTGTGTGTGGATTTGGTTTCAAAGCTCCATTTCTTTTATTTTTTAGTGGTGACATAACTCTAAAATTTGAATTTTTGTATAACAGGTTAGTGGAAAAATTGACAGCTTCTGAAGGGTTTAGAGGCTCGATTGATATAGATACATGAATACTTGGATCTTGTTGTTGATGGGACGCTCCCACTTAACCATGAAATTTTGTACCATCTGTAGGTATGCAAAAATTTCTCTACTTACATTCATTCAACTTATTGTCTTCCTCTCAAATTTATGCATTCATGTGTCATTTGAGAGGGTAACTCCATAACGGTTTTGTCACAATTGAAGAATAATGCATTAGCTTATGTCCATCATGAAAATAACAAGGGTTATTATGGGGAAATTTGATAGGAAATGAGTAGATCCTAGAGTATGCTACAGGCCTTCATACTACAACCTTGTTCATGATAGAAGATTCTTGTTTTGTGACATGGAAAGAATACATTAAGTGATTGACAGACCAAGGATAGTGAACTATGTAGGAATAAGTGATTGAGAGTGAGCAGAGGAAGCTTCTTTAGATGATCAACTAGATGATCAAACCACCAAATTAGCACAACTCTCTCAAATACTCTTTAAGTGGACCTTTCCAATCCACTATTCCTTCAAGGAAAAGACCCAACTCACCTAGGGTTCTTGTACTCTCACAACCAAGAGGGTTTGTAACCACTTAGATCATGTCAAATAGGACCAAACCAAAACTTAACACCCTAATTTTCACTTAGGAAACTCCATTTTCTCATCACTCTAACCTTTAGGCCTCTTTACCCTTTTAACCCTTGTAGCCTTGCCTGGTAGGACAGTCAGAATAAAATCCACATACAAGCTTGTACCAGGCCCAAACCACTGAACTTAGATAGGTATTATATGCCCCTACAAGGCCTCAAAACCTTCCTTCATGAAAGTGAATAGAAAAAGAGCAATGGACCAAAACAACACTTCTCCAAGAGGCCTAATTGGTTGGCTACAACAGGACAGTTGACTATCTTGTGGATAGCCTTGTGTTGTGTGTACTTCTTCCTCCTATCTTTTCTTTTTTGCACTTCTAAATTTGTTGCAACAATCAACAAGCATGGATTCAAATGTTCTAGTTCCTCTTCTAATTCCATTTAACTGCCATCAATGGAAAACTAAGGTTCAACTAATACTAAAGAACAAGAGGTTATATAGAGTTACAATGGGGGTAGAAAAAAATGTGTAGATGAAAGTGCTAAAGTTAAGTGGTTCAACAAGGGTAATCAAGCTTTTGGATTCTTATTTTATATTGAAGCAACACATACCACCTTCCGACCTGAGTTCATAAATCGTATTGATGAGTATATTGTCTTCCAATCTTTGGACTGTGAACAAATAAGTAGCATTGTGAGATTATAAGTATGTAGATCATTTATTTTTTTGAAAAAATTATCATTTCTAAAGTACAAACAAAGGTAGAAATTTTTTCTGATTAGTTAATAAATTGGTAGATGTTGTCTTTGTCTTCCTCCATTTGTTGATGAGATGAACCTATGGGAAGACCTACTAAAATGTCATAGGATGCAAGGTGTTCATACCCATGGCAGACCTCAACTGGATAATGTGTCTTATCTTGCTCCATTTATTCATGAGATAAACCTATTAGAAGAGCTACTAGAATCTCATAGGGAGTAAGGTGTTCACACCCATAGCAGACCTCAAATGGAAAAAGTGTCTTATCTTGGTCCATTTGTTCACGAGATGAACCCTACTAGAATCTCATAGAGAGAAAGGTGTTCATACACATAGCATACCTCAAATGGAGAATTTCCTATAGATACATGAATAGCTCTAATCTAGGTAGTTTGAATGTATGGAGATATGTGTCCCAATGCTTATTTAATTGATGATAGATGAGAAGAGGATGAATCGTGAAGAGATTAACTACTTCAGTTTGACCATTAGTTTTCCAATGAAAGGATATAAAAAATCTCAGCTGACAGCATAAAGGCTTCTACAAAGTTTTCCAAAATTGAAAGAAACTAGGAGACACAATTAGAAACAATTGTGATTTTTAAGCCAAAGTAACATCATATATGCTGGAAAAAAAACATAGTTTTAGACGCATCAATAGTTTTATTGCATGGAATAAAATAGAAATCTTAGAAAGATGACATACAACAACAAAAATAAATCATTATTAAAGAAGTAATTATGGGTAGTCCACTAATAAAGTCTATGGCGATAGATTGGAGAGAAATAAGATATTGAGATTGGAAAAGTATTCCAAGATAATTTAAGAATTTTTGTGATCTATAAAGTACAATGGATATTCCATATGATAGTCATCAACAAACAAACTTTAACTTGAGAGAACCATAAGATTGATTTTATTTTAGCAAGAAAAAAAAGGAGATGTAGGAAAACAGAGAGAAATGATGCCATCAAAGAGAAACACCAATATATTCTAGAGAAACCCACTTGTAGGTAAAAACTATAGAAAATGTGAGCACTTAATCACTTAGAATTCTTCAAATGGCACTTGCAACTGTTCTAAGCCTCTAAGGAGTGCATTGACAATACAAACCAACTATAGTCTATCCTCTATGACCTCTCAAATTTCTCAAAACCCCACAGCCCTGCTAAAAAACTTGAACCATCACTAGGAACTTAGGAAGCTTGCAAATTGCCACTCTAAATTCCTTCAAAATGATCTCCTTTCATGGGAAATTCAAGCTGACAATGACCATATAAAGCATTACGATTCTTTAGGAAGCTGAAAAGATTGAAGAAAACCATCAAATGAATAATCATCCAAAATCAAGATGACATGTAACACCAATCTCACACAAAGAAAATTAACAAATTTTTATAAGCTTGTGATTCTTTTTTTACCATGATACTTTTCAAATTGCTGCAATAAATTCACTTCCATTACCTATTGCAACCAATGAAATCACCACAAAGACCAAAATAAATCCCTTTTTGAAGCTTCTCTCTTTTGGAAAAGCTTGCACATCGATGTCCTATATCATCTAATGCACACTTTAGTGTCTAGGAGCCTATCTCCTATTCAAATATCTCTTCAAACATGCCATGGAGAACAAAAATGAATCTTTTTATAGATCACAAATCCCAAAAATAGAGGATTTCATCCTCAAAAGCTATAGACAGTCAATGCATGAAAGAGGATGAATCCATCAATTAATTGCACAACTGCCATCTTGCCTTGTACCACAAGGAAAATATTAGACAAAATCTAGAACATATTTGTCTCTAGTTATCCATGTGATGAGATGATAAAGTGTTTGACCATGGCGTAACTTGATCAACATTAGTTTTCTTCGAGGAGGATGATTCTCGTGTTTCAACTTAACATCTTCTCATGAAGATTTAGGACCTCACTAAACTTCTCTTTCTTACCTCTATAAGCATTAAAATGAAGCTTATTCCACTCTTCATGAGATTCTAGTTGTTTTCCCTTCTATAGAACACTGTTTCTCAATCATACACACAGTAGTTTCCGAAAACAACACCATAGACAACCAAAGGAGAAACATCTAGAAACATCTGCCACTAGAGCATTTCCAACTATAATATTTGAAAAAACTCCCCCTTCCATTATGTTATGATGGATGTCCATACCATGTTCCAAAGCTCCTATTTTGGCATAGGAAGGGAGGATGCTCACAAAGGTTGTCGAATTTGGCTTTACACCAGCCAATTACATTTGCTTTAAAATTTCTAAAGCCTTTTGAACAAATCTATTTTGTGCATATCCTGCAATCATTGTAGTCCATGAGACGGCATTTCTTTGAGGCATTATGTCAAACAGTTCACGTGCCTTGTCTATGCTTTGACATTTTGCATACATGTCTAACAGGGCAGTTGCAACTACAACTAATGAAAATCCTCTATCCTTTATGTTTTTATGGATGTCCATACCCTATTACAAAGCTCCCCTTTTGGCATAGGCAAGGAGGATGTTGGAAAAGGTTGTCAAATTACACTAGCCAATTACATTTTTCTACACTAGAATGTTTGCAAATGGAATACTTTAAAAAAAAAAAAAATTGCATGGTTTCGTCGAAATTTCGATGAACACATCAGACAAAACCTCAAAAATGACTAATGAAATTGCTCTACCTTCGATGAAATTTTTGACGTTATGACATGCCCCTTTCATCGGTATTTCAACGATTTTCTGGTGGTGTTCTGACATTTTGGCTGATTTGTCCTGTTTGTTTTCTAGCTAATGTCCATCGTTAGATAGACACATGGTTCATCGGAAGTTCAAAAAACACCTGATCACCTTTATCATGGTGACTATCGACGAAGTCATGTCGTGAGTTTGACATTTCAAGGTTTGTCGAAAAAGTGACAAAATTGTTCCGATGAAAATTATTGCAATGGTTCGTCGGTGTTCCGACAATAGTTTGTCAAAATTTCATCAAATGCTCATCGAAAAATGGAGCTGAATATAGTAGTGGAAAAAGTATTCCAAGAAGCTACGAGAGACCAAAAAACCCTACCAACATGGTAATGAATAATATCATAACATATAGGGCTCGAGAGAGGAAACATGTGACAATAAAGTTGAACAAAATTAGCCCAAAATCTAAAATGAAGGAGTGTAATAGAGATTCACACCCCACTTTTGGCCAACGACTCCAAATCAGTAGGTGGAGGAAAATAGGGGTGGGGTGTGGCTCCACCAAAGCGTGCTTGATGAAAAATTTCATTGCTTCAAATAAATCATGCACCATGTTTGCAATGGTATTACCTAGATGTAGTCTAAGCCTGTGCACGCACTGGCAAAATTCATGGGAACAATCATCTAGAAGGCCATGATCCATTGCACTGAGGAGAGTTGAGAGAGGGGGATCAAATAGTAGATGCTGCTTACAAAGAACCCCACCCACCAAGATATTGTTGTTGATAATATCATACTCATCAAGTGTAGGTTGAAGAACAAACAGGGGACAAACATGCAGAAGAAGATAACTACCCATGAGGAATTTTACCATTTCCCCACACCATAACACATCCATTAAATTAGATTCAAACCTTGAGGTTACCTCATTCGGAAGAGCCATATCATGGAAATCTAGCCAATCTTGTCCGAGGACCATGAGAATGACCTCTTCAGTTTTTTTACATTCTAGAATGCAGGATCTTTGCAATTTCTCAATAGTAAAGGGCATTGAATCCCTTATCTCATGATAACACGTAGGAACATAAAACCTAAAGGAGGACTCCATAACATGCATTAGAACACAAAAATGCATAGTATGAGGCACTAGAATGGATAATTAATACATAAAATACCCATAAAACATGTGGGAAACAATTGCTTAGAAGAATTAAATGACACTACAATTCCATTGATCCAAGAAGAGGTGCAAACATAATGAGCCTATGTAGAGAATGTTTGGTGGTGTACTTCAGCCCAAACAACATGCCAAGTGTCATGATACCATATGCAATTTACTAGGAGTTACTTCACACATATTTAGTAATTAGTGCCAATCCAAAAGAAGCCATCAAAAGCATTCTATAAGAACTAAATAAGTCAATTAAGAAACTTGTGTGCTGATAAGATGAAAAATTTATCCAAGAATAGTAGAGATAAATATTACCAATTTCACCATAAGAATATATGCTATAATAACTATCAAAGAAGTATCACAAATAAGTACTATACCGATGTGATATTTTTAAGAAGTCCATGCCCCCTTAAGGAGAGCTGCCAGTGGAAAGATAATTCTTGTTCCACACTATTTTTTGTTTAGAATATATTCTTAAAATGATTGAAATTCCAATATTGGATTTTAGATTTCATATATTTCAACTTTTTGTAGAGTTGGAACATTCTTGAGCCCTCAATAAATGGGCTATTGATCCACCAAGATTTGAGGAGTGGTAAATTTTTTGTATGATGAAACCACATTGCTTCAAATTTGAAACCATTCTTCTTTTCTAGTCTATCTTCAAATATAGATAGCATTATTGGAAAATGATCCGATCCAACCAAAGTTTGAATTGATGAAGAAAAATCCCAAGGTGTATTCAACCAATTTGCTGATAACAAAAAATGATCCAACCGTTCTGTGATCTGAGAAAAATGCTTATTCCTATTAGTCCATGTAAAATTACCATTTTTGGGAGGCAATCATATAGATTATTACCCAAAATAAATTTATTGAAATCATCCATTTCTTTTAAATGTGGTATGATACCCCTTGACTTTTCTGAGGTGTTACGAATGACGTTGAAATCTCTAGCTAGTATTATTAGATCATCTTTTAAGAGGGACATAAGTAGAGGAGAGTTGGTTCCATAGTTTTTTTTGGTTGAAGTGGCACAAGGGCCATGTACATTGAAAAGCACAAAGCAATTATTAGATTTCAAACATCTATCCCGAACTTTGATTGAATTATATTTGGACTCAAGAACATTTACTTTGACATTATATTTGTTCCATAAAATTGCTAGTCCACCTGAGGCTCCTTGAGTCAGGGAAGCAAAAACATCCCAATTAGTCCAGGAGGAAAAATCTTATGAAGTCAACTTTCTTGAAATTTTTGTTTCTTGAAGTAAGACAATATTCGAGGAGGTGCTTAAAATTTTACACTTAATTAAGTGTCTTTTGTTAGGGGCATCTAGGCCCCTAACATTCCAAGATAAAACCCTCATTTTTCTTGAGGACAGATTTTGTCTCCCCTCATTTGTGAGTTCTTTTCAAAGGTCTTACACTCCTCAACCAACTCGAGTTGGGAATTTTGAATGGTTCTAAATAATCCTTTTTTTTTTTGAAAGTAGATCTAAGATTTTTTTCCAGTGTAGTTTTTATGCTAGCTTCAATCTCCAATTTCCTTTTTTCACTATTTGGTTTCCTTCCCCTTTTCCCTTTAGGGGAAACTAAAACCCTGGGTTCAATTTTAGTTTGAGAAATTGGGTGGACAAGACCAATTCTATTGAAGAGGAAGGAACATCTTCACGATTCATCAATGAAACTT